>CM067174.1:3925053-3982553 GCA_034093135.1 Erigeron breviscapus | reverse complement strand
TTTCAAGTATCAAATTCAAAAATGGGGATCTCATCAAATATCCCCTCAACCTGCTCTTCTTCCAAATACAACTTAAGCCTATGACCATTTACAATGAAAGAACCGTCTCCATTTCTCTTAAACAATTCAACATAACCCGACGGATAAACATGCTTGATAACAAAAGGGCCAATCCACCTAGAAGTTAGCTTAGGTTGTTTAATTTTAAACTTAGACAAAAACAACAAAACCTTAGCTCCAACCTTAAATTCCTTTCTACGGATCCTTTTGTCATGCCAAACCTTGGTTCGCTCCTTGTAAAGCCGAGAATTCTCATATGCACCCAACCTAAGCTCATCTAGCTCATGAAGTTGCAACATTCTAAGTTCACTAGCTTCCATCATATCCAAGTTCAAGTTCCTCAATGCCCAATATGCCTTATGCTCTATCTCAATAGGAAGATGACAAGTCTTACCATAGAGCAACCGGTATGGCGTGGTGCCAATCGGCGTCTTATAAGCCGTCCTAAACGCCCACAAGGCGTCATCCAATTTTTTTGACCAAACCTTGGGATTATCACCAACAGTCTTCTCTAAGATTCTTTTCAGGGCCCTATTGGTATTTTCCACTTGACCACTGGTCTGTGGATGATATGAGGTGGAAAAATGATGAACAACACCATACCTCTTCATGACCTTTGCTAGTTGATGATTTGCAAAATGGGTTCCACGGTCACTAATCAAAGCTCTAGGGCAACCAAATCGACAAAATAACTGTTTAAGGAAATCAATGACTACCCTCGCATCATTCGTGGGCAAAGCCTTGGCTTCGGCCCATTTAGACACGTAGTCAACGGCGACAAGAATATATTGGAACTTATTAGATGGTGGGAATGGTCCCATGAAGTCTATACCCCAAATATCAAATACCTCACATACCTGAATGCTCTGTTGAGGCATCTCATCCCGCTTAGTTATGCTCCCTTGTCTTTGACAAATGTCACAAGTCTCTACCAAGGTCTGAGCCTCCTTGAAAATTGTAGGCCAATAGAAACCTGCATCAAAAACTTTCTTACCTGTAACCGAAGGACCGTAATGACCTCCAGTTGGACCATAATGACAAGCATCAAGAATCTCTCTCGTCTCAGCTCCAGCTACACATCTCCTTACCATACCATCTGCACAAACACGAAACAAGTATGGGCTATCCCAAAAATAGTACTTAGCATCCGATATGAGCTTCTTCTTTTGCTGGGACGTGAAATCATTCGGTATCTCACCTGCAACCAAATAATTAGCAATATCTGCAAACCAAGGAGCATCATCAGAGTTAGATATAAACATTAAAGATTCATCGGGGAAGTGATCATTGATCTCCCCATCTCGAAGTTCCTCCCGGTGAGGATCTTCCAAACGACTCAAATGGTCGGCAGCCAAATTTTCAGCCCCTTTCTTATCCTTGATTTCTATATCAAATTCTTGCAACAAAAGAATCCAACGGATAAGCCTGGGTTTAGCATCCTGTTTCGAGAACAGGTACTTCAGGGCTAAATGGTCAGTAAAAACTATGGTCTTACTCAAAACTAGATATGATCTAAACTTATCAAATGCAAAGATCACTGCAAGCAACTCCTTCTCTGTAGTTGTATAATTTTGCTGGGCGGGGTTCAAAGTTTTACTAGCAAAGTAAATGGGCTTGAAATGCTTTTCCATCCTTTGCCCAAGCACGGCTCCCACAGCATAGTCACTTGCATCGCACATCAACTCGAATGGCAATTCCCAATCCGGACCAACCATGATAGGAGAATTAGTCAACTTCTCCTTTAAAACCTGAAAAGCACTCAAACAAGCATCATCAAATACAAAAGAGACGTCCTTCTCCAACAGGTGGGTCATAGGACGAGTAATCTTAGAAAAATCCTTAATAAATCGGCGGTAAAAACCGGCATGTCCAAGAAATTTCCTTATCCTTCACACGGATGATAGCATCCGCGGTATTAAGGAATGGTCGTCCAAGAATAAGGGGTACCTTCGTATCTTCCTCCATCTCGAGGATAACGAAGTCAACTAGAAACACAATATGGCCTACCCGGACAGTCATGTTTTCAGCAATCCCAATGGGATACTGAAAAGAATGGTCAGCTAGTCTAATACTCATGCGGGTAGGTCTAAGGACTCCCAAAGCCAACTTACTCCAAACCGAGTAAGGCATCAAATTAATGCTAGCACCTAAATCAGCAGTCTCCTCATCTCCAATATCGGTCTCCATCAATTCCTGAAACTCTCGGTCTAAAACATCATCAATGACGTCAATCCTGAAACAAGACTCATCATTAGAATATGAATGCTTGATAGACTTTTCAACATTAAACACAATTCTATCTGTACCCACACCCAAAGAAATTTCCTTATCCTTCACACGGATGATAGCATCCGCGGTATTAAGGAATGGTCGTCCAAGAATAAGGGGTACCTTCGTATCTTCCTCCATCTCGAGGATAACGAAGTCAACTAGAAACACAATATGGCCTACCCGGACAGTCATGTTTTCAGCAATCCCAATGGGATACTGAAAAGAATGGTCAGCTAGTCTAATACTCATGCGGGTAGGTCTAAGGACTCCCAAAGCCAACTTACTCCAAACCGAGTAAGGCATCAAATTAATGCTAGCACCTAAATCAGCAAGTGCCTTACAAGTAAGAGTACGAATAGAACAAGTAATAAGGAAACTCCCTGGATCTTCAAGCTTAAGTGGAATGCGGTTCTGCAAGATAGCAGAACACTCAGCATTAAGATAAGTAGCTTTCACCTCATCCATCTTTCCTTTATCAGTCACAAGCTCCTTAATGAACTTAGCATAATTCGGCATCCCCTGAATCAAATCAACTAAAGGAACATTAATGTGAACATTCTTGATCATGTCCACAAACTTGTCATACTGCTCCTTCAACTTTGCTTTCTTGAACCGCTGTGGAAATGGAATCTTTGGCTTGTATGGCTTAACTTCGGGTTCCACAGCCGGTTTTGGAGGTGTAACCGGAGTCTTCGCGGTCGGGTTATCC
This sequence comes from Erigeron breviscapus, assembly GCA_034093135.1. NCBI lineage: Eukaryota > Viridiplantae > Streptophyta > Magnoliopsida > Asterales > Asteraceae > Erigeron > Erigeron breviscapus. The sequence goes on along the minus strand of CM067174.1, from coordinate 3,979,513 downwards.
TCCATCTTAATCTCCTCATCAACATCAGCATCATCATTTCCTGAATCCTGCACATCTGACTCAACAACATTAGGCATAGGAGGTGGGTCATAAGACTTACCAGTGCGAGTGGTGATGGCTTTGGCTTCCTCGTTACGGGCTGGAGGTGGAGTGTACTTCTGTCCATTATTAGGACCTTGATTCTGCCCCTGACTGAACTGAGGCCTGGGATTCTGCTGAGTATTGCTAGGCAAAGTACCTGAAGGCCTAGAAAGGGCAGCCATCCTACTCTCGAGATCCTTAAAGTTAACACATTGATTCTTCATGTTGATCTCCACCTTCCCATTTATCTGATCCAACCTCTCGCTCAAAGCCTTAGTATCTTCCCTGATCATTTGAATACTAGTGTTTGTTTCAGCTTGATTGCTAACCAACTGCTTCATCATCTCTCTCAACTCGGCATTAGGATCGGCATTAGAAGAAGAAGAACCTGATCCTTGTCCTTGCTGAGTCTGCTGTTGTGGCTGATTCTGATAATTATCTCTTTGCCACCTATTTCCTGAAAAACGAGAATTATTAGTAGGAAAAGAAGAGTTGTAAGAAGTGTTACCTGAGGGCCTGTTTTGGAAACCGGTGGTGCGCTGAAAGTTCCCTTGTTGTTGGTTCTGAATATAGTTGACATCCTCGCGCCCCCGATTGGGACAATCCTCAGAATAATGCATGTCACCACAATGGTCACAACCATCCGCTACAACCTTAACATCCTTTTCAAGAGCTCCAAATCTAGCCTCTTGAGAAGCAAAACCTTTTTCCATGCGTGAAGATAGCGCCTGAATCTCTCCAATCACCCCAGCATTATTACTAGTCTCAGCCCTTGCAACTCTACCTTCCTTAGTTCCTCTATTCATCCTCTTCTCATTCTTCAAGAACCTTTCATCATCCATAGTTGCATTATCCTTCACCATTTGTTCCAAAATTTCATATCCTTCATTTGGTGTAATATTGTTGAAACTTCCACCGAAGGCATAACCCAATTCTCTTTTAGATTTCTTATCCAAACCATCAAAGAACAACTCAACATACTTTTCCTTGGTCAAATCATGGCCTGGACAATTCCTCAACATTTCCTTGAAACGGATCCATGCATCTACAACATCCTCATCAACATCTTGCACGAAGGACCTAATCAAATTCTCCAACCTTCTTTGAGTTCTAATTGAGTAAAACTCACCTATGAAAGCTTCCTTTAGTTGGTCCCAAGTAGTGATGGAATTCTCGGGAAGATCATTGAACCAATCTTCAGCATCTCCGGTGATCGAAATGGGAAATGTCTCAAGCTTCACGGCATTCATTTGGTTTTGACCATATTGGTAAAGCCGAGCCAACTTTTCAAACCTATCCAAGTGTTGGTAAGGATCCCATTTTCTTTTTCCATCGAATTTCTGCTCTTCTATGCTCTTTAGATGATTCGCCTTCAAATTGAAAGTATGATCAATACCCGGAGGTCTAATGGCGGAGCCACGGGCCGTAGGAATAGTTCGGACCCTATCACCATAGCGAATGTTATTTGGATCTCTTGGTTGTTCATCCCCCATTTCCTCTTGCTTTACTTCTAACTTGAAAAACTCGTCCAAAAAGAACCCTTCCTCGTCCGAATCAGGAGTGGGTTTGGCTATAGGTGATAATGGTGTCGGTGTTGGTGTTGTGGGTTCAGCGAAGTTGAACCTACGCCCTCTTGGTCTTCTCGGAGTAGACAAAGGACTATTCAAAGGGAGACCCAAAGAACGCAAGTTCATCAACTAAAACAATACCTGCAAACACACAACTAACACAAACACGTCAAATGCACATGTGATAAGAAAAGAAAAGAAAACTAATAAACAGGTAACTTTCTCACGCGTGAGAAAGGATCAAACCACTAAATTATCAACTAAATCGGCAAACCATCCCCGGCAGCGGCGCCAAAAACTTGATGTGTGAAATCGAGTTTAAAAATTTAAAACAAGAAATACCCTAAAACTGACTACTACACACTTGCGGGCAGTGGACCCGTTCGTATATAGTATAGCTAGAAGGTAAGTCCAGGATCGAACACGGGGAATGGTTTTGAAATAGTTGTCAGATAGAGTGATTTTGGGAGAAGGATGGAACCGTAGCCGAATTGCTACCTCAACTTAGCAATAATAAATTAAAGAAATTGAAATAACAAGACAATTAAAAGTGAAGAAAGTTCAAACAATATGAATAAAGATCATCCACTTCGAATCCACTTGACTTCAGTTATGATTGCACACGATAAAGTTCAAATTATTCAGAATTGACAAGATAATCGTGAAAGGATAAAATGCTCGCGTGGTACCACCAACCGCTCACAAATAACCCAAACACCAAAGTTGCTAGTTAAATTACCCAAGTCGGTACCACCAAAGCCTAGAAAATCTCCCCAATAATTAGTTTGCTTGATTATCCAATTACCAATTATGCCTATGTGAATGAAAACGTGGTACCACCAACCGTTTCTAAACACGATTACCAATTAACTCCTATTATAGATTTGACATTCACCGTCATACCATGAACCGGTGACAATCGACCATAGACAATCGAATTGAAATGATAAACGTATTCACCTAGTACCACTAACGATGAACACATAGACCATCAACGTCAAAAGAATAAATCGCAAGGAATTAATTGATAAAGATCACGACACAACGATAATTGAAACAACTCTAGAATTAAAATATTGCAATCATATCATTCGTCAAGTTTCATCAAAGTGGATGATTAGAAATTTAGCCAATCATACTAAATTGAATTGCAACAAAGAAATTAAAAGAAATCATATTGTACCAATGATTGTTGAATATAAATTGCAAGACAGAAAATTAGATACGATCTAGATGGATGTTCTTGAATCTTCAATGAATCAAACGATGAAATCTGCGATGATCCGTCAAAGACTTTTGGTGGAACAGCTCCTAGAAAGAAAGACTTGGATAAAAATGAAATTAGGTTTTCTTTTCCTTTTATACCTCCCCAAATCTGGTGCAAAAGGGCTGAAGCCCTGGTCTCCCCGTGCACTCACTGCGCCGCAGTGGGCATGGTGCGCTCCCACTGCGGCGCAGTGGAAAACTCCTGGAATCTTGACAAAGGGTGACTGCGGCGCAGTGGGGCAACTTTCCTCCCACTGCGGCGCAGTGCAAAACCACTGGACAAGTGTGAACTAATGCAGTCGGGTGTGATGCAGGGCACACTTATATGCAGTTAACAAAGATACGTGTGACAATGTGTGAACTAATGCAGGATAGGCACATTTAGGATGATTATCCTAATTAATATGAAGTCGAAATGTAGTATATGTGTGAACGTGTGATGTGTGTTGTGCCTAATAAAACTTGTCTAATAATGAAGATTGTTTTAATTGGACAAATGCTTTTAATTAAGTGTTATCTTACTTAGCTATTCTTATAGCTAACACTTGCTTCTTTAATGTGGTTGTTCCCTCAGGTTTAGCTTGATGGAATTAGATGAAGGATGTGTGAGCTTGGGTAGATTCATTGAAGGAGCCTTAGTTATCCATAGACGATTCTTTGCTTAGACATTTATTTACATTTCGTACTTAATGTCGAATTTATGTTGTGACATGTGAACGGTTGTTTTATGTTGGGCAACCGTTGGGTTTTCATTTGAACTATTGTTTGATATGGCATGTAACACCAAATAAATGCAGAAACCGAAATGTTTTTATCGGTTTTGACTTTTACAGTCTTTACTTCCGCAATTTAACACCGTTAGGTGAAAAGTTTTGAAAACCCATATTTTTAAACGACGGGTGTTACAAGTTGGTATCAGAGAAGTGGTTTAAGTGAACCAAGGCCTATTAACCATAGGATTTGGACTTAAACTTAAGATATGCATGCTAGGTATTTGTAGGATGCCTTAGTTTTAATGAAAGATGATATAGGATGGGTTGGGACGAGTGCGAGTGTGATAGGGCTTATGAGATGTTTACGTTACGATGATATGTTTTAGCCATATCTTAACAAGCATTTTGCTTTAATTTGCGCTTATCGACTCTACCTTTTTATTAAAGGAAAATGGTTAACACTCGCAACCGCAACTTCCGACGTGATGGAGCTACTACTAGCATTACCCCACCTGTCCATCCGGGTGCAGGCGCTGCAGATGCTGCCAATGCTGCTGCTGCTGTTGCAGCCAATGCAAATAGAAATCGAGGAAATCCCCGCCAAGTCAATCAGCAAGGCTCATTGGGTCCTATGCCTCCACCTCCCGGCAATCCACCTAGGGTTAATGAGGAAGTGGTGGAACAAATCCCTAACACGGTTGAGTTGTACAATCTCGTACGGACTCTCCAGACCCAATTGGCCCAGACACAGGAGCAATTGAACAACGCTCTTGCTGAAAATGCTGAAGGAACTGATGGCAACTATTCAGTGCCTTCTCACCACTCTGAGCCACCGGTCGATGATGTTGTTGTTCCCCCTGCAAATGCCGTTGTGGTTACTCCTAATGTCGTTCAAGCCCCTCGGTTTAAGTTTGAAAGTTTCCAGAAGTGTGGAGGTCAGAAGTTTGATGGAACCCTTAATGCAGTGGGTTGCATGGAATGGCTCGATGATACGGAGATGGTCTTTGAAGCCTGTGACTGTCCCGAGGATAAGAAGGTGTTGTGCGCTAGTCAAATGTTGAAAGAAGGTGCTCGGGATTGGTGGAAGAGCATTACTATTTCGATGACTCCAGCTATGGTATCTGCTATCTCGTGGGCTAACTTTAAGCAGAAATTCATTGAGGAATATATTGGGGTTCATGAGCAGCGTAAGATGGAAAAGGAGTTTCGTGCCTTGATGGCTGAAGTCGGAAAGGTCAACGAGTATGCTCGTTCCTTCATGGAGAAGATGAAGTTCGTGGGTCATATATTCCGTACTGATGCAGATCAGGTTGCTTGCTATGTTGATGGTTTGCCTCCGAGTTATCGAGGTATCTGCAGGCAGCACAAGACTCTGACTGAAGCTATCAAGGAGTCTAAGAAGCTTGACGATGATTTTGCTTCGGACAAGAAGGTTGAGAAGAGTGATGATAAGAAGTCGGGGTTTAAAAGAAGGTCAAATTGGTCTTCCAATAACAATAATAATAAGAAGTTCCGTGGAAGTGGTAGTTCGAGTGGTGACAAGGATAAAAAGAAGAGTGGTTCATGGTGTACATTTTGCAAGACAATTCATGAAGGGCATTGTACCGACAAGACAAGAAGGTACCATAAGTGTGGGAAGTCGGGACATCTTGCCACTGAATGTAGGGACAAGACTCGTTGCTATAAGTGCCAAGAAACGGGTCATCTCATTACCGATTGTCCACAGATGAAGAATGTTGGAAAGAAGACCGCCACGACAGCAACAAAAGTGAGAGCTCTTCAAATGACGGTTGATGACGCAAGGAACAACGATGAAGTGGTATGTGGTACTTTCCTTGTTAACTCAAAGCCTGCCTCTGTTTTATTTGATTCAGGTGCAAATAGGTCATTTGTGTCCACATTATTTGCTCCTAAGCTAGAAAGAGTCACTACTCCCTTAGATTGTTCATTAGAGGTAGAAATTGCTAATGGTACGGTTAATAATATACGTGTGGGTTATGACGATTGTGACATTGAGATTGAAGGTCGTTCTTTTCCAGTCCAACTATTGCCTACTACGTTAGGTGGTTTTGATGTAGTGATTGGTATGGATTGGTTGGCTAGAAATGAAGCTAGTATTTTATGTTCCCAAAAGATAATTCGATTGCCTATATCCGAGGGTAAAGTGATAACAGTGTATGGAGACAAGAAGAGAGGAGGAATAAAGATTATTAGTATGATGAAAGCTATTAAATGTATAAGGAAAAACAAGAGCCATTTTTTGGCTTATGTCATTGATGCAAGAAAAGAGAAGTCTCCAATCGCTAGTGTTGATGTAGTATCCAATTTCCCCGATGTGTTTCCCAATGATCTACCCGGTATTCCTCCCGATCGTGAAGTTACTTTTCAGATAAATCTTATTCCCGGTGCTACACCCGTTGCTAAAGCACCTTACCGATTAGCTCCTACAGAAATGAAGGAATTAATGACGCAACTTCAGGAGTACTTGACAAGGGGTTCATACAACCTAGTTCCTCGCCTTGGGGAGCTCCGGTTCTCTTTGTTAAGAAGAAGGATGGATCGATGCGCATGTGTATTGACTATCGTGAGTTGAACAAACGAACGGTCAAGAACAAGTATCCTCTCCCGAGAATTGATGATCTTTTTGATCAACTACATGGTGCTTCATATTTTTCAAAGATTGATTTGCGGTCCGGTTATCATCAGTTGAAGGTAAAGAAGGAAGATGTAGCAAAGACAGCTTTCCGGACTAGATATGGTCATTATGAGTTCTTGGTCATGCCATTTGGGTTGACCAATGCTTCAGCCGCGTTTATGGACTTAATGAATCGGGTATGCCGCCCCTTTCTAGATCATTTTGTTATTGTGTTTATTGACGATATTTTGATCTATTCTAAGTCAGAGGATGAACACCGTGAGCATTTGAAAGCAGTTTTGGAGGTGTTGAGGGAGAAGAAGTTGTACGCAAAGTTTTCTAAATGTGAGTTTTGGCTCTGAGAAGTGCAGTTTCTTGGTCATGTTATTTCATCAGAAGGTATTAAAGTAGATCCTTCAAAGATTGAAGCTGTTTCAAAGTGGGAGCAGCCAAAGACTCCTACCGAGATTAAGAGTTTTCTTGGTTGGCTGGGTATTATAGAAGGTTTATTCAGGATTTTTCCCGAATAGCCAAGCCTATGACGGAATTAATAAAGAAGGGTGTGAAGTACGAGTGGACTGAAAAGCAGGAAAATGCATTCCAAACGTTGAAAAAGAAGTTGTGTGAAGCTCCTATCCTTGCCTTGCCTGAAGGTACTGATGATTTAGTGGTATATAGCGATGCTTCTATTACGGGTTTGGGTTGTGTCTTAATGCAGAGAGACAAAGTGATTTCCTATGCTTCACGTCAGTTGAAGCCTCATGAGAAGAATTACCCTACCCATGATCTTGAGCTAGCGGCGGTTGTGTTTGCATTGAAATTATGGAGACATTACTTATATGGTACTAAATGCACACTTTTCACCGACCCATAAGAGTTTACAATATATGTTTACTCAAAAGGAGATGAATGTGAGACAAAGAAGGTGGATGGAATACTTAAAGACTATGATTGTGAAATCAAATACCATCCGGGTAAAGCCAATGTAGTGGCGGATGCACTAAGTAGGAAAGTGCAAAGCTCTTCTTGTAAGTTGATGAGCATACAAGTTCAAGCCAAGTCGGGTCTATTAGATCGAATTAAAGAAGCACAAGAGATGGCATTAATGAAGGATAATATTGATAAAGAGAGTATTGGGAAGAAGAAGAAACGACTTGTGATGGAGACTAATAGCCGTGGGTTTAAAACATACAAGGGTCGTATTTGGGTGCCACTGCTTGGTGGTAACTGGGAGTTGATCCTTGAAGAGGTCCATAGAGGTAGGTATTCGATGCATCCCGGTGTCACCAAAATGTATGCAGATTTGAAGCCGATTTATTGGTGGCCGGATATTAAAGGTGAAGTAGCTCATTTTGTAGCAATGTGTTTGACATGTGCACGTGTGAAAACGGACCATAAAAAGCCGTATGGTTTGTTGCATCAATTAGACGTTCCCGAGTGGAAATGGGATCATATCACGATGGACTTTGTAACGAAGCTACCGAAAACGCCGAAAGGGAATGATATGATTTGGGTGATTGTAGATAGATTGACGAAGAGTGCTCATTTTCTAGCTACCCGACAAGATGTGCCTTTAAAGAAGATGGCAAAGATGTATATTGATGAAGTTGTCTCGAAACATGGAGTTCCATTGTCTATTGTCTCGGATAGGGACACTAGATTTGTGTCTAAATTTTGGAAGGGTCTTCAACGAGAATTGGGTACTAGAGTGAACTTGAGTACCGCCTATCATCCTCAAACCGATGGGCAAAGTGAGAGAACCATCCAAACCTTAGAGGATATGTTGAGAACGTGTGTACTAGACTATGGTGGAGCATGGGATGAACACTTGAAGTTGATTGAATTTGCTTATAATAATAGTCACCATGCAAGTATTGGAATGCCACCATTTGAAATGTTATATGGAAGGAGATGTAGGGACTCCAAGTTGTTGGATGGAGCCCGGTGAAAAGCAGTTAACCGGTCCCGAAATTATTGAAATCTCCGCTGAGAAAGTTAATGTAGCTAAAGAAGCTTTACGTGTGGCCAGAGAAAGGCAGAAAACTTATGCAGATAAGAAAAGGAGACCAATGGAGTTTAATGTAGGTGACTTAGTGATGCTGAAAGTGTCACCATGGAAAGGAGTAATCCGATTTGGAAAGAAGGGCAAGTTGAGTCCAAGATTTATTGGACCTTTTAAAATCTTGAAACGTATTAAGGATGTAGCATATCAGTTGGAATTACCTCCAGAATTGGATGGAATTCACAACACCTTTCATGTATCCTACCTAAGGAAGTGTCTAGCCGAGGAGTCAAGTGTGATTCCAATTCAAGATGTGAGCATTGACCCAATGAAGAAAATGGTTGAAGAACAGGTGGCAATACTTGGAAGGAAGCAAAAGAAGTTACGCAGGAAAGTGATAGATCTTGTCTTGATAAAGTGGAAGCATAATCATGGAGAAAGCTTGACTTGGGAAACTAAAGCAGTAATGAAGGAGAATTATCCCGAGTTGTTCCTTAATGATGAGATTCCGGGGACGGAATCCTCTTAAGGGGGAGGTAATTGTAACATCCCAAACTTTTCTTTAAGATTTGACTAACGCTGTTAAGTCAACCTCATGTGTGTCGTTAAGTCTAGTGTGAATATATGCATATACGTAGTTAATGTGTGTTATGTGTGAGGTTTGAAAACCTAAATGTTAATGTAGTATAAATGTGTGAAATATGAAGAAATTATGTCTATGTAGTGACATTTAATGAAGGGTTAATGTTGTATATGGGCAATAAAGAAGTTTGTGACCAATAATGAAGGATTAGGAAGCCTAGGGACTAGTTTTGACATGTGTGGAAAGTCAAAAACGGGATTAGTAGCTTAGAGGCTGTCATTAGGAGGTTATTTGCAGATCTCACTTCTTCTAAACAAGCCCTAACTGATCCTAAGTCATTCCATAGTCTTCTCTCATCAAATCTCAAGCCGAAAAGTCGTTTTGTGTGTGAATTGGTGGTCATTGTCAAGAGTATTTGCATTCTATTTGTCATTTGCAGGTAATAATCAATTATGTGTATATGCATGATGTATATAGAAATGAAGTATGTGTGATATGCATGATATATAGAAATGAAGTATGTGTGATATGCATGATATATAGAAATGAAGTATGTGTGATATGCATGATGTATTAGAATGAAGTATGTGTGATATGCATGATGTATTAGAATGAAGTATGTTGATATGCATGATATATAGAAATGAAGTATGTGTGATATGCATGATATATAGAAATGAAGTATGTGTGATATGCATGATGTATTAGAATGAAGTATGTGTGATATGCATGATGTATTAGAATGAAGTATGTTGATATGCATGATATATAGAAATGAAGTATGTGTGATATGCATGATATATAGAAATGAAGTATGTGTGATATGCATGATGTATTAGAATGAAGTATGTGTGATATGCATGATATATAGAAATGAAGTATGTGTGATATGCATGATATATAGAAATGAAGTATGTGTGATATGCATGATATATAGAAATGAAGTATGTGTGATATGCATGATGTATTAGAATGAAGTATGTGTATATGCATGATATATAGAAATGAAGTATGTGTGATATGCATGATATATAGAAATGAAGTATGTGTGATATGCATGATATATAGAAATGAAGTATGTGTGATATGCATGATGTATTAGAATGAAGTATGTGTATATGCATGATATATAGAAATGAAGTATGTGTGATATGCATGATATATAGAAATGAAGTATGTGTGATATGCATGATATATAGAAATGAAGTATGTGTGATATGCATGATGTATTAGAATGAAGTATGTGTGATATGCATGATATATAGAAATGAAGTATGTGTGATATGCATGATATATAGAAATGAAGTTGATGTGTGATATGCATGATATATAGAAATGAAGTTGATGTGTGATATGCATGATATATAGAAATGAAGTTGATGTGTGATATGCATGCTTGACTTGTACGCCTAGTTCACTAGACTTGCTAGGTTACTATGTCACTTGCACATTTAAGGATCTAAACGTAATGAAGTTAAAGTGTGTGAATGTCTAGGAATGTGTGTTACCTAGACTATATGTGTGTGAATGTTTGGGAATGCAGGGACCCAATCTATTTGTGTGAAATTGAGCTCATAAAACTAATGCAGGGAAAGTGTTAAGCTTAACCCGTACTTGTCTCAGCCGGATGAGTGCGTTGATGTAGTTGTTGCTTGGGTGGCTCCTCGCAACATGGTCTTTATAACGCAGGGCGAGTAATACGAGAGGTTTGACCAACCTCCACATACGGATTACTCTTGGATTGGCTTGCCACTCCTTAACGACGTAAGATGAGTAGTCTTTTGACTGATCATCCAGTCGGGTGTGATGCAGGGCACACTTATATGCAGTTAACAAAAATACGTGTGACAATGTGTGAACTAATGCAGGATAGGCACATTTAGGATGATTATCCTAATTAATATGAAGTCGAAATGTAGTATATGTGTGAACGTGTGATGTGTGTTGTGCCTAATAAAACTTGTCTAATAATGAAGATTGTTTTAATTGGACAAATGCTTTTAATTAAGTGTTATCTTACTTAGCTATTCTTATAGCTAACACTTGCTTCTTTAATGTGGTTGTTCCCTCAGGTTTAGCTTGATGGAATTAGATGAAGGATGTGTGAGCTTGGGTAGATTCATTGAAGGAGCCTTAGTTATCCATAGACGATTCTTTGCTTAGACATTTATTTACATTTCGTACTTAATGTCGAATTTATGTTGTGACATGTGAACGGTTGTTTTATGTTGGGCAACCGTTGGGTTTTCATTTGAACTATTGTTTGATATGGCATGTAACACCAAATAAATGCGGAAACCGAAATGTTTTTATCGGTTTTGACTTTTACAGTCTTTACTTCCGCAATTTAACACCGTTAGGTGAAAAGTTTTGAAAACCCATATTTTTAAACGACGGGTGTTACATATATTAGATTTAAACTCATTTGGAAATCTAACAAAATGCTCCAACGGGCTGCTTTGGGACTCATATTTGACCCACCAAAATACACCCGTTTTAAGTGAGTCTTATTTCTTTTGAAAGGCCTAATCACATGCTAACATTACCTATTTTTAGATTTTACCGAAACAACATAAACAAGAAGTTATAGCCACTTCAAAACCGCAAAAAAATGCATTTCTTTAAGACCAGATCTGGTCTTACTTACTAATTATAACTTTTTTTTATTTTTATGGGTTTGTTGCCTTTACACGGTAAGACCCGATCGGAAAATGACAATTTTGTTATATGTACTCTTTATCAACATAGACATAAGTATGTTTATGATTACATACGTATACAATAGATTCCGCCTTTTAAACTCATTTGGAAATCTAGCAAAAAGCTCCAACGGGCTGCTTTGGGACTCATATTTGACCCACCAAAATACACCCGTTTTAAGTGAGTCTTATTTCTTTTGAAAGGCCTAATCACATGCTAACATTACCTATTTTTAGATTTTACCGAAACAACATAAACAAGAAGTTATAGCCACTTCAAAACCGCAAAAAATGCATTTCTTTAATGTTAGGTCCAGTTTACTGGACTCACTCCAGACTTTAAGACTGGAGCTGTACTGAAGATTTGTCCAGAAATAATAGAAGACCAGTGAGCGCCTTACTTGTATAGGAAATCTGGAGTTACCAGATTTCAGCTCACTGGACTTCACTCCACTCCAGATCTATTCTACTGAAGATATTCTCATTGAAGTCAAAGACTGAAGTTAGAAGAAAGAAGACTGACAAACAGTGGAGCCCACTGGAAGTCTTACCAGATCTATGACTGGAGCTTTGTCAGTGTTCTAGACCTTACAAGTCTGAACACTGATTACGAGAAATTGACTTTTTGCCTTTACACGCTTTTACCTGGACATACCATTTGTCTATTGATAAAAGTATAATACGTGTGTAAAGGTGGTTGGTTAAAAGGATGACAAGTCACATCAACATGACTTTATCCTTGTACTTTAACCAATGCATTTAAGGAATTAAAGTTGTTTCCTTAAATGCATGCAACCATATTTGTACGGCATAATAAATTCACTGTTGAATTTATTTGCCTATAAATACCAAGTCACATACCTCGTTCAATTCACTTTTTAGCAAATTGGTGAACTTGTCTAAATACTCTCGATCGCAACAAGGAATACTTCACAACTTTAAGTGTTTCGATCAAAGGAGATTATTTAGCAAGTATAGATCATTTGTAATTCATAGGTTGTTAGGATATTTACATTTCTTTTGATATCTTGGTTCCGCAACAACCTTGTATTTTATTTAACATCATAAATAAAATACACTTGAAAATTACATTGTGTTCCACCTTTACATTATTTATTGTTTTAAGTCTTGTATTACTTTATTTATATACTTGCATTTATATTTAAGTAATACTAGTCCAATTCTAGTGCATACTTGACTTTTTGTATTTTACACTAGTGGGTTAAACCATCAAGTGAGGGACTTACAAGTGGTATCAGAGCAGAAGGCTAACAAACTTGCCTAGATCTGCTTCTTTGATGGCCAACCCAGAAAATACACAAGGTTTTGGTCTTGGTCCTGATCCTAATGTTAATGATCAAAATAATGACCCACCCATTATTAATGTTAATCCCCCACCTCCTCCTCCTACTCCTGCTTCTCCACATGTGCATGTGCACTACTTAAATAATCCTGTTCCTAAATTTAGTGGGAACAGTGATGAATTTGGAAAGTGGAAAGCTAGGATGATATTACATGTTACTGGAATTGAGAGGAATATGATGAAAATCTTAAATGAAGGACCCTATATACCCACATCTCCTCTCAATCCTCTACTTGATCCAACTGGATCTAGAAGATGAAGGGAAAAAAGGGAGGAACATTGGTCTGAAGAGGAGAGAGATTGGTAAATTTAGATACCATTCTCAAAAACATGATCCTCGGGGCTGTTCCAGAAACCCTAATTCCCACACTAGTTCTTTTTCCCAGTGCTAAATCCATGTGGGATGAACTGGTGAACCAGTATGAAAGAGGTGATGACACCATTGTCACCAGAAAGGTCTCCTTAAACAAGAAGTATGAGTCATTTTTTGCTCTCCCCAATGAGTCTCTTACTGGTACTTACACCAGATTTATGAGCATTATTAACCAGTTAAGAGGACTGGGGGTTGAGAAAGACAAAGATATACTTCTGGAAAAATTTTGTGATATTTTACCACCAAATGGTCTCACATGATCCTTGTCTTAAGAAAAGGAAAAACTCTGCATTCTCACACTCTATCAACCTTATATGGAGCCTTCAGATACACTGAAGAGAATCAGGCTCATAGAGTTATGGCAGAACAAGATGCCTTAAACCATGCCTCCAGTAGTTCCAATGTGGTCAGTCGTATTGAACCACAATGTGCAACACTAATGTCTTCTGAGAATGTATTTTCTATGAAGAAGATGATGTCTGAACTTATGGAATCTGGAGAAACAAATAATATCTCTCCAGACTGTGATGAATCTGATAATGATGACTTGCTTGCAATGATTGCTAAAACGTTTAACCGTTTCAAAGCAAGAGCAAACAGGTCCAGTGGACAACATGCTTCCAGTGCTTCTACTGATAAGACCAATATGACATTCTTTAAGTGTGGCAGAAAAGGTCACTTCATGAAGGAATGCAAGTTCAGTCAGTTTGTATCCCAGCCTGGTCCATTTGTTTCTTATCAAAAGCCTGATGATAGCTACAAGTCCAAGTACAAAAAGCTTAAGGCTCAAATTGCTCTCATGTCACAACAATTAGAAAATAATAAATGCATGATTGCAACTACTGAAGAAAAGTGGGTTCCTTCTGATGATTCATCAGTTGATGAAGAAGAGGAATGAGATTGTTGTTTTATGGCTCTGGCAGATCAAGAGCATCTGGTGAAAGAAGATGTCACATCTGGAAGATGGGTGGACATAGTGATAAAAAAGGTTAGTGATTATGATACTGAAACTGACCCAGAGTTAAAAATTGGACATTGCTGAAGCTCTTAATTCTGATTTAATTTTTGTTGAAACTGTTAGATCTGACAGTCTAAATGGTTTAGAAACAGATTCTTCTGAAATTTCAGTTTTAAAATCAAAATTAAAAGAACTTCAAGATATTGAACTGGCTTTTCAAGCACAAGTTTTGGTAACTGAACAACTGGTTCAAGAAAAAAATGACCTGGAAATAATTTTAGAAAAAGAAAAATAGGTTATTAAATCATGGTTGGAAACCAGAAAGCCATATGATGCTGGAGTAAATCAATTTCCTTCTCAAAAACGTGCATATATGGATGGAAATACTCATGTTGCATCCTTGATACCAGTTATTGACCGTTTACCAGAGGAGGTCAGGCCCATTACCATTTATGATGAGCCTGTTACTTCCAAGGCCAATATTTATCCAGTTCAATCCCCAGAGGTTAAAATTGGAGCACCACAGATGACTGCTCTAGTTAAAAAGGTCAATCAAAAGAAACCTTTGCCTCAGTCTTCTTCCAAGGAACCTTCAGTTCAAAAGAAAAAGAATGTCTCCCTACCTAAGCCTAAAGTCCAGTCAACTGGAAAGGCTCAGGTGTCATCTGATGAAAGTGTTTTGTTAAGGTTAGAGAGCCAATTTTAACTACTGGCTCGTCAAATTCAAAGTTGTAATGCAAGATTAAACAATTTTGAGGGTACTTCATCTGGCCCTAAACAAAATACAAAACCTTTTTCAAAGAAAGACAAAATTGTTTCTCCAGTCGAGAATAAAAAGAAAAAGGTTTCAAAACTGTCAGTTCCAATTGTCTTTTCAGAGAAATCTGTTGTAGAAGAAAGTGAACTCAACCGGATACCACCAGGGACCTATAAGGGAGGGTCCAGTGAACCCATCAGTGGTTCCCAAATCTAATTAATCAATCTGGTGGATGCGCAGGGCGATCGAAAGAAATATATTTGGTATCTTGACAGTGCTGCTGGCAGGACAATGACCGGATGTAAGACCCTGCTGGAGGAGTTCATAAATTTTGATGGACCCTCCATTACTTTTGGAAATGATGGTTGTGGAAAAACTGAGGGGTATGGTGTTCTGAACAATGGACAAGTCAAATTCAGACGAGTTGCATATGTGAATGGTTTGAAATATAACCTGATCAGTGTAAGCCAACTGTGTGATGATGGCTATCAAGTTCTGTTCAATATTGCTCAGGGCATTGTATTCAACAAGGATTGGAAGGTAGTACTGATTTTTCTCCCAGAAGAGGGAATGTGTATGTGATGGATATGGAAAGCTCTCCTTCAGAGCAGTGTTTCTATACTCAAGCTGATGAAGACACAAACTGGTTATGGCACAAAAGGTTATCCCATTTAAATTTCAAAAATATTAATAAGTTGTCTAGAAAACAACTGGCAGATGGGATACCTTCAGTTTCCTTCAAAAAGGAAAGGCCATGTCCAGGATGTGAGATGGGAAAGCAGAAACATGCCAGTTTCAAGACCAAGCAGAATTTTAGCATATCTGAACCACTTCATATGCTCCATATGGATCTTTTTGTTCCAGTGAATGTTCAGACTCGTGCTGGTAAAAGATACACTCTGGTAATAGTCGATGAATTCTCCAGATATTGCTGGGTTATTTTTCTCAGGTCTAAAAATGAAGTTGCTACTGAAATCATTGATCTTATCAAGCAAATTGAGCTCAAATATAAGCGAAAAGTGTGTCAGTTAAGAAGTGACAATGGAACAGAATTCCAGAATGCTACACTTGAGTCATTCTGTACTGACACTGGCATCTCCCAGAACTTCTCATCAGCCCGCACTCCAGAACAAAATGAAGTGGTGGAAAGGAAAAATCGAACATTGATAGAAGCTGCCAGGAGCATGCTTGCTGAATCTGGTCTTCTTACCAGTTTCTGGGCTGAAGCAATTGCTACTGCTTGCCACACCCAGAACAGGTCTATTTACATCAAAAGACATAAGAAGACAGCCTATGAAGTATTAAGAAATAGAAAACCAAATATTGGTTATTTTCACGTTTTTGGATGTCCAGTGTACATCCTGAACGACTCCAGTCAGTTAGGCAAATTTGATGCCAAAGCTGATGAAGGGTATTTCTTAGGTTATTCAGCCATTCGCAAGGCCTTCAGAGTCTATAACAAGAGACTGGAAAAGGTCCATGAGTCAATACATGTCACATTTGATGAGTCAAATGCTGCAATCAATAAAAAGCCAACCCTTGATACTCCCCCAGTAACTCCAATTGTTTTCTGTGAATCTGATCCTATCAACTACAATAAAGATTCAGAAGACACAACTTCCAGTCATCCTGATCTGGAACCTGTTCAGATTAAGAAACCCCCCAGTAGTACTTTCTTCTATCCTTTAGTAAGTTTCAAACTACCCTCTGAACTTACTATTGGATCAGATGTTCGTACTACTCCCCCAGTATCAGTTCCAGTTGAAACTGAACCAGTACTTCAATAAATGCCTTCAAATGAAGAATTTCATGATGCAAATCGTGATCTAAATGATTCAGATGAAGATGTTGAAATAGTCTGGCAAGATCCTCCTCCTGAAGCAACACCAGAGGAGACTCAACTGAATTCTTGCACTGATATTGTTATACATAACAATCATGGTCAATACTCTAGGTGGACAAAAGCACATCCTATTGATCAAATCATAGGAAACTCCAGTAGAGGGGTTCAGACCAGAAGAGCCTCCAGTGAACAATGTTTATACGTCAGCTTCTTATCACTGATAGAACCGAAGAAGATTGACGAGGCTATGGAAGATCCAAGCTGGGTGATAGCTATGCAAGAAGAGCTTCACCAGTTTGAAAGGAACAAGGTTTGGAATCTGGTTCCTTTCCTAGTTGGTAAGAAAGAACCAATTGGAACTAGATGGGTCTTCAGGAATAAGGTAGATGAAGATGGCCATGTTGTCAGAAAAAAGGCCAGATTGGTTGCACAGGGATATTGCCAATCTGATGTTGATTTTGATTAATCATTTGCTCAGTGGCTAGACTTGAAGCGATCAGAATTTTCTTACCATTTGCTGCTCATCATCAATTCAAGGTCTACCAGATGGACGTAAAGAGTGCATTTTTGAATGGAAAACTAGAAGAAGAAGTTTATGTCAGACAACCACCAGGTTTCGTTGATGAAAAACATCCCCACTGGGTATATCGTCTGGACAAAGCACTTTATGGTCTCAGACAAGCTCCTCGTGCCTGGTATGATACTCTTTCTAAACACTTGTTGAAAAATGGTTTTAAAAGAGGTGCAATTAAAAATACCTTATTTATTTTTCGTGAAAAAGGTAATCTTTTGCTGGTACAAATTTATGTTGATAAAGAGTGCAAATAACAAAATTGTCATTTTCCGATCGGGTCTTACCGTGTAAAGGCAACAAACCCACAAAAATAAAAAAAAGTTATAATTAGTAAGTAAGACCAGATCTGGTCTTAAAGAAATGCATTTTTTGCGGTTTTGAAGTGGCTATAACTTCTTGTGTATATTGTTTCGGTAAAATCTAAAAATAGGTAATGTTAGCATGTGATTAGGCCTTTCAAAAGAAATAAGACTCACTTAAAACGGGTGTGTTTTGTGGGTCAAATATGAGTCCCAAAGCAGCCCGTTGGAGCTTTTTGCTAGATTTCCAAATGAGTTTAAAATCTATTGTATACGTATGTAATCATAAACATACTTATGTATATGTTGATAAAGAGTGCAAATAACAAAATTGTCATTTTCCGATCGGGTCTTACCGTGTAAAGGCAACAAACCCACAAAAATAAAAAAAAGTTATAATTAGTAAGTAAGACCAGATCTGGTCTTAAAGAAATGCATTTTTTGCGGTTTTGAAGTGGCTATAACTTCTTGTGTATATTGTTTCGGTAAAATCTAAAAATAGGTAATGTTAGCATGTGATTAGGCCTTTCAAAAGAAATAAGACTCACTTAAAACGGGTGTGTTTTGTGGGTCAAATATGAGTCCCAAAGCAGCCCGTTGGAGCTTTTTGCTAGATTTCCAAATGAGTTTAAAATCTATTGTATACGTATGTAATCATAAACATACTTATGTATATGTTGATAAAGAGTGCAAATAACAAAATTGTCATTTTCCGATCGGGTCTTACCGTGTAAAGGCAACAAACCCACAAAAATAAAAAAAAGTTATAATTAGTAAGTAAGACCAGATCTGGTCTTAAAGAAATGCATTTTTTGCGGTTTTGAAGTGGCTATAACTTCTTGTGTATATTGTTTCGGTAAAATCTAAAAATAGGTAATGTTAGCATGTGATTAGGCCTTTCAAAAGAAATAAGACTCACTTAAAACGGGTGTGTTTTGTGGGTCAAATATGAGTCCCAAAGCAGCCCGTTGGAGCTTTTTGCTAGATTTCCAAATGAGTTTAAAATCTATTGTATACGTATGTAATCATAAACATACTTATGTATATGTTGATAAAGAGTGCAAATAACAAAATTGTCATTTTCCGATCGGGTCTTACCGTGTAAAGGCAACAAACCCACAAAAATAAAAAAAAGTTATAATTAGTAAGTAAGACCAGATCTGGTCTTAAAGAAATGCATTTTTTGCGGTTTTGAAGTGGCTATAACTTCTTGTGTATATTGTTTCGGTAAAATCTAAAAATAGGTAATGTTAGCATGTGATTAGGCCTTTCAAAAGAAATAAGACTCACTTAAAACGGGTGTGTTTTGTGGGTCAAATATGAGTCCCAAAGCAGCCCGTTGGAGCTTTTTGCTAGATTTTCAAATGAGTTTAAAAGGCCGGAATCTATTGTATACGTATGTAATCATAAACATACTTATGTATATGTTGATAAAGAGTGCAAATAACAAAATTGTCATTTTCCGATCGGGTCTTACCGTGTAAAGGCAACAAACCCACAAAAATAAAAAAAAGTTATAATTAGTAAGTAAGACCAGATCTGGCCTTAAAGAAATGCATTTTTTGCGGTTTTGAAGTGGCTATAACTTCTTGTGTATGTTATTTCGGTAAAATCTAAAAATAGGTAATGTTAGCATGTGATTAGGCCTTTCAAAAGAAATAAGACTCACTTAAAACGGGTGTGTATTTTGGTGGGTCAAATATGAGTCCCAAAGCAGCCCGTTGGAGCTTTTTGCTAGATTTCCAAATGAGTTTAAAATCTATTGTATACGTATGTAATCATAAACATACTTATATCTATGTTGATAAAGAGTGCAAATAACAAAATTGTCATTTTCCGATCGGGTCTTACCGTGTAAAGGCAACAAACCCACAAAAATAAAAAAAGTTATAATTAGTAAGTAAGACCAGATCTGGCCTTAAAGAAATGCATTTTTTGCGGTTTTGAAGTGGCTATAACTTCTTGTGTATATTTTTTCGGTAAAATCTAAAAATAGGTAATGTTAGCATGTGATTAGGCCTTTCAAAAGAAATAAGACTCACTTAAAACGGGTGTGTTTTGGTGGGTCAAATATGAGTCCCAAAGCAGCCCGTTGGAGCTTTTTGCTAGATTTCCAAATGAGTTTAAAAGGCGGAATCTATTGTATACGTATGTAATCATAAACATACTTATGTCTATGTTGATAAAGAGTGCAAATAACAAAATTGTCATTTTCCGATCGGGTCTTACCGTGTAAAGGCAACAAACCCACAAAAATAAAAAAAAGTTATAATTAGTAAGTAAGACCAGATCTGGTCTTAAAGAAATGCATTTTTTGCGGTTTTGAAGTGGCTATAACTTCTTGTGTATATTGTTTCGGTAAAATCTAAAAATAGGTAATGTTAGCATGTGATTAGGCCTTTCAAAAGAAATAAGACTCACTTAAAACGGGTGTGTTTTGGTGGGTCAAATATGAGTCCCAAAGCAGCCCGTTGGAGCATTTTGCTAGATTTCCAAATGAGTTTAAAATCTATTGTATACGTATGTAATCATAAACATACTTATGTCTATGTTGATAAAGAGTGCAAATAACAAAATTGTCATTTTCCGATCGGGTCTTACCGTGTAAAGGCAACAAACCCACAAAAATAAAAAAAAGTTATAATTAGTAAGTAAGACCAGATCTGGTCTTAAAGAAATGCATTTTTTGCGGTTTTGAAGTGGCTATAACTTCTTGTGTATATTGTTTAGGTAAAATCTAAAAATAGGTAATGTTAGCATGTGATTAGGCCTTTCAAAAGAAATAAGACTCACTTAAAACGGGTGTGTTTTGGTGGGTCAAATATGAGTCCCAAAGCAGCCCGTTGGAGCATTTTGCTAGATTTCCAAATGAGTTTAAAATCTATTGTATACGTATGTAATCATAAACATACTTATATCTATGTTGATAAAGAGTGCAAATAACAAAATTGTCATTTTCCGATCGGGTCTTACCGTGTAAAGGCAACAAACCCACAAAAATAAAAAAAGTTATAATTAGTAAGTAAGACCAGATCTGGCCTTAAAGAAATGCATTTTTTGCGGTTTTGAAGTGGCTATAACTTCTTGTGTATATTGTTTAGGTAAAATCTAAAAATAGGTAATGTTAGCATGTGATTAGGCCTTTCAAAAGAAATAAGACTCACTTAAAACGGGTGTGTTTTGGTGGGTCAAATATGAGTCCCAAAGCAGCCCGTTGGAGCATTTTGCTAGATTTCCAAATGAGTTTAAAATCTATTGTATACGTATGTAATCATAAACATACTTATGTCTATGTTGATAAAGAGTGCAAATAACAAAATTGTCATTTTCCGATCGGGTCTTACCGTGTAAAGGCAACAAACCCACAAAAATAAAAAAAAGTTATAATTAGTAAGTAAGACCAGATCTGGTCTTAAAGAAATGCATTTTTTGCGGTTTTGAAGTGGCTATAACTTCTTGTGTATATTTTTTCGGTAAAATCTAAAAATAGGTAATGTTAGCATGTGATTAGGCCTTTCAAAAGAAATAAGACTCACTTAAAACGGGTGTGTTTTGGTGGGTCAAATATGAGTCCCAAAGCAGCCCGTTGGAGCTTTTTGCTAGATTTCCAAATGAGTTTAAAAGGCGGAATCTATTGTATACGTATGTAATCATAAACATACTTATGTCTATGTTGATAAAGAGTACAAATAACAAAATTGTCATTTTCCGATCGGGTCTTACCGTGTAAAGGCAACAAACCCACAAAAATAAAAAAAAGTTATAATTAGTAAGTAAGACCAGATCTGGTCTTAAAGAAATGCATTTTTTGCGGTTTTGAAGTGGCTATAACTTCTTGTGTATATTGTTTAGGTAAAATCTAAAAATAGGTAATGTTAGCATGTGATTAGGCCTTTCAAAAGAAATAAAGTTATAATTAGTAAGTAAGACCACATCTAGTCTTTAAAAAATGCATTTTTTGCGGTTTTAAAGTGGCTATAACTTCTTGTGTATATATTTTCGGTAAAATCTAAAAATAGGTAATGTTAGCATGTGATTAGGCCTTTCAAAAGAAATAAGACTCACTTAAAACGGGTGTGTTTTGGTGGGTCAAATATGAGTCCCAAAGCAGCCCGTTGGAGCTTTTTGCTAGATTTCCAAATGAGTTTAAAATCTATTGTATACGTATGTAATCATAAACATACTTATGTCTATGTTGATAAAGAGTACAAATAACAAAATTGTCATTTTCCGATCGGGTCTTACCGTGTAAAGGCAACAAACCCACAAAAATAAAAAAAAGTTATAATTAGTAAGTAAGACCAGATCTGGTCTTAAAGAAATGCATTTTTTGCGGTTTTGAAGTGTTAACTTCTTGTGTATATTTTTTCGGTAAAATCTAAAAATAGGTAATGTTAGCATGTGATTAGGCCTTTCAAAAGAAATAAGACTCACTTAAAACGGGTGTGTTTTGGTGGGTCAAATATGAGTCCCAAAGCAGCCCGTTGGAGCTTTTTGCTAGATTTCCAAATGAGTTTAAAATCTATTGTATACGTATGTAATCATAAACATACTTATATCTATGTTGATAAAGAGTGCAAATAACAAAATTGTCATTTTCCGATCGGGTCTTACCGTGTAAAGGCAACAAACCCCCAAAAATAAGAAAAAGTTATAATTAGTAAGTAAGACCAGATCTGGTCTTAAAGAAATGCATTTTTTGCGGTTTTTAAGTGGCTATAACTTCTTGTGTATATTTTTTCGGTAAAATCTAAAAATAGGTAATGTTAGCATGTGATTAGGCCTTTCAAAAGAAATAAGACTCACTTAAAACGGGTGTGTTTTGGTGGGTCAAATATGAGTCCCAAAGCAGCCCGTTGGAGCATTTTGCTAGATTTCCAAATGAGTTTAAAATCTATTGTATACGTATGTAATCATAAACATACTTATATCTATGTTGATAAAGAGTACAAATAACAAAATTGTCATTTTCCGATCGGGTCTTACCGTGTAAAGGCAACAAACCCACAAAAATAAAAAAAAGTTATAATTAGTAAGTAAGACCAGATCTGGTCTTAAAGAAATGCATTTTTTGCGGTTTTGAAGTGGCTATAACTTCTTGTGTATATTTTTTCGGTAAAATCTAAAAATAGGTAATGTTAGCATGTGATTAGGCCTTTCAAAAGAAATAAGACTCACTTAAAACGGGTGTGTTTTGGTGGGTCAAATATGAGTCCCAAAGCAGCCCATTGGAGCATTTTGCTAGATTTCCAAATGAGTTTAAAAGGCGGAATCTATTGTATACGTATGTAATCATAAACATACTTATATCTATGTTGATAAAGAGTGCAAATAACAAAATTGTCATTTTCCGATCGGGTCTTACCGTGTAAAGGCAACAAACCCCCAAAAATAAGAAAAAGTTATAATTAGTAAGTAAGACCAGATCTGGTCTTAAAGAAATGCATTTTTTGCGGTTTTGAAGTGGCTATAACTTCTTGTGTATATTTTTTCGGTAAAATCTAAAAATAGGTAATGTTAGCATGTGATTAGGCCTTTCAAAAGAAATAAGACTCACTTAAAACGGGTGTGTTTTGGTGGGTCAAATATGAGTCCCAAAGCAGCCCGTTGGAGCATTTTGCTAGATTTCCAAATGAGTTTAAAATCTATTGTATACGTATGTAATCATAAACATACTTATATCTATGTTGATAAAGAGTACAAATAACAAAATTGTCATTTTCCGATCGGGTCTTACCGTGTAAAGGCAACAAACCCCCAAAAATAAGAAAAAGTTATAATTAGTAAGTAAGACCAGATCTGGTCTTAAAGAAATGCATTTTTTGCGGTTTTGAAGTGGCTATAACTTCTTGTGTATATTTTTTCGGTAAAATCTAAAAATAGGTAATGTTAGCATGTGATTAGGCCTTTCAAAAGAAATAAGACTCACTTAAAACGGGTGTGTTTTGGTGGGTCAAATATGAGTCCCAAAGCAGCCCGTTGGAGCATTTTGCTAGATTTCCAAATGAGTTTAAAATCTATTGTATACGTATGTAATCATAAACATACTTATATCTATGTTGATAAAGAGTGCAAATAACAAAATTGTCATTTTCCGATCGGGTCTTACCGTGTAAAGGCAACAAACCCCCAAAAATAAGAAAAAGTTATAATTAGTAAGTAAGACCAGATCTGGTCTTAAAGAAATGCATTTTTTGCGGTTTTGAAGTGGCTATAACTTCTTGTGTATATTTTTTCGGTAAAATCTAAAAATAGGTAATGTTAGCATGTGATTAGGCCTTTCAAAAGAAAAAAGACTCACTTAAAACGGGTGTATTTTGGTGGGTCAAATATGAGTCCCAAAGCAGCCCGTTGGAGCATTTTGCTAGATTTCCAAATGAGTTTAAAATCTATTGTATACGTATGTAATCATAAACATACTTATATCTATGTTGATAAAGAGTGCAAATAACAAAATTGTCATTTTCCGATCGGGTCTTACCGTGTAAAGGCAACAAACCCCCAAAAATAAGAAAAAGTTATAATTAGTAAGTAAGACCACATCTGGTCTTTAAAAAATGCATTTTTTGCGGTTTTGAAGTGGCTATAACTTCTTGTGTATATTTTTTCGGTAAAATCTAAAAATAGGTAATGTTAGCATGTGATTAGGCCTTTCAAAAGAAATAAGAAAATGCATTTTTTGCGGTTTTGAAGTGGCTATAACTTCTTGTGTATATTTTTTCGGTAAAATCTAAAAATAGGTAATGTTAGCATGTGATTAGGCCTTTCAAAAGAAATAAGACTCACTTAAAACGGGTGTGTTTTGGTGGGTCAAATATGAGTCCCAAAGCAGCCCGTTGGAGCATTTTGCTAGATTTCCAAATGAGTTTAAAATCTATTGTATACGTATGTAATCATAAACATACTTATATCTATGTTGATAAAGAGTACAAATAACAAAATTGTCATTTTCCGATCGGGTCTTACCGTGTAAAGGCAACAAACCCACAAAAATAAAAAAAAGTTATAATTAGTAAGTAAGACTAGATCTGGTCTTAAAGAAATGCATTTTTTGCGGTTTTGAAGTGGCTATAACTTCTTGTGTATATTTTTTCGGTAAAATCTAAAAATAGGTAATGTTAGCATGTGATTAGGCCTTTCAAAAGAAATAAGACTCACTTAAAACGGGTGTATTTTGGTGGGTCAAATATGAGTCCCAAAGCAGCCCGTTGGAGCATTTTGCTAGATTTCCAAATGAGTTTAAAATCTATTGTATACGTATGTAATCATAAACATACTTATATCTATGTTGATAAAGAGTACAAATAACAAAATTGTCATTTTCCGATCGGGTCTTACCGTGTAAAGGCAACAAACCCCCAAAAATAAGAAAAAGTTATAATTAGTAAGTAAGACCAGATCTGGTCTTAAAGAAATGCATTTTTTGCGGTTTTGAAGTGGCTATAACTTCTTGTGTATGTTTTTTCGGTAAAATCTAAAAATAGGTAATGTTAGCATGTGATTAGGCCTTTCAAAAGAAATAAGACTCACTTAAAACGGGTGTGTTTTGGTGGGTCAAATATGAGTCCCAAAGCAACCCGTTGGAGCATTTTGCTAGATTTCCAAATGAGTTTAAAATCTATTGTATACGTATGTAATCATAAACATACTTATATCTATGTTGATAAAGAGTGCAAATAACAAAATTGTCATTTTCCGATCGGGTCTTACCGTGTAAAGGCAACAAACCCACAAAAATAAAAAAAGTTATAATTAGTAAGTAAGACCAGATCTGGTCTTAAAGAAATGCATTTTTTGCGGTTTTGAAGTGGCTATAACTTATTGTGTATATTGTTTCGGTAAAATCTAAAAATAGGTAATGTTAGCATGTGATTAGGCCTTTCAAAAGAAATAAGACTCACTTAAAACGGGTGTGTTTTGGTGGGTCAAATATGAGTCCCAAAGCAGCCCATTGGAGCATTTTGCTAGATTTCCAAATGAGTTTAAAAGGCGGAATCTATTGTATACGTATGTAATCATAAACATACTTATGTCTATGTTGATAAAGAGTGCAAATAACAAAATTGTCATTTTCCGATCGGGTCTTACCGTGTAAAGGCAACAAACCCACAAAAATAAAAAAAGTTATAATTAGTAAGTAAGACCAGATCTGGTCTTAAATGTAAGTTCCTCACTTGATGGTTTAACCCACTAGTGTAAAATACAATAAGTCAAGTATGCACTAGAATTGGACTAGTATTATTTAAATATAAATGCAAGTATATAAATAAAGTAATACATGATGTAAGTCCCAACTCAATAGATGGTACTACTGAAGACACCTCTATGTCGATGGTGGAGTTACTTTGCAATATATGCACTGAACTGGAGATGACCAGTTGCAGTGTGTATATACCAAGTTCTAGATAGATTACTTATGTAAATGACAATAAGTAAAGAACAATGCAATAATACAAATAACTTGTAAAGTAACTTGATGAGACAATATGTAATTTTCAATGTGTAATTTATTTATTGATGTTAAACAAATTACAAGGTTGTTGCGGAACCAAGATAATACAAAGAATGTAAATATCCTAACAACCTATGAAATACAATTGATCTACACTCGAAATTTCTCAAGACAATCGAAACACTTAAAGTTGTGAAATGTTCCTTTTAGCGATTGAGAGAATATTGCACAAGTTCACCAAGAATATTGCAGGTTTGCAAAGTGTGAAGTGTTTGTATGTTTTCACTTGTTATTCTTGTTGTGCAATGATTTGTATTTATAGGCAAAGTTAACATTGAGATGTTAACTTTAGCCGTACAAATGTGGTTGAGAGCTTTTAAGGAATAACATTTAATTCCTTAAAAAGCAGTGTAAAGTCGCATGATAAAGCAACTTTACACAACCACCTTTATGTACCTTTTATTACTTAAATAATAAGATAAGGCTTATTATCCGGGTAAAGGTACATAAAGCATACAAGTCAATTCCTCGTAATCAGTGTAAAGCTTTGTAAGGGCTTTCCACTGATGGTCTCCAGTTTGTAACTGACTAGAATGCCAACTGGGCTTCGCTGCCATTGCCATTCTCTATCTTCCATTTGTTGTCTTCGACTTCAACTGGAATGATTCTTCAACTGGTCAGTTCTCAACTGGAGGAAGTCTTCAGTTGCGTTGACTGTACGGTGCAACTGGACTTCAATATATTTCTCGACAAATCATCTAGGTCTCCAGTTCACTCTGGTCAGTTTCACTGGGTCTCCAGATGCAACTGGAGACTGACCAGTTACCAGGTGAACTGGTCCTAACAAATTCCCCTATTTGTCTAGAATTATTGCCAAGTCTTTTTCTAGTTTTTGTATCTATACAAGTGTGAACTGAAGAGACTTGTTTGATTTAAATCTATCTAAGTTTCTTAAGGCATTTTTATAGATCAATAAATGCCTTAGGTTTTTCTTTTAGGTTTGTTAGATTTTAATCTTTTATCTACCTTGTGGTTACAAACTGGTAACTTCATTTATACAAGGAAATGGAATTTATACAAGTTACAGAATGTAAATACAAATTACAAGTAGATAACTGAAGAAAGAACTTAATGAGATGGCCCTTCGCCAGTTCTTCTTCTCTTGGTCACCAAAGAAATAGGTTGTGAGTCTTCAGGGTCAATATTCAGCTTTTGCTCCAGATTTTCTTTATGTTGAATTTTGCCCCTTAAGAAGTTCACCCAAGCTTTCTCAAACCTATTCTTTTGTGCCTTCGCATCCAAAACATTCACCATCTCCACCCATTCGCTGAACCCATATTGCATAGCACCAGGATTGTCAGTTTTAACCAGTGGCCCCCTGGTATAACTAACTTCGACTTGAAAAACTTTGGTGCCTGGCTTGATTGTTACATTTACACCATTGATAGTACCACTATGTCTTCTGGTTGACATGATCTGGGAGTAGTAGCTTCTAGCTTCAGATTCATTTGTAATTTTTATACTCCCAGCACCAGCAGCCAGTACAGCGGACTTGATGTCTTCATTGGATACCTCGCCAGTTGGTTCAACGAATGTGCTAAGGTCAACATCTCTTGACAGTGGTCTTCTTGGTTGTGGAATCCTTCTTGGTGGATTCAAAACCTTCTTCACAACCTTCTTAACATTTGCAATACGTTTAAGAATCCCACTGGCCCTAATTTCCTTATCCATCACATTCCCCCTAACATCCATATCACCAGTTCTTTGCTCACCAGCTTCAGTACTGGTAGCAACAATCAATTCCCTACCAACTTGACTTCCAGATGAAGATCTTCCAGGTGCAACTGGTGGAAGGACTGCACTTCTTTCCCCCTTGGCAGCATCTAGACCTTCCCTAATTCCTTCCCATTCAGAGGGGTGAGATGGCAACCGGTCAAGAGGCTGCCATGACTGCATGTCCTTACACTCCTTAAAAATCCCACACATCATCCTGAAAGACCTCCAAAGGTGGTTGGTTTCTTTAGACTGGGTCAAAACATTTGCACTAACTTGTTCTTGACCAGTTTTCAAATCATTTAAAAGCTTAGAGTCTTCATCTAGACCAGAAACCACCTTTTCTTTTACCTCTTCATCCTTCTTCTTCAGATGCTCTACTTCAGTTGTCAGTTTCTAACATTACATCAGTGGCCGGCTGGGCAGATGCATCACCAGCTAAACCTTTTCCCTTATCCATCACATTCCCCCTAACATCCATATCACCAGTTCTTTGCTCACCAGCTTCAGTACTGGTAGCAACAATCAATTCCCTACCAACTTGACTTCCAGATGAAGATCTTCCAGGTGCAACTGGTGGAAGGACTGCACTTCTTTCCCCCTTGGCAGCATCTAGACCTTCCCTAATTCCTTCCCATTCAGAGGGGTGAGATGGCAACCGGTCAAGAGGCTGCCATGACTGCATGTCCTTACACTCCTTAAAAATCCCACACATCATCCTGAAAGACCTCCAAAGGTGGTTGGTTTCTTTAGACTGGGTCAAAACATTTGCACTAACTTGTTCTTGACCAGTTTTCAAATCATTTAAAAGCTTAGAGTCTTCATCTAGACCAGAAACCACCTTTTCTTTTACCTCTTCATCCTTCTTCTTCAGATGCTCTACTTCAGTTGTCAGTTTATCTAATGATTGAGTATGTAGAGATACCTGGGTGTTCAAACTTTCAATGCTGCCTCTCAACTGGTTGATCTCACTGGTGAGTGGGGCCAGATCAACCTGAGGAGTGGCCAGCTTGGTGATCTCAGACATCACCCTTTCTATCAATTGTGCTTCCCTAGCACCCAGCGTATCCTCTATTTTCTGACCAACCGAAGTCATCAACTGCTCTCCAAGTCCAGTTACATCTAGGCCAGGTTTTTCAATCAATTCCTTAACCTGCCTTTCAATCTCTTTCAAATCAACTTCTGAAGTTCTAACAGTGTTTCCCAGCAAGTTGGAGATTGAGGTTGTAACCTTGGAGTGAGTTAGGTCAAAGGCTTCCTTTAAAGTACCAGCCAGATTGTTGCAGCCAGTGACCAACTCATTTAGCTTTTTAAACACCAAGTCTTCATTAGATGAAAACTTGTTTATCCCCAGATCAACCACTTTGATGTTTGTCAGGTGATCCTTGTGGTATCTG
Organism: Erigeron breviscapus; assembly: GCA_034093135.1. Lineage (NCBI taxonomy): Eukaryota > Viridiplantae > Streptophyta > Magnoliopsida > Asterales > Asteraceae > Erigeron > Erigeron breviscapus. The sequence continues at coordinate 3,950,177 of CM067174.1, read as the reverse complement.
GAGAATGACTTGGTGTTTTTGTCAAGTGTCTTCTGAATCTCCTCCACCCTGGTTAGAAGGTTTTGGAGATCGGCTTGAAGTGAGACAACTTGACTGTCCAGTGACGAAGGAGAAGGTGTCACTGGACCAGCAGCAGTTACTACTGGAGCAACTGGAGGAGGCAAACTTAAGGAAGTCTCCCCAGTTGTCAAACCAGCAGTTGAAGATATAATAGGAGTGGTGGATGAAGAAAGGACTGGAAAATCAAAGTGTTGTTCATGCTGAGAATGCTCAGGTGTGAACAACGGCGTCGGTGGGGGTGGCATTTCTCGAGCAAATGAGAATTGCCCAGTTGGTGAAGGAGCGGTATATGTTGGGAAAGATATATCAGTAGGCACATTTTCTTGGGAGGGTGAAAGTGAAATTGATGCGTCTGGAAGGGAGACTGGAGATGAAGGGTCTTGAGCTTGTACAGAAGCATCAAGAATCTCCAAGTCTGTTTCAGTACCTTCAGAATCCGAAGATTCTATAAGGATTTCCTCGTCATTAACATTCATGTCCAGATCCATGAATGTAACTGAGGGCTGACCAGTTTCCTGGTCAGTCTCCAGATGACCTTCCCCAGTTTCTGGTCAGTCTCCAGATGACCTTCCCCAGTTTCCTGGATGGGTGCATCTGTTGGTGGATCAGATACCGAAGTATCTTCACCAGGGATAGATGTAATTGGGGTTGCTTCAGTTATGGTTGCTCTATCCTCAACCACAACATTAGACGAACTGGAGGGTCCCTCATTATTTTGAGGCCCACCCAGTTGCCTTTCTGACTCACCTTCAATAGGTGCATCAGTTGAAGCGAATGCCAGTTGCATTCGTTCTGGAATTTCGACCTCTCCAGCTTCAGATACCAGAGAGTCTAAATTCCTTAACATATCTGGAGCAGTGTACGGTGAATCTGTACTATTATATGCTTCTCTGCCCAGAATATGCTTAAAACAAAGAGAGAGGAACCTTGAAAAGGGATACACACACCCCTTGTGCCCTTCAGCTTTTGTACCAGGCTTCTAAACAGAATATCTGCAAAGTCCACTCTCAATCCGTTCCACAAGCAGTAAGCCATTTCTGCTTGTGAGGAGTTGATCTGGTCAAGTCCACCAGAACTCCCACCCATGCTCTCCACCAGGTGGATGAAAAAATACCTCCATGAAGGTGTAAGACCCTTCATGGTCATCGCACCTTTAGTCTTCAACACCCCATTCTCCAAACACTCCTTGTGTCCCATTTCAAAAGTACTTGGCGAAAATTTATATTTGGGGGCAAGACGACTGGAGATTCACCCTCTCTCCAGTAATTGAGGCGTAAGGCATCCCTCAATACATCAGCGGTCAAGGTACACTGGATTGTTCCATCCTTTAAAGTGAAACTGATGGAGGAACAATCAGAAGAAAGACTGGCAGTGTACCAGAACTCACACAAGTAGTTGTGAAACAACTTGCGTGGGTTAAGAGAGAATGAGGGTCCTATTGGAGAATCTTTTAAAAACTTTTGGATTCTTCCAATAAGGGTATTGGACCCTTGAGATCCTCGTAAGCTTGCCATCGGATTGTTTGGATTTAATTTGATGACCGAAGCATTACTAGGAGCACCAGATGCCGGTTTGACATCTGGTGAAGGAGCATATGGAACAGTCAAGAGATTTACATCTCTTGAACGGGATGATCTAGGAGCCATAGAAAAATGAAAATGAAATTTGGGATTTAGGGTTCTTGATTTGTGAAGCAGAGAGAAGAATGAAGCAATTTTGATGATTGGGAAGTAAATGAAAGAATGTAGAAGAGAAGTAAATGAGTTCGGAGTAAATAAGGGTATTTATAAGGGATTCAAGATCCCAATGAAATACCAAAAATCATATTTTAATAAACAAAATCCCTTTTGAAGATATTTTCACAAAGTTAGTTTGAATTTTGAAATAAAATCATAATTTTCCATGTCAACATTAAATGCTACCATGTCAGCATTAAATGCTACCATGTCAGCATTAAATGCTACGACGGCTTATCTTACCCACGCGCCCACTCACTTTTTGTTTTCCCAATACAAACAGTTTTCAAGTACTAAAATGGCTTGAAACACGTCAGATCACGATACCAAGTGGTTTAAAACACTCGAGTATCATCACGTGTCACACATATTGACCAAGTATTTCTAACGTTATAAAAATAAGACAAGACTGAACCTGGTCACTGGAGGATCAGTCCAGTGCCAGTTTCCAACTGGAGAGTTCTCCAGTTGCATTTTCAAACAAAAACGAATTTTAGTCAGAAAATTATTTTGAGTCTTTCCCCCTAAAATGATGATCCAGAAATCAATTAGTGCCAAGATAGTATCACAAAGGCGTTCGATAGCCTGGCGAGCAAAGATTATCTGGACCTCCTCAACTGGAGAACTTCATCAGTGTCACTGACGCGTTCAATAACAAAGAAAGCTCCAGTTAAGGATTTAACATTCCCAGTTCGCTGATGAGATGTTTAAAGGTTTTCTCATCGAGAGGTTTTGTAAAAACATCAGCTAACTGTTTGTCAGTGGGGATGAAATGAATTTCAATGTCTCCTTTCATAACATGATCACGAATGAAATGATACCTGATGTCAATATGCTTTGTTTTGGAGTGCATCACTGGGTTGTGAGATATAGCAATTGCACTGGTGTTGTCACAAAAGATTGGGGTCCTTGTATACTTTTGACCATAATCTAGTAACTGGTTCTTGATCCAGAGAATCTGGGCACAGCAACTGGCCGCAGAAATGTACTCTACCTCGGCAGTGGACATAGAGACTGAAGTCTGCTTCTTGCTGGTCCAACTTACCAGTTTTCCTCCAAGGAAATGACAACCACCAGTTGTTGATTTTCTATCTATCTTACAACCTGCATGATCAGAATCTGAATAACCCATTAGATCTAATCCTGAGCCTTTGGGGTACCAAAGACCAAGATTAGGACACCCTTTCAGGTATCTAAAGATACGCTTTACAGCGTGCAAATGTGATTCTTTAGGGTTAGCCTGAAACCTGGCACATAAACATGTTGCAAACATTATATCTGGTCGACTGGCAGTTAAGTACATCAGTGAACCAACCATACCTCTATAGTCAGTTATGTTAACTGGTTTGCCAGTTGGGTCAGAGTCCAAATTTAATGGTGCTGCAATAGGTGTGTTTTTCGATGGGATTGAATCATATTTGTATTTTCTTAACAAATCTCTGACATATTTTCCTTGGTTTATGAAAATTCCATTTTCAGTTTGCTTAATCTGAAGACCTAAGAAAAATGTTAATTCACCCATTAAACTCATCTCATACTTAGATGACATGATTTTAGAAAACTTTTTACACATTGCATCATCAGTTGAACCAAAAATAATGTCATCAACATAAATTTGTACCAATAAGATATTACCTCTTTCTTTCAAGATAAACAAGGTATTATCTATTGCACCTCTTTGAAAGCCATTTTTAAGAAGATGTTTAGTTAGAGTATCATACCAGGCTCTTGGGGCTTGTCTTAGACCATACAATGCTTTGTTCAGTCTATAAACCCAATGAGGATGCTTCTCATCAATGAAACCTGGAGTCTGCTTAACATAAACTTCTTCTTCCAATGTTCCATTATGGAACGCACTTTTGACATCCATCTGGAAGACCTTGAACTGCAGATGGGCTGCATAAGCCAAAAATATTCTTATGGCTTCAAGTCTTGCAACTGGAGCAAAAGTTTCATCAAAGTCAACGCCCTCTGCTTGACAATAACCCTGGGCAACTAGTCTGGCCTTGTTTCTTACAACATGGTCATCTTCATCCATTTTGTTTCGGTAGACCCATCTGGTACCAATGGGTTCTTTCTTTAACCCTGGTGGACAAGGAACAAGCTCCCAAACATTGTTCCTTTCAACTGGACGAGCTCTTCTTGCATAGCTTCCACCCAGCTTGGGTCTGCCATAGCCTCGTCAATCTTCTTTGGTTCAATTAAAGATAAGAAGGTGACGTTTAAGCATTGCTCACTGGTGGCTCTTCTAGTCTGAACCCCACTATTTGGATCTCCCACAATCTGTTCAATTGGATGTGCTCGAGTCCATCTAGTGTAATGACTAGGCTGGTGAACTACAATATCAGTGCAAGTCACCTGGCGATCTTCTTCAGTTGCAACAGCTTCTGGAGAAGGATCAGTCCAAACAACTTCTACATCCTCATCAGAGTCAATGAGGTCTCGATTGGCATCATGAAATTCCTCATTAGAAGGCATTTCATGAAGAACTGGAGAAGTAGGTGTTTGAACTGGTGCTGATATTGGAGTGGCACGTACATCAGATCCAATCACCAATTCTTGTGGTAAGTTGAAATTGATGGAGGGATAGAATGATGTGTCACTGGTGCTTTTCTTCTTCTTCTTAACTGGTTCCAATTTGCTGTAACTGGAAACATCTTTTGGTGAAACAACTGACGGATGAACTTGGTCAGCTTCACCAAAATTGATTGGAACGACTGGAGTAGTATCAAGGCTTGGTCTCTTGTTGATTGCTTCAGTTGATTCATCGAATGTGACATGAATTGTCTCATGAACCTTTTGGAGTCTATAATTATAAACTCTAAAGGCCTTTCGAATATCTGAATAACCTAGAAATACTCCTTCATCAGCTTTTGCATCAAACTTTCCAAGCTGACTGGAATCGTTTAAGATATAAACTGGACAACCAAATACATGGAAATATCCAATATTTGGTTTACGATTCCTGAGTACTTCATAGGCAGTCTTCTTATGTCTCTTGATGTAGACTGACCGGTTTTGGGTGTGACAAGCAGTTGCAACTGCCTCAGCCCAAAAACTGGTAGGAAGACCAGATTCAGATAGCATACTTCTGGCTGCTTCTATCAGTGTGCGATTCTTTCTTTCCACAACTCCATTTTGCTCTGGAGAGTGTACTGATGAGAAGTTTTGAGAGATGCCAGTGTCATTGCAAAAAGTTTCAAGTACCTTATTTTGGAATTCAGTACCATTATCACTTCGCAACTGACAAACTTTTCGAGTGTACTTGAGCTCAATTCTTTTGATGAGAGAGATAATTTCAGCAGGTGCATCACTTTTGGATCTGATGAATACCACCCAGCAGTATCTGGTGAATTCATCAACCACAACTAGAGGTACTTCTTTCCAGCTCTAGTTTGAACATTCACTGGACCAAAGAGATCCATATGTAGCATGTGAAGAGGTTTAGTGATGCTAAAATTTTGCCTAGTTTTGAAACTGGCTCTTTTCTGCTTGCCCATCTCACACCCTGGACATGGTTTTCTTTATTGAAAGAAATCTGAGGTATCCCATCAACCAGTTGTTTGCGAGACAACTTGTTAATGTTTTTAAAATTTAGATGGGATAACCTTTTATGCCATAGCCAGTTGGTGTCCTCATCAGCTTTGGTATAGAAACATTGCTCTTTTGGAGCTGGTTCCATATCCATGATGTACACATTTCCTTTTCTTGGTGCAATCATCACCACTTTCCAATCCTTGTTAAATATGGTGCCTTGTGCAATATCTAATAAAACTCTGAAGCCATCATCACAAAGTTGGCTTACACTGATCAGGTTGTATTTCAAACCATTCACAAATGCAACTGTTTTGAATTCGACTTGTCCATTATTGAGCAAACCATATCCTTCAGTCTTTCCAGATTGATCGTTACCAAACGTCACTGTCGGTCCATCTTGGACAATGAACTCTTCCAGTAGGGGCTTACATCCGGTCATAGTCCGGCCAACAGCGCTGTCCAGATACCAGATATTCTTCTTTTGATCGCCCTACACACACAAAAAAAATCATTAGTTCTTTTTGTGAACCCATCTTTTCTTGATGGGTTCGCTGGACTTCTCTACAGAAGTCACAGTAGATTGTTGTGGTGTTGAACTGGAGGCTGCATCTGGAGCTTTTTCACCAGCTCCAGGTGCAGGAGTAAAAACGATTGGTATTTGATACTTACTCCCCTTATTTTTACCAGACTTTGTTCCAGATGGAACATTCTTTAGTTTAGGTATTGAAGGGAGTGGTTTAATATTTTGTTTGAAAACTGGAGGTAATAAACCTCCTTCCAGATTGTTAATCCGGGCAGTGCAACTCTGAACCTGTCGAGACAAAAGTTGGAGTTGACTTTCCAGATTAACCAAAATATTATTTTCTTCAGGCAGTTGAACCTTAGACCTTGGTTCAACTGGAGTTTTAGTCTGTCGGGTCTTGGGCACCTTAGACTTTTGAGGTAAAGGCTTGTTACCAGTGGCCCTTTTGACTGGAGCTTTAGCCTGTTTGGCTCCAGTTTTAACCTCAAAGGGGGTGGTCTCAATGGTTTCAGTTTCAACAGCTTCAGGTTGATCATAAGGTGTTTCCACCTTGAGAGCTGGAGGCAATGCATGAAGATCTGGTATGAGAGCTGCTGTAACAACCGTCTTAGAAATGTTCTAAATAAGTTCTTTGAAAGTACTTTTGCCATTTGAACGGCTAGACAGTTCAATTTATTTAGGTTCTTGATGTACTTTAGACCTAAATTATGTGCTTATATGAAGGTCAATTTGATCTTAAATCATGATTTATATGACGAATTATGATTTCGCTCAACAAAATACTAAAGTGCAGTACGTAAACGTTCGTGTTTATAAAAGTTCTAGTTCAAAAAGTTCGCAAATAGTCCTTGCACTTAATGAGTTCATTTAATATGGGAAGGGTATAAATAGGAAGGTTGGAAAACCCTAGTGAGAGAAACAACCACTGTTCATCTTCTTCCTTTTTCACTTCTCTCACTAAAAACACTCTGGCAGCCATAAAACACACAAAAATTCATCTTTTGATTTTGGATTGTTAAATCAAAATCGTTTGTACTTTTAGCATCCTTGTGATAATCAAAACATATTTCTGGAATCAAATCTCAGGTAACAACAACGAATTATGAGTTTTTGACCAAATTAAAAGTGTACTTTTCAAGTTTATGTTCTTGATGATTTGGTCCAGTTCTTGAATGAAAATCGTGTTAAAAGTTAATGGGTTTGTGTCTAAATGTGTTTAACAACATATGTATGAACAAATTTGGGTCATAACGTGCCTTAATTTGCAAATCCATTTTTGAAAAATGAAGAAAGTATGTTCTTGAGTGCCATAACTTGTCCAGGTGCTATTTGATCTTGAAAAGCCTTAAAAGTGATATAAATTGTTGTTATTATGCAAATAAGTACTAGTGCTACGTTCTAACACGTCTTAAAATCGGTCTAGACCTTTGTATGATGTTCATGTTCTGCTCAGCCGTTTTCGGCCCTGGAACGATCCTGGCTGGGACGATCTTGCAAGTCCAGTGGGACGATCTTGCAAGTCCAGTGGGACGATCTTGCAAGTCCAGTGGGACGATCTTGCAAGTCCAGTGGGACGATCTTGCAAGTCCAGTGGGACGATCTTGCAAGTCCAGTGGGACGATCTTGCAAGTCCAGTGGGACGATCTTGCAAGTCCAGTGGGACGATCTTGCAAGTCCAGTGGGACGATCTTGCAAGTCCAGTGGGACGATCTTGCAAGTCCAGTGGGACGATCTTGCAAGTCCAGTGGGACGATCTTGCAAGTCCAGTGGGACGATCTTGCAAGTCCAGTGGGACGATCTTGCAAGTCCAGTGGGACGATCTTGCAAGTCCAGTGGGACGATCTTGCAAGTCCAGTGGGACGATCTTGCAAGTCCAGTGGGACGATCTTGCAAGTCCAGTGGGACGATCTTGCAAGTCCAGTGGGACGATCTTGCAAGTCCAGTGGGACGATCTTGCAAGTCCAGTGGGACGATCTTGCAAGTCCAGTGGGACGATCTTGCAAGTCCAGTGGGACGATCTTGCAAGTCCAGTGGGACGATCTTGCAAGTCCAGTGGGACGATCTTGCAAGTCCAGTGGGACGATCTTGCAAGTCCAGTGGGACGATCTTGCAAGTCCAGTGGGACGATCTTGCAAGTCCAGTGGGACGATCTTGCAAGTCCAGTGGGACGATCTTGCAAGTCCAGTGGGACGATCTTGCAAGTCCAGTGGGACGATCTTGCAAGTCCAGTGGGACGATCTTGCAAGTCCAGTGGGACGATCTTGCAAGTCCAGTGGGACGATCTTGCAAGTCCAGTGGGACGATCTTGCAAGTCCAGTGGGACGATCTTGCAAGTCCAGTGGGACGATCTTGCAAGTCCAGTGGGACGATCTTGCAAGTCCAGTGGGACGATCTTGCAAGTCCAGTGGGACGATCTTGCAAGTCCAGTGGGACGATCTTGCAAGTCCAGTGGGACGATCTTGCAAGTCCAGTGGGACGATCTTGCAAGTCCAGTGGGACGATCTTGCAAGTCCAGTGGGACGATCTTGCAAGTCCAGTGGGACGATCTTGCAAGTCCAGTGGGACGATCTTGCAAGTCCAGTGGGACGATCTTGCAAGTCCAGTGGGACGATCTTGCAAGTCCAGTGGGACGATCTTGCAAGTCCAGTGGGACGATCTTGCAAGTCCAGTGGGACGATCTTGCAAGTCCAGTGGGACGATCTTGCAAGTCCAGTGGGACGATCTTGCAAGTCCAGTGGGACGATCTTGCAAGTCCAGTGGGACGATCTTGCAAGTCCAGTGGGACGATCTTGCAAGTCCAGTGGGACGATCTTGCAAGTCCAGTGGGACGATCTTGCAAGTCCAGTGGGACGATCTTGCAAGTCCAGTGGGACGATCTTGCAAGTCCAGTGGGACGATCTTGCAAGTCCAGTGGGACGATCTTGCAAGTCCAGTGGGACGATCTTGCAAGTCCAGTGGGACGATCTTGCAAGTCCAGTGGGACGATCTTGCAAGTCCAGTGGGACGATCTTGCAAGTCCAGTGGGACGATCTTGCAAGTCCAGTGGGACGATCTTGCAAGTCCAGTGGGACGATCTTGCAAGTCCAGTGGGACGATCTTGCAAGTCCAGTGGGACGATCTTGCAAGTCCAGTGGGACGATCTTGCAAGTCCAGTGGGACGATCTTGCAAGTCCAGTGGGACGATCTTGCAAGTCCAGTGGGACGATCTTGCAAGTCCAGTGGGACGATCTTGCAAGTCCAGTGGGACGATCTTGCAAGTCCAGTGGGACGATCTTGCAAGTCCAGTGGGACGATCTTGCAAGTCCAGTGGGACGATCTTGCAAGTCCAGTGGGACGATCTTGCAAGTCCAGTGGGACGATCTTGCAAGTCCAGTGGGACGATCTTGCAAGTCCAGTGGGACGATCTTGCAAGTCCAGTGGGACGATCTTGCAAGTCCAGTGGGACGATCTTGCAAGTCCAGTGGGACGATCTTGCAAGTCCAGTGGGACGATCTTGCAAGTCCAGTGGGACGATCTTGCAAGTCCAGTGGGACGATCTTGCAAGTCCAGTGGGACGATCTTGCAAGTCCAGTGGGACGATCTTGCAAGTCCAGTGGGACGATCTTGCAAGTCCAGTGGGACGATCTTGCAAGTCCAGTGGGACGATCTTGCAAGTCCAGTGGGACGATCTTGCAAGTCCAGTGGGACGATCTTGCAAGTCCAGTGGGACGATCTTGCAAGTCCAGTGGGACGATCTTGCAAGTCCAGTGGGACGATCTTGCAAGTCCAGTGGGACGATCTTGCAAGTCCAGTGGGACGATCTTGCAAGTCCAGTGGGACGATCTTGCAAGTCCAGTGGGACGATCTTGCAAGTCCAGTGGGACGATCTTGCAAGTCCAGTGGGACGATCTTGCAAGTCCAGTGGGACGATCTTGCAAGTCCAGTGGGACGATCTTGCAAGTCCAGTGGGACGATCTTGCAAGTCCAGTGGGACGATCTTGCAAGTCCAGTGGGACGATCTTGCAAGTCCAGTGGGACGATCTTGCAAGTCCAGTGGGACGATCTTGCAAGTCCAGTGGGACGATCTTGCAAGTCCAGTGGGACGATCTTGCAAGTCCAGTGGGACGATCTTGCAAGTCCAGTGGGACGATCTTGCAAGTCCAGTGGGACGATCTTGCAAGTCCAGTGGGACGATCTTGCAAGTCCAGTGGGACGATCTTGCAAGTCCAGTGGGACGATCTTGCAAGTCCAGTGGGACGATCTTGCAAGTCCAGTGGGACGATCTTGCAAGTCCAGTGGGACGATCTTGCAAGTCCAGTGGGACGACCTTGCAAGTCAAGTGGGACGATCATTGGAACCTAAGACGATCTTGTTCAATGTACTTAAAACGACCTTGTACTAGAAACATATGAAACGATCTTGAGCTTGGAACTTAAAACGATCTTGTACCTGAAATGACTTAAAACGATCTTGTACCTGAAATGACTAAGACGATCTTGACTTCGAACCTAAGACGATCTTGACTTGAACTTAAAACGATCTTGTACCTAAATGATAAGACGATCTTGTTCAATGTACTTAAAACGACCTTGTACTAGAAACATATGAAACGATCTTGAGCTTGGAACTTAAAACGATCTTGTACCTGAAATGACTAAGACGATCTTGTTCAATGTACTTAAAACGACCTTGTACTAGAAACATATGAAACGATCTTGAGCTTGGAACTTAAAACGATCTTGTACCTGAAATGACTTAAAACGATCTTGTCTTCGTACTTGTACTTGTTCAGTTCTTATTCACTGCTATCAATTCATATCCCACAGTTCAGGGATTGAACCGTAGATAATTATGGACAGCGCTGTTTAGGGTAGGCCCACCCTCATTCTCCGCAGTTCTGGAGGATGCATATTATCTGTTCTTGTTCTAATTTAGACCTTCGTGAAGTACTTGATTATTATGTACTTAAGTTCAGTACAGTTCAGTTCTGGCCAATCGGGTTAGCAGTGACAATTCATTTAAAGTTCATTATTAAAGACACATTCAACTCATTAACACGATAAGTACTTATGTGTGAGTTCTAAGACGTTCAGTTCGAGTCCAGTTCATGTACTTAAAGTTCATTACAGTTCAGTTCTGGCCAATCGGGTTAGCAGTGACACTTCATTTAAAGTTCATTATTAAAGACACATTCAACTCATTAACACGATAAGTACTTATGTGTGAGTTCTAAGACGTTCAGTTCGAGTCCAGTTCATGTACTTAAGTTCAGTACAGTTCAGTTCTGGCCAATCGGGTTAGCAGTGACACTTCATTTAAAGTTCATTATTAAAGACACATTCAACTCATTAACACGATAAGTACTTATGTGTGAGTTCTAAGACGTTCAGTTCGAGTCCAGTTCATGTACTTAAATTCATTACAGTTCAGTTCTGGCCAATCGGGTTAGCAGTGACACTTCATTTAAAGTTCATTATTAAAGACACATTCAACTCATTAACACGATAAGTACTTATGTGTGAGTTCTAAGACGTTCAGTTCGAGTCCAGTTCATGTACTTAAGTTCAGTACAGTTCAGTTCTGGCCAATCGGGTTAGCAGTGACAATTCATTTAAAGTTCATTATATGTTCTTGTACTGTTCTTACTATCACAGAGCATTTTTGTTAAACATGCAGATCTTATGACTTGTTCTTACTATACATATTATTATATGTAAGCGTACTAGTACTTTATGTGAATCTCACCAACTACTTTTGTAGTTGACCTTTGAACTTACATGCTTTTCAGGCTAGGATAGTAGATCTCTTAGCATAGGAGTCTTCCTCTTTAAAGCTCATCTCTTTTGGCGATTGTTCGTACGTTCAAGACTGGAAGCTGTGAAGATCTCCCTTTGCTTATTCAGTTCAGACTCCTGTACTTTAAGACAAATGTTCTGTCTTTTGAATTATTAACTATTCGGGGTATATCCCAAATGCTGTAATAACTTTTATACTTCTTTTCTTTAATGTTATTGGCTGTGTTGGAACTTGTACTATGTGCTTTTGTGCTTGTCTGTGCATCCCGTATATTCCGCTTTAGCGGGGTGTTACAGTTGGTATCAGAGACAGGTTATAGTGAACACCGAGCTTTTCTTAAGGAAAACTCGAGCTATAACTTGAATCCACTCTGAGGTGATCCCTGGTATGACCGGTTTGAGTAATACGTACTTTTTGTCCTAATTAGATGTAACCTGATCAACTACATCTAATTACGAATAAAGTACCTAGCACTCAAAGTGTGTTATTAAAGGCATCATCCGTCTCTTAGAACTCTGTTAAGAACTTAGTACAATCTCGTTCTTCGATCATATCAGTTCTAGTTCACTCGTTCTCTTAAGACATACGTTCTAGTACTTCGATTATAGGCCTTAGAGCTTATACGACTATAGGTCCTTATCGTGCGACCGACGACTGTTCTTGTTCATATATTGTGCTAACGACGATCATTGTAAATGTACTACGTGCTTGGAGCTATAGACTTGTGCGAAACGTAATCGAGTTCATATTTCTATCTTAATAGGGGCATAAGGAAGAATGCCGCCTAAACGTGGACGAAGACCTAAGACTGCACCAGCCGTTGAACCACCTATCCAACCTGGTGTTGGTGCGAACGTCAACTTTACCTTGGAAGACGTAGCGAACCTCATCACTGACCGCATGAATGCGATGATGCCAAATCTTGCTACTCAAGTTGCTCAGATGCTGGAAATTCCACAAACTGAAGGTACTAGAACTGCTAGAGCAACTCAGAATAGGAGGACTCAAGAAGAACCCGAACAGAATCAGGAAGTAAACAATGATTCCGATGAAGCTAGCCAGATCAACACTCGAGCTACTGCGGAAGGCAGAGTCAGCCAAAGCAGAGGGTGTTCATTTAAGACTTTCACTCAGTGCAAACCCCCAGTCTACTCAGGGGAAAAGGGTGCTGCTGAACTATTGATGTGGTTTGAAAACATGGAAGAAGCCCTGTACCACACTCAAACCTCTGAAGATAAGATGGTGGAGCACGCGACCAGCCAGTTTGATGGTGCTGCTAGGTCCTGGTGGACTGGCATCGTCACCACTATCGGCAGGAAGACCGCCTATGCTTTCACCTGGGAAGAACTTCAGAAGATGATGAGAGCTGAGTTCTGTACCAAAGATGCTTTGCAAGAGTTGGAACAAGAGTTTTGGGATCTGAAAATGGAAGGTGTTGAGATTGAGAAATACATTTTGAGGTTTAATGAACTTGCTAGACTTGTGCCACACTTAGCTTCTACTGAGGAAAAGAAGATTGATCGCTTTATTTGGGGCTTGATTCCTGAGATCCGCCGTGACCTCACCAGTAAGGGCCCCAAGACCATGTCAAGAGCCACTGTACTGGCTAAGACCTTGACCAAAGATATAATCAGATCAGGAGGGTTGGTTGAAAGTACTGATAAGGGGAAGAGGAAGGCTGAAGAAGTGGTGGAAAGGAAAGCTGAACCCCCAAGTAAGAAGGGGAAGATCTTGAAGAACTATGCGGTGACCGCAGTGCCTGAACCAACAAGGTATTCTGGAGCTTATCCAAAGTGTACCCGTTGTAACCTTCATCACACTGGTGCTTGTCCTGTCTGCTATAAGTGCCAAGGAGTTGGGCACATGGCAAAGTACGGTACCAACGAAATCGCTCTAGATTGTCCTTTGATTTTAGTAGACAAGAACTTTACAATTGATCTAATCCCTGTCAAGATTAGTAGCTTCGACATTATCGTGGGAATGGATTGGCTATCCAAACACCACGCGACTATTTGTTGCCGCGAGAAATCAGTTCATATACCACTACCGAACGGCGAGATCTTGATCGTACAAGGCGATAAGTCCACGAACGAACTTAAAATCGTCTCAGCAATGAAATTCCGTAAGTACTTGGACAAGAAAGATCATCTTGTGTACCTAGCTCATGTCATTGATAAAAGTGCTAAAGAACCTAAAGTTCAAGACATCCCCATTGTTCGGGACTTCCCAGATGTCTTTCCTGACGACTTACCAGGCATTCCACCTGTTAGACAAGTCGAGTTCAATATTGATCTAGTTCCCGGTGCAGCACCAGTCGCTAAAGCACCGTACCGTTTAGCTCCTCCTGAAATGCAAGAACTGTCCAATCAATTACAGGAACTGTTGAGCAAAGGCTTTATTCGTCCTAGTTCATCTCCTTGGGGAGCACCTATTTTATTTGTCAAAAAGAAAGATGGCTCCATGAGAATGTGCATAGACTATCGTGAACTGAACAAATTAACCGTTAAGAACCGGTATCCCCTACCTCGCATAGACGATCTGTTTGATCAATTGCAAGGTGCTTCGTACTTCTCTAAGATCGATCTACGTTCAGGTTATCACCAGATCCGTGTTCAGGATGGTGACGTTCCAAAGACAGCTTTTCGTACTCGTTATGGCCACTACGAATTTCTCGTTATGCCATTTGGTCTGACTAATGCTCCAGCAATTTTTATGGACTTAATGAACCGTGTCTGTCGTCCGTTCTTGGATAAATTTGTTATCGTATTCATTGACGACATACTCGTGTACTCTCGGAACAAGACTGATCATGAACAACATTTACGCTCTATTCTTCAACTTCTTCGAGAAGAAGAGTTGTACGCTAAGTTCTCTAAGTGCGAGTTCTGGCTTCGCCAAGTACAGTTCCTCGGCCACGTCGTAAACGAACAAGGCATTCATGTCGACCCGGCCAAAGTTGAAGCCATCAAAAAGTGGGAGGCCCCGAAAGCTCCTACTGAAGTTCGTAGTTTTCTTGGACTAGCGGGTTATTACCGTCGTTTTATTGAGAACTTTTCTAAGATCGCACTGCCTTTGACTCAACTGACTCAAAAGACTAAAGACTTTATTTGGGGGGAACAACAAGAACGAGCATTCCAAACCCTAAAAGACAGACTGTGTGAAGCACCTGTTCTAGCTTTACCAGAAGGCACCGAAGACTTCGTCGTGTACTGTGACGCTTCACATCAAGGACTAGGCTGCGTACTGATGCAAAGAGGCAAAGTGATCGCCTACGCATCCAGACAACTCAAAGTGCATGAGAAGAATTATACCACCCATGATCTAGAACTTGGAGCAGTCGTTTTTGCATTAAAGATTTGGAGGCACTACCTGTACGGAACTAAATGTACTATCTTCACCGACCATAAGAGCTTGCAGCATGTATACAACCAGAAAGAACTGAACATGAGACAGAGACGTTGGGTGGAGTTACTAAGTGATTACGATTGTGAAATCAAGTACCATCCTGGAAAGGCGAATGTGGTGGCTGACGCCTTAAGCAGAAAGGAACGAGTCAAAATCTTATCTATCAAAGAGGCAGATCGTACAGACTTAAGGCAACGCGTGATCGCAGGTCAAGAGATCGGATTAGCATCAAAAGATAATATAAAGGCAGAACGGTTAGGCCCAATCGCTCAAGAACTTGAAGTTGATAACGAAGGGGTCAGGAAGTTCAAAAACCGAGTTTGGATCCCTGCAGTTAATGGTGTTAGAGAGATCATCATGCAGGAAGCTCACAGTTCAAGGTACTCGATTCATCCGGGCGCAGACAAGATGTACAAGAACTTGAAGCAAGACTACTGGTGGCCTGGGATGAAGAGAGAGATCTTTGAGTACGTCAGTAGATGTCTGACATGTTCTAAAGTTAAGATCGAACATCAGAAACCATCCGGTTTATTGAAACAATTAGAAGTTCCGGTATGGAAGTGGGAAGATATTACCATGGACTTCATCATGAAACTGCCCCGTACAAAAGACAACCATAACTCTATTTGGGTTATTGTAGACAGACTGACGAAATCAGCTCGTTTTCTTCCAATTCGTGACGACTACTCACTGGAAAGACTTGCTGAGATCTATATAGCCGATATTGTGACCAAGTACGGTGTCCCTTTATCAATAGTGTCCGATCGAGACCCTCGCTTCACATCTGACTTTTGGCAGTCACTTCAAGAAGCATTAGGTACTAGACTTAACTTGAGCACCGCTTATCACCCACAGACGGACGGGCAAAGCGAACGTACTATTCAGACCTTGGAGGACATGCTCCGTTCTTGTGCATTAGAGTTCAGAGGAAGTTGGGATAAACATCTTCCATTGATCGAGTTCTCGTACAATAATAGCTATCACACTAGCATTCAGTGTGCACCGTTCGAAGCATTATATGGGCGTAAGTGCAGATCACCACTTTGCTGGCTAGACGCCGGTGAAAGAAGCTGGATGAAGCTCCCAGTTGTACAGTTCACTATTGACAAAATCGCTGTTATCAAAGAAAAGCTGAAGGCTGCCCAAGACAGACAAAAGTCCTACGCTGACAAACGCCGTAAACCTTTAGAGTTCCAAGTAGGCGACAAAGTTCTGTTAAAAGTTTCCCCGTGGAAGGGTACTGCCCGTTTTGGCAAGAAAGGCAAATTGGCGCCTCGGTACATCGGACCTTATAAGATCATTAAACGGATTGGACCAGTTGCGTACAAACTGGAACTACCCCTAGAACTTGGCAATGTTCATGACACCTTTCACGTGTCCAATTTAAAGAAGTGCTTGGCTGACGACCCGACCGTCATTCCTATTAAGGATGTTCATATCGACGAAGGGCTTGAGTTCACTGAAAAGCCCATTGAGATCATTGATAGAGATGCTAAACAGACTAGACAGAGCAGAGTACCACTAGTTCGTGTACGTTGGAGTGCCAGACATGGTTATAATGATACTTGGGAACGCGAGGACTTCATTAAGAAGAAGTACCCTCATCTTTTTGATCGGCAAGACTCTTAATTTCGAGGACGAAATCCTCTAAGTGGGGGAGAATGTAACAACCGTCTTAGAAATGTTCTAAATAAGTTCTTTGAAAGTACTTTTGCCATTTGAACGGCTAGACAGTTCAATTTATTTAGGTTCTTGATGTACTTTAGACCTAAATTATGTGCTTATATGAAGGTCAATTTGATCTTAAATCATGATTTATATGACGAATTATGATTTCGCTCAACAAAATACTAAAGTGCAGTACGTAAACGTTCGTGTTTATAAAAGTTCTAGTTCAAAAAGTTCGCAAATAGTCCTTGCACTTAATGAGTTCATTTAATATGGGAAGGGTATAAATAGGAAGGTTGGAAAACCCTAGTGAGAGAAACAACCACTGTTCATCTTCTTCCTTTTTCACTTCTCTCACTAAAAACACTCTGGCAGCCATAAAACACACAAAAATTCATCTTTTGATTTTGGATTGTTAAATCAAAATCGTTTGTACTTTTAGCATCCTTGTGATAATCAAAACATATTTCTGGAATCAAATCTCAGGTAACAACAACGAATTATGAGTTTTTGACCAAATTAAAAGTGTACTTTTCAAGTTTATGTTCTTGATGATTTGGTCCAGTTCTTGAATGAAAATCGTGTTAAAAGTTCAGTGGGACGATCTTGCAAGTCCAGTGGGACGATCTTGCAAGTCCAGTGGGACGATCTTGCAAGTCCAGTGGGACGATCTTGCAAGTCCAGTGGGACGATCTTGCAAGTCCAGTGGGACGATCTTGCAAGTCCAGTGGGACGATCTTGCAAGTCCAGTGGGACGATCTTGCAAGTCCAGTGGGACGATCTTGCAAGTCCAGTGGGACGATCTTGCAAGTCCAGTGGGACGATCTTGCAAGTCCAGTGGGACGATCTTGCAAGTCCAGTGGGACGATCTTGCAAGTCCAGTGGGACGATCTTGCAAGTCCAGTGGGACGATCTTGCAAGTCCAGTGGGACGATCTTGCAAGTCCAGTGGGACGATCTTGCAAGTCCAGTGGGACGATCTTGCAAGTCCAGTGGGACGATCTTGCAAGTCCAGTGGGACGATCTTGCAAGTCCAGTGGGACGATCTTGCAAGTCCAGTGGGACGATCTTGCAAGTCCAGTGGGACGATCTTGCAAGTCCAGTGGGACGATCTTGCAAGTCCAGTGGGACGATCTTGCAAGTCCAGTGGGACGATCTTGCAAGTCCAGTGGGACGATCTTGCAAGTCCAGTGGGACGATCTTGCAAGTCCAGTGGGACGATCTTGCAAGTCCAGTGGGACGATCTTGCAAGTCCAGTGGGACGATCTTGCAAGTCCAGTGGGACGATCTTGCAAGTCCAGTGGGACGATCTTGCAAGTCCAGTGGGACGATCTTGCAAGTCCAGTGGGACGATCTTGCAAGTCCAGTGGGACGATCTTGCAAGTCCAGTGGGACGATCTTGCAAGTCCAGTGGGACGATCTTGCAAGTCCAGTGGGACGATCTTGCAAGTCCAGTGGGACGATCTTGCAAGTCCAGTGGGACGATCTTGCAAGTCCAGTGGGACGATCTTGCAAGTCCAGTGGGACGATCTTGCAAGTCCAGTGGGACGATCTTGCAAGTCCAGTGGGACGATCTTGCAAGTCCAGTGGGACGATCTTGCAAGTCCAGTGGGACGATCTTGCAAGTCCAGTGGGACGATCTTGCAAGTCCAGTGGGACGATCTTGCAAGTCCAGTGGGACGATCTTGCAAGTCCAGTGGGACGATCTTGCAAGTCCAGTGGGACGATCTTGCAAGTCCAGTGGGACGATCTTGCAAGTCCAGTGGGACGATCTTGCAAGTCCAGTGGGACGATCTTGCAAGTCCAGTGGGACGATCTTGCAAGTCCAGTGGGACGATCTTGCAAGTCCAGTGGGACGATCTTGCAAGTCCAGTGGGACGATCTTGCAAGTCCAGTGGGACGATCTTGCAAGTCCAGTGGGACGATCTTGCAAGTCCAGTGGGACGATCTTGCAAGTCCAGTGGGACGATCTTGCAAGTCCAGTGGGACGATCTTGCAAGTCCAGTGGGACGATCTTGCAAGTCCAGTGGGACGATCTTGCAAGTCCAGTGGGACGATCTTGCAAGTCCAGTGGGACGATCTTGCAAGTCCAGTGGGACGATCTTGCAAGTCCAGTGGGACGATCTTGCAAGTCCAGTGGGACGATCTTGCAAGTCCAGTGGGACGATCTTGCAAGTCCAGTGGGACGATCTTGCAAGTCCAGTGGGACGATCTTGCAAGTCCAGTGGGACGATCTTGCAAGTCCAGTGGGACGATCTTGCAAGTCCAGTGGGACGATCTTGCAAGTCCAGTGGGACGATCTTGCAAGTCCAGTGGGACGATCTTGCAAGTCCAGTGGGACGATCTTGCAAGTCCAGTGGGACGATCTTGCAAGTCCAGTGGGACGATCTTGCAAGTCCAGTGGGACGATCTTGCAAGTCCAGTGGGACGATCTTGCAAGTCCAGTGGGACGATCTTGCAAGTCCAGTGGGACGATCTTGCAAGTCCAGTGGGACGATCTTGCAAGTCCAGTGGGACGATCTTGCAAGTCCAGTGGGACGATCTTGCAAGTCCATTGGGACGATCTTGGATGGGACGATCTTGTCCCAAGATCGTCCTAGGCAGACCGTCTTGGTGCCTTGTGCTCGTTCGTGATGTTGTGTTGTGTGGTGTTGTAGTGTACTTAGTGGGTAACTAATCCTTTGGATTGGTTTGCTCAAACACTTGTTCTTGAACTAGAAACGACCTTGTTCTTGCCCCTGGAAATGAAACGATCCTGACCAAGACGACCTCGACCAGGACCGTTTCACCCTGGAGACCAATTCTTTTGCTAAGTACTTGGAGCCAAGACGATCCTGGGAGGATCGTCCCAGACCCTTGAACCTTAAGACGATCCTGGGAGGATCGTCCCAGACCATTGGAACCTAAGACGATCTTGTTCAATGTACTTAAAACGACCTTGTACTAGAAACATATGAAACGATCTTGAGCTTGGAACTTAAAACGATCTTGTACCTGAAATGACTTAAAACGATCTTGTACCTGAAATGACTAAGACGATCTTGTACCTCCAGTGGGACGATCTTGCAAGTCCAGTGGGACGATCTTGCAAGTCCAGTGGGACGATCTTGCAAGTCCAGTGGGACGATCTTGCAAGTCCAGTGGGACGATCTTGCAAGTCCAGTGGGACGATCTTGCAAGTCCAGTGGGACGATCTTGCAAGTCCAGTGGGACGATCTTGCAAGTCCAGTGGGACGATCTTGCAAGTCCAGTGGGACGATCTTGCAAGTCCAGTGGGACGATCTTGCAAGTCCAGTGGGACGATCTTGCAAGTCCAGTGGGACGATCTTGCAAGTCCAGTGGGACGATCTTGCAAGTACAGTGGGACGATCTTGCAAGTCCAGTGGGACGATCTTGCAAGTCCAGTGGGACGATCTTGCAAGTCCAGTGGGACGATCTTGCAGTCCAAAACCCTAGACGATCTTGTACTTGTTCTATAACATACCACACTTGATCATTAATCACCAAACCAGTTCATAACACCATCAATCACATTCAAGGCTACTTACTGACAATACAGCTAGGTCATGATTCGACCTAAGACAACGTACAAAGTGCAAACCCTAATTAAGTATAATTAGGACGTGTTCTTTCTTGATTATCAAAGTGCGAGTTCTACGAACGATTAAACCAAGTTCTAAAGGCTAAAGTTCATTATTAAAGACACATTCAACTCATTAACACGATAAGTACTTATGTGTGAGTTCTAAGACGTTCAGTTCGAGTCCAGTTCATGTACTTAAAGTTCATTTAAACTCTTTTTGGGTCAAAACGTTCAAAGATCTTCAAAGGACCAAATCATCAGTTCATCAAGGACATTTCAGTAATTAATTAGTCATTGGAACTAATACGTGTGCATATCTATGAACAATAACTTGTACTTAGGCATCCATCAAGACGTACTTGGATTTCGATAGATATAACTTATCTATCTCGGTGCTTGTTCTCTGTGCTATAAATTGTGCTTGTACCAGATCACTGTGAGTTCACTAATCCCCCTTTCGTACATTTTGTTCAAGTTCTTTTATCGGGGACTGAAAAGCATGAAAACTACTTTGTACTTGTACATATGTTCTTGAACTACTTTACGTACTATATTATAATCTTGAACTATCTTATGATCTTACGAGGAACTTATGATATGATTCCTAATTATTTGAAAGAGTATTTAAGTCTTGAATGGGCAGGATCTTAAATACGGTTATACTGTTTAAGGGAGTATTTAAGTCTTGAATGGGCAGGATCTTAAATACCTCCTTACTACTATATTGATCTTTAACATGTTCTAGTTCGTACTTGTACTTGTTCAGTTCTTATTCACTGCTATCAATTCATATCCCACAGTTCAGGGATTGAACCGTAGATAATTATGGACAGCGCTGTTTAGGGTAGGCCCACCCTCATTCTCCGCAGTTCTGGAGGATGCATATTATCTGTTCTTGTTCTAATTTAGACCTTCGTGAAGTACTTGATTATTATGTACTTAAGTTCAGTACAGTTCAGTTCTGGCCAATCGGGTTAGCAGTGACAATTCATTTAAAGTTCATTATATGTTCTTGTACTGTTCTTACTATCACAGAGCATTTTTGTTAAACATGCAGATCTTATGACTTGTTCTTACTATACATATTATTATATGTAAGCGTACTAGTACTTTATGTGAATCTCACCAACTACTTTTGTAGTTGACCTTTGAACTTACATGCTTTTCAGGCTAGGATAGTAGATCTCTTAGCATAGGAGTCTTCCTCTTTAAAGCTCATCTCTTTTGGCGATTGTTCGTACGTTCAAGACTGGAAGCTGTGAAGATCTCCCTTTGCTTATTCAGTTCAGACTCCTGTACTTTAAGACAAATGTTCTGTCTTTTGAATTATTAACTATTCGGGGTATATCCCAAATGCTGTAATAACTTTTATACTTCTTTTCTTTAATGTTATTGGCTGTGTTGGAACTTGTACTATGTGCTTTTGTGCTTGTCTGTGCATCCCGTATATTCCGCTTTAGCGGGGTGTTACAGCTGCCATCTCCAGATTTCCATGCATTCTTCTGGGCATCGATAGTTCTTGAAAATGCATCATAGTTTTTACCAGATGCTTTTACCCATGACTTGATAATCTTTTGTTGTTTTTCAAGATCAGAAAATAGTTTTTGATTATCAAGTTCCAAAGCCTCAATCTTTAAAACTAACTCCTTGAGAGCCAACTGGACACTTTGTAAATCATTAAGTTGTGCTTAACGTTGTTCAGTTCAATTAAGATAGTGTCAAGATATCTTTCACTATCAGCTCTTACAGTTTCCACAAAAGCTAAATCACCACTTAATGATTCAGCCAGGTCCAGTTTTAGTTCAGGGTTAATCTGGTGATCATAATCACATACCTTTTTCAAGATGATGTCTACCCATCTTCCAGTGATGACATCTTCTTTTGCCACGTGCTGCTGCTGTTGATCTTCCAAGGCCATAAAACACATGTCCCTTTCCTCTTCTTCATCAACTGATGAGTCATCAGAGTACTCCCATTTTCCCTCAGTTTGTGCCATTAAGCACTGATCCTTTTCCTTTTCCATGGACAGGAGGGCAATCTGGGCCTTAAGCTTCTTGTATTTTGCTTTGTGGCTATCATCAGGCCGATTGAAATTAGGGACAGGGGGGCCAGTTTGGTTGTTCAACTGACTAGATCTGCATTCCTTCATAAAGTGACCTTTCTTACCACACTTATAGCATGTAAGATTGGTCTTATCCAGAGAGCTGGAGCTGGAAGCATTGTTGGGGCCATTAAATCTTTTAGATTTATGATTAAACCTGTTAAAGGTTTTAGCAATCATGGCGACCAGATCATCATCGTCAGTTTCATTACAACCATCACTGTTTTCAGTGGTCAGGCCAGAGTTCAAGAAACTGTTTAACATCTCCTTCATCGAGTGTGCCTAGACACTCTCTGCAGACATTAAGGCAACACAAGGTCGCTCAGGTACACTAGCAACCTTGGAACTCTGAGCATGGTTCATGGCATCTTGCTCAGCCACCAGTCTTGCAACATTATTATCTTCAGTGAATCTGAAGGCTCCATAGAGTGATGCAAGAGTATGGCTGTGCAAGGTTTTACCTTGTCTCAAGACAAGAACCATGTTTTCCCATTTGGAAGGAAGAATATCACAAAACTTCTCAAGAAGAATATCCTTATCCTTCTCTACACCCAAGCCTCTCAGCTGATTAATGAGGCTAGAAAATCTGGTGTATGTACCAGTTCGACTTTCATTGGGCAAGGCAAAGAAGGATTCATACTTCTTGTTCAAGGCAACTTTTCTGGTGACAATAGTATCATCACCTCCTTCAAACTGAATAACTAATTCGTCCCACATTGATTTTGCACTGGGGAACAACACAAGTGTTGGAATTAGATCTTCAGGAACAGCCCCAAGGATCATGTTCTTGAGTCTGGTGTCCAGATCAACAAGTCTACGATCCTCATCAGACCAATGGTCTTCGGGCTTTTCTCTTGAATCTCTTCTTCCAGTTAGATCAAGAAGAGGACTAACCCCAAGAGACATGGGTATATATGGTCCATCCTTAAGGATTTTCAACATATACCTCTCAATACCACCAAAATGCAAAAGCATTCTAGCCTTCCATGTACCGAAAGTCTCACTGTTTTCCATCGAATTTGGGAACAGGAGTGTTAGAGTAGTGTACATGGACGTGGTTTGGGGTAGTAGGAGGAGGAGGATTAGTATTAACATTTTGAAAAGGTTGGCATTATTATTCATAGGGATTTCACCTTGACCAGAACCATCTCCACCTTCAGTAGTGTTCATCTTAGCAGAACTAGGCAGTTTTATTAGCCTTCTAATCTGATACCACTTGTAAGTCCCAACTCAATAGATGGTACTACTGAAGACACCTCTATGTCGATGGTGGAGTTACTTTGCAATATATGCACTGAACTGGAGACGACCAGTTGCAGTGTGTATATACCAAGTTCTAGATAGATTACTTATGTAAATGACAATAAGTAAAGAACAATGCAATAATACAAATAACTTGTAAAGTAACTTGATGAGACAATATGTAATTTTCAATGTGTAATTTATTTATGATGTTAAATAAATTACAAGGTTGTTGCGGAACCAAGATAATACAAGAATGTAAATATCCTAACAACCTATGAAATACAATTGATCTACACTCGGAATTTCTCAAGACAATCGAAACACTTAAAGTTGTGAAATGTTACTTTTAGCGATTGAGAGAATATTGCACAAGTTCACCAAGAATATTGCAGGTTTGCAAAGTGTGAAGTGTTTGTATGTTTTCACTTGTTATTCTTGTTGTGCAATGACTTGTATTTATAGGCAAAGTTAACATTGGGATGTTAACTTTAGCCGTACAAATGTGGTTGGGAGCTTTTAAGGAATAACATTTAATTCCTTAAAAAGCAGTATAAAGTCGCATGATAAAGCAACTTTACACAACCACCTTTATGTACCTTTTATTACTTAAATAATAAGATAAGGCTTATTATCCGGGTAAAGGTACATAAAGCATACAAGTCAATTCCTCGTAATCAGTGTAAAGCTTTGTAAGGGCTTTCCACTGATGGTCTCCAGTTTGTAACTGACTAGAATGCCAACTGGGCTTCGCTGCCATTGCCATTCTCTATCTTCCATTTATTGTCTTCGACTTCAACTGGAATGATTCTTCAACTGGTCAGTTCTCAATTGGAGGAAGTCTTCAGTTGCGTTGACTGTACGGTGCAACTGGACTTCAATATATTTCTTGACAAATCATCTAGGTCTCCAGTTCACTCTGGTCAGTTTCACTGGGTCTCCAGATGCAACTGGAGACTGACCAGTTTACCAGGTGAACTGGTCCTAACACATGACTTAAAGCAATAAATAATGTAAAGGTGGAACACAATGTAATTTTCAAGTGTATTTTATTTATGATGTTAAATAAAATACAAGGTTGTTGCGGAACCAAGATATTACAAGAAATGTAAATATCCTAACAACCTATGAATTACAAATGATCTATACTTGCTAAATAATCTCCTTTGATCGAAACACTTAAAGTTGTGAAGTATTCCTTGTTGCGATCGAGAGTATTTAGACAAGTTCACCAATTTGCTAAAAAGTGAATTGAACGAGGTATGTGACTTGGTATTTATAGGCAAATAAATTCAACAGTGAATTTATTATGCCGTACAAATATGGTTGCATGCATTTAAGGAAACAACTTTAATTCCTTAAATGCATTGGTTAAAGTACAAGGATAAAGTTATGTTGATGTGACTTGTCACCCTTTTAACCAACCACCTTTACACACGTATTGTACTTTTATCAATAGACAAATGGTATGTCCGGATAAAAGCGTGTTAAGTAA
>CM067174.1:3900796-3924053 GCA_034093135.1 Erigeron breviscapus | reverse complement strand
CAAAACTTCTACGTGGGCAGCTCATATGGTTGCCACGTATACATTTTTACATTAAGCGTTCAATTTTGCGAGATACTTACATACAGTGTTCAAAATTTTTGATGCATACACACAATAGAAAAAGTTGCAAAGTTACTTACACTCCGGGATACTTAACCCTATAATTAAAAGACAACTGGGCTTCGCTGCCATTGCCATTCTCTATCTTCCATTTGTTGTCTTCGACTTCAACTGGAATGCTTCTTCAACTTGGTCAGCTCTCAACTGGAGGAAGTCTTCAGTTGCGTTGACTGTACGGTGCAACTGGACTTCAATATATTTCTCGACAAATCATCTTGGTCACCAGTTTACTGGGTCACCAGATGCAACTGGTGACTGGTCAGTGTGAACTGGTGACTGGCCAGTTCCAGGTGAACTGGTCCTAACACCATCGATCATCATTCTGAGTTACTTCACCAATCAAACGCTTATTCTTATCTTTCACTTTCAGAATATAAAATCCCGAACCAAAGGTTGTCAAATTATAAACTATGCTCAAATCGGGAACCCTAAGTTCTAACTTTTTACTAGTCATTAACTCATTCAGCACAAATAAAATTCTCCAGAGCATAGGGCTAGCTTGACCATAGGAAATCATTGTTGACTTAAAAAACTGAGTAATGAAACTCGGGAAAGGAAAGTTTAATTTCAGATACCTAAAGGGATATTCGGGAAACCCTATCCAAACATCGGAAGCTAAGTCGATTTTTAGTTTAGGATCTGGAGCCCTAAAGATTGTATCATCAGGAAAATGTTGCTTAATACGCTCAAGATCAGACGCCTTAATATCGCTAAAAATATTATTATCCATAACGTTTGTTTCTATGAAATCACTAATTTCTATGGCAGTAGAGGAATCGACAGACATTATGAAGAGAAAATGAAAAGGGGAAGAACTTACCTTGAGAGAAAGTATGAGGCGATGTAAACGGTGAAAAATAAATGATTAAGAAAGAGAAAAACTCTGACCTAATTAATATATATAGGGCGCAGTAACTTTATTTGATACGTGTCTTTTAAATTAACCACTCACTTTTAACTGTAGCGAAAGAGTATTCTGGAAGCCAAGTAAATATTAAATTATTTAAACTTGTAGTTATCAGTAAATGTATTAACCGCCGTTCACGTATCTTCAGCTTTGAGGATATTAAGCCCTGAAGATAAGATTTAAAGACTTTAAGATCAACAAAACGTTTAAAATCTGGAAAATACATTCTGATTAAGAAACAAACATTAATTAAATATCATGTTCGTAGTATTAAAAGTCTGAGCTTCTAACCTATCGTAATTTTATTTGCCTAAAAACTTCTCAAAAAACTGATTTTTCTGGCAAAAAGATATTCAGCTCCCAAAGGATATTTTCTTTACTGTCGAATCGAACCACTACCAAATTGTGTCATTTTTTAGTATAGATCAATTGTTCCTCTAAAAAAAAGGGTTCGATCTCGTAATATGCTTCTAACAATAACTTATGCATGTCTGCAATTTCGGACCCATAGCATTTTCTCATATTTTCAGCCATCTCTTCGGCCTTTTTTCGAAAGATCCGATAACCTTGCTAAGATTGCTGATGATATCGTCGTTCATATTATGTTTTTCCTCATATTTTAGCTTGAGATTGTTGAATAATGTACAGAAATAATTATATTACTAAAGATTAGCATAAACAGAGATTTATGAAATACAGTACCTCTAGGATAGGAAAATTATTAGACATCTTGAAGAGAATATGGAAAACTATCCGAGATCTCTAAAGAGAATTTAAATCGGAAATGTTTATTTATGGTTACATGCGTCTTATCTTTAAGATGGTTTCAAAATTTACTAATTGACCCCGGTCAAAGTTTTCTCTAGAAGACTCAAAGTTATTTCAACAAAATAGATTTTATTAAAATAACTTTGGGACAATTGTTATGGGTGAAATTTCAGGTGTCAATATCCTGAAGGTCCAAGATCTTGACAGCCCAGGATCTTGACATAGGAAAATATTCTGATTACTTGTTAATACTTTGCTAACGTTATGTTTCAAATATTATTATCATTTCTATGTGAGATAAGTATGCAGACTTCAGAATAAAGCTGAGGAAAATATCTCCAACGGTAGAAAGAGGATTTCACACATGGGATTAATCTTCAACACGCTAAAAAGACTTAGTCTGCCAAGATAGTCGAGCTTCAAGTTGAATTCAGCACGAGGAGAAGAACTACAATGTTCACTTGACTGGGCAAGATCTTCCACAATGTTCACTAACTGAAGACTCGGAAGATCCCTACAAACTCGCATAGTTAGTTAGATCTTAGGTCTATATAAAGAATGAGGCTGATCGATCATAGACATCCTATCTATCACTTACATAATGCTCGCTATACACTTGTATTCACACACACTGCTCTCATTTACTTTACACTTAGATACATCGATCAACCGAATTTCATCATTTGTAATCATTTAACAATCATTAATAAGAGAACAAAGGCAGGGATGATTGCTTCCTCCCGAGGTTTTTATGCCGGCAATCCTCAAAGGATTAAGGGCTTTTCCTCGATAACAAATCTCGGTGTTCTTGTTCTTTACCCTATACTTTTAACACATTATTTACTTTGATTAGCATTATTTATCGTAATATCATTTATTTCGATACTTATTATTCTGATTATCATTGTTTTACACCTTTATTTCTTGTTTAGTCGACATAATCATTCTTTAAAACCTCTTATTAAACGCATCTTTGAATCTCAAACATAATTTACAAGCCCTTAACCTCACGAACGAAAGTTTGGTTACAATATTGATCTAAGTCTTCGACGTAGATTATCTTAGGTAATTTTTGACCAAAACAATGTCTATGTTGATAAAGAGTACAAATAACAAAGTTGTCATTTTCCGATCGGGTTTTACTGTGTAAAGGCAACAAACCCCCAAAAATAAAAAAAAGTTAGAATTAGTAAGTAAGACCAGATCTGGTCTTAAAGAAATGCATTTTTTGCTGTTTTTAAGTGGCTATAACTTCTTGTGTATATTGTTTCGGTAAAATCTAAAAATAGGTAATGTTAGCATGTGATTAGGCCTTTCAAAAGAAATAACTCACTTAAAACGGGTGTGTTTTGGTAGGTCAAATATGAGTCCCAAAGCAGCCCGTTGGAGCTTTTTGCTAGATTTCTAAATGAGTTTAAAAGGCCAGAATCTATTGTATACCTATGTAATCATAAACATACTTATGTCTATGTTGATAAAGAGTACAAATAACAAAGTTGTCATTTTCCGATCGGGTTTTACCGTGTAAAGGCAACAAACCCCCAAAAATAAGAAAAAGTTAGAATTAGTAAGTAAGACCAGATCTGGTCTTAAAGAAATGCATGTCTTAAAGAAATGCATTTTTTGCGGTTTTTAAGTGGCTATAACTTCTTGTGTATATTGTTTCGGTAAAATCTAAAAATAGTTAATGTTAACATGTGATTAGGCCTTTCAAAAGAAATAACACTCACTTAAAACGGGTGTGTTTTGGTGGGTCAAATATGAGTCCCAAAGCAGCCCGTTGGAGCTTTTTGCTAGATTTCTAAATGAGTTTAAAAGGCCAGAATTTATTGTATACCTATGTAATCATAAACATACTTATGTCTATGTTGATAAAGAGTACAACTAACAAAGTTGTCATTTTCCGATCGGGTCTTACCGTGTAAAGGCAACAAACCCACAAAAATAAGAAAAAGCTATAATTAGTAAGTAAGACGAGATCTGGTCTTAAAGAAATGCATTTTTTGCGGTTTTGAAGTGGCTATAACTTCTTGTGTATATTGTTTCGGTAAAATCTAAAAATAGGTAATGTTAGCATGTGATTAGGCCTTTCAAAAGAAATAAGACTCACTTAAAATGGGTGTGTTTTGGTGGGTCAAATATGAGTCCCAAAGCAGCATGTTTGAGCTTTATGCTAGATTTCCAAATGAGTTTAAAAGGTCGGAATCTATCGTATACGTATGTAATCATAAACATACTTATGTCTATGTTGATAAAGAGTGCAAATAACAAAATTGTCATTTTCCGATCGGTTCTTACCGTGTAAAGGCAACAAACCCCCAAAAATAAGAAAAAGTTAGAATTAGTAAGTAAGACCAGATCTGGTCTTTAAGAAATGCATTTTTTGCGGTTTTGAAGTGGCTATAACTTCTTGTGTATATTGTTTCGGAAAAATCTAAAAATAGGTAATGTTAGCATGTGATTAGGCCTTTCAAAAGAAATAAGACTCACTTAAAACGGGTGTGTTTTGGTGGGTCAAATATGAGTCCCAAAGCAGCACGTTTGAGCTTTTTGCTAGATTTCCAAATGAGTTTAAAAGGTCGGAATCTATCGTATACGTATGTAATCATAAACATACTTATGTCTATGTTGATAAAGAGTGCAAATAACAAAATTGTCATTTTCCGATCGGTTCTTACCGTGTAAAGGCAACAAACCCCCAAAAATAAGAAAAAGTTAGAATTAGTTAAGTAAGACCAGATCTGGTCTTAAAGAAATGCATTTTTTGCGGTTTTTAAGTGGCTATAACTTCTTGTGTATATTGTTTCGGTAAAATCTAAAAATAGGTAATGTTAGCATGTGATTAGGCCTTTCAAAAGAAATAAGACTCACTTAAAACGGGTGTGTTTTGGTGGGTCAAATATGAGTCCCAAAGCAGCCCGTTGGAGCTTTTTGCTAGATTTCCAAATGAGTTTAAAAGGCGGAATCTATTGTATACGTATGTAATCATAAACATACTTATGTCTATGTTGATAAAGAGTACAAATAACAAAGTTGTCATTTTCCAATCGGGTTTTACCGTGTAAAGGCAACAAACCCCCAAAAATAAGAAAAAGTTAGAATTAGTTAAGTAAGACCAGATCTGGTCTTAAAGAAATGCATTTTTTGCGGTTTTTAAGTGGCTATAACTTCTTGTGTATATTGTTTCGGTAAAATCTAAAAATAGGTAATGTTAGCATGTGATTAGGCCTTTCAAAAGAAATAAGACTCACTTAAAACGGGTGTGTTTTGGTGGGTCAAATATGAGTCCCAAAGCAGCACATTTGAGCTTTTTGCTAGATTTTCAAATGAGTTTAAAAGGTCGGAATCTATCGTATACGTATGTAATCATAAACATACTTATGTCTATGATGATAAAGAACGCAAATGTGAGTCCCAAACTCTCTAGATGGTTAACCCAGAATGTAAAATACAACAAGTCTAATAAGCACTAGATTGGACTAGTATTACTTGAATATAAATGCAAGTATATAAACAAAGTAATACAAGACTAGAAGCAATAAAGTAAAGGTGGAACACAATGTAATTTTTCAAGTGTATTTTATTTATGATGTTTAAATAAAATACAAGGTTGTGCGGAATCAAGATAATACAAGTATGTAAGTATCCTAACAACATATGAATTACAAATGATCTTTATTTGCCAAATAAACTCTTTGGATCGAGATACTTAAAGTTGTGAAGTATCCCTGTTTAAGATCGAGAGTATTTAGACAAATTCACCTTTAATGCTAAAAGTAATTTTAACGAAGAATATGACTTTGTATTTATAGGCAAACAAATTCACCAGTGAATTTGTGTCGTACAAATATGGTTGCATGCATTTAATGAACCGACAAGATCATTAAATGCATTGGTTAAGGTACAAGGATAAAGTCACATCAAATGACTTATTATCCTTTTAACCAACCACCTTTACACACGTATATACTATAGTAAAGAACAAGTGGAATGTTCTTTGGAAAGTGTGTAAAGGCAAAAGTCAATTACTCGATATCAGTGTTCAGACTTGTAAGGTCTAGAACACTGACAATCCTCCAGTCGTAGATCTGGTAAGACTTCCAGTGGACTCCGCCATTTGTCAGTCTTCTTTATTCCAACTTCAGTCTTTGACTTCAGTGAGAATGTCTTCAGTAGAATAGATCTGGACTGGGGTGAAGTCCAGTGAGCTAATCTGGAATACTCCAGATTTCCTATACAAGTATTTGCTCACTGGTCTTCCATTATTTCTGAACAAATCTTCAGAGGGACTCCAGGTTCCAAGCCTGGAGTAGGTCCAGTAGTCGAGTCTGGAGCGAGTCCAGTAAATCTGGACCTAACAAATTCCCCCTATTTGTTTAGAAATAATGCAAGGTTTTTCAAGCTTATATCTATATATAACTTTGTATGCTTGAAAAACGCTTGTTTTGACTTAGTCTAAAAATTTATTGTTACTCGGAAACACTTTATAGATCATCAGTGTTCCAGTTTCATCTTTTAATTCTAACTTAGACTAAATCTGATCATTTACTTTGTGAAACAAAATATGCAACTATATTTACAGCCATCAACAGAAAATAAGTTACAATTTTGTGAATTTAAATACAAGTACAAGTAAATGATATAAGAGTTAGGCCCTTCTCTTCGATGTCTGTCCTGGAGCATCTTCAAAAGCCTTTCTCTTGGGTGAAGGAGAGGATGGTACAGAAACTGGTGGTCTCATACCCAGAACAACTTACATCTGTTGTATTCTTTTCCAAACCTTTTCAATCCTCTTCATGAATGCCTTGACATCAGGAGTCAAATCAGTTTTTCCTTTGAAAGTTAATCCTATCTCCTTCAGTTCAGTCCATCCAAAAGCTTGGACTGATGCATTCTTCCTTTCATCAGTAAAGTTACCCTCTCTGGTCAACTTTATATTAAACCTGGT
The DNA here is from genome assembly GCA_034093135.1 of Erigeron breviscapus. Lineage (NCBI taxonomy): Eukaryota > Viridiplantae > Streptophyta > Magnoliopsida > Asterales > Asteraceae > Erigeron > Erigeron breviscapus. Next base: position 3,917,310 of record CM067174.1, on the reverse strand, counting down.
CATGCCTTCATGTTGTTCAGCTAATTTGATTTCAGCACCTATGATCCTTCTGGCATCAGCCCTGAATTTCAACATATCTTCATACTTGGTTTTCTGCTTAGCCATCTGGATCATATATTCAGTTTCCTTGGATACTCTCTGCTGTTCCATGGCAGACTGGAGTTCTTCACGATTAATTTTGAGTGAAGTATCCAAAGGAATAAACGTGCTCAGATCTGCATCTCTGATTGCTTTGAGCTGTTTGGCAGTGAGTTTTGGCAAGCCTTTCATCTTCTTTCTGTACTCTATCTCCAGAGCACCAGCATTCTTTCTTATTTTCTTCTGGAGGTTCACCAATTCCTCCGTCCTTTGTCTGATCAGTTCCACTATACTGACACCATAAGTAACTGCATCATAAACTTGTTCTTCTTCAGAGTACCTGGAGCGAATGTATACATCATCCAATGCATTCAGACATTGATGAACTCTGTGTAAAGTCCCAAGCACGAGATGGTTAACTCAGAAGTGTAAAATACAACAAGTCTAATAAGCACTAGAATGGACTAGTATTACTTGAATATAAATGCTAGTATATAAATAAAGTAATACAAGACTAAAAGCAATAAAGTAAAGGTAGAACACAATGTAATATTTTCAAGTGTATTTTATTTATGATGTTAAATAAAATACAAGGTTGTGCGGAATCAAGATAATACAAATAAGTAAGTATCCTAACAACCTATGAATTACAAGTGATCTATATTTGCCAAATAAACTCTTTGGATCGAGATACTTAAAGTTATGAAGTATCCCTGTTTAAGATCGAGAGTATTTAGACAAATTCACCTTTAATGCTAAAAGTAAGTTTAACGAAGAATATGACTTTGTATTTATAGGCAAACAAATTCACCAGTGAATTTGTGCCGTACAAATATGATTGCATGCATTTAATGAACCGACAAGATCATTAAATGCATTGGTTAAGGTACAAGGATAAAGTCACATCAATATGACAATAATCCTTTTAACCAACCACCTTTACACACGTAAGTACTTTGGTAAAGAACAAGTGGAATATTGTTTGGAAAGTGTGTAAAGGCAAAAAGTCAATTACTCGATATCAGTGTTCAGACTTGTAAGGTCTAGAACACTGACAATCCTCCAGTTGTAGATCTGGTAAGACTTCCAGTGGACTCCGCCATTTGTCAGTCTTCTTTATTCTGACTTCAGTCTTTGACTTCAGTGAGAACGTCTTCAGTAGAATAGATCTGGACTGGGGTGAAGTCCAGTGAGCTAATCTGGAATACTCCAGATTTCCTATACAAGTATTTGCTCACTGGTCTTCCATTATTTCTGAACAAATCTTCAGATGGACTCCAGATTCCAAGTCTGGAGTAGGTCCAGTAATTATCATTTCTGGACAGATCTTCAGTAAGGCTCCAGTAGTTGAGTTTGGAGCGAGTCCAGTAAATCTGGACCTAACACTCTGGGGTCATCCTTCATCTTTTTGTACACATCAATAAGTATGCCCAACCTGTCAGCATTGTACGAATCCAGAGTCCCCATATTTGCCATCTCCCTTTTGTGGGCCAGCAATTCATCTCTTTGATTTTTCTTGAAGATTTCTATCATTATACATTCTTGCTCCAGTCTCTTCGAGGTGTCATCATCAGCAGTAGGAAACTCTGATGAACTTCCAGCAATTTCAGTCTCTTCTCCAGATATCACATGTTGTTTTCTTTTTACTGCCTTTTGCGTAGATATGATATCTGGGAAAGCTTCAAACTGGGCTCACTGGCATCAGTACCAGCAGCCTCTTCAACCTGCACAATGGCTTCAGTGCCAAGTGCCTTCTGTGCTTCTTGTGCACTGGCATCAGTACCAGTCACTTTTTCTTGATAAACGATGCTTTCAGTAGCAAAGGCCTTTTCAATAGCACTGGCAACCACTTCTTTCTTTTTCCTTACCAAACCTTCTTGAACAGACTCAGTGGCAACAGACGACTTTTCAACCTGTACTGCAGACTTTTCCCCCTTGGAATGTCCACCAGTCTGAGACTTGTGGGCAGACCATAATTGTTCAAGCATATACCTGTCTGTAGCACCAAATGTCCTTCCTGCCACTGGACATGTGATATTCACAGTCTTCCTTAATTGAGTCACTTCCTTCTTGATAAATTCAATTTCTGAAGACAAGTGCTTTGGTATTTCAGTTTCTATCATCTTCACCACTTGTGGTAATAAACCATCCTGAATGGTTCTAAGAATAGACCCAGAAATCTCTTCAGAAATTTCTTTTAACATTCCATGTCTGAATTTCTTAGCAACCTCATCACTGATTGAACTAACAACAGCATTCTGATCAAGAGTGGGCCAACTCTCCAAACTGCTTATCCTGGTAGTCAACCTCTGAACCTCATCTATCAGACCTGCCAGTGGTTGAACAAGTTCACCTTTCACTGCAGTCTGAACAGAACTAACCAGCCTTGCTTCTAATCCCTGGACTGCCACTTTGATATTTTCAGAATTGTTATTTGTGGCCAGTACCAGCTCATCCAATTTCTCAAACACTAACCTCTCATTCCCAGCAAAAACATTCATTTCTGATGCTAGATTATTGGACAATAAAGATTTGAAATCAGAAATAACCTGGGATGAAGACTGGAGTGATCTCTCCAGGTCCGCCACCTTACTTAAAAGGTCTTGGACCTCGGCTGAAGAAGAAGAGGAGGGACCACTGGGAGGATCAAGAGTTGAAGTCATTCTGGTCATTAAAGGTACTCGTGCCCAGACCTCTTCAGAGGAAGTTTCAGCAGTTACAACTGTTGAGTCCAGCACACGTTGTTCAGATAAGTCGATTGGAGTTTCAAGTGGTGGTGGTTGAGTTTGTGAGATTTGAATTGTGGGAGGATTGAAGTATGGAGTGTTTTGTGGAATTGAAGGTGGGGTGGTGGTGGCATTTCGGATTCTGGTGGTGGAATATTTGATTCTGGTGGAGGTGGTGGCATTTCAGTAAGTGGTTGGGTGACTGAAGCAATAACAGAAGAAACCACATTTTCTACTTCTTCACCTAGAAAACTCATGTCAGTATCAAAAATATTACCTTCTGACATGGGTGAATCAGCCTTATCCCAGACAAATGTTTCACCAACTGTTTCATCACCAGCCTGTTCACCAACTTCTACATTCAAGTCAATCTGAGCATCTTGCTCACCAGTCTCCTGCTCAATAACTTGTACATTTTCAACCTGCTCAACATCTTGTACAATGTTTTCTTCCTGCTCAACATTTTCTTGCTCATCAATCTGAACAACATTTTCTTCCTCAAAAATAGGAGACCCATCTATGTTTATAATATCACCAGGATGGCTCGTTTCAGCTCTATTCGGATTGACCTGAACTCCACCTCTTCTTAGACGTCTGGCAGTTCTAGGTCCAGTGACAGGAACCACCTGGGTTACTGGTTGCACATTTTCAACATCAACGACACCAGTGGGTCTTACAACAATCTAAACCCTACCTGGAGCCTCTTCTTGCTCTTCAGGTGCATCATTTCCAAAATTAGTCAACATATTTACAGGAATTTCAACCTCACCAGCTCTTGATTTTAGGGAACTCAACTCCCTCAGATATTCACACATAGAGAAATGATTTGTTTCATAATCATACTCAGGACCCAAAGCTCTTAAAAATACCAGTGAAAGAAAACGAATATAAGGGATATGTAGTTTTCTACCTTTCACCTTCAGACGGTCAACCAGATCATCAAAGAAGATCTGAGTGAAATCAACCCTGTACCCAAACCAAAGACAGTAGGCAATCTGGAGTTGCATTTGATTAATCTGGTCCAACCCTCCAGAACTGCCACCTAAACACTCAACAAGGTGAGTGAAAAAGTATCTCCATGAGTCAGTCAGCTTGCTCATGTAGATTGTGCCTTTCCTTAATAACTGGCCATGTTCATCCAATATTTCAGTGTGCCCCATCAATCTGCACACATCCCTGAAATTGATACCAGTAGGGAGAGGGATTACCATCTCATTTTCAGCCAAATAATTTAACTGAAGAACATCTCTGGGAGAATCGACAGTGAGAGTGAAAGACCTGGTGCCTTGTTGCAATGTGTAGTTGATGGTTTTAGTGTTTTCAACATACACAGCAGAATACCAAAATTCACACAAATAATCATGATACATTTTACCCGGATTATGTGTGAGAGCACCATAGAGTGGACAACTGAGGAAAAAAGCATTCAGTCGTCCGATGAGAGAGGTGGGAGCTTGAGTGGTGCTAGTGAGTCTAGCCAACCAATTGTTCATATTAATCCTTATGGCCTTTGCCTCTAAGGTGATATGGGGTGCCTTAACAACATTTGGAACAGGAGCATATTCAGCGGAGAGCAGATTTTTGGGTGAGTTTGATTGTCTTGGTGCCATTATATTTGATAGATTGATGAAGATGAAATTAAAAAGTTAGGGTTTTGATGAAGATTTGATGAATTAAATGTGAAAGAGATTTATGATTGTTAATTGAATGAAAAAGAATTAAATGAAGGAATTTGAAGAATTTTGGGAGTAAATATGTTCGAAGTAAATGCAAATGAAATTGAAAGTGGGTATTTATAGGAGAGAGAATGTGAAACTCAAACGGTTAATTTGAAATTATCAAATATAATTTTGATCGGGTTCTGAGATCCGCATTAATTACATCACATCACACATAAATGTGTGACGGTTTACAGCCCACAAACAGTATCAAGTTACACTTTTTGTCTTCCCAAGGTAAAAATACCATCATTTCTTTGAAAAATTTACATGCCACGTAGGATAATAAGATAAATATCAAGATAAATATCTTTTCAAAAGATTTTGCATACGTGGCACGCACAATGACCAAGTATTAAAAAATATTATGACTGACATATCAATGCATCTGAAGGTTGACTGGACACTCCAGTATCACTGGTGGATTAGGCCAGTGAAGCATGTATTGATGGTACACTGGAGGGACACTCCAGTAAAGTACCAGTGAAAACCATTTGAAAAGACTGGTAACCTCAAACATGCACGTCAACTAATACAGACAAATGAGAGGGACACATTTACAAAGAGACAAAAGTCACCTCAAACATGCACTTCAACCTATCTAATTACCAGTGAGAGGGACACATTTACAAGGTACCAGTAATATTTTCTGGAAAATTTTGTCCAGTGAGAAAATAAATTCCCCCTGAACTTAAAACATTTTTAAGAACAAAAATATCTTTCAAGTCTTCCCCTGGAATGTTGATCCAGAAATCTATTAATGCAAAGATAGTACACAATGGCGTTCGATATCTAAGCAGTCATAGATTTATAAATCTTTAAATCAAGGATCCTCAGTAGTACACAATGGCGTTCAATACCAAGGTTCCAGATTTAAGGGTTTAACATTCCCAACTCACCAACAATATATTCAAAAGTTTTGACATCCAGAGGTTTAGTAAAAATGTCAGCGAGTTGTTTGTCAGTGGGAATAAAATGGAGTTCAATGTTGCCTTTCACAATATTATCACGAATGAAGTGATACCTGAGATCAATGTGCTTCGTTTTGGAGTGCATGACTGGATTGTTCGAGATAGCAATGGCACTGGTATTATCACAAAAGATTGGGGTCTTTGAATACTTAATACCATAATCAAGCAACTGGTTCTTCATCCAGAGTATCTGAGCACAACAACTGGCTGCAGACACATATTCAGCTTCAGCAGTGGACAATGAAACTGAAGTTTGCTTCTTACTGGTCCAGCTGACCAGTTTGCCACCAAGGAAATGACATCCACCAGTAGTAGATTTCCTGTCTATTTTACAACCTGCATGATCTGAATTTGAATAACCCATTAGATCCATGCTTGAGCCTTTGGGATACCAAAGACCTAAATTGGGGACACCCTTAAGGTACTTCAGTATGCGCTTTACAACAAGCATATGAGAGTCTTTTGGATTAGACTGATATCTGGCACATAAACATGTTGAAAACATAATATCTGGTCTACTGGCAGTTAAATACATCAGTGAACCAACCATGCCTCTATAGACAGTGGTGTTCACTGGTTTACCATCTGGATCTGAGTCCAGTGTTAATGGTGCAGAAATTGGAGTGGGTTTAGATGGTGAAGAGTTCATATCATATTTCTTTAAAAGATCTCTAACATATTTTTCCTGATTAATAAAAATACCATCTCTGGTCTGTTTAATCTGGAGTCCAAGAAAATACGTTAATTCACCCATCAAACTCATTTCATATTCAGTCGACATTATTTTCGAAAATTTCTTGCACATGTTTTCATCAGTAGAGCCAAAAATAATATCATCAACATAAATTTGTACCATTAACAGATTACCTTTTTCATGAAGAATAAATAAGGTATTGTCAATTGCACCTCTTTTGAAACCATTTTTCAATAAATGTTTAGTCAGAGTGTCATACCAGGCACGTGGGGCTTGTCTGAGGCCATAAAGCGCTTTGTCCAGACGATATACCCAATGTGGATGCTTTTCATCAACGAAACCTGGTGGTTGTCTGACATAAACTTCTTCTTCAAGTTTTCCATTCAAAAATGCACTCTTTACGTCAATCTGGTAGACCTTGAACTGATGATGAGAAGCGAATGCTAAAAATATTCTGATCGCTTCAAGTCTAGCCACTGGAGCAAATGATTCATCAAAATCGACATCTGACTGGCAGTACCCTTGTGCTACCAGTCTGGCCTTGTTTCTGATTACGTGGCCATCTTCATCTACCTTGTTCCTAAAGACCCATCTAGTTCGAATTGGTTCTTTCTTTCCAACTGGGAAAGGAACCAGGTACCAAACCTTGTTCCTTTCAAACTGGTGAAGCTCTTCTTGCATAGCAGTCACCCAGCTTGGATCTTCCATAGCCTCGTCAATCTTCTTTGGTTTTGTTAGTGATAAGAAACTGACATATAAGCATTGATCACTGGAGGCTCTTCTGGTCAGAATTCCATGACTGGAGTCACCTATGATCTGATCGATAGGATGAGCTTTTGTCCATCTGGAGTATTGACCAGGATTGTTACTGACAACAATATCAATGCAAGAATTCAGTTGAGTCTCCTCTGGTGTTGCTTCAGGAGGAGGATCTTGCCAGACTACTTCAGCATCTTCATCTGAGTCATTTAAATCACGATTTGCATCATGAAATTCTTCCATTGAAGGCATTTCTTGAAGTACTGGTTCAGTTTCAACTGGGACTAATACTGGGGGCGTAGTACGGACATCTGATCCAATAATAATATCAGAGGGTAGCTTGAAAATTATTGAAGGATAGAATGGAGTACTACTGGAGAGTTTCTTCTGAACAGGTTCCAGATCAGGATGACTGGAAACTGTGTCTTCTGAATCTTTATTTTAGTTGATAGGATCAGATTCACAGAAGACAATTGGAGTTACTGGGGGAGTATCAAGGGTTGGTTGTTTATTGATTGCGGCATTTGATTCATCAAATGTGACATGAATTGACTCATGGACCTTCTCCAGTCTTTTGTTATAGACTCTGAAGGCCTTGCGAATGGCTGAATATCCTAAGAAATACCCTTCATCAGCTTTGGCATCAAATTTGCCTAATTGACTGGAGTCGTTTAGGATGTAAACTGGACATCCAAAAACGTGAAAATAACCAATATTTGGTTTTCAATTTCTTAAGACTTCATAGGCTGTCTTTTTGTGTCTTTTGATGTACACTGATCGGTTCTGGGTGTGAAAAGCAGTTGTAATTGCTTCAGCCCAGAAACTAGTAGACAAACCAGATTCAGCAAGCATACTCCTGGCAGCTTCTATCAGCGTTCGATTTTTCCTTTCCACCACTCCATTCTGTTCTGGAGAGCGGGCTGATGAGAAGTTTTGGGAGATGCCAGTGTCAGTACAGAATGACTCCAGAGTTGCATTCTGGAATTCTGTTCCATTGTCACTTCTTAACTGACACACCTTTCGACTGTACTTGAGCTCAATTTGCTTGATAAGACTGATGATTTCAGCAGCAGCTTCACTTTTAGACCTAAGAAAGATAACCCAACAATATCTGGAGAATTCATCTACTATCACCAGGGTGTATCTTTTTCCAGTGTGAGTCTGAACATTCACTGGACCAAATTGAGGGTACTTCATCTGGCCCTAAACAAAATACCAAAACTTTTTCCAAGAAAAATAAATATATTTTTCCAGTTGAGAAAAAGAAAAAGGTTTCAAAACTATCAAACCCAGTGGTCTTTTCAACTAAGACTACTGTTGAAGAAAGTGAACTCAACCAGATTGCCCCAGGGACCTATAAGGGAGGGTCTAGTGAACCCATCAGTCGATGGGTTCCAAAATCTAACTCATATATCTGGTGGATGTGCAGGGTGATCGAAAGAAATATATCTGGTATCTTGACAGTGCAGCTGGCAGGACGATGACCAGATGTAAGACCCTGCTGGAGGAGTTCACCATTTCTGATAGACCCTCCATTACTTTTGGAAATGATGGTTGTGGAAAGACTGAGGGATATGGTGTTCTGAACAATGGACAAGTCAAATTCAGACGTGTAGCATTTGTGAATGGTTTGAAATATAACCTGATCAGTGTAAGTCAACTGTGTGATGATGGCTATCAAGTTTTATTCAATATGAAGCATATGAAGAGATTCAGATATGCTGAAATTCTGTCTGGTCTTGAAACTGGTACGTTTCTGCTTAACATCTCACATCCTGGACATGGCCTTTCCTTTTTGAAGGAAACTGAAGGTATCCCATCTGCCAGTTGTTTTCTAGACAACTTATTAATACTTTTGAAATTTAAATGGGATAACCTTTTATGCCATAACCAGTTTGTGTCTTCATCAGCTTGAGTATAGAAACACTGCTCTGAAGGAGAGCTTTCCATATCCATCACGTAGACATTCCCTTTTCTGGGAGCAATCAATACTACCTTCCAGTCCTAGTTGAATACGATACCCTGAGCAATATTGAATAAAACTTGATAGCCATCATCACACAGTTGACTTACACTGATCAGGTTATATTTCAAACCATTCACAAATGCTACACGTCTGAATTTGACTTGTCCATTGTTCAGAACACCATATCCCTCAGTCTTTCCACAACCATCATTTCCAAAAGTAATGGAGGGTCTATCAGAAATGGTGAACTCCTCCAGCAGGGTCTTACATCTGGTCATCGTCCTGCCAGCTGCACTGTCAAGATACCAGATATATTTCTTTCGATCACCCTGCACATCCACCAGATATATGAGTTAGATTTTGGAACCCATCGACTGATGGGTTCACTAGACCCTCCCTTATAGGTCCCTGGGGCAATCTGGTTGAGTTCACTTTCTTCAACAGTAGTCTTAGTTGAAAAGACCACTGGGTTTGATAGTTTTGAAACCTTTTTCTTTTTCTCAACTGGAAAAATATATTTATTTTTCTTGGAAAAAGTTTTGGTATTTTGTTTAGGGCCAGATGAAGTACCCTCAATAAAGTTTAATCTTGCATTAAAACTTTGAAATTGACGAGTCAGTAATTGAATCTGGCTCTCTAACCTTAACAAAACACTTTCATCAGATGACACCTGAGCCTTTCCAGTTCTAGGCTTAGGTAGGGAGACATTCTTCTTCTTTGGAACTGAAGGTTCCTTGTAAGAGGAATGAGGCAAAGGTTTCTTCAGATTAACCTTTTGAACTGGAGCAGTCATCTGGAATGCTCCAGTCTTAACCTCTGGGGATTGAACTGGGAAAATATTGGCCTTAGGAGTTACAGGCTCATCATAAATGGTGATGGGCCTGAATCCCTCTGGTAACCGATCAATTACTGGTATTAACGATGCAATATGAGTATTTCCATCTAAATAAGCTCGTTTTTGAGTGGGAAATTGATTTACTCCAGCATCATATGGCTTTCTGGTTTCAAGCCATGATTTAATCACCAGTTTTTCTTTCTCTAAAATGATCTCAAGATCTTGTTTTTCTTGAATCAGTTGTTCAGTTACCAGAACCTGGGCTTGAAATGCCAGTTCAATGTCTTGAAGTTCTTTTAACTTTGATTTTAAAACAGTTATTTCAGAAAAATCTGTTTCTAGACCATTTACACAGTCAGATCTAACAGTTTCAACAAATATTAAATCAGCATTAAGAGCTTCAGCAATGTCCAGTTTTAATTCTTGGTCAGTTTCAGAATCATAATCACTAACCTTTTTTATAACAATGTCCACCCATCGTCCAAATGTGACATCTTCTTTCACCAGGTGCTCTTCGTCTGCCAGAGCCATGTAACAGCAATCTCTTTCTTCTTCTTCATCAGCAGATGAATCATCAGAAAGAACCCATTTCTCTTCAGTTGTTGCGATCATGCACTTATTATTATTTTCCATTTGTTGTGCCATGAGAGCAATCTGAGCCTTAAGCTTTTTATATTTCAATTTATAGCTATCATCAGGCTTTTTATTTGAATTAAATGGACCAGGCTGGGATACAAACTGACTGGACCTGCAATTTTTAATGAAATGACCCTTTTTGCCACACTTAAAGCATGTCAAATTGGTCTTATCAGTTGAAGAACTGGATGCAAGTTGTCCAGATGGCCTATTTGCTCTTGCTTTGAAACGGTTAAACGTTTTAGCAATCATAGCAACCAGGTCATCATCTTCAGCTTCATCACAATCTGGAGAGATTTGACTGGATTCTCCAGATTCAATGAGTTCAGACACCATCTTCTTCATAGAAAATACATTCTCAGAAGATATCAGTGTTGTACCTTGTGGTTCAGTATGACTAACCACATTGAAACTGAAAGTCCCAAGTTTGCAACGATTATGTAATTAAACAACTAATGTAAATTACACTAAGAAAGCAAGACAAGAAAGTAAACACGTTTAATCATAAGTAGTATTAATTAAACGGTGAATACATGGTTGGTTTACAAAGAAAGAAAGAAAGAAATATTGTTAAGTTTTTGCACACACGAAAACTTAACAATTATACAATTCTACAATAAGAGAAAAACACACTAAGTGACTATTGTAGAATGAACCAACAACTTTGCGGCTAGGTCAAGTGATGCTTTATATAGGGGAGAAAAGGCATCACATGACAACCCAATAGATGTTGACACATGAAGGTTGTCAACTATCTATGGGTGTGTAAGACTGGTCTTCAGACATCTCTGTTTGCCATCTTGTTTCTTTCCCAAACCGGCATGAAAGAGAAACACCTTAGTACCATTTTGGTACAAGGTCACATGGCTCCATCTTGATCTTGCAACACGTGTCCTTGGGACCAGTCTTCTTATCTTCATTTTCCCGCCTATTTTTGACTTACAACATATGACGGTGAATCATTGAACTTATCCTTTAACTCGAAGATAATAATGATCGTTGAAGGCTCGCTGATGAAACTTCTCGCTGAGGCTGTCAGCGACTACTTGACTCATCAAGTAATCTTCAGCGAATCCATGACTCAACAATCTCCCCTATTCGCTGAGGAGACTTTGCTGAGTAAAGTCGCTTTACAAGAATTTAGAAATTGAGATGAGGGAATGCTGATATTATATATATGACAAACACCTTTACAATAAGCAGCATTACAAAGATTACAAGACTACTTACACCCATTGGGATTCTTGCTTGGCCTCGATAAATGCTCTATCTTGTTGTCTTTCAGGCTTCAGCAACTCTTGATCAATCAGGCTTATAAACTCTGGATCATTGGAATACTGGGCACAATACTTCCTTATTTTCAAAAGAAAGGCAGAAGAAGCAATTCCAATTTCATTGGTCCTGAAGAAGAGTTCATGACGATGGACATTGCAAAAACAGAAACCTCCCAGCTTCTCATCATATGTACCTTCCATGAAAAGAGTTCTGGAAGGCATTTTCAAGTTTAGCAGTGGCTCCTCATCTATATCAGTTTTGGGAACCATTCTGAGTACAGTGGGGAGACGAGAGACTTGGGATCCAGACGCTGATCTCTTTGATCCAACTCTGGGTTGCTGAGGAGGAGGGAAGGGATGTCTTGCAGCGCTGAGCAGAGAGTCTTTGACTTTGTATTTTTGTTCCATTTTGCGAATAAGCTTTATCTGCTCACCTGCCATCTTGATCAGCGGTTCATAACTTACAGCTGTCTTATCCTTGATCAGCTTGTAAATTTCGATCCATTCAGTTGGCCCAAGTGTATCCTTAGTAACATTTTTCAGCGTATACAACTTGGGCACTCCTTTTCTTTGTAGGGAAAGATTCATCCCTTGTTGGGTTAGCGAGACCCTGACCGACGTGATCTCTTCTTTCCTTTGCCTTACCTCTCTTGATTCGAGTTAGGTCGCCTGTCCTTCTTCAAAAGTTTTTGTTCTTTTGGCAAAGAACTTTTCTTCATTCATTTTCAAGACTGCCAATCCACCAGATTGCTGAGCCAACCTCTTTGTCTCATCATCAGCATCTTTAAGTTCATCACCAACAACTTGCTCACTTATAAACTTCTAAGACAGCTCCTCTTCTTTCTTCTTACTTAACCGTTCATGTTGACGAACAACTTCCTCGGGAGACAGTTCAGCAGTAGAAGTTGTGGATTTGGGAAAGGCTCCAGACATTAACTTTTCTTGTTGTTCCCTTGCTGAAATGGGAACCTTTGGTGGCTTGCTTTGAGTAACCACTGCTGCTTTACCCTTATCAGCATATCTCTTTTCAAGGGCAGCGTGGAACTCAGCAGTTAGCTTGAAGATAGAAACATTTATTGGTTTTGCTGGCACATTCTCAGCAACAACCTTCTCAGCTTGCCGGTTCAATAACCTTCTCAGCTTCTTTAGTGACGTTCAAGGTTTGCTCCCCCTCAACATTAGCTGCCCGTTTACTAACCTTCTCAGCATTGCCAGTTTCAGTGGGGGGAACTTGGGGAGCATTTTCAACATTTACATTCACAGCTGCCGGTTCTACAACCTTCTCAGCTGGCTTGGATTTTTGTGTTGGGTCCTCAGCATTTTTCTCCCCCTTGGAAGCAGCTGAGGTACACGCTACTTCCACATTACCCTTTTTGAGGAAGCCCAACATTTCACCCATCATTCCTTTAAGACCAGCAACCTTCTCTTCAAGTTTCTTTGTCCTGGTGACAGATTCATCAAGTAGCTTCTTGTCAACAGCAACTTGAAAAGGAGTTTGAGAGAAAAGTTTGTTCTTAAGAGAATTGAGTTCTTGAGTGATGGAAGTGTGGAAATCATCTTGAGATGTAGAAGAGAAAGAAATTTTATTGTAGAGTTGGCGAAGATGGGCGGTGAAGAAAATGTTTGTTTGGGAGAGTTCAAGAAGTGCTGGCACAACTTCTTTAAGAGCTGACTCAGAAACTTCATTCTTCAGCTTGTCCAATGAGGCAGAGATGGCAGAATTAGAGGTGCTGACCTTCTTCATGCTTGCATTCAGCAAGGTTTGATTTCTTCTAAACAACTGCTCATTTGACTTTGTGTGGGTGACTTGATTCTTGGTGATCCCAAACACCATACCTTTGAGCTCAGCTAGCTCATCAGTCAAGTCAACATTTCCAGCTATCAACTTTAGAAAGTTTTCATGAGCCTCAATATGAACCTGAGCTACTTGGTCTACCAGCCAAGCATACAAGTACCCATGTCTATTGCCTTGGCTCTGGCAGATTTGCACTCTTCGCAACAATTCGTGCAATTGACAAGTCTCAACATAGTCAAGGCCAGGGACATTAACAGCAGTGAAAGCGGTTTGAAGATCCTCATCAGCATTAGGAACTTGGAGTGCCTTCAAAGAAACAGGGTACTTTGAACAAGAAACCCTGAAAAAATCTGGGTGGTGCAATGGTGGCACTTCCATGATTATTTCATCATCAACTTCTTCCACCTCAACATAAACAGCTGGCCTTATTCTTTGAAGGTGACATAATTCCACCCTTCGCTGAAGCTCAGCATCATTCACTTCAGGCACATAGTCTCCATAAAAACCAACTTGTTCATGAGAAGCTGTGGGTCTTTGAGAGTAGCATGGTGGAGGAGGCATATCGGCCAACAACTCTGGGATATCCTCAGATTCAGTAGGAGGAGAGGAGATCAACATATATCCCAAGTCTTCATCTAAGAAACCACTTACATAAGCCTCTTCTTCACTTTCTTCTGCGGCAGCGAGTGTGATTTCAGCATCATTATCTTGGAGGTCAAACTCGCTGCCCAGATCTTCATCAGTTCCGATTTCACTTGATAAGATATTTGTCTCAGTCCCTGCACAGACAGTTTCCAAGACAATAGAAGAAGGAGGGGTAAGGGAACCTTGTGCCTCAGTCTCAGTGTGTTGTTCCACCAAGACATCATCGGCCGTAGAATGTGTTAACTCTAGCATCACCTGTGATCTGGCTGCTGTCAACGACTCAGAGGGTAATTGAGAAGAAGGGGAATTATTTGGGGGAGGAGTTGGACTTTGACCTCTAGTGGGCTGGGGTGACCCAATATCTTCACCAACCTCGCCTACAGAAGTTTGAGGTGGCTGCCTGTTGTTCCCATTTGTCTCGTCAGCAGCCTGTTGGGAGGCTGCTGATGGGGTGGCTTGGGTACTAGTGTCCATGGGCGCTGTGGACTTCCTAACCTTGGTTTTTCCCTTTGGTACACTCCGCTTACGTTTTGGGACGTCAGCGGAGGGTGAAGATTGTAAAATTTGAGTTGAGGATGTTGCCTTGGATTTTTTGGTCTTTTTGGAGGCTTTGGAGGTCGCTGGGGGGTTTTCCAGCGAGCCAGCCTCTAAAGGCATTTCAGCATCCACAGCGACCGTATCAGCCACTTCATCAGAAAGAAGTGCTGCCTCCCAGTCGCTGTCTTTGGGGTATAAAGAAGAGTTTAGAGAGAAGAGTACCTCTTTTATATGTGCAGTGAGGCGTGCAACCAAGTGTTCAGCAGGCTGCTTGTATATATTGTTGCCCACCCTCGCTATTGGTATTGTTGAGGCCTAGGGCAGCTCATATTCATCTCCCAGCACCTCCTTGAAAATCAAGGAGAAGATTCTAACAAAGGGCACAGTATGTGACCTGTTGTTCATGCTATCTTATTCTTCATATCGTTGAAGATCAGCAAGGCGTAATCCACAAACCATCCTTCAGCAAGGGCATGGATTATGGGCATCGATGTTGATGATGCTTGATTGTAAGACCCAGAATTGCCACCCATGCATTGAATTAAATGAGTGAATAGTACCCTCCAGATCCCTGGTAAGTTTTGCTTCAAAGGATTGCTTTGGATCGCTGGAGGATTTTTAAAATTGTAATTATAACCAATCAAAGGCAACCATGCCTTCCATACATCATCACCTGCTGCCTCAACAAACTTATTCTCATCAGTCTGGTGGGGAAATCTAAGAGTTTGGCGAAGAGACGCCGGAGTAATAGTTATTGATTTCGCCCCTTGTCTAACAGTGCCAGTGATGGACTTCGTTTCTACATCATATTCACAAGTCCACCAGAACTCTCGGAGAAGATGAACAAAAATCTTCTCCGGATCTGCCATAATACAATGATTGGCAGGGGAGGCATGGATAAAGTCCAACATGGGCTTGTATCCTTTAGAATCTTGTGGCAACTCAGATGTGCGGATGTGATTGTTGGGTTTAACAACAATTTGAGAAGGAGAGAAGTTTACTTTTGAAGATTTAGTAATATTCACGGGAGTGAATACAGTAGAATTTAAGTAAGTGAACGGTTCTTGTTCCTGAACTTGTGGTTCAGGAACCAGTGGATTTTGTACGGCGGCGGTAGAGGAAGAAGGAGGGATCTCAACATTTTGAGGAATATCAGAGGAGGATGCCATTGATTTTTGTTGGGAAGAAGATGAAGGAGATTTATGAAAAAGGATGGACAGATGGAGAGAGATATTTGATTTGAGAGAATATGAATAGTTATGGAAGCATGAAAATAGGGTTGTGAGAATGAGGTTGTATATATAAGGTATGGTGGTGGGCCACGATTTTACAACATAATTTCTCTCTCCTCTTTTTTCAAGCTGTGGAACAGTTGTAACCAACAACTGTTTCGTACATATGTATAATATAAAAAGATTTTGAGAGTAACGTTTAAATAAAGGAAAAGAAATTTTTATCCAAAAAAAAATACTTGAGTGTGCGCCGTATTGAGCAGTCGTAACCTGTCAGTCAGACTGTCACATACAGACAAATGACGTGATCAGGGCAAAAATCGAGGTGACCTTTCAGTTTGAATATATAAAACATGTGGTTCAAGATTTTGCCATGTCACCCACATAGTTACTTTGAAAACACTTAGTTTTGAAAATATCCTATGTTTTATTAATTGAGAATTTTAATTTCTTAAGAAGGATATTTGGAAAGATTACATGCTGAAGGATGCTCAGCATGTTTAAAGTTTTTTTGTCAGCGACTTCACAACTAACGTTGGTCGCTGACTGCAGTTTTTGGCAAACTGTCAGCCATCAACGGATTTGATAAGTCTTTACCAACTAGCCGTTTGCTATTGGACTAGATGAAGACTTTTAGCTCTTCATTGC
>CM067174.1:3788025-3899796 GCA_034093135.1 Erigeron breviscapus | reverse complement strand
TGTCGGACTAGTGAAATATTGTAATATCTGCTATCTGGATGATCTGTTTCATTAAGGAAACGAACCCGAAACACTCGTAACCTTACATCTAATCCAAGTTAAGACATAATTAACTAGGATTAGTTAACTAAGGTTAGTTAACTAAGGTTAGTTAACCAAGGTTAGTTAACTAGCCCATGGTATTGCAAAACCATCAAACTAGCCCATGGTATTCCTTAACTTAACCATAGTTACCAACAAACTAAACTAGTAACCATGGTAAATTACTACCTATAAATACAAGCTAAGGTTTTCATTTCTAATTGCTAATTCACACTCTCAACACTTCTCTTCTTAAATCCCTATCATTCCGAGATCCATACTTGTTCAAGTTCAAGCATATCTTACACAACCTTTCATCATCCCAAGCTTTCGATTCAACCAAAGTTGTTTTGAATTCGTTGGTTTCGAAATTGTAAACACGACGTTGTTATTGCGAATTCTTTCAAAAACTTATCAAGGCCTAGTTATAATGATCACATGGAGTTAGGATTATTCCATATTCATCAAGTTTACAAATCCAAGTTATAGTCGATTCTCTCAAGATCTTCTTTGGAGCTCATCCCTATATCGTTACTTTGATCTTAGAACTCATAATATCTCCGTACTTGTAAGTGTTTCTATGAAACCTTACTATACTTTGCTTTATGATTATATGACTATATGTTATGTATTGAAATGCTTGTCAACTTAATTTTATACCCAATTGATACATAATTGCATTTAAATACGGTAACTATCGCTTTTATATATGAATATTGAAATATTGTTACTATTGCGAAAAATGAATTATTAGCGAAAGTACGAGAAATCGTAAAAATTTTATTAAATCATTTTAAATACTTATTATGGTATATAAACAAGGGCATAGTTATATACCTAACTATCCTAATTCATATAATTACTATTCACCATATGTGAATTATTTCGTATTTTCGAATTGTTTGATTTATGGATAGAATATATCCTTGATACGTTTTTAACCGCACAATGTTTCCGAAAGTGATTGCACCTTGGGCCTCTTTGGCTTATGCCGGAGGAATGGAAGGTAGTTCGCGAAAAGTTTGCATAAACATTCACTAAGCAACTTAATTCGCCCCGGTATTCTCCACGACCCAAGGCCAACCCTAACACAACTTGGAAATAAAATGCTGGTTTTTCCTGCCATTTAAGGTATCTCTTCAATGTAATCAATACATTTTGTATTGATTATAATACATACCATTCAAGGTATCTTTTCATATCTCTGCTATTGAAAACATCTATTCGTTACAAGATTAATACATTCTTCGTATTATCCTATTATTTAAAAATACTTCAAAAGGATTTAGAAATATCAGAGGAATACTTTATATATCCTACGGATACGTATTACATACGGAAAGTTACATTTTTACCCTACAGTTTCAAAGGTATCATTTTTCGTCCTTATACTTTGGACATTTGACAATTTAGTCCCTCAAGTTTCAAAAATGACAATTTAGTCCCTTAAACTTTTATAACATAAATTACGTTGACAAGCGTATTAATAAGGTAACCTTATAGTTGTATATCTATATTTGGAATTTAGCATGAATATAAATCAATTCACATTGAAATTAGGTAATACGTAACGTTGCCAGTTGACTCGCTCGTCATCGTTAACTACATCAATCTCTTCTATTTTGCTGTTGAACTATCAACAATAAGGTGAGTTTCGTAAACCCTCCCTACTCAACTGAGATTCGGGCTGAAAAGTGTACTTATAGGCTAGTATATGTATGTGCTAGTGTACTTATACTTATATACTTATATATGACTGCATATGTGAGTTTCGTAAACCCTCCCTACTCAATTGAGATTCGGGCTGAAAAGTGTACATGTTTGTTTAACTGTTGATTGTTGATTTGATGATTGTATGATTGAATTGTTGATGTGGACATGTTAGCGCATTATTCGTTATATAAGTCGCACCGTTAGCGCATTATTCATTATATAAGTCGCATTAGCGCATTGTTAATTATTAATGTAACACCCGTCGTTTAAAAATATGGGTTTTCAAAAACTTTTCACCTAACGGTGTCATATTGCGGAAGAAAGGACCTTAAAAGTCAAAACCAATAAAACATTTTGGTTTCTGCATTTAGTTGGTGTTACTTGCGACATCATAAAATAGTTCAAATGAAAACCCAACGGTTGCCCAACATAAAACAACCGTCCAAACGTCATTACATAAATTCGACATTAAGTACTGAATGTAACAAATGTCTAAACAAAGCGTCTATAGGGTAGCTAAGGCTCCTGCATTGCATCTACCCAAGCCTCACTCGTTCTGCATATAGTTCCTTCAAGCTAAACCTGAGGGAACAACCACATTAAAAGAAACAAGTGTTAGCTATTAAAATAGCTAAGTAAGATAACACTTAATTTAAAAGCATTTGTCCAATTAAAACAATCTTCATTATTAGACAAGTTTTATTAGGCACAACACACATCACACGTTCACACATATACTGCATTTCAACTTCGTTTCAATTAGGATAATCATCCTAAATGTGCCTATCCTGCATTAGTTCCCACATTATCACACATATCTTCGTTATCTGCATTATTAGTTCACACATAGTCACACGTATCTTCGTTAACTGCATATAAGTGTGCCCTGCATCACACCCGACTGGATGGTTAGTCAAAAGACTTCTCATCTTACGTCGTTAAGGAATGGCAAGCCAATCCTTGAGTAATCCGTATATGGAGGTTGGTCAAACCCCTCGTATTACTCGCCCTGCGTTATAAAGACCATGTTGCGAGGAGCCACCCAAGCAACAACTGCATCTACGCACTCGCCCGGCTAAGGCTAGTACGGGTTAAGCTTAACACTTTTCACTGCATCTGTTTTATGAGCTCAATTTCACACATATAGATTGGGTCCCTGCATTCCCAAACATTCACACACATATAGTCTAGGTAACACACATTCCTAGACATTCACACACTTTAACTTCATTACGTTTGGATCCTTAAACGTGCAAGAGACAACTTAACTACGAAGTTATTCTTCGTACGAACTTAACTTACGAAGTTATTCTTCGTACGAACTTAAGCTTACGAAGTTATTCTTCGTACGAACTTAACTTACGAAGTTATTCTTCGTACGAACTTAACTTACGAAGTTATTCTTCGTACGAACTTAACTTACGAAGTTATTCTTCGTACGAACTTAGCTTACGAAGTTATTCTTCGTACGAACTTAACTTACGAAGTTATTCTTAGTACGAACTTAACTTACGAAGTTATTCTTCGTACGAACTTAACTTACGAAGTTATTCTTCGTACGAACTTAACTTACGAAGTTATTCTTCGTACGAACTTAACTTACGAAGTTATTCTTCGTACGAACTTAACTTACGAAGTTATTCTTCGTACGAACTTAACTTACGAATTATTCTTCGTACGAACTTAACTTACGAAGTTATTCTTCGTACGAACTTAACTTACGAAGTTATTCTTCGTACGAACTTAACTTACGAAGTTATTCTTCGTACGAACTTAACTTACGAAGTTATTCTTCGTACGAACTTAACTTACGAAGTTATTCTTCGTACGAACTTAACTTACGAAGTTATTCTTCGTACGAACTTAACTTACGAAGTTATTCTTCGTACGAACTTAACTTACGAATTATTCTTCGTACGAACTTAACTTACGAAGTTATTCTTCGTACGAACTTAGCTTACGAAGTTATTCTTCGTACGAACTTAACTTACGAAGTTATTCTTCGTACGAACTTAGCTTACGAAGTTATTCTTCGTACGAACTTAAACTTACGAAGTTATTCTTCGTACGAACTTAACTTACGAATTATTCTTCGTACGAACTTAACTTACGAAGTTATTCTTCGTACGAACTTAGCTTACGAAGTTATTCTTCGTACGAACTTAACTTACGAAGTTATTCTTAGTACGAACTCTTAAAGTTATTCTTCGTACGAACTTAACTTACGAAGTTATTCTTCGTACGAACTTAACTTACGAAGTTATTCTTCGTACGAACTTACTTACGAAGTTATTCTTCGTACGAACTTAACTTACGAAGTTATTCTTCGTACGAACTTAACTTACGAAGTTATTCTTCGTACGAACTTAGCTTACGAAGTTATTCTTCGTACGAACTTAACTTACGAAGTTATTCTTCGTACGAACTTAGCTTACGAAGTTATTCTTCGTACGAACTTAACTTACGAAGTTATTCTTAGTACGAACTTAAAGTTATTCTTCGTACGAACTTAACTTACGAAGTTATTCTTCGTACGAACTTACTTACGAAGTTATTCTTCGTACGAACTTAACTTACGAAGTTATTCTTCGTACGAACTTAGCTTACGAAGTTATTCTTCGTACGAACTTAACTTACGAAGTTATTCTTAGTACGAACTTAACTTACGAAGTTATTCTTCGTACGAACTTAACTTACGAAGTTATTCTTCGTACGAACTTAACTTACGAAGTTATTCTTCGTACGAACTTAACTTACGAAGTTATTCTTCGTACGAACTTAAGCTTACGAAGTTATTCTTCGTACGAACTTAACTTACGAAGTTATTCTTCGTACGAACTTAACTTACGAAGTTATTCTTCGTACGAACTTAACTTACGAAGTTATTCTTCGTACGAACTTAACTTACGAAGTTATTCTTCGTACGAACTTAACTTACGAAGTTATTCTTCGTACGAACTTAAGCTTACGAAGTTATTCTTCGTACGAACTTAACTTACGAATTATTCTTCGTACGAACTTAACTTACGAAGTTATTCTTCGTACGAACTTAACTTACGAAGTTATTCTTCGTACGAACTTAAGCTTACGAAGTTATTCTTCGTACGAACTTAACTTACGAAGTTATTCTTCGTACGAACTTAACTTACGAATTATTCTTCGTACGAACTTAACTTACGAAGTTATTCTTCGTACGAACTTAACTTACGAAGTTATTCTTCGTACGAACTTAACTTACGAAGTTATTCTTCGTACGAACTTAACTTACGAAGTTATTCTTCGTACGAACTTAACTTACGAAGTTATTCTTCGTACGAACTTAACTTACGAATTATTCTTCGTACGAACTTAACTTACGAAGTTATTCTTCGTACGAACTTAACTTACGAAGTTATTCTTCGTACGAACTTAACTTACGAAGTTATTCTTCGTACGAACTTAACTTACGAAGTTATTCTTCGTACGAACTTAAGCTTACGAAGTTATTCTTCGTACGAACTTAACTTACGAAGTTATTCTTCGTACGAACTTAACTTACGAAGTTATTCTTCGTACGAACTTAACTTACGAAGTTATTCTTCGTACGAACTTAACTTACGAAGTTATTCTTCG
This sequence comes from Erigeron breviscapus, assembly GCA_034093135.1. Classification (NCBI taxonomy): domain Eukaryota; kingdom Viridiplantae; phylum Streptophyta; class Magnoliopsida; order Asterales; family Asteraceae; genus Erigeron; species Erigeron breviscapus. The sequence continues at coordinate 3,894,390 of CM067174.1, read as the reverse complement.
TACGAACTTAACTTACGAAGTTATTCTTCGTACGAACTTAACTTACGAAGTTATTCTTCGTACGAACTTAACTTACGAAGTTATTCTTCGTACGAACTTAACTTACGAAGTTATTCTTCGTACGAACTTAACTTACGAAGTTATTCTTCGTACGAACTTAACTTACGAAGTTATTCTTCGTACGAACTTAACTTACGAAGTTATTCTTCGTACGAACTTAACTTACGAAGTTATTCTTCGTACGAACTTAACTTACGAAGTTATTCTTCGTACGAACTTAACTTACGAAGTTATTCTTCGTACGAACTTACTTACGAAGTTATTCTTCGTACGAACTTAACTTACGAAGTTATTCTTCGTACGAACTTAACTTACGAATTATTCTTCGTACGAACTTAACTTACGAAGTTATTCTTCGTACGAACTTAACTTACGAAGTTATTCTTCGTACGAACTTAACTTACGAAGTTATTCTTCGTACGAACTTAGCTTACGAAGTTATTCTTCGTACGAACTTAACTTACGAAGTTATTCTTAGTACGAACTTAACTTACGAAGTTATTCTTCGTACGAACTTAACTTACGAAGTTATTCTTCGTACGAACTTAACTTACGAAGTTATTCTTCGTACGAACTTAACTTACGAAGTTATTCTTCGTACGAACTTACTTACGAAGTTATTCTTCGTACGAACTTAACTTACGAAGTTATTCTTCGTACGAACTTAAGCTTACGAAGTTATTCTTCGTACGAACTTAACTTACGAAGTTATTCTTCGTACGAACTTAACTTACGAAGTTATTCTTCGTACGAACTTAACTTACGAAGTTATTCTTCGTACGAACTTAACTTACGAATTATTCTTCGTACGAACTTAACTTACGAAGTTATTCTTCGTACGAACTTAGCTTACGAAGTTATTCTTCGTACGAACTTAAACTTACGAAGTTATTCTTCGTACGAACTTAACTTACGAAGTTATTCTTCGTACGAACTTAACTTACGAAGTTATTCTTCGTACGAACTTAGCTTACGAATTATTCTTCGTACGAACTTAACTTACGAAGTTATTCTTCGTACGAACTTAGCTTACGAAGTTATTCTTCGTACGAACTTAAACTTACGAAGTTATTCTTCGTACGAACTTAACTTACGAAGTTATTTAGACTTCGTACGAACCTAACTTACGAAGTTATTCTTCGTACGAATTTTATCTTCCTTCTTACGAACTTAGTGAAAACGAAGATAGAAACGAAGGTTATCTTCGTTTCATCCCTGCTCGACAGTTTTTCATAAACAGACCAAAATCTTCGATTTTCCAATAACCGACTCATCAAAACTTCTTCCAAAACATGTATTTGACACCAGTAAACACCCTTTGATCAACCAAATCGGCTAAGGACTCGATTGACACCATTTTGAACGTTAATTAATCAAAACACCATTAAACACTAATTCTTTGAAAACTCCTTTAAAAATCAGATTTGAATCCATATAATTCGACCTTAGATCTCGAAAATACATTCAATGATTCAATAATTACCTGCTTGTTTAGATGATCGATCAATTACAACACCCAAATCGTTTGATCAAAACTCAATTAGCTGCTTTAGGATTCAAGAAAGGGTTAATTGTTTTGTTAATTGCTAATGGCTGCCAATTAACTCTAGATTAGGGTAATCCTAACCTAAACCCGTTTTTCAATTTCCACCTATGTCAAAATCAGCCCTCGGACTTCTATATCCTTCATTATTGGTCACAAACTGCATTATTGACCATATACAACATTAGTCCTTCATTAAAAGGCACTACATAGCCTTTAAGCGACATTAAACACACTTTTATTCGTCATTAGTATTTAGGCTCTCAAACCTAACTACTTTATCTACGTTAATCACACATAGCTACATTCAAATATTAAGTAAAGACTTAACGACACCCCAAATTGACTTAACGGCATTAGTCAAACATTACATAAAAGTTCGGGATGTTACAATTACCTCCCCCTTAAGAGGATTCCGTCCCCGGAATCTCATCAGATAGGAACAACTCGGGATATTTCTCCTTCATTACTGCTTCAGTTTCCCAAGTCAAGCTTTCTCCATGATTATGTTTCCACTTTATCAAAACAAGATCTATCACTTTCCTGCGTAACTTCTTTTGCTTTCTTCCAAGTATCGCTACCGGTTCGTCTACTATTCTCTTCATTGGGTCAATACTCACGTCTTTAATAGGAATCACACTCGACTCCTCAGCTAAACATTTCCTCAAGTAGGATACATGGAAGGTGTTGTGAATTCCATCCAATTCTGGAGGTAATTCCAACTGATATGCCACATCTTTAATGCGCTTCACCACTTTAAAAGGTCCAATAAATCTTGGACTCAACTTTCCCTTCTTTCCAAATCGGATAACTCCTTTCCAAGGTGATACTTTCAGCATCACTAAATCACCCACATTAAACTCAATCGGTCTCCTTTTCTTATCTGCATATGTTTTCTGCCTTTCTCTTGCCACACGTAAGGCTTCTTTAGCTACATTAACCTTTTCAGAGGTAATTTCAATAATTTCGGGACCGGTCAACTGCTTTTCACCGGGCTCCATCCAACAACTTGGAGTCCTACATCTCCTTCCATATAACATTTCAAATGGTGGCATCCCAATACTTGCATGGTGACTATTATTATAAGCAAATTCAATCAACTTCAAGTGTTCATCCCATGCTCCACCGTATTCAAGTACACACGTTCTCAACATATCCTCCAAGGTTTGAATGGTTCTCTCACTTTGCCCATCGGTTTGGGGATGATAGGCGGTACTCAAATTTATTCTACTACCCAACTCCCGTTGAAGACCCTTCCAAAAGTTTGACACAAACCTCGAGTCTCGATCCGAAACAATAGATAAAGGAACTCCATGTTTCGCAACTACTTCATCAATGTACATCTTTGCCATCTTCGTTAAAGGCACATCTTGTCGGGTAGCTAGAAAATGAGCACTCTTCGTCAATCTATCTACAATCACCCATATCATATCATTCCCTTTCGGCGTTTTAGGTAGCTTCGTTACAAAGTCCATGGTAATATGATCCCATTTCCACTCGGGAATTTCTAATTGATGCAACAAACCATACGGCTTTTGATGGTCCGTCTTCACTCTTGCACACGTCAAACACTTTGCTACAAAATGAGCTACTTCACCTTTAATATCCGGCCACCAATAAATCGGCTTCAAATCTGCATACATTTTGGTGACACCGGGATGCATCGAATACCTACTTCTATGGACCTCTTCAAGGATCAACTCTCGGTTACCACCAAGCAGTGGCACCCAAATGCGACCCTTGTATGTTTTAAACCCACGGCTATTAGTCTCCATCACAAGTCGTTTCTTCTTCCCAAGTCAAGCTTTCTCCATGATTATGTTTCCACTTTATCAAAACAAGATCTATCACTTTCCTGCGTAACTTCTTTTGCTTTCTTCCAAGTATCGCTACCGGTTCGTCTACTATTCTCTTCATTGGGTCAATACTCACGTCTTTAATAGGAATCACACTCGACTCCTCAGCTAAACATTTCCTCAAGTAGGATACATGGAAGGTGTTGTGAATTCCATCCAATTCTGGAGGTAATTCCAACTGATATGCCACATCTTTAATGCGCTTCACCACTTTAAAAGGTCCAATAAATCTTGGACTCAACTTTCCCTTCTTTCCAAATCGGATAACTCCTTTCCAAGGTGATACTTTCAGCATCACTAAATCACCCACATTAAACTCAATCGGTCTCCTTTTCTTATCTGCATATGTTTTCTGCCTTTCTCTTGCCACACGTAAGGCTTCTTTAGCTACATTAACCTTTTCAGAGGTAATTTCAATAATTTCGGGACCGGTCAACTGCTTTTCACCGGGCTCCATCCAACAACTTGGAGTCCTACATCTCCTTCCATATAACATTTCAAATGGTGGCATCCCAATACTTGCATGGTGACTATTATTATAAGCAAATTCAATCAACTTCAAGTGTTCATCCCATGCTCCACCGTATTCAAGTACACACGTTCTCAACATATCCTCCAAGGTTTGAATGGTTCTCTCACTTTGCCCATCGGTTTGGGGATGATAGGCGGTACTCAAATTTATTCTACTACCCAACTCCCGTTGAAGACCCTTCCAAAAGTTTGACACAAACCTCGAGTCTCGATCCGAAACAATAGATAAAGGAACTCCATGTTTCGCAACTACTTCATCAATGTACATCTTTGCCATCTTCGTTAAAGGCACATCTTGTCGGGTAGCTAGAAAATGAGCACTCTTCGTCAATCTATCTACAATCACCCATATCATATCATTCCCTTTCGGCGTTTTAGGTAGCTTCGTTACAAAGTCCATGGTAATATGATCCCATTTCCACTCGGGAATTTCTAATTGATGCAACAAACCATACGGCTTTTGATGGTCCGTCTTCACTCTTGCACACGTCAAACACTTTGCTACAAAATGAGCTACTTCACCTTTAATATCCGGCCACCAATAAATCGGCTTCAAATCTGCATACATTTTGGTGACACCGGGATGCATCGAATACCTACTTCTATGGACCTCTTCAAGGATCAACTCTCGGTTACCACCAAGCAGTGGCACCCAAATGCGACCCTTGTATGTTTTAAACCCACGGCTATTAGTCTCCATCACAAGTCGTTTCTTCTTCCCAATACTCTCGTTATCAATATTATCCTTCATTAATGCCATCTCTTGTGCTTCTTTAATTCGATCTAATAGACCCGACTTGGCCTGAACTTGCATGCTCATCAACTTACAAGAAGAGCTTTGCACTTTCCTACTTAGTGCATCCGCCACTACATTGGCTTTACCCGGATGGTATTTGATTTCACAATCATAGTCTTTAAGTAATTCCATCCACCTTCTTTGTCTCACATTCATCTCCTTTTGAGTAAACATATATTGTAAACTCTTATGGTCGGTGTAAAGTGTGCATTTAGTACCATATAAGTAATGTCTCCATAATTTCAATGCAAACACAACCGCCGCTAACTCAAGATCATGGGTAGGGTAATTCTTCTCATGAGGCTTCAACTGACGTGAAGCATAAGCAATCACTTTGTCTCTCTGCATTAAGACACAACCCAAACCCGTAATAGAAGCATCGCTATATACCACTAAATCATCAGTACCTTCAGGCAAGGCAAGGATAGGAGCTTCACACAACTTCTTTTTCAACGTTTGGAATGCATTTTCCTGCTTTTCAGTCCACTCGTACTTCACACCCTTCTTTGTTAATTCCGTCAAACACTTTGCTACAAAATGAGCTACTTCACCTTTAATATCCGGCCACCAATAAATCGGCTTCAAATCTGCATACATTTTGGTGACACCGGGATGCATCGAATACCTACTTCTATGGACCTCTTCAAGGATCAACTCTCGGTTACCACCAAGCAGTGGCACCCAAATGCGACCCTTGTATGTTTTAAACCCACGGCTATTAGTCTCCATCACAAGTCGTTTCTTCTTCCCAATACTCTCGTTATCAATATTATCCTTCATTAATGCCATCTCTTGTGCTTCTTTAATTCGATCTAATAGACCCGACTTGGCCTGAACTTGCATGCTCATCAACTTACAAGAAGAGCTTTGCACTTTCCTACTTAGTGCATCCGCCACTACATTGGCTTTACCCGGATGGTATTTGATTTCACAATCATAGTCTTTAAGTAATTCCATCCACCTTCTTTGTCTCACATTCATCTCCTTTTGAGTAAACATATATTGTAAACTCTTATGGTCGGTGTAAAGTGTGCATTTAGTACCATATAAGTAATGTCTCCATAATTTCAATGCAAACACAACCGCCGCTAACTCAAGATCATGGGTAGGGTAATTCTTCTCATGAGGCTTCAACTGACGTGAAGCATAAGCAATCACTTTGTCTCTCTGCATTAAGACACAACCCAAACCCGTAATAGAAGCATCGCTATATACCACTAAATCATCAGTACCTTCAGGCAAGGCAAGGATAGGAGCTTCACACAACTTCTTTTTCAACGTTTGGAATGCATTTTCCTGCTTTTCAGTCCACTCGTACTTCACACCCTTCTTTGTTAATTCCGTCATAGGCTTGGCTATTCGAGAAAAATCCTGAATAAACCTTCTATAATACCCAGCCAAACCAAGAAAACTCTTAATCTCGGTAGGAGTCTTTGGCTGCTCCCACTTTGAAACAGCTTCAATCTTTGAAGGATCTACTTTAATACCTTCTGATGTAATAACATGACCAAGAACTCATAATGACCATATCTAGTCCGGAAAGCTGTCTTTGCTACATCTTCCTTCTTTACCTTTAACTGATGATAACCGGACCGCAAATCAATCTTTGAAAAATACGAAGCACCATGTAGTTGATCAAAAAGATCATCAATTCTCGGGAGAGGATACTTATTCTTGACCGTTCGTTTGTTCAACTCACGGTAGTCAATACACATGCGCATTGATCCATCCTTCTTCTTAACAAAGAGAACCGGAGCTCCCCAAGGCGAGGAACTAGGTTGTATGAACCCTTTGTCAAGTAACTCCTGTAGTTGCGTCATTAATTCCTTCATTTCTGTAGGAGCTAATCGGTAAGGTGCTTTAGCAACGGGTGTAGCACCGGGAACAAGATCTATCTGAAAAGTAACTTCACGATCGGGAGGAATACCTGGTAGATCGTCGGGAAACACATCGGGGAAATTGGATACTACCTCAACACTAGCGATTGAAGACTTCTCTTTTCTTGCATCAATGACATAAGCCAAGAAACTGCACTTCTCGGAGCCAAAACTCACATTTAGAAAACTTTGCGTACAACTTCTTCTCCCTCAACACCTCCAAAACTGCTTTCAAATGCTCACGGTGTTCATCCTCTGACTTAGAGTAGATCAAAATATCGTCAATAAACACAATAACAAAATGATCTAGAAAGGGGCGGCATACCCGATTCATTAAGTCCATAAACGCGGCTGGAGCATTGGTCAACCCAAATGGCATGACCAAGAACTCATAATGACCATATCTAGTCCGGAAAGCTGTCTTTGCTACATCTTCCTTCTTTACCTTTAACTGATGATAACCGGACCGCAAATCAATCTTTGAAAAATACGAAGCACCATGTAGTTGATCAAAAAGATCATCAATTCTCGGGAGAGGATACTTATTCTTGACCGTTCGTTTGTTCAACTCACGGTAGTCAATACACATGCGCATTGATCCATCCTTCTTCTTAACAAAGAGAACCGGAGCTCCCCAAGGCGAGGAACTAGGTTGTATGAACCCTTTGTCAAGTAACTCCTGTAGTTGCGTCATTAATTCCTTCATTTCTGTAGGAGCTAATCGGTAAGGTGCTTTAGCAACGGGTGTAGCACCGGGAACAAGATCTATCTGAAAAGTAACTTCACGATCGGGAGGAATACCTGGTAGATCGTCGGGAAACACATCGGGGAAATTGGATACTACCTCAACACTAGCGATTGAAGACTTCTCTTTTCTTGCATCAATGACATAAGCCAAGAAATGGCTCTTGTTTTTCCTTATACATTTAATAGCTTTCATCATACTAATAATCTTTATTCCTCCTCTCTTCTTGTCTCCATACACCGTTATCACTTTACCCTCGGATATAGGCAATCGAATTATCTTTTGGGAACATAAAATACTAGCTTCATTTCTAGCCAACCAATCCATACCAATCACTACATCAAAACCACCTAAGGTAGTAGGCAATAGTTGGACCGGAAAAGAACGACCTTCAATCTCAATGTCACAATCGTCATATCCCACACGTATATTATTAACCGTACCATTAGCAATTTCTACCTCTAATGAACAATCTAAGGGAGTAGTGACTCTTTCTAGCTTAGGAGCAAATAATGTGGACACAAACGACCTATTTGCACCTGAATCAAATAAAACAGAGGCAGGCTTTGAGTTAACAAGGAAAGTACCACTTACCACTTCATCGTTGTTCCTTGCGTCATCAACCGTCATTTGAAGAGCTCTCACTTTTGTTGCTGTCGTGGCGGTCTTCTTTCCAGCATTCTTCATCTGTGGACAATCGGCAATGAGATGACCCGTTTCTTGGCACTTGTAGCAACGAGTCTTGTCCCTACATTCAGTGGCAAGATGTCCCGACTTCCCACACTTATGGCACCTTCTTGTCTTGTCGGTACAATGCCCTTCATGAATTGTCTTGCAAAATGTACACCATGAACCATTCTTCTTTTTATCCTTGTCACCACTCGAACTACCACTTCCACGGAACTTCTTATTATTATTGTTATTGGAAGACCAATTTGACCTTCTTTTAAATCCCACTTTCTTGTCGTCGACTTTCTCAACTACTTTCTTGTCCGAAGCAAAATCATCGTCAAGCTTTTTAGACTCCTTGATTGCTTCAGTCAGAGTCTTGTGCTGCCTGCAGATACCTCGATAACTCGGAGGCAAACCATCAACATAGCAAGCAACCTGATCCGCATCAGTACGGAACAGATGGCCTACGAACTTCATCTTCTCCAGAAAGGAACGAGCATAATCATTAATTTTGCCAACTTCAGCTGTCAAAGCACGGAACTCTTTTTCCATTTTACGCTGCTCATGTACCCCAATATATTCCTCAATGAATTTCTGCTTAAAGTCAGCCCACGTAATAGCAGTTACCATAGCCGGAGTCATCGAAATAGTAATGCTCTTCCACCAATCCCGAGCACCTTCTTTCAACATCCTGCTAGCACACAACACTTTCTTATCCTCGGGACAATCACAAGCTTCAAAAACCATCTCAGTATCATCAAGCCATTCCATGCAACCTACTGCATTAAGTGTTCCATAGAATTTCTGAGCTCCACACTTCTGGAAACTTTCAAACTTGAATCGAGGGGCGCGAACATCATTAGGAGGAACCACATTAACATTAGCATGGGGAATAACAACATCATCGACCGGTGGCTCAGTGTGGTGAGAAGGCACAGAGTGACTGTTACCAGTTCCTTCTGCGTTAGCTGCCAACGCCTGATTCAATTGTTCTTGCGTTTGGGCCAACTGGGCCTGAAGAGTTAGCACAAGATTATACATCTCCATCTGATTGGGAATCTGATCCACCGCTACATCGTTAACTCTCGGAGGATTGCCAGGTGGTGGAGGCATCGGACCCAATGAGCCTGGTTGATTAACACGGCGGGGGTTCACACGATTCACATTAGCATTAGCAGCAGCATTAGCAGCAGCATTAGCAGCAGCATTAGCAGCATTAGAAGCACCTGCACCCGGATGGACAGGTGGAGTAACGCTAGCAGTAGCTCCGTCGCGTTGGATGTTGCGGTTGCGAGTGTTTACCATTTTCCTTCAATAAAATGGTGGAGTCGATAAGCGCAAAATAAAACAAAAAGCTCGTCGAGATAAGGCTAAAACATATCATCGTAACGTAAACATCTCGTAAGCCCTACTACACTCGCACTCATCCCAACCCATCCTACATCACATGTCATCTCTAGCTAAGGCATCCTACGAGTACCTAGCATGCACACCTTAAGTTTAAGTCCAAATCCTATGGTCAATAGGCCTTGGTTCACTTAAACTACTTCTCTGATACCAACTTGTAACACCCGTCGTTTAAAAATATGGGTTTTCAAAAACTTTTCACCTAACGGTGTCATATTGCGGAAGAAAGGACCTTAAAAGTCAAAACCAATAAAACATTTTGGTTTCTGCATTTAGTTGGTGTTACTTGCGACATCATAAAATAGTTCAAATGAAAACCCAACGGTTGCCCAACATAAAACAACCGTCCAAACGTCATTACATAAATTCGACATTAAATACGAAATGTAACGAATGTCTAAAGTAAGCATCGTCTAAGGGTAGCTAAGGCTCCTGCATTGCATCTACCCAAGCTCACACGTCCTGCATCTAGATTCCATCAAGCTAAACCTGAGGGAACAACCACATTAAAAGAAACAAGTGTTAGCTATAAGAATAGCTAAGTAAGATAACACTTAATTTAAAAGCATTTGTCCAATTAAAACAATCTTCATTATTAGACAAGTTTTATTAGGCACAACACACATCACACGTTCACACATATACTGCATTTCAACTTCGTATCAATTAGGATAATCATCCTAAATGTGCCTATCCTGCATTAGTTCCCACATTATCACACATATCTTCGTTATCTGCATTATTAGTTCACACATAGTCACACGTATCTTCGTTAACTGCATATAAGTGTGCCCTGCATCACACCCGACTGGATGGTTAGTCAAAAGACTTCTCATCTTACGTCGTTAAGGAATGGCAAGCCAATCCTTGAGTAATCCGTATGTGGAGGTTGGTCAAACCCCTCGTATTACTCGCCCTGCGTTATAAAGACCATGTTGCGAGGAGCCACCCAAGCAACAACTGCATCTACGCACTCGCCCGGCTAAGGCTAGTACGGGTTAAGCTTAACACTTTTCACTGCATCTGTTTTATGAGCTCAATTTCACACATATAGATTGGGTCCCTGCATTCCCAAACATTCACACACATATAGTCTAGGTAACACACATTCCTAGACATTCACACACTTTAACTTCATTACGTTTGGATCCTTAAACGTGCAAGTGACATAGCAACCTAGCAAGTCTAGTGAACTAGGCGTACAAGTCAAGCATGCATATCACACATCAACTTCATTTCTATACATTATGCATATAAAGATACTTCATTAAACTACATCAACTGCATAGCTACATACTACATTAAGCAATACTGCATTACACTACAATAGGGACTGCATCTCAGGTCTCATGGTCAACTGCATAACCCATAATACCTCCCAAGTAACCCATATGCCCACATGCAATAATAAGGTACCGAATGGAAGTGTATATGATTTGAAACCAGCTTTTAGTTGATCCCCCAGCGTGACAAAGTAGTGTATCTTGTACTAACTTAACTTACGAAGTTACTTCGTACGAACTTAACTTACGAAGTTATTCTTCGTACGAACTTAGCTTACGAAGTTATTCTTCGTACGAACTTAAACTTACGAAGTTATTCTTCGTACGAACTTAACTTACGAATTATCTTCGTACGAACTTAACTTACGAAGTTATTCTTCGTACGAACTTAGCTTACGAAGTTATTCTTCGTACGAACTTAACTTACGAAGTTATTCTTAGTACGAACTTAAAGTTATTCTTCGTACGAACTTAACTTACGAAGTTATTCTTCGTACGAACTTAACTTACGAAGTTATTCTTCGTACGAACTTAACTTACGAAGTTATTCTTCGTACGAACTTAACTTACGAAGTTATTCTTCGTACGAACTTAACTTACGAAGTTATTCTTCGTACGAACTTAACTTACGAAGTTATTCTTCGTACGAACTTAACTTACGAAGTTATTCTTCGTACGAACTTAACTTACGAAGTTATCTTCGTACGAACTTAACTTACGAAGTTATTCTTCGTACGAACTTAACTTACGAAGTTATTCTTCGTACGAACTTAGCTTACGAAGTTATTCTTCGTACGAACTTAGCTTACGAAGTTATTCTTCGTACGAACTTAGCTTACGAAGTTATTCTTCGTACGAACTTAACTTACGAATTATCCTTGTACGAACTTAACTTACGAAGTTATTCTTCGTACGAACTTAGCTTACGAAGTTATTCTTCGTACGAACTTAACTTACGAAGTTATTCTTCGTACGAACTTAGCTTACGAAGTTATTCTTCGTACGAACTTAAACTTACGAAGTTATTCTTCGTACGAACTTAAATTATTCTTCGTACGAACTTAACTTACGAAGTTATTCTTCGTACGAACTTACTTACGAAGTTATTCTTCGTACGAACTTAACTTACGAAGTTATTCTTCGTACGAACTTAGCTTACGAAGTTATTCTTCGTACGAACTTAGCTTACGAAGTTATTCTTCGTACGAACTTAACTTACGAAGTTATTCTTCGTACGAACTTAGCTTACGAAGTTATTCTTCGTACGAACTTAACTTACGAAGTTATTCTTAGTACGAACTTAACTTACGAAGTTATTCTTCGTACGAACTTACTTACGAAGTTATTCTTCGTACGAACTTAACTTACGAAGTTATTCTTCGTACGAACTTAACTTACGAATTATTCTTCTACGAACTTACTTACGAATATTCTTCTACGAATTACACCTTACGAATTTAGACTTCGTACGAACTTAACTTACGAAGTTATTCTTCGTACGAACTTTATCTTCGTTCGTTCTACTTTACGAATATAGCTTCTTACGAACTTAAACCCTCATCTTCGTTTGCTTTACTTTACGAATATAAGCTTCTTACGAACTTAGTGAAAACGAAGATAGAAACGAAGGTTATCTTCGTTTCATCCCTGCTCGACAGTTTTTCATAAACAGACCAAAATCTTCGATTTTCCAATAACCGACTCATCAAAACTTCTTCCAAAACATGTATTTGACACCAGTAAACACCCTTTGATCAACCAAATCGGCTAAGGACTCGATTGACACCATTTTGAACGTTAATTAATCAAAACACCATTAAACACTAATTCTTTGAAAACTCCTTTAAAAATCAGATTTGAATCCATATAATTCGACCTTAGATCTCGAAAATACATTCAATGATACTTCATTAAACTACATCAACTGCATAGCTACATACTACATTAAGCAATACTGCATTACACTACAATAGGGACTGCATCTCAGGTCTCATGGTCAACTGCATAACCCATAATACCTCCCAAGTAACCCATATGCCCACATGCAATAATAAGGTACCGAATGGAAGTGTATATGATTTGAAACCAGCTTTTAGTTGATCCCCCAGCGTGACAAAGTAGTGTATCTTACCTGATAGAAGTACACGCGCACAAACAAGTAGCTAATACTGCTTATCAGTAACCTCCGACACCTATCGTTCATTAACATATAAAGTATAAGTCATTTAGGACCTTAAATGGACCCTCGTACGAACTTAATACTGACTATGTAATTACATTTTCTTACGAACTTAGTGAAGACGAAGATAGAAACGAAGGTTATCTTCGTTCGTCTATTTACGAATTTAGCTCCTTCTTACGAACTTAGTGAAGACGAAGATAGAAACGAAGGTTATCTTCGTTCGTTCTACTTTACGAATTAGCTCCTTCTTACGAACTTAGTGAAGACGAAGATAGAAACGAAGGTTATCTTCGTTCGTTCTACGAATTTACGAATTAGCTCCTTCTTACGAACTTAGTGAAGACGAAGATAGAAACGAAGGTTATCTTCGTTCGTTCTACTTTACGAATTTGCTTCTTACGAACTTAGTGAAAACGAAGATAGAAACGAAGGTTATCTTCGTTTCATCCCTGCTCGACAGTTTTTCATAAACAGACCAAAATCTTCGATTTTCCAATAACCGACTCATCAAAACTTCTTCCAAAACATGTATTTGACACCAGTAAACACCCTTTGATCAACCAAATCGGCTAAGGACTCGATTGACACCATTTTGAACGTTATATGAAATCGTTGTTGTTGTAACGTTGATTGTATTGATTTGTGCTAATGTGAAACCTTTTAGGGTTTCTTTGGACTTGATTAGATATTCTAATCCTCGCTTATCGTTAACGGTTGTTATCCGACACGGTTATTCCTTGTTACTTGTCCCTACGAACTCACCAACTTTATGTTGACGCTCTTTAGTACACTTTTCAGGTAATCAAGTTAATCAAAGACAGAATGGATGAATAGATGCTTGCATTGCTAGGGTTTGGACTATCTTTGGACTTTCTGGATCCGTGATCCTTATTTCCCTTTAACGGGTTTTGCTTAGGATCAACTACTATCGTTTGAACATTTTTCTTTTTAGTATGGATTGAGTGTGTATTTTGATGAATGTTGATTATTGTAATGAGCTTGTGGATTGTTTCAATCTATTGAATGTATATAGTTTGACTCTACATAATTCCCATGTCATGCTGTGCTTTTCTAAGTGATACCCCATGATTCCGCCATGTTAGGGTGTTACAGAATGGTATCAGAGCCGTGGTTGTAGAGAACTAGGAGGATTTACCTAGTCTATAGCCATCGCACCCACATTTCATATTAGCATGCATGATAGGAAACTTTGTGTGCAACGTGAATTGTATGATGCATAAAAACGTTTTAAACGGAGTTCGTAGGTTGCTTATAATATGATGACTTGATTGTTATGTGAGAATTGTTGTGATGAACGTATATGATAGTGTCGGGATACACTGTTAATTGTGGAAATGTTATGATGAACGTTGATGTGTTGAATTTTAGAAGCATTTATTATTTGCCCCTATAAGCAAAATGAAACGATGACATTAATGGAGTATAACATTCGGTAACCGTAGAGGCGACTGATCAACAAATCGAAAGTTATCCTATGTCATACAAAATTAATGATCTCATGGATTGCGCCTTGTGGATAGAGTATAGTAGCTACCCCGGTATGTTTAATGAGTGTTGATTAGGTGGAGGGTTAGCCGCTGGTACACCTTGTATACATACCCGGTCAACACTTAGAGAACATATTGGAATCGAGTTTTGATATCCATTCAATATATTAACAGTGTGGAGGGTTAGCCGATGGTACACCCTGTATACAAACACTTTTAATGTATTGAATGTTGAGGTTAAAATTCGGACTATGCTTTACTCACCTTGTTATGACTTGACCCTTTTATATAGCATTGAATGTTTTTGTGATTGTATTGTTGATTGTAAATTGTACGATTGCTGAAGCCTTAGATTATTCCATGATAATACCCCTGTAGAGATAACTATATTCATGCAATGATTTAGAAGGATTTAGGTATGTAATGTTTGACGGACGATTTTGATTATTCGTGTGAAAACTAACTTACTGATCTAACACACGTGTTCAGGAAAATGGTTAGACCAAGGAGAGCTAACACTAACTATGGACCTCAAAATGAACCCGAGAACCCGATTGAACAAGAAGTAGTTGGTGGACGTGGTGACAGAGGTGGTCGTGGTGGCAGAGGTGGTCGTGGAGGTAGAGGTGGTCGTGGAGGTCGTGGTGGCAGAGGTGGTCGGGGTAATCCTAATCCCCCGATAACCGCTGAGGTTGTCGCACAAGCTCTAAATGACCTCATGCCGGATCTTATGGCCCGAATTCAAGCGGCCATGGGAAATAATAATGAACAAGAAGAACCGGAAGAGGAAGCGGTTCCCGTACAAAATGAACAAGAAAACGTAAATGTAAACGGAGTAGGTGTAGGAGAAGTTTTACCTAGAACGGATTATGATGTTCATCAACCGGGATGCTTGTTTAAAGACTTCAAACTTTGTGGAGCCCCAGAATTTAATGGAGAAAGTGGTGCTACGGGTTGCTTGGAATGGTTAGAGAGCATTGAATCCATCATTGCTCGAAGTGGTTGTGCCTACCATCAAAGAATCACTTATGCTTCCGGTATGTTGAAAGGTGGGGCTCTTGAGTGGTGGAACGAAGAAGTTGATGAATTGGGGATTGATGCGGCTAATAATCTTTTATGGGGAGAGTTCAAGAATATGATAACTACTAAGTATTGCCCGGCCCATGAACTGAGGAGATTACAAGTGGAATTTTCTAAACTTGCCATGAAGGGAGGAGACTACGAGAGTTACACACGCCGTTTTGGCCAACTCTCTAGACTCATTCCTCATTATGTGACACCCCAAGAGGTTAAGATTGAGAAGTATGTTGCGGGATTGCCACATGAAGTGAGAGTGCTTGTCTCTCACCCCACCATGCCTTCGACTTACAAAGAGGCAACCACCCGTACTGCTAGTATAACCTTGGAACTCATTAGAGGTGGTAAGTTAAATAAGAACGATAACAAGAATGACAATAAAAGGAAGGATGTTGCCGAGTCAAACGGCACCAAGAAAGATGATCGGCGTAATAATAAGCGCCATGGTCGTGGTGGAAAGGTTTTTGCGGCGGTGGTACCAACAAAGGGTCCTCAACGGGTTGGTTACACAGGGGGTAGTCCTTTATGCCCTAGGTGTAATCGCCATCATTGGCCCACTGTGAATTGTGATGCTTGTTTTCATGACAACCTACCGGGACACACCTCAAGATTTTGTCCAACTAACCCCCGGAATGGTCCTTTAAATGTTGCTCCCCTTAATGCTATACGTCCCCCGATGGTTCCGGGTTCTTGTTATGAATGTGGTAGCCAAGACCACTACCGCAACCGGTGCCCAAATCTTATTAGCCAACAAGTCCAAGTGACCGTGCATCCTAACCAGTTGCAAATTGCCGGTCCGAATCAAAACCGAGGAAACCAAGAACAGCAACAACAACCTCCTCAAGCTCCTCGCCAACAATTGGCCCCCCGTGGAAAAGCTTTTGCCTTGAATGCGGCCGAGGCTCGTGGTGATCCTAATGTCGTAGCAGGTACCTTTCTCCTCAATCACCAATATGCTACCGTGTTATTTGATTCTGGAGCCGATTATAGTCTCATTTCCAATAATTTTATTCCGTTGATCGACGCTAATCCTAGCCCGTTGTCCTATTGTTTTGAACTTGAAATGGTAAATGGTGGATTGTCTAGGATTAGTCAAGTTGTTCATGATTGTGTGTTAGATTTATGTGATCACCCATTTTACATTGACTTAATGCCTTTTGATATCGGTAGTTTTGATGTGATTGTGGGTATGGATTGGTTATCGGCCATGAACGCGGTAATTGATTGTGCTAGTCGAACTGTGAGGATTCCGTTAGAAAATAGGGAAGAATTAGTGGTTCAAGGAGAAACGACCAAACTATGGGATGGGAATGTATATAGTGTTAAGATCACAAAGATTGAATTGAAAACCGTGCCCGTAGTTAAAGACTTTGCGGATGTATTTCCGGATGACCTACCGGGTTTGCCTCCATCTCGTGAACTCGATTTTCGTATTGATCTTATCCCAAATGCTTCTCCCGTGGCCAAAGCACCCTATCGCTTAGCCATGACCGAATTACAAGAGTTGGCCGCCCAACTCAAAGAACTTCAAGAGAAGGGTTTCATTCGCCCTAGTCAATCTCCTTAGGGCGCACCGGTTTTGTTCGTTAAAAAGAAAGATGGCACATTCCGAATGTGTATCGATTATAGAGAATTGAACAAACTAACGGTAAAGAATCGTTATCCTCTTCCTAGGATTGATGATTTATTCGACCAACTCCAAGGTGCTCGTTTCTTTTCCAAAATTGATTTACGGTCGGGTTACCATCAATTACGTGTTCATGAAGACGACATTCCAAAAACCGCCTTTCGAACGAGATATGGACACTTTGAATTTACGGTGATGCCTTTTGGGTTGACTAACGCACCAGCTGTGTTCATGGACTTGATGAACCGAGTGTGTCAGCCCTACTTGGACCAATTTGTCATTGTTTTCATCGATGACATTCTCATCTATTCCAAAACCAAAGAAGATCATTTGGAACATTTGAAACAAGTCTTAGAGTTACTCCGGAAAGAAAATCTTTATGCCAAGTTCTCCAAATGTGAATTTTGGCTTGAAGAGGTCCAGTTTCTTGGTCACGTAGTGAGCAAAGAAGGAATTCATGTGGACCCAAGTAAAGTTGAAGCAGTAAAGAATTGGAGACGCCCCGAAACACCAACCGAAATTCGCCAATTTCTTGGTTTGGCGGGTTATTATAGACGATTTATTGAAGGCTTTTCAAAAATCGCCCAACCTTTGACTTTGTTGACTCAACGAGAAAGAAGGTTTGATTGGGGTGAAAAGCAAGAACAAGCATTCCAATTGTTAAAGGACAAATTGTGTGATGCACCCATCTTGAGCTTGCCCGATGGAGTCGATGATTTCGTTGTATATTGTGATGCATCTGGGCAAGGATTGGGTTGTGTCTTAATGCAACGGGATAAGGTGATAGCATATGCATCAAGACAATTGAAGGTGCATGAGAAGAACTATCCGACCCATGACTTAGAATTGGGAGCAGTGGTATTTGCTTTGAAATGTTGGAGGCATTACTTGTATGGCACCAAGAGCGTGATCTATACCGATCACAAAAGCCTTCAACATATTTTCACTCAAAATGACCTGAACATGAGGCAAAGAAGGTTGCTTGAGCTGTTGAGTGATTATGATTGCGTTATCCGGTATCATCCGGGTAAAGCAAATGTGGTAGCCGATGCTTTGAGTTGAAAGGAACGTATGAAGCCAAGACGAGTTAAAGCCATGAGCTTCACTGTATTAAGGAGTGTCCGTGACTCCATTATCGAAGCTCAAGAATTGGCAACTAGACCTGGGAACTTCACCGATGAAGCTTTACACGGTCTAGAAGAACAGTTTGATAGGAAGAACGATAATGGTTTGTATTTTGTTGATCAATTGTGGATCCCCATTCTTGGAGGATGGCGATTGAAATTGATGGATGAAGCTCATAAGTCGGCTTATTCGGTTCACCCGGGTTCCGACAAGATGTATTTTGGATTAAGAGACTTGTATTGGTGGCCGGGAATGAAGACGGACATTGCTAGGTATGTTAGTCAATGCCTCACTTGTTTACAAGTGAAAGCCGACCACAAGAAACCACCGGGTTTACTAGTCCAACCAGTAACACCGGTGTGGAAATGAGAAGAAATTGCTATGGACTTCATCACGAAGTTACCTAGGACGAGTAGTGGTCGGGACACTATTTGGGTGATAATTGACCGGTTGACTAAGTCGGCTCACTTCTTAGCCATCCGGGAAGACGATAAATTTGACACCATGGCACGTTTGTACATCAAAGAGGTGATATCCAAGCATGGAGTGCCGATTTCCGTGATATCCGATCGGGATGCCCGATTTACTTCAAAATTTTGGAATGCGTTCCAGAAATCTATGGGTACTCGTCTCGGTTTGAGTACGGCGTTCCACCCACAAACTGATGGTCAAAGTGAAAGAACGATTCAAACATTGGAAGATATGTTAAGAGCTTGTGCTATTGATTTTGGTGGTAATTGGGATGTGCATCTTCCTTTGGTTGAATTCTCCTACAATAATAGCTATCATGCTAGCATTGGAATGGCCCCATTTAAAGCATTATATGGGAGAGATTGTAGGTCACCGCTAGTTTGGGCAGAAGTTGGTGAAAGCCAACTCGTTGGGCCTGAAATTGTTATTGAAACGACGAAAGTGATCTCACAAATCAAAGAAAAATTAAGAGTGGCCCGAGAACGACAATTGAAATATGCTAATGTTAGACGACGACCTCTCGAATTTGAAGTTGGCGATTATGTTTTGTTGAAAGTGTCCCCGTGGAAAGGTGTGGTTCGGTTTGTGAAACGTGGCAAGTTGGGCCCGAGATACATTGGTCCATTTAAGATCCTTGAACGAATTGGCCCGGTAGCCTATCGAATGGAACTCCCTCAAAACTTGAGTGGAGTTCATGATGTTTTTCATGTTTGTAACCTTAGGAAGTGTTTGGCCGATCCAACACTTCACGTGCCTCTTGAAGAAATCCGGGTTGATAAAACGCTGAAATAGGTGGAAGAACCAATTGAAATCCTAGACCGGCAAATTAGGAAACTTAAGAACACTCGGTATACACTCGTTAAAGTGAGATGGCAAGCTAGACGTGGACCCGAGTTTACTTGGGAACGTGAAGATTCTATGAAAGCCAAGTATCCTCATTTGTTTAACGAGTCTAGCTAGATTCAAATTTCGGGACGAAATTCCTTTAACGGGGGAATAATGTAACATTTGCCATTTTAGCCCGTTAATTGTTATATATGATAATGGCAAACTTTATAAATATAAGAAAGAAATATTGTTAAGTTTTTGCACACACGAAAACTTAACAATTATACAATTCTACAATGAGAGAAAAACACACTAAGTGACTATTGTAGAATGAACCAACAACTTTGCGGCTAGGTCAAGTGATGCTTATATAGGGGAGAAAAGGCATCACATGACAACCCAATAGATGTTGACACATGAAGGTTGTCAACTATCTATTGGTGTGTAAGACTGGTCTTCAGACATCTCTGTTTGCCATCTTGTTTCTTTCCCAAAACGGCATGAAAGAGAAACACCTTAGTACCATTTTGGTACAAGGTCACATGGCTCCATCTTGATCTTGCAACACGTGTCCTTGGGACCAATCTTCTTATCTTCATTTTCCCGCCTATATTTGACTTACAACATATGACGGTGAGTCATTGAACTTATCCTTTAACTCGAAGATAATAATGATCGCTGAAGGCTCGCTGATGAAACTTTTCGCTGAGGCTGTCAGCGACTACTTGACTCAGCAAGTAATCTTCAGCGAATCCATGACTCAACAGGAACTACTGGAGGCATGGTTATAGGCATCTTGTTCTGCCACAATTCTCTGAGCTTGATTTTCTTCAGTGTACCTGAAAGCTCCATATAAAGTTGAAAGAGTGTGTGTGTGCAGAGTTTTACCTTGTCGTAAGACCAGGATCATGTGAGACCATTTGGTGGGTAGAATATCACAAAATTTCTCCAGAAGTATATCCTTGTCTTTTTCAACCCCGAGACCTCTCAACTGGTTTATGATGCTCATAAATCTGGTGTAAGTACCAGTGAGAGACTCATTGGGCTGAGCAAAAAATGACTCATACCTCTTGTTTAAGGAGACTTTTCTGGTGACAATGGTGTCATCTCCTCCTTCAAACTGGTTTACTAGTTCATCCCACATGGTTTTAGCACTCGGAAAAAGAACTAGTGTAGGAATTAGGGTTTCTGGAA
This sequence comes from Erigeron breviscapus, assembly GCA_034093135.1. Taxonomy (NCBI): domain Eukaryota; kingdom Viridiplantae; phylum Streptophyta; class Magnoliopsida; order Asterales; family Asteraceae; genus Erigeron; species Erigeron breviscapus. Next base: position 3,873,608 of record CM067174.1, on the reverse strand, counting down.
CAGCCCCGAGGATCATGTTTTTGAGAAGGGTATCTAGATTTACCAATCTCCTCTCCTCTTCAGACCAATGTTCCTCCCTCTTTTCCCGGCCTCTTCTAGAACCAGTAGGATCAAGAAGAGCATTGAGAGGTGATGTGGGGATATAAGGTCCTTTATTAAAAAATTTCATCATGTTTCTCTCAATACCAGTGATATGCAATATCATCCTAGCCTTCCACGTACCAAATTCATCGCTATTTCCACTGAATTTAGGAACAGAATTATTTGAGTAGTGCACATGCACATGTGGAAAAGCAGGAGTAGGAGGAGGATGTAACATTTGCCATTTTAGCCCGTTAATTGTTATATATGATAATGGCAAACTTTATAAATATAAGAAAACTTTGGGTATTTTTGGTGCATATATATATATGTGTGTCGGACTAGTGAAATATTGTAATATCTGCTATCTGGATGATCTGTTTCATTAAGGAAACGAACCCGAAACACTCGTAACCTTACATCTAATCCAAGTTAAGACATAATTAACTAGGATTAGTTAACTAAGGTTAGTTAACTAAGGTTAGTTAACCAAGGTTAGTTAACTAGCCCATGGTATTGCAAAACCATCAAACTAGCCCATGGTATTCAAAACCATCAAACTAGCCCATGGTATTCCTTAACTTAACCATAGTTACCAACAAACTAAACTAGTAACCATGGTAAATTACTACCTATAAATACAAGCTAAGGTTTTCATTTCTAATTGCTAATTCACACTCTCAACACTTCTCTTCTTAAATCCCTATCATTCCGAGATCCATACTTGTTCAAGTTCAAGCATATCTTACACAACCTTTCATCATCCCAAGCTTTCGATTCAACCAAAGTTGTTTTGAATTCGTTGGTTTCGAAATTGTAAACACGACGTTGTTATTGCGAATTCTTTCAAAAACTTATCAAGGCCTAGTTATAATGATCACATGGAGTTAGGATTATTCCATATTCATCAAGTTTACAAATCCAAGTTATAGTCGATTCTCTCAAGATCTTCTTTGGAGCTCATCCCTATATCGTTAGTTTGATCTTAGAACTCATAATATCTCCGTACTTGTAAGTGTTTCTATGAAACCTTACTATACTTTGCTTTATGATTATATGACTATATGTTATGTATTGAAATGCTTGTCAACTTAATTTTATACTCAATTGATACATAATTGCATTTAAATACGGTAACTATCGCTTTTATATATGAATATTGAAATATTGTTACTATTGCGAAAAATGAATTATTAGCGAAAGTACGAGAAATCGTAAAAATTTTATTAAATCATTTTAAATACTTATATGGTATATAAACAAGGGCATAGTTATATACCTAACTATCCTAATTCATATAATTACTATTCACCATCTGTGAATTATTTCGTATTTTCGAATTGTTTGATTTATGGATAGAATATATCATTGATACGCTTTTAACCGCACAATGTTTCCGAAAGTGATTGCACCTTGGGCCTCTTTGGCTTATGCCGGAGGAATGGAAGGTAGTTCGCGAAAAGTTTGCATAAGCATTCACTAAGCAACTTAATTCGCCCCGGTATTCTCCACGACCCAAGGCCAACCCTAACACAACTTGGAAATAAAATGCTGGTTTTTCCTGCCATTTAAGGTATCTCTTCAATTGTAATCAATACATTTTGTATTGATTATAATACATACCATTCAAGGTATCTTTTCATATCTCTGTTATTGAAAACATCTATTCGTTACAAGATTAATACATTCTTCGTATTAATCCTATTATTTAAAAATACTTCAAAAGGATTTAGAAATATCAGAGGAATACTTTATATATCCTACGGATACGTATTACATACGGAAAGTTACATTTTACCCTACAGTTTCAAAGGTATCATTTTTCGTCCTTATACTTTGGACATTTGACAATTTAGTCCCTCAAGTTTCAAAAATGACAATTTAGTCCCTTAAACTTTTATAACATAAATTACGTTGACAAGCGTATTAATAAGGTAACCTTATAGTTGTATATCTATATTTGGAATTTAGCATGAATATAAATCAATTCACATTGAAATTAGGTAATACGTAACGTTGCCAGTTGACTCGCTCGTCATCGTTAACTACATCAATCTCTTCTATTTTGCTGTTGAACTATCAACAATAAGGTGAGTTTCGTAAACCCTCCCTACTCAACTGAGATTCGGGCTGAAAAGTGTACTTATAGGCTAGTATATGTATGTGCTAGTGTACTTATACTTATATACTTATATATGACTGCATATGTGAGTTTCGTAAACCCTCCCTACTCAATTGAGATTCGGGCTGAAAAGTGTACATGTTTGTTTAACTGTTGATTGTTGATTTGATTGATTGTATGATTGAATTGTTGATGTGGACATGTTAGCGCATTACTTATTATATAAGTCGCACCATTAGCGCATTACTTATTATATAAGTCGCACCGTTAGCGCATTGTTAATTATTAACTATGTAAGTCGCACCGTTGTTGAATGTTATTGATTGTTATGGAACGTTGTTGAACGTTATATGAAATCGTTGTTGTTGTAACGTTGATTGTATTGATTTGTGCTAATGTGAAACCTTTTAGGGTTTCTTTGGACTTGATTAGATATTCTAATCCTCGCTTATCGTTAACGGTTGTTATCCGACACGGTTATTCCTTGTTACTTGTCCCTACGAACTCACCAACTTTATGTTGATGCTCTTTAGTACACTTTTCAGGTAATCAAGTTAATCAAAGACAGAATGGATGAATAGATGCTTGCATTGCTAGGGTTTGGACTATCTTTGGACTTTCTGGATCCGTGATCCTTATTTCCCTTTAACGGGTTATGCTTAGGATCAACTACTATCGTTTGAACATTTTTCTTTTTAGTATGGATTGAGTGTGTATTTTGATGAATGTTGATTATTGTAATGAGCTTGTGGATTGTTTCAATCTATTGAATGCATATAGTTTGACTCTACATAATTCCCATGTCATGTTGTGCTTTTCTAAGTGATACCCCATGATTCCGCCATGTTGGGGTGTTACAGAGGAGGTGGAGGATTAGTGTTAACAGGTGGTTCATTATTTTGATCATTAATATTAGCATTAGGATCAGGACCAAAATTAAGATTTCCTTGTGTATTTTCTGAGTTGGCCATCAAAGAAACAGATCTAGGCAATGTTTAGCCTTCTGCTCTGATACCAATTGTGAGTCCCAAACTCTCTAGATGGTTAACCCAGAATGTAAAATACAACAAGTCTAATAAGCACTAGATTGGACTAGTATTACTTGAATATAAATGCAAGTATATAAACAAAGTAATACAAGACTAGAAGCAATAAAGTAAAGGTGGAACACAATGTAATTTTTCAAGTGTATTTTATTTATGATGTTTAAATAAAATACAAGGTTGTGCGGAATCAAGATAATACAAGTATGTAAGTATCCTAACAACCTATGAATTACAAATGATCTATATTTGCCAAATAAACTCTTTGGATCGAGATACTTAAAGTTGTGAAGTATCCCTGTTTAAGATCGAGAGTATTTACACAAATTCACCTTTAATGCTAAAAGTAATTTTAACGAAGAATATGACTTTGTACAAGGATAAAGTCACATCAAATGACTTATTATCCTTTTAACCAACCACCTTTACACACGTATATACTTTAGTAAAGAACAAGTGGAATGTTCTTTGAAAGTGTGTAAAGGCAAAAAGTCAATTCCTCGATATCAGTATTCAGACTTGTAAGGTCTAGAACACTGACAATCCTCCAGTCGTAGATCTGGTAAGACTTCCAGTGGACTCCGCCATTTGTCAGACTTCTTTATTCTAACTTCAGTCTTTGACTTCAGTGAGAATGTCTTCAGTAGAATAGATATGGACTGGGGTGAAGTCCAGTGAGCTAATCAGGAATACTCCAGATTTCCTATACAAGTATTTGCTCACTGGTCTTCCATTATTTCTGAAAAAATCTTCAGAGGGACTCTAGGTTCCAAGCCTGGAGTAGGTCCAGTATTCGAGTCTGGAGCGAGTCCAATAAATCTGGACCTAACAGCAAATAACAAAATTGTCATTTTCCGATCGGTTTTTACCATGTAAAGGCAACAAACCAGATCTGGTCTTAAAGAAATGCATTTTTTGCGGTTTTGAAGTGGCTATAACTTCTTGTGTATATTGTTTCGGTAAAATCTAAAAATAGGTAATGTTAGCATGTGATTAGGCCTTTCAAAAGAAATAACACTCACTTAAAACGGGTGTGTTTTGGTGGGTCAAATATGAGTCCCAAAGCAGCCCGTTGGAGCTTTTTTTGCTAGATTTCTAAATGAGTTTAAAAGGCCAGAATCTATTGTATACCTATGTAATCATAAACATACTTATGTCTATGTTGATAAAGAGTACAAATAACAAAATTGTCATTTTCCGATCGGGTCTTACCGTGTAAGGGCGACAAACCCACAAAAATAAGAAAAAGTTATAATTAGTAAGTAAGACCAAATCTGGTCTTTAAGAAATGCATTTTTTGCGGTTTTGAAGTGGCTATAACTTCTTGTGTATAATGTTTCGGTAAAATCTAAAAATAGGTAATGTTAGCATGTGATTAGGCCTTTCAAAAGAAATAACACTCACTTAAAACGGGTGTGTTTTGGTGGGTCAAATATGAGTCCCAAAGCAGCCCGTTGGAGCTTTTTGCTAGATTCTAGATGTAACAACCCTCAATTTTCGACTATGACAATTTACTTATATTTATCTAGGTATCTATCCCTAGAGGTTTATCAAGAGAATTGACCTTCTAGACATTTAAGGCATAGTGATACCTTCTCTCTAGTTTAATGGAATGCCCAAAGATAGCTAGTTATCTTAGAAATGCCAAAACATAGGACAATCTCAAAGTGAAGAAATAATGACAATCTTATAAGAATGTAACCATGATCTATCAAGTCAACTTCACGAATATGTAAGGTAACAACAAGTTCATAAGTATTCAATCCAACAAACAAGTCTCTATGTATCCAAAATATAATCAACAACTCAAATATAGAAGGTATATCAAGAAAATTTTATGAAGTTTAGTGCCAATACATATATATAGATATATATACACACGACATACATACATACACGTATATCTTGAAATAGCTAACTTTTGCACATAACACAAATACATATCTATATATGCATGCATACATATATAATTACAAATCAGAAAATATACATAAAATATTAATATTATAAGACCACTAATGTCAAATGTTATTACTAAGCAAAGTATACAATGGAAATCATATAAACCAAATCCAAATTACCGAAATTCCAATAAACGTACAAAAACGTATAATGAGAAAACGACTCTTACCACCAATCTTTACAACCAAAAAGATGTGAATACGAGCAATACACTTGGATCCCATAATTGATAACAACATAATAAAAGTGGCATTTCTTAGTGATGGCTTAAGATAGGAACTTACGTATATTAGTCCCATCGTAGGGATAGTCTTGGCTTGAAATGCGATTGAGGAATATGACGGATATATGATCAAGGAAGCGATAGATGGGAAGTACCCATTTTGGATAAGTGAATATAATATGCGGCATATCAAGGTGAGTCATAGCCCCCTTTCAAACTCTTTTATATGTTTACTTACGGGGTGAAAAGCATGATTAATTAAAATGACTTTCTCTTATGAAATGATTCTTTGAAATAATGATAATGATATGGGAATTATATTGTATGTTCAACGTGTTATATGTTATATGATGAGCTTGAGTACTGTCAAACGGTGGTCCCCTGTACACTACTATTAACTCATTTGAGGCCTGTAGTTAGAGGGTTGCGCAACTAGGACTTGTCCCCTCATCCACTATTATAGGTAACGGTGGGATGTTTGGTCTGCCTTGGTGGCCACCTTCATCGCCAGTCTGGCCTCGCGGTGCTCTAACTACTATATATTTATGGGCGTCTCCATGGCACGACCCTTGGTTATCTTTATGCACATGATTGACAGCATGTGCTTATATTATCTTATCATTTGGGACATTATATTGATTATTGGGACATAACCGGTCTTAGTAGTGGCTCAAGAACAATCTCATCGAATTACGTCATGGTAGTCTTACCATTGACCAAGTGGCATTGATATTATTTATGGTTGGATATTATGGATTGAACATACGGTTTGGGTATTGGACCTTATATGGAATCTTGAAAGTTGTTGAAATTGGCAATATTGAAGTATTGATGACCAAATGATTTTGGTATAATGAATGATTAATCGATCGATATATTTTTCTGCCACGATAAATGTGACAAATGAGAACTTTATAATTTTCCTTGGATTTCTCAACTATTTTGAAATGGATATGTAACGAGGTTTACTTGCAAACCTATGCACTCACCAACTACGTTTTCGTAGTTGACACTTTTTCTTCATGCTTTTCAGGAATTAGCCTTTGTCTTGAGGAATTATATGCATCATGATTGTTTGCATTGCACTTTGGAGTCAAAGATCAAACCTTGTGACGGGCAATGGAATCCGCCTTGATCATTGTAGTATATCATCTCATGTAATTGTTATTTGTTTCGTGGACTCAATATCCAAGTATGGTAGACGTATTGTACTCGGAAATTGGTTCACATGCTTGTGCATTGTAAAATTATTCTTGTCAACTAAAGCTATGGTGAATGTTATCTATTATCCTTTGATTTGAATACTCGACTTTCTGTACATCTCATCATTCCGCCGTGGTTGGGGTGTTACAGAAAATGGTATCAGAGACTAAGGTTATAGAGAACATTGGGGTTCCTCCGGGATTCCAAAACTATAGCCTCTTTTCAAAACAAATTTTATAGTCGAGTCGAGCATAAGGTTGAGCGGACTAGTTTGAGCTTTACATGGTAGGACCATAATTAAACGTAAAGTCATGAATCTACGTTTAATTATGAGAGGACCATGTAAAACTCAAACGGCCACTTGGACTTATGTTCAAAAGGATTCCTTTTCAAAAAAAAAAAAAAAAAAAAAAAAAAAAAAAAATCTTTAATAAATCCGTTTTTATGAGCATACGTGTTGCATTTAGACATTCACCTAAGCATATATAGCGATTCGAGACTTGCCTTACTTGAGGATTATGCTAGTTTAGTAGGATTCCCCTCTGCACATTAGAAGTGAAATGAATAAGATTGAAAGATATTCGTTGATACATGCTACTCTATGCTATAACATGGGAATTTGGGCATGATTTGATTGCAATGTGAAAGCTTATAGTGTGCAATGTGAAAGTTTTAATGTGCAATGTGAAGGTTTGAAATATCAATGTGAAAGTTTGGAATGTGCAATGTGGAAATTATGTGAGGAATGCATGCGTAAAAGTCTTATGATTCATGATGTTGAACTTTAAGTTGCATAGGCACTTTAAACTAATGAGATTATTATAAGGCACGAAATCATTTTGGGGTATGACTTGTTCAATTTATTGAGTAATGACGTTGACTATTTATGATCGATTTAGAAGGAAAATATAGGCCTGACGAGTTGATATGAAATTTCATGGACGATATGGATATAAGAGCCTTTACTCCCTAAGTTTGAGCTATTTGAAACTAGCGCGTGAATATTGCGATGATTATGTAGTCATGCCTTACTATGGAGATAGTTATTGCGCCCTAAGATTGAGCTAATTGAGGGCTAGTGCATGAACGATTTAATGATTATATAGTTGTGCCTTATTATTGAGATAGTTATTATGCTCTAAGATTTGACTATTGAGAACTGGCACCTGCTAGATGTGATTATAATGTGGCTAGTCCTTACTACTGAGATATATACTGCGTGATGAGATTTGACCGCTTGGGAACTAGTGATTGTCCCTGAGAAATGCGAAATGAATTAGGAATTTCCTAAGTATGGAAGTTGTCATTAAGTACCCCTCTAATCCAATATTCGTTCACTCGTGCTCTTTTGAAATTATCCCACATCCTATTTCTTACGACACCACTATTCATTATGGACATATGACAACGGCGATATCATCAGTGGAGCATCTTTTCACGTACGTTGGACGATATACTCTGAGAATTGTAGACCCAAGATATGACGCGACTCTATCCTCTTAGAAACTACGCATAACCTTGGTATTCGATCTGAAATGGTGCGAAACATATGTAAACGTCGAATGAAGTTGGAGACTTATGAAAGACGAGTGGTATTAAAGCCAAATTACGATTTGACGACGCCAATAAACACATTCCGATATACATTCTAGAAGACACATTCTGGGATTGTAGCTCTGAAATTTGGTGCGATATTTCTATTCTAACACGTATACGCGAACATCTATCTATATTATCTAAGTCGGTGCGACATATATTGACGTCATTGAAAGTTGGAGTCCATGGGGCGACGAAAGACAAAGAAGTGATTTCTCTAACTCGCGCAAGGAGTTTAATCCGAGCCTTAATGAATCTTTTGTTTTCCTATTTCATTCATTCGAAACCAAATTCTATATCCTTTATATTCTTGATTATTCAAAGTAATGATCACCACCACTTCTCCTCAAAGTTAGTACCCTAACAACACACCATTCACTTATGTAACACTCCGCAATGGCAAAATCGAGTAACTGGAACCCTTCTCTTACTGCGACATCAAGGGATACGAAAGACGTAAGACATCGGCCGTCAATAAGTGAAATACTTGGGATAACTATATAGCATAGAAGATGTTATTGGATCATGTACATAAAGTAGGGCGGAGAAGATATGTGGTGTGTAAGTCAAAGTACATGGAAGCACAAGTGAAGAGTATACTAAGCTTTAACTTGGAGAAAGAATTGAAGGTCTTCCCTATCTATGTTGATCGACCGAAGGAAAAATTGAGCGGCCGACGAAAGGAAGGTCGTGTGACATGAAGGTCACCTTTGGATAAATATAAGACTTCCCTAGAACTTGGGGAAGATCACTAGCAATGTTGGAAGACGAAAGTGGTTAGAAGAAGAAAACCAAGGACAATAAGACAATTAGGGTGTGTCGAGTAACCCTCAAGATGGAAGAGTAACAAAAAGGAATTCTGAGCTATCCTTTTCTTTTTTCAAAACACCAAAGCAAACGGATAATTGCTACATGAAGGAATCAGGAACTTGGCGAAATGAAGATCGTCAAGTATGGTGAGATAAAGTGAAAAGTAGGAAATCCCTTACATTTTTCTAGAGGAAGAATGTTAAGGGGGTAATCACAGCAAAGGTAGATACTCGAACAAGGAGTATGAAGTGCAAGATTATACCTTATCTTTCAAGAAGAGTCATTCACTAGCATCATTGAAGGTGATGTGGAGTAGAAGATAGAGTAAAGAAGGCATCATTTGACACAAACAGTAAAGTGAAGGCATTGACGTCGTCTACAAGATGTAGTTCTGGTGGCGTTTATCTTTATGGCGGTTCACGCGTTATTCCTTGAATACGAATTAGAAAAGCTCTATCGAAAGACAAGCTATTAGTGGAGAGTATCAACTAAGCTAAGAGAAATCGATATACGCCCAACACCCGATGGAAGCTAGCTTTACTAAAGAGAAGTATGGTCGATAAGTAGAGGAAGCACGATGACTTGTGATGGTTATCCCCTCAAGGTCGACGGTCGTAGAGAGGTAAGCTAAAACAAGATGAATCTGAGTGAAAATCAATTTGCAACACGTGGTTAATCGTCAAGGACCATCGACCCATGGAGTAGTGCGCCCAAGCAGGGTGAAGGAGAAAACAACATGGAATTGCTAAAGCTAGTAGAGAAAACAAATAAGAAATACGACGCTAGAAGTCAAGGCACATGCTACGACAACGATTAAGGAAGTTGGGCGCTGAACTAAGTTCCAGACAACTAACAAACTCCGTGAAGAGCTAGTTATGGAATATTTGAACGGAAGGGTGATAAGGATAATTCGCATCTGTGATGAGTTAGGATCAAAGGATCTATATCACCATGATCTGACAAGTACCCTTGAGATAACTGCAAGGACTAGTGACTACTTGTGTGCTGTTCAAGACGACGATTACTCTAGTTAGAGATGGATTTGAGTGACGAAACAGTAAGGAGTATGGTAGCCCATAAGAAAACGAAAGGAAAATGGAGAAAACCGAATGGTTGGGAAAAGGACAAAGTAACCAATGTTTCCCCTAAAATTATATTATATCACAATTTCTAAGGACATTAGGTTATTGTATTTGAAAAGAAGCTTAGCTTAGAAAGCTGAAAATGGATATGAGGCTCAGGAGAGCAAAGTAATTGAAAGTTTTGTAGAGGTCAGGAGGACCTAAGAAGGATTATTTTAAAGGAGGAGTTCATACGAACAAGGACATCGAAGTGTTTACCTGGAAATGATGGTGGGATATGATTACTTAAGAGCATAAGGATTGTGTAAATCCTATCATGAGGGATGCGTAGGTATAGCAAAGAAACCGAATAGGTTATATGTTCGATATTAAAAGGGATTTGTCGGTGACGAGTCATAGATAATGGTCCTTCTAGCGTAAAAAGGAAAGTAATTAAAGGTACCTTAAAACGATTTGAAAGCCAATATCGGCAAAAGCAAGAGAAATTGGTAACGATATGACTTAGCGAATAATGAAAAAGGTGACTTTGGAAAAATAAGGGCGAAATTGAAGAACAAAGGTGAGTGTGAGGAACAAGATGGAACTATCGTCATACAATTCATGATTCCCTCGAATGCTATAAGGCAACAAAGACGACATTGGAAAACCCTAAAATGAGATACTACGAAGATGTACCTTTGCAATTTTAGTGCAACTCGACACCCCAGTTAGTATCACTTTTGTTAAAGGGGTAATCCCTTAACAAGTGGTTGGTCACAAACGAAGTCAATATTTTCAAGTAGCGGCGAGCGTGTCCAGCATCAAACCAAAGAAAGATGAAAGTAGACGAGAAACTATTGGAACGATTCTTTAATTGGGGTAGGAGACGATAAAGGAAAGTATGCAAAGTGACAAAAGAAATAAGTAGCCACCAACGATCGACATTCCAACGTCTCTCACTATTTTATTGTAACTCACGTTACGAGCCGTTTGCTCATTTTACACCTCCGTATTGCCGTTCTCATTATCATCCCACTACGTAGTATTGCTCTAGGCAAGATTGACAGCCCGCAACGATTACATACGATAAATCTCCAGTCGTCTCAAGAGGTGAGCAACATTCGTACTTTTTTTTCTTTTTCGAAGTTTCTAATCACGAGAAATGTTAGGGCACAGAGGAATGGATGCCCCCAACCCTAGAGTTAAAAGCTCGCAAGAAACCAAGAATCGTGATAAAATCTTGTTTGACTTTCCCATATTATATGACTCCGTGTAGACACTCCTACTGTTGGTCTATCCATTTTTACTACCGTATGAATGATCGAACTTCGAGGACGAAGTTTCAGTTAAGGGGGTAATGATGTAACAACCCTCAATTTTCGACTATGACAATTTACTTATATTTATCTAGGTATCTATCCCTAGAGGTTTATCAAGAGAATTGACCTTCTAGACATTTAAGGCATAGTGATACCTTCTCTCTAGTTTAATGGAATGCCCAAAGATAGCTAGTTATCTTAGAAATGCCAAAACATAGGACAATCTCAAAGTGAAGAAATAATGACAATCTTATAAGAATGTAACCATGATCTATCAAGTCAACTTCACGAATATGTAAGGTAACAACAAGTTCATAAGTATTCAATCCAACAACTAGAGTCATGTATGGTGGAAGCATGGAGTCGATTTGGAGGCAACAAGGTCACGAAATCAGCCCTCTAAGGGGCTGATCGAATAGCAGCAGAAAACAGGAGCAAACAAGTCCCATCTTCTTCTTTCCTTTTGATTCTTGATCATCAATGGGTACCCAACATGTTCCTTTGATTGTTATTCATCTTTTCTCATTTTACACCTCCGTATTGCCGTTCTCATTATCATCCCACTACGTAGTATTGCTCTAGGCAAGATTGACAGCCCGCAACGATTACATACGATAAATCTCCAGTCGTCTCAAGAGGTGAGCAACATTCGTACTTTTTTTTCTTTTTCGAAGTTTCTAATCACGAGAAATGTTAGGGCACAGAGGAATGGATGCCCCCAACCCTAGAGTTAAAAGCTCGCAAGAAACCAAGAATCGTGATAAAATCTTGTTTGACTTTCCCATATTATATGACTCCGTGTAGACACTCCTACTGTTGGTCTATCCATTTTTACTACCGTATGAATGATCGAACTTCGAGGACGAAGTTTCAGTTAAGGGGGTAATGATGTAACAACCCTCAATTTTCGACTATGACAATTTACTTATATTTATCTAGGTATCTATCCCTAGAGGTTTATCAAGAGAATTGACCTTCTAGACATTTAAGGCATAGTGATACCTTCTCTCTAGTTTAATGGAATGCCCAAAGATAGCTAGTTATCTTAGAAATGCCAAAACATAGGACAATCTCAAAGTGAAGAAATAATGACAATCTTATAAGAATGTAACCATGATCTATCAAGTCAACTTCACGAATATGTAAGGTAACAACAAGTTCATAAGTATCAATCCAACAACTAGAGTCATGTATGGTGGAAGCATGGAGTCGATTTGGAGGCAACAAGGTCACGAAATCAGCCCTCTAAGGGGCTGATCGAATAGCAGCAGAAAACAGGAGCAAACAAGTCCCATCTTCTTCTTTCCTTTTGATTCTTGATCATCAATGGGTACCCAACATGTTCCTTTGATTGTTATTCATCTTTTCCTTCATTTTGTAGCTTATTTTCCTTTTTTTTCAAGCTTGTTACAGCCATGAAACACTCCAAGGGCAGCCACGAAATGGAGACCCAACAACACCCACAATCTTGTTATATTCATCTTCAAAGGTTGATAACTTGAACTCTTTTGGTTATCACTTTCTTTACCTTTAAATTTATCACTAAATACATATGGATCTACACATGCATGCACATTTAAAATATTGATTTGAAAGAAATAATTAAGAATGCAAGAGATAATAATGGATTTAGTGTAAAAGTGTTAGATCATCACATGCATGTTAACATTTGCACTAGTTTTGGTTAATTTTGATTTGGGATTTGAGATGGATGAATGATGACTTTGAATTTGATAATAAATCTGTATATTTGATGTTAAAATCATAGAAAAAGGAGTATCAAGCATGTTAGTGGTGAAATAAAGTGTAAATTAAGCAAGAATGGCCATTGGTGAGTTGTTTGGACCCAAATACCTTCTGACAGAATCACTCTCCTGTCTTTGGACGGATAAACTGAACATGTGAGGGCCGTTTCATGCAAAACTTTCAAAATAAAAGTCGTAGATAAAAGAGTTAAGTTTAACCTCCAACTGGAATCACTCAAAAACACTAAACCAAACCAAAGATATGATTTTTCGACCAAAAGTGGTCAAAACTGGATTTTTGTCTTAATGTTGAGTCAACTTTGACGATTTTTAATTCCTTAACTAATAGGTTTCAGAAGTTTAAACTTGGTGTGAACTGAGTTCAAAGTGTCCCTAACTTAAAATAAAATTGGGAGATTTTTCTTAAATGTCCATCATAGAAATCATTTATAAAATATCTTGAGTCGCACAGCAGCTCTTGTTCTGACCAGTTTTGGTTTGGTAATTTTTAGAGGTAGTAAACAATGTCTAAAAATTTAGCAAAAATTCACATAAATATAGGACACATATATGTCTCTGTATAAAAATCACCAACGTCCAAATAATTCAACTTAACCAAGAATGACTACTCAACATTTTATGAAAATAAGTGTTAAAACAGAAAATTCCAAGTAAAAGTTCTTCACAACAAAATAAGCTAAAAGTCACTAGATTGCAACTCTAACCAACTCCAATAATCTCGTAACAAAAAGTATTATAAACCTACTGAGAATATGTCAAATAAAAGTTATAAAACTTAACTTGGTTATTAAATGGCAAAGACAAGCCTACAAGTGACTAATTCGGTTCATATAAGCACTAACCGAAAGCTTTAATTTGCAAATATCACACCACCACCACGATCATGACTTAAGACACCAAAATATAATGAACATTCTGTAAATAATGGAATAAGGATGAAAATCCATTTTGAAGCACTTTAATTGCTTGAGAAATGAGGCTAAAATCACCATTTCGGTAAACGATTTTTAATCATAAAACCCTCAAAATAAGCAAGACACGAGAGAGGTTGAATTGATATGATTTTGTATGGATAAAAGTTGCCTAAAAGGCCTGAGATTTTTGACCAAAATGTTTAGTGATGATTTCTAAGAATTTCCATGAATTATTGAATTTAAATAGTAATTAAAAGACATAAAAATCCATAAATAAATTATGCAAATCAAGAATGAAGTAAAATCATCTTAACCATTGATAAAAATAACTAAAACCTACTGGAGAAAAATAGTTAAAAGGCAAGAGACATGTGTTACATAATTTAAAGATAAATAATTGAGTAAAAATAATTAATTAAAAATTATCATTTAAAATAAATGGAAAATACACAAATAAAAGTATAAATCATGAAATTATAAATTAAGGAGCATATATATCAGAAGATAATTCAAATGAAATTATCCATAATTTATAAAGGTAATTATGACACTTAAAAGTATTTTTAAGGAATTATTTAATTAATAAATCAATAAAATGAATAAATAATTAATTAAATAATATTAAATTAAATATATAATTACAAATCAGAAAATATACATAAAATATTAATATTATAAGACCACTAATGTCAAATGTTATTACTAAGCAAAGTATACAATGGAAATCATATAAACCAAATCCAAATTACCGAAATTCCAATAAACGTACAAAAACGTATAATGAGAAAACGACTCTTACCACCAATCTTTACAACCAAAAAGATGTGAATACGAGCAATACACTTGGATCCCATAATTGATAACAACATAATAAAAGTGGCATTTCTTAGTGATGGCTTAAGATAGGAACTTACGTATATTAGTCCCATCGTAGGGATAGTCTTGGCTTGAAATGCGATTGAGGAATATGACGGATATATGATCAAGGAAGCGATAGATGGGAAGTACCCATTTTGGATAAGTGAATATAATATGCGGCATATCAAGGTGAGTCATAGCCCCCTTTCAAACTCTTTTATATGTTTACTTACGGGGTGAAAAGCATGATTAATTAAAATGACTTTCTCTTATGAAATGATTCTTTGAAATAATGATAATGATATGGGAATTATATTGTATGTTCAACGTGTTATATGTTATATGATGAGCTTGAGTACTGTCAAACGGTGGTCCCCTGTACACTACTATTAACTCATTTGAGGCCTGTAGTTAGAGGGTTGCGCAACTAGGACTTGTCCCCTCATCCACTATTATAGGTAACGGTGGGATGTTTGGTCTGCCTTGGTGGCCACCTTCATCGCCAGTCTGGCCTCGCGGTGCTCTAACTACTATATATTTATGGGCGTCTCCATGGCACGACCCTTGGTTATCTTTATGCACGTGATTGACAGCATGTGCTTATATTATCTTATCATTTGGGACATTATATTGATTATTGGGACATAACCGGTCTTAGTAGTGGCTCAAGAACAATCTCATCGAATTACGTCATGGTAGTCTTACCATTGACCAAGTGGCATTGATATTATTTATGGTTGGATATTATGGATTGAACATACGGTTTGGGTATTGGACCTTATATGGAATCTTGAAAGTTGTTGAAATTGGCAATATTGAAGTATTGATGACCAAATGATTTTGGTATAATGAATGATTAATCGATCGATATATTTTTCTGCCACGATAAATGTGACAAATGAGAACTTTATAATTTTCCTTGGATTTCTCAACTATTTTGAAATGGATATGTAACGAGGTTTACTTGCAAACCTATGCACTCACCAACTACGTTTTCGTAGTTGACACTTTTTCTTCATGCTTTTCAGGAATTAGCCTTTGTCTTGAGGAATTATATGCATCATGATTGTTTGCATTGCACTTTGGAGTCAAAGATCAAACCTTGTGACGGGCAATGGAATCCGCCTTGATCATTGTAGTATATCATCTCATGTAATTGTTATTTGTTTCGTGGACTCAATATCCAAGTATGGTAGACGTATTGTACTCGGAAATTGGTTCACATGCTTGTGCATTGTAAAATTATTCTTGTCAACTAAAGCTATGGTGAATGTTATCTATTATCCTTTGATTTGAATACTCGACTTTCTGTACATCTCATCATTCCGCCGTGGTTGGGGTGTTACACTAAATGAGTTTAAAAGGCCAGAATCTATTGTATACCTATGTAATCATAAACATACTTATGTCTATGTTGATAAAGAGTACAAATAACAAAGTTGTCATTTTCCGATCGGGTTTTACCGTGTAAAGGCAACAAACCCCCAAAAATAAGAAAAAGTTAGAATTAGTAAGTAAGACCAGATATGGTCTTAACGAAATGCATTTTTTGCGGTTTTGAAGTGGCTATAACTTCTTGTGTATATTGTTTCGGTAAAATCTAAAAATAGGTAATGTTAGCATGTGATTAGGCCTTTCAAAAGAAATAAGACTCACTTAAAACGGGTGTGTTTTGGTAGGTCAAATATGAGTCCCAAAGCAGCACGTTTGAGCTTTTTGCTAGATTTCCAAATGAGTTTAAAAGGCGGAATCTATTGTATACGTATGTAATCATAAACATACTTATGTCTATGTTGATAAAGAGTACAAATAACAAAGTTGTCATTTTCCGATCGGGTTTTACCGTGTAAAGGCAACAAACCCCCAAAAATAAGAAAAAGTTAGAATTAGTAAGTAAGACCAGATATGGTCTTAAAGAAATGCATTTTTTGCGGTTTTTAAGTGGCTATAACTTCTTGTGTATATTGTTTCGGTAAAATCTAAAAATAGGTAATGTTAGCATGTGATTAGGCCTTTCAAAAGAAATAAGACTCACTTAAAACGGGTGTGTTTTGGTAGGTCAAATATGAGTCCCAAAGCAGCCCGTTGGAGCTTTTTGCTAGATTTCTAAATGAGTTTAAAAGGCCAGAATCTATTGTATACCTATGTAATCATAAACATACTTATGTCTATGTTGATAAAGAGTACAAATAACAAAGTTGTCATTTTCCGATCGGGTTTTACCGTGTAAAGGCAACAAACCCCCAAAAATAAGAAAAAGTTAGAATTAGTAAGTAAGACCAGATTGGTCTTAAAGAAATGCATTTTTTGCGGTTTTTAAGTGGCTATAACTTCTTGTGTATATTGTTTCGATAAAATCTAAAAATAGGTAATGTTAGCATGTGATTAGGCCTTTCAAAAGAAATAAGACTCACTTAAAACGGGTGTGTTTTGGTAGGTCAAATATGAGTCCCAAAGCAGCCCGTTGGAGCTTTTTGCTAGATTTTCAAATGAGTTTAAAATCTATTGTATACGTATGTAATCATAAACATACTTATGTCTATGTTGATAAAGAGTGCAAATAACAAAATTGTCATTTTTCGATCGGGTCTTACCGTGTAAAGGCAACAAACCCCAAAAAATAAGAAAAAGTTATAATTAGTAAGTAAGACCAGATATGGTCTTAACGAAATGCATTTTTTGCGGTTTTTAAGTGGCTATAACTTCTTGTGTATATTGTTTCGGTAAAATCTAAAAATAGGTAATGTTAGCATGTGATTAGGCCTTTCAAAAGAAATAAGACTCACTTAAAACGGGTGTGTTTTGGTAGGTCAAATATGAGTCCCAAAGCAGCACGTTTGAGCTTTTTGCTAGATTTCCAAATGAGTTTAAAAGGTCGGAATCTATCGTATACGTATGTAATCATAAACATACTTATGTCTATGTTGATAAAGAGTACAAATAACAAAGTTGTCATTTTCCGATCGGGTTTTACCGTGTAAAGGCAACAAACCCCCAAAAATAAGAAAAAGTTAGAATTAGTAAGTAAGACCAGATCTGGTCTTAAGAAATGCATTTTTTGTGGTTTTGAAGTGGCTATAACTTCTTGTGTATATTGTTTCGGTAAAATCTAAAAATAGGTAATGTTAGCATGTGATTAGGCCTTTCAAAAGAAATAAGACTCACTTAAAATGGGTGTGTTTTGGTGGGTCAAATATGAGTCCCAAAGCAGCCCGTTGGAGCTTTTTTCTAGATTTCCAAATGAGTTTAAAATCTATTGTATACGTATGTAATCATAAACATACTTATATCTATGTTGATAAAGAGTGCAAATAACAAAATTGTCATTTTTCGATCGGGTCTTACCGTGTAAAGGCAACAAACCCCCAAAAATAAGAAAAAGTTAGAATTAGTAAGTAAGACCAGATCTGGTCTTAACGAAATGCATTTTTTGCGGTTTTTAAGTGGCTATAACTTCTTGTGTATATTGTTTCGGTAAAATCTAAAAATATGTAATGTTAGCATGTGATTAGGCCATTCAAAAAAATAAGAAAAAGTTATAATTAGTAAGTAAGACCAGATATGGTCTTAACGAAATGCATTTTTTGCGGTTTTGAAGTGGCTATAACTTCTTGTGTATATTGTTTCGGTAAAATCTAAAAATAGGTAATGTTAGCATGTGATTAGGCTTTCAAAAGAAATAACACTCACTTAAAACGGGTGTGTTTTGGTGGGTCAAATATGAGTCTCAAAGCATCCCGTTGAAGCTTTTTGCTAGATTTCCAAATGAGTTTAAAAGGGCAGAATCTATTATATACCTATGTAATCATAAACATACTTATGTCTATGTTGATAAAGAGTACAAATAACAAAGTTGTCATTTTCCGATCAGGTCTTACCGTGTAAAGGCAACAAACCCACAAAAATAAGAAAAAGTTATAATTAGTAAGTAAGACCAGATCTGGTCTTAAGAAATGCATTTTTTACGGTTTTAAAGTGGCTATAACTTCTTGTGTATATTGTTTCGGTAAAATATAAAAATAGGTAATGTTAGCATGTGATTAGGCCTTTCAAAAGAAATAAGACTCACTTAAAACGGGTGTGTTTTGTTGGGTCAAATATGAGTCTCAAAGCATCCCGTTGAAGCTTTTTGCTAGATTTCCAAATGAGTTTAAAAGGCAGAATCTATTGTATACCTATGTAATCATAAACATACTTATGTCTATGTTGATAAAGAGTACAAATAACAAAGTTGTCATTTTCCGATCAGGTCTTACCGTGTAAAGGCAACAAACCCACAAAAATAAGAAAAGTTATAATTAGTAAGTAAGACCAGATCTGGTCTTAAAGAAATGTATTTTTTGCGGTTTGGAAGTGGCTATAACTTCTTGTGTATATTGTTTCGGAAAAATCTAAAAAAAGGTAATGTTAGCATGTGATTAGGTCTTTCAAAAGAAATAACACTCACTTAAAACAGGTGTGTTTTGGTGGGTCAAATATGAGTCCCAAAGTAGCCCGTTGGAGCTTTTTGCTAGATTTGCAAATGATTTTAAAAGGTCGGAATTTATCGTATACGTATGTAATCATAAACATACTTATGTCTATGTTGATAAAGAGTGCAAATAACAAAATTGTCATTTTCCGATCGGTTCTTACCGTGTAATGGAAACAAACCCCCAAAAATAAGAAAAAGTTAGAATTAGTAAGACCAGATCTGGTCTTAAATAAATGAATTTTTTGCGTTTTTGAAGTGGCTATAACTTCTTGTGTATATTGTTTCGGCAAAATCTAAAAATAGGTAATGTTAGCATGTGATTAGGCCTTTCAAAAGAAATAAGACTCACTTAAAATGGGTGTGTTTTGGTGGGTTAAATCTGAGTCCCAAAGCAGCCCGTTGGAGCTTTTTGTTAGAGTTCCAAATGAGTTTAAAAGGTCGAAATCTATCGTATACGTATGTAATCATAAACATACTTATGTCTATGTTGATAAAAAGTGCATATAACAAAATTGTCATTTTCCGATCGGGTATTATCGTGTAATGGCAACGAACCCCCAAAAATAAGAAAAAGTTAGAATTAGTAAGTAAGACGAGATCTGGTCTTAAAGAAATGCATTTTTTGCGGTTTTTAAGTGGCTATTATTTCTTGTGTATATTGTTTCGGTGAAATCTAAAAATAGGTAATGATAGCATGTGATTAGGTCTTTCAAAAGACATAAGACATACTTAATACAGGTGTGTTTTAGTGAGTCAAATCCGAGTCTCAAATAAGCACATTGGAGCTGTTTGTTAGAGTTCGATATGAGTTTAAGTTTGTTAGAGTTCCAAATGAGTTAAAAAGGTAAGAATCTTGTAAGACGTCTTACCCTTTAAGTGTATCGCTTTTGTATTTTTACTAAAAACACATAGATAGGTTTAATATGTAAGACCAGATCCGGTCTTACCCTTTAAATTTATCGTTGTTGTATTTTTACATAAAATGCATTGCGATACGTTTAATATGTAAGATCCGATCTGGTCTTACCTTTAATGGAATCGTTGTTGTATTTTTACATAAAATGCATAGTAATACATTTACTATGTAAGACAAGATGTTGTGTTAACCCTTAAGTGTCGCTTTTGTCTTGTCATATAATAAAAACATAACGATGCGTTTAACATGTAAGACGATTAAGTGTGTTGTATGGCTGGCAATCTCAACCCGCAGGGGCAAAAGCGGGTCCTTTTGGGTAAATTTTAAGGCTTATGGGCGTAGCGGGTGTTCTTAAAATCAATGAAACGGGTTCAATTGGGTAGCTTCAACATCTCCGGTGAAGTGACTGCGGGTCGAGCGGGTCATACATAGGTGATTAAATGGGTAATGCTAAAAAAATCCAGAAACAGAAACTTTGATTTCATACCGGTTATGGGTTGAGCCATCACTGTTACCTCCGACTCACCACTGTCACTTGCCACCTCCGGTCACCACTGCCGCCTCCGGTCACCGCCGTCGCCTCCGGTTTCCACCGTCACATGTACCCTAAACCTTATTTTACACCGATACATACAAACCTATATCTAAAATCTAAATATATGATTAAAACGGAAGTATAGCATATCTATATATGATCTAAATGATTGAAAAAAAAGGTAAAAAGATGAGAAAGATGAAGTTGAAGGAGACAAAGGAAGAAAGAAATGAAAGATACTGTAAAAAGTCATTTTAGGAAATGAGAGTATGAAATCATTGGTAGATGTGTTACTGACTACACACGACATTAACATATACCCTTTTTTTATGATTATTTACCTGTTTCTATTAACTCTTTATTACAAAATGAGAAATAGATTATAATGAAAAGCCAATGGGTTGATAGCCCAGTGGCATCCCAGACCTCCAATGAAGGCTTGTTCCTTGGGCAACCAGGGTTCGAATCCAAGGGGGCGCAGGTTTTACCCCAAATGGCATTCAATGCCGTAGATGTCGTGTCGTTTGGCGATCTATCCGGGGGTTTCCCTGTGAACTACCGCGATGGCATCCTGCCCGGTGGGTTTAGAGACCACATTTGGGGTGAACAAGCTCTGACCAAAAAACGAACGTTCAAAAAATATATATATAATGAAAAAACTATTTTTATTTATTTATTAAATGCCAAATATTACTTATAGTAAAAATATATTTTTAAATAAATATTACAAAGAAAAATAAAATTAAATAATAAAAAAATTGCGGGTTGACCCGCACCCAACCCGCTTTGACCCGTACCCGTTTGACCCGCATTCCTAAAATGACCCGCTTAGACCCGCACCCGTTTTGACCCGCACCCGTTTTGACCCGTTACCCAAACCCGCCCAACCCGCCCAATTTGCCAGGCCTAGTGTGTTGCATCAACACATATACTAAAGATTGTCACATCTGGAGAGATCCTTTCACTCTCCATTCGTTTTAGCATTTACTAAGACCTTTCACCCCAACAACCTAACTTAGAAAGGGCATAAATAAAGAGTTGTATGTGATCAATAAGAAGACATTGCAGAATTAGTGTTTCAACTGTAAACCTGCTAATAGACTTATGTGTAGCTATAGAAGACATAACAATTGGTGTCACTTTGAGTTTTTCCTAACAAGTTGAAACCAAGACGATCCACTTTTCCTAGGTTACAGATTTTCTCCTAACAAGTAACAATCCTCTTCTAACAATATATTGGTATCTATTTCGATAAAAACGGATAGAATGACAAAGAAACCTTGATCCCCATGGTCTTTTGAACCCGACTTGTCATTCCTCAAGTACTAGCCCCAGACAATGTTCCGCAGCTATTTTGAGGTTCGAAAATGGGACTAATTTTCAAGCAATTGAATAGAATAAAATCATGAAAACAGATATTGTAAGCATTTGCATAATCCATTCATACATAAACATAACTTAAAAGAAACAAAAATAATGTTTGTTCTAACTAGTAGAAGATCTAATACTCGCAATCTGATCGACCCACCGGTCCTCAGGAACCCGACCAGCCCAATCCGGAACCAACCCACTAAACGAAATCCCAAGCATTGCTTCCCTAACTCTATTCGCATTCTCTTGCGTCAACGGAGCTCTACGCCGATTCTCGTCTTCTCGAAAAGCTCTCTGCACCTCTTCCTCTCTCATCCTTTCCTCCTCCTCTTTTTCTTCTTCATCATTATCACTATTCAGATCCAAAGAATTGATTCCATTCTGTACGCGACCGTTAGATAACTGATATGGATAGTCGGATACAAGATCGCGATCGTGATCGGAGTTCTGATCGGAAGAATCTCGGCCGTCGTCGTCGTCGTCGTCTTCTTGGATTGCTATTGGCTCATAGTAATCGTCGGAGATGGTGTCTGTGTCGCTTCCATCTGCATTATCTGTCAAGAAAAAAGTTACTCATATAAATATTACTGTATTATTATAGATATAGATATAGATGTAAAACAGTGAAGTTGAATTACCTTGCTGGGTGGTGAAATTGTTGATTTCTGAATTTGATACCGCGTTCATTTTTGGGGATTGATTTTTGATTGAAAGAAAGCAGGTCAGGACAGAGATCTTGTTTAACTATAATAAAAGGTTAGTCAAAATGTGACCCATAACTAATCTCATAAGACACTATAACACCCTCGACTATTTTTGTTTACAAAACTTGAAACGAAAATATGTTCATATGTCGGGTTCTATATTTAGGTTTGAGCTCGTGTAAGAAATCTATAGTTTAAACAATCAATTGTTATACAACGGCACATATTTATGTATTTAACAAATTTTATCTGTGACAATAGTTAATCATGTTTGTTATCTTTATTTTATACTTTTTTATGTATATTGAATACCATTATTTTAATTAAAAATTAATAATAGTAATAATAATTGGCTTATCATCGAAGTATCACATTTTCTTATCGTATTCAATAAATTAGTTACGAGAATTGAATTGATATGATTGAATATTGAGACAAAACTAAATATTAAGATTACACAATTTTGAATTTTGATATGTTGAACTATGGCTAAGCCACTAACCAAAGTTTTTTCAGGTTAACCCGACTTTAATTCCGAGTTAAGTAGGTCAAGCAGCTGATCTAAAAATGAAATTTTATATAAAAACTATATTCGAGTGTCATGTATATATGCGTGTGACGAGGTTAAAATTAACGATATTAAAGAAGTTTGGATGGTTTTATGCTTTTATGTATAGTGATATACTGATGTTGCTATGTAGTGGGTTAGGTAACTCTAAGCTCGATTTAGGTATTAGGTAGTTTAATAGTTAGGGGAAGTAAATATGAGGATCTTACACACCTAAGTTGGATGAAAAATTTCTCACATACTATTTTTTAATACATAAAAAATATGAGGCTCAATCATATATTAAAAAAATAAGCATGTGAGTGATTTTTCACCAAAATTGAGTGTGTAAAAGCCTCATACTCACTTTTCCCTTTATAGTTAATAAAACTTAAATAAATCAAAGTTTTGAGCCTAGGAAGCGAATTTATAAAAAGATTGGAACTTGAGGGACTGTATCTTTCAAAACAAAATAAATACAAGGATAATCTATGTTATTGTTAATTTGTTATGGTGTCGTAAAAAGTTGGAGACTTTTACAAACAAAAGAAGGCGGCGGTGGCGGCGAATATGTCCGGCGAAGAAATAGATGCTGAAGAAGAAGAAGAAGAGGTGATGGGGGGAATAGGAAGTTACAAAGGGAAAGTGAGAATGGTGAAAGGAGATGCATCAGACGAGATGATGCTTCTTTGGGGACTCCAACAGCCCACTTTCTCCAAACCAAATGCTTTTGTTTCACAATCTTCACTCATTCTTAAGCTTGATGCTTGTGGCCGTTCTATCTCCATTTCCCAGTCCCCTTCTTCCTTGGTATATTTCACACTCACGCACACAAATTTGTTACCTTTATATATGCATATATATTGATGATGACAGTTTTGTTTAGTAATAGTATTTTAGTAAATAATTTCTCATGGGTTAATGAATTATGATGCATTTTTTTCTTCTTGCAATTGGGTTCTGAAAGTTGTTCTCTTTTTATACATATCTCTTCATTACCCACTTATATAGTTCAGTTTGGCCTATGTGGTTATGTACTTGAGGACTTGAGGCTATAGTTTAAGGTTTTAAGGAGTGTGTGATTAGCTTATATTATGTGGCTTTTCGGCTTATTGAATTTTTTAAAAAGCTAATAAGCTCATCTTTTCTCGCTTAGAGTTTTACAAACCTAAGCTTATTAATTTTATAAGCCCATAAACTTTTTTTTTTTTTTGGGTGAAATGCGAAGTATATATTAACTAAAATTCAAGCTATTTACAAGTAGACTTCAAACTGGTACTATGGACATGCCCATATACCACATAAGAAGCCAAAGCTATAGAAATTACATTTCATATTCTGCATAAACCATATTCATTCTCAAAAACAACTTGCACTTGATCTGTATTCAACTTCTATTCAACTTCTGGATGCTAAACTCATTCTGGTAACAGATCCATTCATAATCACAATTTCAGTCCTCATTAATCCCACACCTTGTCCACATAGTTAGGTTGTATACCCCATCTTTTGTATTCCTCATCCACTTGATAAGTTCTGCATACTTTTAATCCCAGAAGCCTCAGCTTAATGCTATTACTTATAGCCTCAATAACTGCATTTTCATCTCTCTTCTCATTCACAAAAAGCCTCTGTGTTTCTTTCTTGCCAAATATGGTATACGGTTGCCCCTAGAATGAGCCTTCCCACCACATTAGCAACAGCATTATTGGTACATTTGTATGACATTACATTGATGATGCCTCTCCAATTTCCAGAAATACCTTGCAAAGAACTCTTCTTAATCATTTCTCCCCAAACTGTTCTAGAAAATTGACACTGGAATAAGAGATGCTCGTGTGAATCTTCACAACTGTTACACAATGGGCATTTCATATCATCAGCCTTATTCCATATTCTTATTCTATCTTGTGTCAGCAGTCTGTCTTGCACAGCCAACCACATTATGAACATGTGACTTGGTATGCCTTGTGTGAACCAAACAATCTTGTTCCAATTAACAACACTCTCATTTCCTCTCAAATCTTCCCATACCTTGTGCACAGCAAATTCAACCTCCTTTCCATCATTCATTTTCCAAATAATTTTATCATCATTGTTACTCTCTTCAGGAATTGGTATTTCTGCCAGAAATGGGTATTGTTCAACCCATCCATTAGGCCATCTCCACCTTCCATTTTCAATTATGTCATTCACAGTCATTAAAGGTGATAACCCAGCTTCATAAATTCTTCTTCTGCTTATATATCTACTCAAATGCCCATTATTACACCACCTGTCATACCATAAAGAAGTATTCCTACCATTTCCGACCTTATGCCAAACATGATATCTTACTTTTTCTCTTAAATCCAATAGATTTTTCCACATCCAAGTATCAGAATATTCATGTTCAATCTCCCAAAATTTATAAGCCAGAGAATGTGAGTTTAATAAGCCACTAATCCAGGAAATAAGTTAATCCAACTAAGCCCTTTAGTTCATAAAGACATAAACTTTGCTTATATAATTAGGGGTTATTCATATTGGTGCTTTTTTTTCTTCTAAAGTTAACATCTCATGTTCATATATAGTTGATAGCGGTTTCAGTTAACTTTGGACTTCAACATTTCATGTAAATTCTTTTACATTCCTTGGATTGTTACTTCATTATATCAAGTATGAAATTCAATCTAGTTAGTTAACTCTAAATCCATAGGTAGATGTACCATTTTCTCCTAGAAAATTGATTTACTTTCTTACTAATGTAAAATATATGTGTTTGACGTATGAATTTTAAATAAAGTTGTTTTAGTTCTCTAAGTTTGACTGGTAGTTACACTGTAGGGCGTTCCTGGAGTAACAGGATCTGTCATGTGGGACAGCGGAATTGTATTGGGGAAGTTTTTGGAGAATGCAGTGGAAACAGGACTACTTGTTCTTCAAGGCAAGAAGGTTGTTGAATTAGGCGCAGGCTGTGGTTTGGTCGGGTAATAATCTTTTTGACTTAAATTGGGTCCCTATCCGAAAAGTAAAACTTTCTTATATAGTGTTTTCAGTTGTATTGCAGCTCTTTTAGGTTCTCAAGTTATTATTACAGATATGCCAGATAGATTGAGGCTTCTTAAAAAGAACCTGGAAGATAATTTATACGGTGACGTACGAGGTAGTGCAACGGTTAATGAGCTCACTTGGGGAGATCGTCCTGACCCAGAATTGGTCCAACCTTTACCTGATCTTGGTAAAAATTTTAACCTTTCCCTTACTCATGTTTCTTATATCTCACATTAGTGACTAAGATTTATTAGTTGGTGTCAATGATGTATGTTTTAGTTTATATGCCCACTAGAACGCTGACATGTTTGTGTTATGTGGTTATATGTATTGTATAAATAATAATTCCTTGTAAAGATAACTTATAATTGAAGGCTAGCTAAAGTTTCCAGGATTCACAAATTTAGTATTGCGATTCTAGTTCTATGCACAAATGTCTCTAGACCCGTGTTTGCAACTCTATCTATGCTTGACGTTTTCCCTTGCGCAATGTAGAGTAGAATATTTACTTATTAATGTGTCAATTCACGATATGTTTTACCCAATTACTATGTGGACCAAGGGTATCCGACTTGTAGCGTTTTGTTATTGAATGTACATAGTTACTCTTATTACTTATAAAACCCGTGATGTGGCTGCATTTTTTATGATGTGGCAGATTTTGGTACACTTGATCCTTTCCAAATGGGTGTTAAAAGTGTAGCTAAAATAGTAAGCTCCGAAGTTTATATGCATAATGCATACAACAGTATCCTAATCCATTTGTTCAAAAAAACAGGACTAGTATTGTAATGATATACTTTCTCAGTTAAGTGTCATTGTGTTTATTGAGTGTTTATTTTAGCGACCAAATTTTCTCATTGCTTGATATATAATTAATGCAGTGATTGGATCAGATGTAATCTATAGCGAAGAAGCAGTGACAGATTTGCTAGACACTCTAGTAGAACTCAGTGGGCCTGAAACAACCATTATTCTAGCTGGAGAACTCCGAAATGGTAATAATTTATTGTTTAAGTTTGCACATAGAGATGTCAGATTTTAAGCTCCTTGTTGGTTGTTTGGCAGATGCCATTCTTGAATACTTCCTGGAAACAGCAATGGAGGGATTCATCATTGGTCGAATCAACCAAGCAGGCTGGCATCCGGAATATCGTAGTCCACGTGTTGCTATGTATGTGCTGGTTAAAAAGTCGATACCACAGTGATTTGGATGCTGGATTTATTATTTGTAGCCTTTTCCCCTGTTACGGTGCATAAATAAGCTCCAGAACCCCTTATTTAGTAAAATATGCAGGTTGGATTATATTTACTGTTTTAAAAGGTTTGAGAAACCACATGTTTTGCAATAATGCTTATTATTGTTTGTGGGCTATGATGAGAACACAGAATATTAAGCAACAAACTTTTGCTTTTCTGCAATAAAAACTGAAGTTAAAAACAAGGAACAAGTAATCATTCATTCAGACTTTTGTGAAAGGTCCAACAATACGTATAGTTGCTAACACAATCTAACAAAAAGCTAGACCTAATATCTATTTGCAGGACAGGAAATAGAATGGGTATACATAAAATTATTTAAAAATTATCCTTGGCTTGTCGTATCACACCCAATGCCTCGGCATCACTTGCATTGGCCGGAATGTTTAATACCCGTCGGATTTCTTGACTTGACGTACGCAAAAAAGGATTGCATAACTTCTCTTTCTTTAAGGTGGTTGGAATCTGAGGCACGAAATTAATGGTCAGAGGTGCTAATTAATCACATCAACAGCAAACAGAAAATCTATCAATATTCATGCACAAAAGAATGTAGAGATGGCAAGATGGATGGACAGGTTAACGGCTCAAAACAGTTTCGGTGGATATGATCCAGGTTGACCTGCGAACACTTTTTTGTCCATTAAAGAAACCATATTATAATAATAAATATCTAAATCTTAGCATACATTTCAATGGCTTGCACAACCCACTTGACCCATTCCTTGTCTTGCTAAATTTCTCAATTTGATCTATTTAAAGTAAAACAAAACTGAAACGAACCATCATAAGTAGATAGGTTAGAAATTCCACCTCAAGATATAACTAGTGTCTTGCTGGAAAAGTTCCTTCATGGTGTCATGGTGATATCAATGTTCGCTAAACTATGTAAATTGAGCCATAGGTTGTAACAGGTAGAAGGTTAATCATTTCACTAATGATATGCATTGTATTTTCTGCAGTAGATTTAAGATTTTTAATTCACTTATGTGCTGCTGTGCATTGTTTTTCTATTTTCATTTCCAGTTCCATGTGTTTATAATCATACGCCTTGCCTTTATATTCCCTTTCTGACTTTCTCGTGAGTTACTATGAAAGTCTTAGCACAGGAACTTCCGACAGTTGACTAGTCACATACGTTAAAAAAGCAGCAGACAGCAAAACAAAAAATTAACCATACTTATGATGTCTTTCATTTAAGTTTCACAAGTCTCAGTCTTACTTACGAATGGGTTGAATTGAGTTATGTTTCATCTCTAACAGGCCAAATGGGTAAGATCAAAATAATTAGCTTAAAATTTAAAGGTTCAATAAGTTGAACAGTTCAGATGGTTCAAAAGTCATCGAGAGTGTATTTTGTATGCATAATACCTCATAAATCGTATGTTGAAGTAATTAGATTATTATCGAAATAATGTATATATCTTGTAGTCATATTTGACACATTATTATTTTATTCAACAAAAAATGTATATGAAGTATTTTGATTCAATCTACCAGTTTCAACCAGCACAAAAAATCATGTTTAGAACAAAGACCAGTTTCACCTGTTACCCAGCCTGCCCATTTTTCTACATTCCAGCCAACACATGGTATAGTCTCTCCCAAAATAAATAAAATTACCGTGGGTAATTGCTTTTTCCGAAGATTGGCTATATTGGCTGCATATGACTGTAGTTCTTGATTCCCAGGCTCAACAGACAGTGCAAACCTCGAATTACTCTGTTAATAATATGCCCAAATTAAACATTTAAGTTTTGACAGTAATGAGGAATGGTGCACGGGGAGAAAAAAGACGACTGACCAATGTATATTCATGACCACAGTATATATTTGTGGCTTCTGGCAACATTAATAACTTCTCAAGGGATGCATGCATCTGAAACAAAAAAAAAGTAAACTCTCAGCAATTCTCTTCCCCAAAGAACAAACA
Source organism: Erigeron breviscapus (assembly GCA_034093135.1). Classification (NCBI taxonomy): domain Eukaryota; kingdom Viridiplantae; phylum Streptophyta; class Magnoliopsida; order Asterales; family Asteraceae; genus Erigeron; species Erigeron breviscapus. The sequence continues at coordinate 3,843,877 of CM067174.1, read as the reverse complement.
AAGATTCAAACTAAATAACCTGTCACAATTGAGCAAAAACTAAAGTGGCATCAACCTCTATATAAATAAGAGCAATACTATATCTTCCTACATTTTAAGCCTACATGCTCCTACACACAGAGATGTGGGGTATGGGGATATAAGAAAAAAAACAAATAATACCAAAATTTCAAACAAGGTGCCCATAAATTTCAAACAAGGGCCTCTACAAATCTACAAAATGCTTTATAATTACAGATGGAGCTGCAGTGAAGTATAAGTTTATTTGCACTAAGAAACTCATTCAAATTTCATTTAAGCCAAAAGATACCAGAGCTAAAAAGCTTGGCTATATTGATTAAAATATTGCAATAAACCAGTGACAGTGTAAAAGATTATGGCAACAGTAATGAATGTACAAAAGCTTCAAATCTGCAACCAATCAATTAAAGGTACAGATCACCTTTTGCCGTTCTAAAAAAAAAAAGAAAGAAAAGGTACAGATCACCTGTTCAGGCGTTCCTTCAAATAATTTGCCACATGATAAACTGAATAAAGTGTCTCCAGTGAAAATAGCACCAGAGGCCGGAAAATAAAAGCTAATATGGCCTGCACGCACAGAAACAAAACATTAACAATGTATAACCTATGTTATCCTTTTTTTTTTAGGAAACAACTCCACATCTTCCAATAATCCCAAGTTTAACCATTTACAACCACCGTATGCAATATAGATCTGGTTTAATTATTCACCAATCAACAGCCCAGATTGATGTAGAAAAAGCTTAAAAAATTGAATTATTCTGTGTAACAATACTTCAGGAAACCACATACGGCAATGCCATAGTGGTAATTTTCTCATTATCATGAGAAGTCCTGCTAACAAGAAAACTAAGCAAATTTGAAGTTGTATTTGGTGATTAGAGATTTGCAGAGATCAGAGTCACAAAAGAATACAAAAACATTTGACTTCTTAGAAGAAGCGAGTAAAAGTCTAGAAAAAGGGAACCATATGAATGCAGATTTTCAAAAATGAGTTGTTTAGATTCAAAAGAATATAGTATGTTATAAATCTCTGAATACATGGTGTAGATTAGATGAACCCATACAGATGATCAGAGTTGATATATTACTATGTCGCTAAATTCTAATTTTGAAAGGATCCCCTATCTAAATATATAACTAGCAACCAAGTTACGGATGACGCAAAACCTTTGGTGTGGCCAGAGGTTTCACTGATATTCACCTCATCCCCAGCAAACATCCAAGTGTCGCCATCGTTCAAGCTGATATCGATGCCATAGATCCTATCCCTGTCTATATTTGATCCAATTACCTGCAAGACGATAACCATAATATAAGTTTAAGATAACAATACGACTTAGCAAATTCTTGCACTACAGACAGCTTAGACCTTTGAAAATTTCTGTGCAATGGACTGTAAATTCTTCATTTGGAATTTGACGAAAGAGTATTTTCAACAAGAAACATAAGCCAAATCCTGTGATAAGAAACTACAGCTAGTGGAACTGAGCAATGATTCTAACAAGAAAAATAGTTTGTTACAACAAACTATACAATTCACAAAAGCAAAAACATTGGTTTAAAAAAAAAGATACACAGCAACGTGCTAAAGAAGCCAATCTACCCTTCTATCATGGTCACCTCTAATAACCTCATATTATATTTTATGTTTTTTCTTTATGAAGAAGATATGAGTTTGGGAGTTCAAATATACAATCATAGGTGGCAAACTGAACCACCAAAGAAAAGATATGTCATATCACCATGACCTACAAGACTCGAATGCACATCTAGAATTTTGCAATCCTGTGTGAAGGAAAAAACTCGATATCCTAAACATTAAAATTGCACCAAAAATCAATAAGCATAATAGTCTCACCTTTGCGCCGTACCTTGCTTTCAGCTCCGCGTTCCCACCAGTGTGATCATAATGGTGGTGGGTGTTTAAAATGTAGTTCAGATTCCGATTGTTCCTGCTCAAGGCATCTATTATTGGTAGAGATTCGGAAGGATCAACCACTCCAACAGTCCCAGTATCTGAATCATGCAAAAGATATGCATAATTGTCCTTGAGACAAGGTACCTAACATAAGCAAACAAAAACAACTATTGATATACACATACGATTGTTAAAGTTAGAAAAATAGTGGACAACATTTTGAAGCTTTTTTTACTGTGTTTGCGTTTTTTAAGTTAATAACGAAAATAGTCAATAAATACTCACCAATTCGATTTGCAATGATGAAGACAAGTTGGAAATGCTACACAAATGAGAAACACCAAGAGATCGACTGACTCCTCGCACGGTTTTAAATGGAAACGAAAACAACTGCACAAACCCACACATAAGGTTCTTACGTAGACACAATTGCCTAATACCTGGCCATACACAGACCATCCTTCTCGCCTGCCACAATAGAAAACAATTAAAAAAAAAAAACTTCAAACCTGTCCATTACAAATTTGCAATACAAACCATTTTGACAAAACACAATGTGCACTTGAATTCATCAAAACGCTACAGTATCAATCTATTATCTATCCATCCCATATATCACATTATCGTCATCAATGTGACATTTCTCTCGCATTCTTTTGCTTGGTGGCCCATTGGTAAGGTCTTAGACCTTGGGGAAATCCACCAGGGTTCGAATCCTACTTCCTACATTTGTAGGAGTGGATTATTAGGGGGTTTTCGAGAGTCCTGGGTTTCATCCCAGGCATGTGTGGTTCGAGCTCCGCATACTTCCCAATTGGATGTCACTGTGGTGTCTCGAATGCTAATTACTAACCACTAACTACTATCTCGCTATTCAAAAAATATATATATATATATAGTCTTGACACATACTCACCAGTAAACACAGGTGACTTACATTTCTCCCAATGTAACAGTTCTCTCGCATTCCTTCTCTTATAATAGTGTTGACAAATACTCCCCGGTAAGCAATATTGTTTACCTAACTTGGGAGAAATGTAAGTCACCTGTATATTTTTCTATGTTAGATGACTCAGTTTATTCGAGTTTTGACAAATATTTCCTGATCTTCCTGTTTTCACACCTATATCGTCCCGTTTCCTTTAATTCATATTTTTCCCCTCATAAATTACTAAACTTTCAACGTGATCATCAAACCCTGAATCCTAAATCCTAACGCATTCAAAATTTCCAAATTCATATAATAAACAAAAGAAATAATTATCTTCCACATTTATATAAACTAAATTAGACATGACCAAGTCCGCATTGAATCACAGTAATTATTACAACAACAAAAATCCATAAAGATATTTACAACAGTTATAAATTCAATATTAAAACAATTACTAGAAAATATATCTAACAGTAACGGTGCATATGATCGTGAAATATAATTGAAGTAAATTAATAAATTAAAAAAACAATGAAATAAAGTAAAATAAATAAGAGAGTAAATTTGGGGGGAAATACCTGAGAAGAAGAAGGGAGTGCAGACATGGCAGAAGGTAGGAGTGATTTACAAAGGGTTTGCATAATTTATATATTTAATTATTTATTTTATTATTTTGGGTGAGTGAAATTTGCTTTTTGTAAATGAAAAGCACTCACTACCGGCCCTCTGATGATGAATGATGATGAGAGAGAAATAATATTATCATCATTTTTATGTTGTTCAACGGGGGGTATGGGTCACCAGTAAATTTTACATACATACATAGCGTATATATATATACATACATTGTATTTGTATTGTATGTATTTCCACCGACCAACGTACCTTCCCACGCGTTTTCTTTTACTCCTTTTTTCATGTACCACTTTTTATTTTTCTCTTTTCATTTTTCCTTGACTAGTAGTAGTATATAACTATGTACCACTTTTTTTTTTTTTCTCTCTTTTCATTTTTCATGTACCACTTTTTTTTTTCTCTTTTCATTTTTTTAACATACATTTTATTTTTTTCTTTCTAAAGAAAAAAAAGATGTCACGTTCAAATATTCAATCTCAGCTCTCGCCAACAAAAAGATAAAATAAAAAAAAATACAAACAAAAACTTATTAATACATACCATCAGCCAAATCAAGTCATTTTTTACATTTTTTTTTATTATTTATCGGTGTATGTCACGGGCCATACGTGTTTGTGAACTTTGTTTGTATATTGTGTGTAACTTTAACATTTCTCTAAAATAAAATTACAAACCAATACGTAACCCTATCCAACGCGGTGGCCGACCGATCCAATACGCCGTCTCCCTTAACCCAATACACCGAAAGCTCAGCTTATCAACCTGAATATGCCGGCAATGATATGCTTGTTAAAGTTGGTCTTATATTATTTTTTTGAGAAATGATATATCCTCTTAAAAGTTAGTCTAAAAAAACTTTTAAAATCATAAGATTGTGACATGTGGATTTCACTAATTCTTTTTCATAATCTTATTCCTTGATTTTGTCACTTGTCATCCTCTTATGATTAGGAGAATTTTTAAGCTATTTAGCTAGGAGTATTAATCATTTTCCTATTTTCTTATCTCACCAACAACATATCATGTTTACTCAAGTTATGTATCATATTCATCATTTTAACTACCATAGACGCTCATTCTTTAATTTATCTATCATTTGTGAGTCGAAGACGAAAAAACAAAGATGATGAAATGCTCTTCGATCCATGTCAATCATATCGACTTTACAATGAAGGTGTCTATAGTTGCCCGTAAACGTCACATATTTAGACTATGAGGAATAGGGCATCTTTGGGGTTCCCTACATGGGGCGACTTCCGCCATGTGGCGGAGGCTCCCCAAAGAGATGTCTCTCCTTTTTCTTGGAGTGGGGCTTCTCTTTGGGGCTCCCCTCTTTTAATTATTTTTTTTAATACAATTTTTATAAATATATATATAAATAATATATAACTAAAATACATTAATCTATTACAATAAAATTAAAAAACAACTAAAATTACATTACTTTATTAAAATTAAACTAAAAATAAAATTACAAGAATCCATTACAACTAAACTACGAATACTAATTATTAAACGAAATGAAACTAACTAGTAAAACCATATTTGTCCATGATTCGTTGCTTGAGTTGCTCGGCCAATTGTCGTTGGATCCCACTTAGATTACTATAGTCGGTATTAAGAATCTTCAAATCATCCTACATCATTAAAACTATATGATATATATATATATATATATATAACCGTAAATTTATATAAATATATATATATATATATATATATATATAATAATATAATGTATGTATAACCGTAAATATATATATGTAATACGTACCAAACATCGAAGTCGGAGTCGTTGGAGCACCCCCGTACCCGCCGAGTTCTTGAGTCCACGGCGCGTAACCCGGTGACGGAACCGACATATCATTCAAGAACGCAATGAAGGCGGGATCGTTTGGATCGGGAGGTCGGCGGGATTGGTATTGAGTGACCGTTGATTACGGGGGGTGCATTTTTACTAAAAAGATTGATAATTTTAGATGAAGAATGAAAGGGAAATGGTTAAAATAGGAAGAAGATGATATATATGTGTGCGTATATGTGTGTGAATGTATGTATATAAATTCAGGAAATAAAAAAAAAAAGTCTAAAAGTTTGAAAAAGAGCCGTTAACGGGCTAATTTGTTTTTGAAACTCACACTTTTTTGGGCGGAAGATATGTGCGGGGGGGTTTTTTTGACCTTTGCCGCCCCTCGGACCGGTGTGCTGGGAGGAAGTTAGGCGGAGGAGGGCGGCGTCGGGGCAAATTCCGCTTCACTCCTCACAGTCTTAAAGCCGAATACATACCACTTGCTCCAACTTTAGTAAACACTTGCCCCATTTTTGAATCTTGCACTTGAGGATCTTTTAATCTGCTTTCAATTAAACGCTTGACATCTTAAAAATACAAAGAGTTAGTACCCCAAGCGCTTTCCTTATAATTATTTTGAGAGGAAAAATATATATATGACAATACAGAAAGTATAAAACTTGCCATACACCATATTAGTAAGGTTCCTGGCTATTTGATTTTTCTAAACCCTTACCCACCCACATCTCTGTATCCGTAAACACTATGCAAGATGGGATGGTCTTGTTTCCCTTTTTTTTTGGTATGATCTCGACCCGATTACTTGTATGGAACCATACAGCAGCAAATGAGTATGTTGTTCCAAGATCAATACCAATGGCTGCTCCGTAAACTTTTTGAGGCATTTATGAACCAGAAACACTAATCGATAGGACAATTAAGGCAATGAGATAAAATATATTGAATCAGAAAAAACTAAACAATAGGACAATTAAGGCAATGAAATAAACTTATTGCAACCTTGTTACCTAGACAGAAATGAGATGTCGTGATCAAATCAAACATACAATTAAAAGTAGTAACAGACCACCAATAAGTACGTTAATAATTAAGTACATTTAAAATGCATAACAATGCAGCAGCAGCTAGCTTTTATATTCCACAAACAGAACACATAAGATAAGTGTGGTACCGTAAATTGTCACATACAAGGGACTGCAAATCCAACAGTGCTAAGCAATGGCAATCACTAATCCGGTTTTGGGCATTACGCCATTCCAAGATAATTCTCTTATCACGCCACAATTAAGAGCCGTCCAAAACTTATCACTCTGTAGGGTACGTGTTTCCTACGAATGATAGATAAGGACAACATTGTCCTAGATTTTTACAAATTTGAAAGACTGGACACAGTATAATGCGTCTGGTGGTTAAACATTAACCGTTTCCCTCACCATTGTGCTTGATGGCAATAGTAGTTCCAATGGTTTTGTCAATGAAATTAGGAAAGTCGAAACTGATTCAACAATGACTAAATGAGTCGTTGCACATTAGACAAACTAGGAAACAATTTGAAGATAGCAATAATACAAACTAAGACTTGAAAAGCATGAAAACTTTTTCATGCAAATCGTAACCAATTGAAAAAATTACAATTTTCTTTTTCGACATTTGCTTGGGACCAGGTTCAGCTATAAGCAGTTGTAATGGCTTTTCTCTGATGAGTGGCTACATCTTCAGAGTAGACTTGAAGGATCCCGTTAACATCTATAGTGAAGCAAACCTCAATTTTTGAACGTCCATCCGGTCCTAGCATCAGACCCTCTTGCCTATACTTGCCAAGTAATGCGTTGTTTTCAATTCTGTTGCTCTCACCCTGATACACTGAGATGTCTACTACTCTTTGTCCCAACAACAATTCAAATAGATGCTTTTTGCTTGTGGGTATGGATGTGTTCCTTGGAATAATAACACACATGTAACCCAGTACGCCATCCATCTGGGTGTGTATTCCTAATGAGAGAGGAGTGACATCCAATAACATGACATCTTTCGTCAGATCGTCATCATTTCCACTTAACCTTGAAGCCAATATTGCAGCACCAAAAGCAACAGCCTCATCTCCATTCATGCTCTTGCAAAGCCTCTTCCCATCAAAAAAATCCTCCAACATCTGTTGTACCTTTGGAATCCTAGTTGACCCTCCAACAACCACCACCTCATCAACATTCTTCCTGTCCACTTCTCCATCACTTAAACATTTACCGACCAACTGAATGCACTTGTCGAAGAAAGTTGCATTTAGCTCCTCAAATTTGGCACGACTGATTTTAATCGAAAAGTCAATCCCCTTATACAAGCAATCAATTGAAATTGAAGCTAAAGTGGAGGAGGACAAATCCCTCTTTGCTTTCTCACAGGCAACTTTTAACCTTCCCAAAGATCTTGGACTTTCTCTAATGTCCTCTGCGTGTTTTTTCTTGAATTCGTTTATGCAGTGAGTAACAAGTGCGGTATCAAAATCCTCACTACCTAAATGAGTATCCCCGCCAACTGCTTTGACATCAATGACACCATTTTTACTGATTTTCAATAGGGATACATCAAAGGTTCCACCACCTAAATCGAAAACCAAAACATACTTCTCCTTTTCCCATTCTCTGTCAGTGATGTTGTCCACACCATATGCAATTGCAGCTGCAGTAGGCTCATTTATCAAACGCATAACATTCAGGCCTGCAAGGGTTCCCGCTTCCTTTGTTTCCTCTCGTTGATTATTATTAAAATACGCTGGAACGGTGATCACAGCCCCAATAAATTCTTCAGCGGCTTCTTTTATCTTCTTGAGAATCATGGCAGATAATTCTTTTGGTCCAAATTTCTTCTCATCACCCTTGAACTCAACTACAGTAACCGGCTTCTCTGCAGGCCCTTCAACGATCTTAAAAGGCCACATTTTTATGTCTTTTTGTACCTGAGGATCTTTGAATCTGCTACCAATCAAACGCTTAACATCTTCAAGTAAAAATGATTATTGTTAGCCAATGCAATACAGTACTGCCAAATGCCAATTCTCTCATTCTTAGATTTAATGTGAAAAACGTAAAAGAAAAAAAGGACTTGCCAAAGACAGTATTAGTCGGGGTTCATTGCGATCTGATTTTTTGCACCCTCGCCAACCAAGACCTCTGTATCGGAAAAAGCTACGCAAGATGGAGTGATCTTGTTTCCCTGTTCGTTAGGTATAATCTCCACCCGATTTTTTTTGTTGAACCAAATAGCAGCACATGAGTATGTCGTTCCAAGATCAATACCAATAGTAGCTCCTTTGATGTTTTGAGACATTTTTTTAACCTGGAACTATATGCCAGGTATACAGGGTTAAGATAAACTTAGAATGAAAGAGTATGTGAGGATCAAACTGGCCAAAACAGACAATCAAAAGTAAAAGCAGAACTAATTTATAAGCATCATATGTCAATAAAAAAAAAAAAAAAATCATTTACACAAAGTAACAATACAACAGCTATCAATATATTCCACAAGCAAAGACATAAAGCAAGTCTTGCACTACAAATTGCCATACAGGAACGAACAGGGCTACAGATCCACCTGTAGTTCTCTACTAAACAATGGGTTCCTTAAATAATTCCCACAATACAACGTCACACACACCATGAGGCGTTCCATATACTATCCAATGAGACAACAAAAAGCAACATTTCTATTTGAGGACACAAATTTTTTTCACAGATTAACGGATTCAACTTTTGATTTGTGATCGATTTAAAAATTCTTTTACCTCTTAAATCGATTAGTAGCATGTACTATTCATTAAAGTACCTGCTCTGCTAAAACAAAACTACTTATGTAATTCTAAAAGTCCTTAATATCATAAAACTAAGAGGCCGATTTAAATCAATATATTCCATAAGTAGAAGTAGACTACTTATGTTGAGCAGTTTGCCCCTTTGTAGATACACTTTTAAACCTAACTATGACGTTAAGCTAGCATTCTAGCAATGGTTGGAAACTAATCATACTATAAACGAAGTTGGTTTTCCTTGTTGAGGCTAATAGGAGAGGACGAGCCTTCTACTCATATGTACAAAGCATAACATGGCCGTTTCCGACCCCTTTCCCTAGACACGCTAAAGATGTTACCTAAAAAGGTTCGAACCTAGACCTCTTTCAGGTTGCCTAACCACATACTAATGATTCCCTGGTTTCTATTTTGTTGGTTTTCTCAAAAACAGTAGCAAATTTTCGGTTAATAATCAGTGACAAAAATGTAGTAAATAAGTCAAAATCAAATTCTGAAATGTAAGTAGTAAAAAATATACAAACTTATAATAATAATAATCCGATATATACCAGAGAAATGTCACCAACCTGTTGGCCCCCAACTTCCACTAAAACTGGAGGATACTGAAATTTATATGTAGGGTTGTTTGTATTTAAGTTTTTTTTTTGAATAGTAAACTTTTATTCACAATCACCCCGGCAAGACGCCGGCGGTATATTTACAACAATTTACATAAGCTTAAAATTACACCAATCAACCCAAGTAATGCTCTTATATCTAGTTCTATTCTTATACCACAAATACCCAAGAGCTTTTATATCTTGAATAATCCCCGCCACGTTTCGGTTATTCTTTTCAAATTTGATCTCGTTTCTAGCTTTCCATATACACCAACAACTCGTCATAACAATTCCTTTGATTGCCATCTTTTCCAGCTTGCTCTTTCCTTGCAACTCATGGTACTCCAAGAGGTCTTTTATACCAAAAACAAAAAATGGAGGAGATTTGCACCAATCACTAACAAACTGCCAAACTCTCGCCGCCGTTTTGTATATAAATAGTTATGATGAATTTATGAGATATGTTTACAAATTATATTATATTATATATATACTAAAAACCAACTTATAATGTACAAGTCTTTTATGCATGAAAGGTACAAGCTTTTAAAGCACATGCTAATTTTAACCAAATTTCTATTATATAATAGTTTACAAATTATTTCTATTATATAATTTTGTTTTGTTGTGTACACAGTTTGATTAAGAATTGATAATATCAAGCTAAGCTTAGTTGATAATAAAAACCATAAATAAAAGGTCGAAGTTAAATAAATATATGGTTTCATTTTTATGGCCCTTCCTAATTTGTATATATAGCTTATAATTAAGATAGAAATTTTTCGTTAACATCTTCTATAATGTATAGTTATAATTAAATAAAATACATATAGGAAAAATACCGATTCACTTATACTTATATACTTTTATATTATCTAATAAAACAAATCACCCTTTTTTATCCTTAAACTTTCAGCCTTTGAAAAACCAAAAATATCCTTCTCCTTTATTCACTAATTTAAACATCCCCATTTAATATACCTATAATACCCTTAATGAAATAATTTACAGTATAAATCCCACAACACTTAAAATAACTACAATACCACCTTTAACATCAATTACTTTTACATTCACCACCATCGTCGCCCCCATCACCGTCCCCACTGCCATCCCACTGCCGCCATCACTACCACCACTACCGCCGCATTGCGCGGGCATAAGTCTAGTAAAAGGTAAAATAGATAAACTAAAAAAATCTACAGATTATTAGTGTGTGTTGCACAAATTTTGTAACATGGTATGCCTATATTTATTTATATATTAACTAATACAGTAGTTACCAAATATTTCAAAATAACTTTCGAACTTAATCTAAACCTCCACAATTTTTTATTTAATCTCAAACTTCCCTCATTAATTTGAATTCTGTATATTAAACTTTAAACTAAATTAAATAAAAGTAAGATATAAATTCCCATATCTACCCGGACATAAACTTTGTACCTAGATGATGTTATATGTGTTAGCACATTAGCCTAATAAAAATTACCGTCATGGAAATATAAAAATATGATGTGGACATGTAATGTAACACAAAGACCATGTAACATATTTGAATAAAAAATCGAGGGTAAACTGTTAACTAGTAGAGAACTGAATAATTGTTTTCTTATTGAATCATCTTTACACGATTACACACGATCTATATTATATAAGGAAGAAAAAACACGGTTTAGGGCAACACTAATACTGGGCCTAAACTTGGGCCTACTTTGATCAGTTGGGCTTCAGGTCTTGATCTCTTGGACGCGGGAAGTGATGATATTGAATCTGATCCCACACATTCTAACACTCCCCCTCAAGTTGAATATCGGGATTACCGAAATTCAACTTGCTTAGACACTTATGAAACATAGATGTTCCCACGGCCTTGGTTAGAATATCAGCAAGCTGTTTTCAGACTTAACAAAAGGTAACTTGATGATCCCACTCTCCAATTTTTCTTTTATAAAATGACGATCCACTTCCACATGTTTGGTTCTATCATGTTGAACTGGATTCTCTGATATCTGGATCGCAGCTTCATTATCACTCATGATTCGAATGCTTTCTTTGGGAGCAAAACCGATTTCAGACACAAGCTTTCTCAACCATAATGCTTCTGTTAATCCTCTAGCTATACCTCTAAACTCAGCTTCAGCACTTGACAAGGAGACAACTTTTTGTTTTTTGCTTTTCCATGTAACCAAATTATCACCTACCATTGAAAAATATCCAGAAGTTGACCTTCGATTACCTTTGTCTCCTGCCCAGTCTGCATCTGTATATATCTGAATCTTGAGATGACCATTAGCTTTAAATAACACCCCATGACCTGAAGTCCCTTTAAGATACCTGATAATTCGCAGAACTGCATCCATGTGATCTTCCTGAGGTTGGTGCATAAATTGACTAACCACTCCAACAGCATACGCTATGTCTGGACGAGTATGCGCCAAATAAATAAGTTTCCCTACCAACCTTTGATACCTATCTTTATCAGTGGCTTTAGCATCTGTCTTTATAAACAACTTCTGATTGATGACCATGGGTGTGTCTGCAGGCTTGCAATCAATCATTCTTGTTTCAGCTAAAAGATCCAATATATACTTCTTCTGACAAATAAAAATTCCACGTTCAGACCTTGAAACTTCTATTCCAAGAAAATACTTTAGATCTCCCAAATCTTTCATTTCAAATTCTGCAAACAAAGCTGTTTTTAGTTGATCCATCTCCTTTTCATCATTTCCTGTGATAATCATGTCATCAACATAAATTATTAGACATGTTACTAGATTCCCTCTATGACGAAGGAACAATGTATGATCAGAATTGCTTTGTTGATATCCATATTTCTTCATCGCAAGAGTAAATCTTCCAAACCAAGCTCTAGGTGACTGTTTAAGCCCATACAGGGACTTCTTCAACCTACAAACTTCCCCATGTTTAAAATTACGGGAAAAACCTGGAGGAGGATCCATATACACTTCTTCTTTTAATTCTCCGTGCAAAAAACGCATTCTTCACATCGTACTGACGAAGAGACCACCCCTGGTTTGCTGCTATTGAGAAAAGAACCCTTACGGTATCTAGTTTTGCAACTGGAGAAAAAGTTTCTGAATAGTCAATGCCATAAGTCTGAGTGTACCCTTTGGCAACAAGTCTTGCTTTGTATCTTTCTACATCCCCATTTGGTTTATATTTGATGGTATATATCCACCTGCACCCTACTGGATCCTTTCCTTTTGGAAGAATACACTTCTCCCAAGGGAGGGGGGGGGGGCGGGGGTGGGGTGGGCGGGGTCTTAGTGAAAAGCGGCGGGGCCTGGGGGCGGGTTGCGGGGGGGGGGGCCCTGGGGGGAGTCCATGGATCCTTTCCTTTTGGAAGAATACACTTCTCCCATGTATCATTCTTTATAAGAGCCTCCATTTCACTATCCATAGCATCCTTCCAATTTTTTGATTTTAAGGCATGCTCTACATCTGACGGGAGTTCTTCTGAATATAGTTTTGCTGCAAATGCTTTTGCTTCTTTGGAGAACAACCTTCTGCGATATTAGCAAATTTGTCTACTGGATACTTAGTAGACCGAGAACTCTTTTCTGGAGAATATCGCTTTGCAGGAATTCCTCTGGTAGACCTTGGCGGAAGAACATATCTTTCTGGAGCACTTTCTGGAGCATTTTCAGGAGGGGTTACTTCTTCTATAATTTCTGACTCTCCATTAACATTTTCCTGTGGGGTTACTTCTTCTATATTTTCTGACTCTCCATTAACATTTTCCTGTACTTCATTAGCAGGATTACCCATATTATTCAAAGTATGGCTTGGCTCAGAACTACTTACCTCGGATATCAGGTCTGGATTTGGGTTGTCACTTTGAGAGGAGGACTGTATATCTTTATCTGGAGTCTGATCTTCTGATGAGGTAGTGGACTGAACTCCTGATGAATATTGAAGCCAACTCAGTGTGTCACTTTGTTCCTCCCCCTGACCACTGAGTTCCTGAGAGTAAAAGTACTTGGTCTCCAAAAAATCACAATTCATCGTAGTAAACATACGATGAGTTTTAGGATTATAACATCTATATCCCTTTTGATTAACCCCATATCCCACAAATACACATTTTTCAGCACACGGTTCGAGTTTATTACGATATGATTTTGGAATATGAACAAAAACCGTACATCCAAAAACTCTAGTGGGCAAAGTAAGAACTGATGGGAGTTTATGAAACTCAGAGAGGACTTTCAAAGGGGTTTTCATATCGAGAATCTTTGTAGGGAGACGGTTGATCAAGTAGGTAGCAGTAGCTAAAGCTTCGGGCCAAAAACTTTTAGGAACTACGGACTCAATAATAAGTGCCCTAGTCATCTCTAAAAGAATTCTATTTTTCCTTTCAGCCACACCATTTTGTTCGGGGGTGTGAGGACAAGTGGTTTGATGGACTATACCTTTGGATTGAAAAAACAGGTTCATTTGTGAATTCACATACTCCCCACCATTATCTGTTCTCATGACTTTGATAGATTTTTGAAATTGAGTTTGTACCATGTTATAGAACACAGTAAATCTATCATAGACTTCATCTTTATTTTTCAAAAAATAAATCCATGTCATTCGGGTGCAATCATCAACAAAAATCACAAAGTACTTGAAATTATGACCTCCACTAACCGGTGCAGGACCCCACACATCTGAATGAACCAAAGAAAAAGGAGATTCAACTCTACTATTACGGGGTTTAAAAGGTTGCCTATGACTTTTTGCGAGAATGCAAGTTTCACAATCAATCTTTTTATTCAACGGAAAAAGTTTAGGAAATAAAAGATGCAAATAACTCACTGATGGATGCCCCAGTCTTCTATGCCATAACCATGCTTCTCTTTCACTAGTTCCATGAGCAAGCATGGCATTCCCACTTTCAGTAACCTCATCAACATAATACAGTCCTCCTTTCTCAGTGCCACGCCCAATAATCCGTCCCGTCCTGATGTCCTGCAACAAACAGAAGGTTGGATGCATGAGAACTGAGCAATTAAGTTCTTTTGTCACATGACTTATCGACAAAAGTTTGTGTGATAAGTCAGGAACATAAAGACAATTAGACAATTGAATGTCTGTGGAGAATTTAATTGTTCCACCATTTTTTACATCCATTTTTCCTTTATTTGCGGCTTTAATATGGGTTTTGTTGGGTTTCGTTATGACTTTAAAATCCGACAAGTCATAGGTCATTGTGTCGGTGGCTCCACAATCAAATATCCATTCTCCTTCACTTCCCTTACTTTTATCTTGGGCTACATTAGCATAACTCTCAAACTTTGGGGGTTTAATTTGAACACTTGCTGAATTTGCATTATTATGAAAACTTGGGGGTTTATTTTGAAACATTTTATAATAAAAACATTTTCCTCCCCCATCCACTGATTGTGTGGATCGGTTTTTTGATAGACCCGAAATATTAGGGATTTCTCCCCCATCCCTCCTTCCTCTTGCTGTACATTCTTCATCTCTGTAATCTTCAGCCGCCACAAGCCCTCCAAATTCGTGGGCCTCCAAACTCGTGGCCTCCACACGAGTTTGGTCTAAACTCGTGGCCTCCACACGCGTTTGGTCTAAACTCGTGACTTCCATACGAGTTTGGCCTAAACTCGTGGTCGTCGATTTGGTGTTTTTCTTGTGATTGTCGGACCACCATTCCGGGTACCCGATGATCTGGAAGCATTGTTCCTTCGTGTGCCTTTTCATGCCGCACTCGTTACATTTGAGGTGAGATTTATCGGTTTTGGTTATGGATTTTTTTCTGTTATACCGGCGGTTTATCTCACCGGCGAGTTTTGGGTATTGCTTGATATTTGTTTGGGTTACTGGTTGTGATCCAGAGCCGCCGGAATTCCTTTCCATGGTGGCTCTGAGATTCATTGTGAGTTGTGATCCATAGCCGCCGGAAGTTCTTTCCATGGTGGCTTGAGATCGGTTATGAGGCAGAAAAAAACGTTAATTGGTAAAGGATGAGACCAGGAACATTGATGTCTCTGATACCATGTTAACTAGTAGAGAACTGAATAATTGTTTTCTTATTGAATTATCTTTCACGATTACACACGATCTATATTATATAAGGAAGAAAAAACACGGTTTAGGGCAACACTAATACTGGGCCTAAACTTGGGCCTACTTTGATCAGTTGGGCTTCAGGTCTTGATCTCTTGGACGCGGGAAGTGATGATATTGAATCTGATCCCACACATTCTAACCAAACATCTATAACCTCATCTCCATGAGTAGGACGCTTCCAAAATTTCTGTGCTTGGTTTTGGGTATTTGGGTCAACCTTAAATTTGCATTTAGCACATGAAATGTAGAACCATGGCTTATCTTTGCAAACCCCGTGAATTGTTGCAACAACGGCACGTTGTATTTCCTATGTTTGTAGATAAATGTTAGATAAAAACTAATTCTAGATAATCTTGCTTTGTCACTACATTCTACGTAAGTACTCATAACTTCATTAGTGGTTAAAATAAAATGATGATTCTGTAAATTCAACCGCAGGATTTGCTTTTATTAGGCTTCTTGTTGAAGGTTCCGCGCTCCGATTATTTTGCCGACATGAGTAATACACCCAATAACATGTGAACAAAAAGAACACAAGAATATGAAAAATTAGTAATAATGACGCAAAACAACCAATAAAATTGTTATGGATGTGATGATATATAACAATAAATCTGGAAATTAGCAAGAGTGTTATTCAATATGGCATCAAATTGAACAAAATTGAATCCAAGCAATGAGCTAATGAAATGATCAAACGTCTTCACAATTGTCTCTGGTTTGAAGTTTAGCCTCCATTGATAAGAAGGAACATAGGTGTAAATCACTGAATCTTCTAATTAATATATAGGGATTTTATTGAACACGACAGGAGAATAGACAAAAAAAAAAAAAAAACTTAGAAAGAAGGAAAGAAGGAAAGAAAATAAGAAAACAATCACTCAATTAGTTCAAAAGTAAAAGTTCAATATAAAATTAAAATTTGGACAATGATGTCATCCAATTAATCCAACGGTGCCAATTTAAAATTCTTTTTCATCCAAAGGCCGTGGTTTTTTTAAAAAAGAATTAAAAGGGCTGTTTTATAAGTATTGGTAGATGATAAAACTCAAGAATACATTTTGATAATATAATTTTTTTATCATTTCTTCTCCTATTCAATTTTCTCTCTTTTCCTTTGATAAAAACTCGAGAATACAGTGTTAAGATTCATTACACCCTTTTCTCCGAGTATTGCTTTTTTTATAGTTGAATTTCGCTTGAAATTTCGTGTTGTGATTTGACAGCGGAATGTCTGTCATGCGTTGTCTTAATTGAGTCTTTGCTAGAGAGCTTACTCGAAATAGAAATGTCTATTTCAAATACCCGATGAAGAAAACCCCTACTAATCCGCTCGAAAGCACGACGATTAATAGGGGTAAACTTTGTCCCCTCAGACTTGAACCAGGGTATACCCAAGTCAAACCCTCATAAAGAGACTTCTTATGTCCACCCCAAAGCTTGAACGCAAGACTTCTTGAATGAAGAATGTCATTTCAACTATTGAGTTGATGCTCAAAGACTTCTCCAAGTATTGCTTAATGACAATTCTAGCGTCTATTCGTTTTTAATCTTTTATCTCTTGTAATATAGGTATGTTTGGTTGGGAGCTATAAGCTTCAATTTTTTAGAAAAAAGTTCTTATCCAATATAAAGTTTCGTTTGATAACAAAAGCTTCAAGTTTAAAACGGGCCATGGATCCCAACCATTTTTTTTAGTATCTCGACCACTACGACTATTTGCAGCGATAATCGCTGCAAATAGTGCGGGCCCCCTGCCAGTAATGGCAAATCTGGCGAAGAAATATCGGGGCCCCCCTCTATTTGCAGCGATAATCGCTGCAAATAGTTGGATATGGACAAAACACCACTATTTGCAGCGATTATCGCTGCAAATAGTCTGGTGGAGATACCAGCTAGTAGGTCGGGATCCCACGCGCCTTAAAATTATGCAAAAAACTTGTTTTGTAAACGCTACATTGGCTAGCGTTTGAATCTAGCTACAAGCTTTTACTATGTCTAAGTACTTAAATACCCTTTAAATATTGTAAGAATCCTTCGAGGCTTCATACTTTTTACTGTACCAACACTCCTTTACTGATATGCAACATAGGAGTACAGTTTATAGGAGTACACTCTTTATTTTTTAAATTTGGAATATGGATAGTACACTTATTAAACAAACAGGAGTATATTTTGTAAACAAATATATGTATGCTATAGCAGCATAACTTTTAAGTTACACTCGTAATTTTGTCAAATGACTATTTTATTTAATTATAATAATCACGTTTATTTTGTTAATAATATATATACAGTTTAATGTTAAGTAATTTTTTTTTATCAATGTCATTTTTTGTCATTTTATACATTTTATTAAATGCTACAACTCTTCTACCAAATGTCAAAATATGTATAAAAAAAAAATTCAGTTACACTACCAAGCTACTAGCTACCAGCTAGTTTTGCCAAACATACCCATAGTTGGCTACTTGTTAGTTGCTACATTGTTTTATTGTTTGTGTTTGTTATGAGTGTCATGATTCGGTTATATGGCCCAAACCAAACTGAAACTAAAGATATGTTAATGAAGTGGGTCCAATTCACAGCCCTCACTCCTAAAATATTTACATTTTTTTCATTTTAACCACTGGTTAATTGTCCAGTGGCCACCAGCCGTCCCTTTTCAGGGGGATTCTGGGTTCGAGTCTTACCAAAGGCAAAAACTTGAGATAATCAGGGGATTATTAAGTAGTTAAGATTCATCTAGACACTAGCCTGATGGGAGATTAGTGTACTAAATGGTACAATGGGTTCCCATCCAATTACTTTTTTTTCTCAAAATCCTTGAGTCCGATCTTGAATTCCCCTTAAACCCTCTTGTTGCACATTAAATAATAAATATTCATATATAAAGTATCAAATTATTATATATAAAAAATATTAAATATAAAGGAGTTGTTAGAACTAAAATAATGGTGTTTAATTGTAATTTTAACTATTTGTACTTCATATGAAATATCATAGGGTGTAAGTGTAATATATAATGCCGTAGTATAAAACTTCTTGTTATTCATATTTGTAATTACAGCTTTCACATACTAAAATCCAACTTTTATATTATCTTTCTCATAGCCTCCATCTTTTATTTTAATATATTAAAAGACAATTGCTCTAATAACTTATTAATCAATTACAACTCTCAATTTCATTAAGTTAACTTTTGTTTTAAATTTTGACTTTAATTTACACTTTTTTATTTTTCATCACCAATTTACACTTTTTAATTACATTTTTACCCAATAATTTCAATATAATAATCAAAAGTAATAGCTAATATATATAGGTTTTAGGTAAAATAAAACAAGTATTAAAGTAAAACAAATAAAACAATAGGTTTCTCTTCACTGAAAATCACTGTGCATCATAAAAATCATCGTGTATCAATTGCTTTGTGAATCTTCGTGCATCAACTTAACCATGATCCAAGGGTCAAGATCTTGTCTTATTTGTTTTACTTTAATACTTGTTTTACAATACCCAACCCCTATATATATATAGAGATCGAACGGTCAGGAGGTGGTCTCTTGGTCTTTTTTAACCCTTGGTCTCAATTTATCTTTTACCTATATATCAAATAAAATAATAACTAATGTATATCCTAATAGTAATTCTATCTTATAAATACAAAATTAATTAGTTACTTATAAACAAAGTCAATGTAAAAAATTAAGATTTTAAAATAATTATACTATTATCTTCTTTTTTTTAGTTTTAAAGTATATTAAAAAAGATTGCGATAAGCATATTTTAAAAAATATTTCAATAAAAACTCAAAGTTTTATAATATATAAATCATTTTTTTTCTAAATAAAATAGTAAACTAAATTTTTGACTTAGATTAACATCTAATTTTGATAATGTCATAAGCCTCGTGTATTAGATACGAGTCTAAATTAACATCTAACTTTGATAATGTCATAAGCTCCGTGTATTAGACATGAGTCTAAAATCTAGTTACATACATAAACACACACTTTATATATACTAGTTAATCCACCATTGAACTTCAACCAAGTTCAAATTCATATTTTACTATAACTAGACGAAAGTCCGCGCGATGCGGCGGGAACGGTGGTAGCGGTGTGCTGTTGACGACGATGAGTGGTGGCGATGTGATTATTGATATAAAAGTAATTGATATAAAAACGGTAATGTAGTTTTTCAAAAGTTGAGAGGTAGATTAAATAAATTATCTAATTAAGGGTGTTTTAGGTATCTAGGTTGATTATAAAAAAAAGCTTTTGAAAAAATAGGAATATTATAGAAAGGCTTAAAAGTTTTATAAAAAAAAGCTTTTGAAAAAATAGGAATATTATAGAAAGGCTTAAAAGTTTATATAAAAAAATGTTTCCTTTATTAAATAGTATAAATAATATACTTAATTAATAACTAAAACGGTACCCGCGCGTTACAGCGGCGGTGGTGGTGATGTAATGGCGTAGTGGCGGTGGCAGTGGCGAGCGGCGGCGGCGGTGGCAAGTAGGGTAGGTTATTGATATAATTTAGTTTTGACGAAATGTTGAAATTTAAAATATTAAACAAAGCTATCTGCTTTATCTATACTCCCTTATAATAATTATTGGGTGGTGTTGAAAGTTTAGAATTTTTAGGACATGCGAATTTACTTATTTGCCCTACACACCCATTATTCCCTACCCCTGCTCTTCCATATTTTATAACTATGACAAAAACCCTCCATTTCTCTCTATAATTCTTCCATCTCCAAGAACCATCTCCCTCTTCTCCCTCTCTATCTCCGGTCGCCATCACCACCACTTCGACCTCTGTGCCACCATCAGCCCCTCCGCAACATCGACGCCACCACCACCAACAATCTCCCTCTATTTCCTCTTTCCAGATTTGGGATCGAGTTGTCCATGGTATCTGCCGCAACGCGCGGGTATATATTTCTACTAATATACTAAAACAAGATTGAGACTTTATTTTATGAACACTTGACGTATTTTTTGTACGATAAGTGTCACTTTTAATTTAAATATAAAAGTTCTTAATTTCAAAATTACTAATTAAATAGCAAATACTAATCTTTAAATTTGATATGTATCTTATTCTAGGGGTGGGTTAATTTATGACCAATCTTAAATTAGGACCATTATTCTCCTCAAATCTCAAATTCCGTTTTCCGGAATCCAGCGACATCTCTAACGACGGCGGTGACATCTCCGAAGACATATCCGGCGAGAATCAGTTTCGTTTTTGGGTGGATACGGTACGGGCGTTGCCCTTATCCGTTCTAAAGGGGTTGTCACCGGACGCATATGAGAATCGTATGGATTTGATGGGCGACGATCAAATAGATGGTGGCGGTTTGATACGGTACGGGCGTAACTTTGCTGTCGGCGTCGGGGCTGGGGTGGTCGGAGATGGTGGTGGTGGCGGTGGTTGTCTCGGCAGAGAAGAATGAAGGAGGAGGAGGTGGTGGCCGGAGATGATGGTGGTAGCCAGAGATGAAGGTGGTGGCCGGAGAGGAAGGAGGAGGGAGAAAAGTGAGAAACATGAATGGTTGAGATTTGGTCCTAATTGTAACATCCGTAAATTTTGACCATTTGACTTTTTACGTAATTTGGCTAATAAGTTAAATTATTAATGTAATTGCATTGTTTAAGACAAAATAACTAGTGATAAGCTTGACGAGTCGATTTATCGACTCATAATACGACACGATTCGGGACGACGTTTAATCTACTAGTTACACAATCGGGTCAACCCATAGGTCTATCCATAACCCATGACCCAACTAGTAACCCAACCCTATCCCATTTCCCATCCATTCATTCATTCATCCATTTCCTTTCTCTCTCTAAATTCCTCCCAAGATACACACACTTCTCTTCCTCTCCCTCTCTAGGTTTCTATCACAATTATGGAAAATTAAGCAAGATTAAAACTAGAATAATAATCATCATCTCCTTATCCTCATATCTCAAATTTGGGGTTCATAGTGCAAGGAAACTCATCCTTTTGGACCAAACTCGGATTTGACTTTTGGAAGGATAATTGGTAAGTCAAATTCATCTTAAATCCATCATTATGTGTTTATAAATGTATTTTTAAGTTAAACCCATGAGCCATGGCCGAATTTGAGTCCAAAAATGCATTAAATCGATTTAGGGTTTTGGCTAGGGTTTGTTTATGGGTGAAAAACGGGTTTGATGCTTGTGTGGGTTTTGAGTTGAATCTTTGATGTGGGTTTGGTCAAATGGAGTGCATTTACGTTCCTTTGAGTCCTAAAATGAGTTGCAAAGCATTCCTAATCGTTTTGGTGCTCAAAAATGGTTTTTGGTGGTTGATGGATCGTGTTTGGCTCAAAAACCTGCTGTTGGTGCTGATCTGAATGAGTTGCGATGCAGCCATGTTGCTGCGGGGCAGTGGGAACTTCGACCAAGGGACTGCGGAGCAGTAGCCAAGCTGCGACGTAGCAAAACCTTCGACCTAATGACTGTGGCGCAGTCATGAACTGCGGCGCAGTTCAGGCCCTGTTTCATCTTTTCGTTTCCTAGCTTCTTTTCCCATGTCCTAGGATCGTCCCGAGCTTTCCAAAATGCTCTTTTTTGACTGTTGAAGTGTCTTACACAAACCATTCGTTCAAGGTCATGAGTCACTTTTGAAACTTAAAACAAGACATTAACTTAAACTATATATACGTGTAACATTTGTTTGAGGACGAGACGACCATGAGATGACTTCAATTCGATTCCAAACTATTACATGACCTCTATAACGATCTTGCCAAGTCCCGGGAGTCTTTTAAAGCCATAAGCCATAATTAAAAACCTAATTAGAGATTCGTCTTGGTTAATAATGCACGTATTGTATACATTATTAGGTTGTGGACGCGTGGAGCACGATAATCACTTATAAACTCATCTTAAAGTGATCTTAACTTCTTTTGCCAATCAAGGTGAGTTCCGTAGCTCCCTACTCGATTGAGATTCGGGCTGGAAAGTGCACACATACGTGTTTAATTGCTTGATTGACTTATTGGTGGTTTGATTGGATTGTTTGATTTATTATGCATTCGTTTATGATTATATATTGTGATTAGGATAGTTGTACATACATGGGAGACGATGATGCCTTTAAAGAGTTGTAGATGTGGTGGGAAGGCTGCGGGTGACCCTATATATAAGCATCTATGATTCTTTAAATGTAAAGTCGTATGAAGTGTATGTGCATTTGGTTTTGGTTGAGTTGATGGATGTTGGATTTGGGGAAACCGATCTATGGGAGTCGGTTGGATATTTGACTTGTGGTTGGGTATGGGGAGACCGATCTATGGGAGTCGGTGGGTGGACTGTTTGGTGAGATTGAAATGGATACTACACTTATACGTCTATTGGTGCGGGACGCACGCATAGACACTCTATTTGTGCGGGACGCACACCGACCCCGAGTATATAGACGTATATACATCGATGTTTTTGAGATGCCACATTGGTCATTGGGATGACATGTGAGTATCGTTGAATTGTGCGGGACGCACATAGACCCCAAGTATGTAGTCACACATACTTGCATTTGATTATGTTGGGAGACACACATGTTATGCACTCATACTTTGCTTGGTCATATCTCATGCACGTTTATTTCATACATCCTTATTGTTTCGCATATTCTTTGATATTGACATCACTTATGCATAATTGTGGCACACATCCCTCATTATTGTTGATACATTATTGGCTTGATATGTGACGGGGTTTACTATCAGTTTACCTATCTTGGTTAATATTGAGCCTTGTAAAGGCTACTTGTAAGACAATACTTACTTTACCTTATACTTATCGTGATTATTGACGATGGTTCCTTTTGACTCATCACTACGAACTCACCAACCTAGTGTTGACCTTGTTTAGTGCACTTTTCAGGTATTCGTGTGAAATTGGAGACTTGATGACTATTTGTTGATCTTGCTAGGGCTTGGACTGGGACTTTCATGGATCCGTGATCCGTTTGCCCTCTTAGGGTTTATGCTTAGGACCTTCTAGATTGTATTGTATTGTTGATTGAACCCGTTGATGACTTTATGTTTGTTTTGCATTCCTTTACTTTAAATGTTGGTTTGGGTTCACTGAATCCTTTTTATTCATGTAGTTCATGTTCTACGATAATTCCACTGTGTGCTATATAATTTCAGTAATATCCCGGGTCCAGCTTGGGGTGTTACACTAATGGTCCTAATTTAAGATTGGTCCTAAAATAACTTTTTCCTCTTATTCTATATTTATCTATATTATTTTTATTATTTTTATGGAAGCATTATTATTATTTATTATTATTATTATATTTAATTTCCATATATTTATTATATTATTACTGTCTTACAAATATAAAATCTGGCATGCGATCATACTTGTATTGTATTTAGTTTCATAATTACTTTTCAAAAAAGAAGAAGTTAGTTTCATAATTAAAAATTTATATAATGATTTATATCTTACGACATCTTGGTTTTTTTCTTTTCTTTTTCTTTTGTTTTATTTAACTTCACTTATTTATATTTTCTTTGTCTTACAACTTAAAAGTTATACTAGTCTTATACCCGGCCATTGGCCGGGGATAGTAAATTATAATAAAAAGTTATTTGTAATTTTATTGTCCATTCTACAATTTTAGTTTATAAATAACATTTAAAAAAAAATCAATAACAAAAGAATCAAATTTAAATGCATAATAACGTTATACAAAAAGAACAATATATTCTTTTTTTTCTTTTTTTACTATTAGAATAATATAATAATAGTGATAGTAGTAGTAGTAATAATAAAAATCACGCAAGATTGTAGAGACATAACAAAATAATGACAATAACAATTAATAATAATGATATTAATATAATAATATTTAACTCATAATATTATTAACAACAAAAACAATAGAATTTGGTTAGTCCAATTCGAATTAAGTCATGTAGTTAGTGAAAAACATGTAATTGTCCATCTTATATATTATTATAAATAATGAACATATATTAAATCAAAGAAAAAAAAGGCCTAAAAAAGGTTGCATTATCTTCCAATAAATTGATCTAGGTGGAAATCCAAAAGAAGATTATTTACTTGTATATACTATGATTTTTTTAAAAAAAGCAGAAAGAAAAGAAGAAAAAAAAGAGACGCTGATGAATATAAATCATGTTCCAACAATCCAACTAACTGATTTAGTGAATATCAAAAGACAAAAAGGTGCCGGTGTTTGTTTGGAACCCACGACTTCAGATAAAATAGGCAAGCATGCAAACCAATCAACCAAATGATAGTTTTAATTAATAATTGCTATTTTTCTCTATTATATACCTATCTTAAAAGTGATATGAACTACTAATGAAAAGCCACGAGGACAGTTACTGTTAACGTGAAAAGTTTTTAATTAGGTTATAATATAATACTAGCTAAAACCATAAAGAATTCACTTTTTTAATTAACGATATAGATAAGTAGATAACTAATACAATTAAACTTTTATATTAAAATTTTTGTTATTAATTGTCACCATAATTATCAATTTTCACTATCATTTGTATTTTAAGATTTTATGAAAAATAAACTTCAAAAATTTAGTTGAAATTTTGAAACAACACGAAATATGTTTCATTATCATGTCTTTAGTTATCAGGGTATTGGTCGTATTGCCATTACCAAATTACCAATTGAAAACGTAATATTAATTTTTACAAATATTTTCATGATATATGTTTCTTAATATCAGACTATCATTACGAAAACCAAAAGCATGTAATATCTTTTATGTAAGTCTCAACTCAATAAATGGTACTACTGAAGACACCTCTATGTCGATGGTGGAGTTACTTTGCAATATATGCACTGAACTGGAGATGACCAGTTGCAGTGTGTATATACCAAGTTCTAGATAGATTGCTTATTTAAATGACAATAAGTAAAGAACAATGCAATAATACAAAATACTTGTAAGATAAATTGATGAGACAATATGTAATTTTCAATGTGTAATTATTTATTGATGTTAAATAAATTACAAGGTTGTTGCGGAACCAAGATAATACAAGAATGTAAATATCCTAACAACCTATGAAATACAATTGATCTACACTCGGAATTTCTCTAGACAATCGAAACACTTAAAGTTGTGAAATGTTCCTTTTAGCGATTGAGAGAATATTGCACAAGTTCACCAAGAATATTGCAGGTATGCAAAGTGTGAAGTTATTCAACTTGAATATTCTTGTTGTGCAATGACTTGTATTTATAGGCAAAGTTAACATTGGGATGTTAACTTTGGCCGTACAAATGTGGTTGAGATCATTTAAGGAATAACATTTAATTCCTTAAAAAGCAGTGTAAAGTCGCATGATAAAGCAACTTTACTCAACCACCTTTATGTACCTTTTTGCAATTAAATAATAAGATAAATCTTATTATCCGGGTAAAGGTACATAAAGCATAAAAGTCAATTCCTCGTAATCAGTGTAAAGCTTTGTAAGAGCTTTCCACTTATGGTCTCCAGTTTGTAACTGACTAGAATGTCAACTGGGCTTCGCTGCCATTGCCATTCTCTATCTTCCATTTGTTGTCTTCGACTTCAACTGGAATGATTCTTCAACTTGGTCAGTTCTCAACTGGAGGAAGTCTTCAGTTGCGTTGACTGTACGGTGCACTGGACTTCAATATATTTCTCGACAAATCATCTAGGTCTCCAGTTTCACTGGGTCTCCAGGTGCAACTGGAGACTGGCCAGTTTACCAGGTGAACTGGTCCTAACAAATTCCCCCTATTTGTCTAGAAATATTGCCAAGTCTTTTTCTAGTTCTTGTATCTATACAAGTGTGAACTGAAGAGACTTGTTCGATTTAAATCTATCTAAGTTTTCTAAGGCATTTTTATAGATCAGTAAATGCCTTAGGTTTTTCTTTTAGGTTTGTTAGATTTTAATCTATTATCTACCTTGTGGTTACAAACTGGTAACTTCATTTATACAAGGGAATGAAATTTATACAAGTTACAGAATGTAAATACAAATACAAGTAGATAACTGAAGAGAGAACTTAATGAGATGGCCCTTCGCCAGTTCTTCTTCTCTTGGTCACTGAAGAAATAGGTTGTGAGTCTTCAGGGTCAATATTCAACTTCAGCTCCAGATTTTCTTTGTGTTGAATCTTGCCCCTTAGGAAGTTCACCCATGCTTTCTCAAACCTATTCTTTTGTGCCTTCGCATCCAACACATTCACCATTTCTACCCATTCACTGAACCCATACTGCATAGCACCAGGATTGTCAGTTTTAACCAGTGGCCCTCTGGTATAACTAACTTCAACTTGAAAGACTTTGGTGCCTGGCTTGATTGTTACATTGACACCATTGATAGTACCACTATGTCTTCTGGTTGACATGATCTGGGAGTAATAGCTTCTTGCTTCAGATTCATTTGTTATTTTATACTCCCAGCACCAGCAGCCAGTACAGCGGACTTGATGTCTTCATTAGATACCTCGCCAGTTGGTTCAACAAATGTGCTAAGGTCAGCATCTCTTGTCAGTGGTCGTCTTGGTTGAGGAATCCTTCTTGGAGGATTCAATACCTTCTTCACAACCTTCTTAACATTTGCAATTCTTTTAAGAATCCCACTGGCCCTATTCTCCTTAGCCTTCTCCACTGATATGTTCAAACTTCTGGCATCAAATTCAGCTTCATCCTCAGGATAGTGTCTGTCCAGTTCAACATCCAGCATTTCTTTCAACTGGTCAACTATCCTGGGATCATTCTTAACTCTGGCATACTCCTCCTTAGTGATACCCAAAAGATTGGCATCACTCATATCAAGTAACTTGATCTGTGCAAGATGTGCCCTGGCTTCAACTTGGTTTCTTTGTTTCATCTTCTTTCTTTCTTTAATATCATTGCCAAGTCTAGCCAGTCTTCTGCTATCACTATCTGAAACTGGAGGAAGTATATCAGCATTGCCAGTTTCTAACATTACATCAGTGGCCGGCTGGGCAGATGCATCAACAGCTAAACCTTTTCCCTTATCCAACACATTCCCCCTCACATCTTGCTCACCAGCTTCAGTACTGGCAGCTACAACCATTTCCATACCAGCTTGTCTTCCAGATGAAGTTCTTCCAGGTGCAACTGGTGGAAGGACTGCACTTCTTTCCCCCTTGGCAGCATCTAGACCTGCCCTAATACCTTCCCATTCAGAAGGGTGAGATGGCAACCGGTCAAGAGGCTGCCATGTTTGCATGTCCTTACACTCCTTGAAAATCCCACACATCATCCTAAAAGACCTCCACAAATGGTTGGTCTCCTTTGACTGGGTCAAAACATTTGCAGTAACCTGTTCTTGACCAGTTTTTAATTCATTTAAGATCCTGGAGTCTTCATCCAAACCAGAGACAACCTTATCCTTTACTTCATCATCCTTCTTCTTCAAATTTTCTACTTCAGTTGTCAGTTTATCTAAAGATTGAGCATGTAGAGATACCTGGGTGTTCAAATTCTCAATGCTGCCTCTCAACTGGTTGATCTCACTAGTGAGTGGGGCCAGATCAACCTGAGGAGTGGCCAGCTTGGTGATCTCAGATATCACCCTTTCAATCAATTGTGCTTCTCTAGCACCCAGCGTATCCTCTATCTTCTGACCAACTGAAGTCATCAACTGCTCTCCAAGTTCGGTCACATTTAGGCCAGGTTTTTCAACTAATTCCTTTACCTGCCTTTCAATTTCCCTCAAATCTACTTCAGATGTTCTTACAGTGTTGCCAAGCAGATTGGAGATTGACGTTGTGACCTTGGACTGAGTAAGATCAAAGGCTTCCTTCAAAGATGTTGCCAGATTATTGCAGCCAGTGACCAACTCATTTAGCTTATTGAACACCAAGTCTTCATTTGATGAAAACTTGTTTATCCCCAGATCAACCACCTTAATGTTTGTCAAGTGATCCTTGTGGTATCTGGAGAAAGACTTGGTGTTTTTGTCAAGTGTCTTCTGAATCTCCTCCACCCTGGTAAGAAGGTTTTGGAGATCGGCTTGCAAAGAGACAACTTGACTGTCCAGTGACGAAGGAGAAGGTGTCACTGGACCAGCAGCAGTTACTACTAGAGCAACTGGAGGAGGCAAACTTAAGAAGTCTCCCCAGTTGTCATACCAGCAGTTGAAGAAATATTAGGAGTGGTGGTAGAAGAAAGGACTGGAAAAACAATGTGTTGTTCATGCTGAGAATGCTCAG
The DNA here is from genome assembly GCA_034093135.1 of Erigeron breviscapus. Taxonomy (NCBI): domain Eukaryota; kingdom Viridiplantae; phylum Streptophyta; class Magnoliopsida; order Asterales; family Asteraceae; genus Erigeron; species Erigeron breviscapus. The sequence continues at coordinate 3,814,782 of CM067174.1, read as the reverse complement.
GTGTGAACAACGGCGGCGGTGGGGGTGGCATTTCTCGAGCAAGTGAGAATTGCCCAGTTTGTGAATCGTTATAAGTTGGGAATGGTATATTAGTAGGCACATTTTGTTGGGATGGTGAAAGTGAAATTGATGCATCTGGAAGTGAGACTGGAGATGAAGGGTTTTGAGCTTGTACAGAAGCCTCAAAAATCTCCAAGTCTGTTTCAGTTCCTTCAGAATCCGAAGACTCTATCAGGATTTCCTCGTCATTAACATTCATGTCCAGATCCATGAATGTAACTGAGGGCTGACCAGAAGGGTCAGTCTCCAGATGACCTTCCCCAGTTACCTGGATGGGTGCATCTGTTGGAGGATCAGATACCGAAGTATCTTCACCAGGGATAGATGTGATTGGAGTTGCTTCAGTTATGGTTGCTCTATCCTCAACCACAACATTAGACAAACTGGAGGGTCCCTCATTATTTTGAGGCCCGCCCAGTTGCCTTTCTGACTCACCTTCAATTGGTGCATCAGTTGAAGCGAATGCCAGTTGCATTCGTTCTGGAATTTCGACCTCTCCATCTTCAGATACCAGAGAGTCTAAATTCCTTAACATATCTGGAGCAGTGTACGGTGAATCTGTACTTAAGTATGCTTCTCTGCCCAGAATATGTTTAAAACAGAGAGAGAGAAACCTTGAGAAGGGGATACAAACACCCCTTGTGCCCTTCAACTTTTGTACTAGGCTTCTAAACAAGATGTCTGCAAAGTCTACTCTCAATCCATTCCACAAGCAGTAAGCCATTTCTGCTTGTGAGGAGTTGATCTGGTCAAGACCACCAGAACTCCCACCCATACTCTCCACCAGGTGGATGAAAAAATACCTCCATGAAGGTGTAAGACCCTTCATGGTCATCGCACCCTTCGTCTTCAACACTCCATTCTCCAAGCACTCCTTGTGTCCCATTTCAAGAAGGACTTGGCGAAAATTTATATTTGGGGGTAAGACGACTGGAGATTCACCCTCTCTCCAGTAATTGAGGCGTAAGGCATCCCTCAATACGTCAGCGGACAAGGTACACTGGATTGTTCCATCCTTTAATGTGAAACTGATGGAGGAACAATCGGAAGAAAGAGTGGCAGTGTACCAAAACTCACACAAGTAGTTGTGAAACAACTTGCGTGGGTTTAGAGAGAATGAGGGTCCTATTGGAGAATCCTTCAAAAAATTTGGATTCTACCAATAAGGGTATTGGACCCTTGAGATCCTTGTAAGCTTGCCATCGGATTATTGGGATTGAGTTTGATGACCGAAGCATTACTAGGAGCACCAGATGCCGGTTTGACATCTGGTGAGGGAGCATATGGAACAGTCAAGAGATTTACATCTCTTGAACGGTATGATCTAGGTGCCATTGGAAAATGAAATTGAAATTTGGGAATTAGGGTTCTTGATTTGTGAAGCAGAGAGAGAAATGAAGCAATTTTGATGATTGGGAAGTAAATGAAAGAATGTAGAAGAGAAGTAAATGAGTTCGGAGTAAATAAGGGTATTTATAAGGGATTCAAGGTCCCAATGAAATACAAAAATTATATTTTATTTAACCAAAACAACTTTGTAGATATTTTAACAAAAGAGGTTTGAATTTTGAAATAAAATCATAATTTGCCATGTCAACATTAAATGCTACCATGTCAGCATTAAATGCTACGACGGCTTATCTTACCCACGAGCCCACTCACTTTTTATTTTCCCAATACAAACAGTTGTCAAGTACTAAAATAGCTTCAAACACGTCAGATCACGATACCAAGTGGTTTAAAACACTCGAGTACCATCACGTGTCACAAATATTGACCAAGTATTTCTAACGTTATAAAAAAAGACAAGACTGAACCTGGTCACTGGAGGATCAGTCCAGTGCCAGTTTCCAACTGGAGAGTTCTCCAGTTGCCATTTTTAAACAAAAACGAATTTTAGTCAGAAAATTATTTTGAGTCTTTCCCCCTAAAATGATGATCCAGAAATCGATTAGTGCCAGGATAGTATCACAAAGGCGTTCGATAGCCTGGCGAACAAGGATTATCTGGACCTCCTCAACTGGAGAACTTCATCAGTGTCACTGACGCGTTCAATAACATGAAGATCATTGTCTTTTGGTGATTAAATGACAATGTGAAAGTTATTCGGGTCGTTTTGGTGATTAAATGACAATGTGGAAGTTATTCGGGTCGTTTTGGTGATTAAATGACAATGTGGAAGTTATTCGGGTCGTTTTGGTGATTAAATGACAATGTGGAAGTTATTCGGGTCGTTTTGGTGATTAAATGACAATGTGGAAGTTATTCGGGTCGTTTTGGTGATTAAATGACAATGTGGAAGTTATTCGGGTCGTTTTGGTGATTAAATGACAATGTGGAAGTTATTCGGGTCGTTTTGGTGATTAAATGACAATGTGGAAGTTATTCGGGTCGTTTTGGTGATTAAATGACAATGTGGAAGTTATTCGGGTCGTTTTGGTGATTAAATGACAATGTGGAAGTTATTCGGGTCGTTTTGGTGATTAAATGACAATGTGGAAGTTATTCGGGTCGTTTTGGTGATTAAATGACAATGTGGAAGTTATTCGGGTCGTTTTGGTGATTAAATGACAATGTGGAAGTTATTCGGGTCGTTTTGGTGATTAAATGACAATGTGGAAGTTATTCGGGTCGTTTTGGTGATTAAATGACAATGTGGAAGTTATTCGGGTCGTTTTGGTGATTAAATGACAATGTGGAAGTTATTCGGGTCGTTTTGGTGATTAAATGACAATGTGGAAGTTATTCGGGTCGTTTTGGTGATTAAATGACAATGTGGAAGTTATTCGGGTCGTTTTGGTGATTAAATGACAATGTGGAAGTTATTCGGGTCGTTTTGGTGATTAAATGACAATGTGGAAGTTATTCGGGTCGTTTTGGTGATTAAATGACAATGTGGAAGTTATTCGGGTCGTTTTGGTGATTAAATGACAATGTGGAAGTTATTCGGGTCGTTTTGGTGATTAAATGACAATGTGGAAGTTATTCGGGTCGTTTTGGTGATTAAATGACAATGTGGAAGTTATTCGGGTCGTTTTGGTGATTAAATGACAATGTGGAAGTTATTCGGGTCGTTTTGGTGATTAAATGACAATGTGGAAGTTATTCGGGTCGTTTTGGTGATTAAATGACAATGTGGAAGTTATTCGGGTCGTTTTGGTGATTAAATGACAATGTGGAAGTTATTCGGGTCGTTTTGGTGATTAAATGACAATGTGGAAGTTATTCGGGTCGTTTTGGTGATTAAATGACAATGTGGAAGTTATTCGGGTCGTTTTGGTGATTAAATGACAATGTGGAAGTTATTCGGGTCGTTTTGGTGATTAAATGACAATGTGGAAGTTATTCGGGTCGTTTTGGTGATTAAATGACAATGTGGAAGTTATTTGGGTCGTTTCGTGAATTAAATGGCAATGTGTTGTATTCGGGTCAATAATGTATTTTGATCGGTGTTTAAAGGTCTAACGATTGTAATTTGGCTTGAGAAGGAAACGGGTCGGCCCGTGGGTCATCCACGACCCATCAGCCCTTTGACCCATTCCTCCTCCCTTATCTTTCTCTTTTACCTCTCATTTCTTATCTTTTTCTCTTTCTCTTTTCTCTCTAGACCAAAAGCAAGAACATCTCTAGTTCTTCATTTCTCTAGTATCATTTGGTGTTTTGGGTTTAGATTAACATTAGAATCATAGTCATTTGTACCTCGTTATCGTCATATCGAAGAATCAAAGGTTGAAGTTCTAACTATTTTACCCATTTTGACCTAATTTTGGGTTTGAGCTCAAGAAGGAAGTTTTGGTAAGTTTAATTCATCCCATTTACTTCTATCTATGTTAATTTACTCGTTTCTAGTCATCTCGTACATTTACAAGTTCTAAATCGCCTTAAAAATGAGTTTGGGTCGAATTAGGGTTTAATTAGGGTTTGAACGATTTGGAGAATTTGATGATGTTATGGATGGAAATATGGGTTTGGGTAAGTGTATTTATGCATTAGAATGTAAAATGTAACTTCAAAACGAGTCTTGTAACCATAAACGTCGATTTAGGGTTTTGGGGTTCTTGATTTTCTGCACTTACTGCTGCTGGTCGTGTTGCTGCCCAGTAAGGGGCGTAACCTACGGCCCTATGGGGCGTAGGTTACGCTAGTTATATTTTGTTGGGGCGTAAGTTACGGCCCTTTGGGGCGTAGCTTACGCCGAAGTTTTACCTTACGCCCAAAAACCCACTGTTTACGCCACTCCAGACGCCAAAACCTTCTTTTCTAGAGGACCGTAGGTTACGCCCAGTTTGACCGTAACTTACGCCAGTTGTTTTCTGACCACCGTACCTTACGCCCCTTTTGACCGTAGCTTACGCCTGGTGGTTTTGAACCACCGTAACCTACGCCAGTTTAGGGCGTAGGTTACGCCCCCTTTGTTGCTGAATTTCCTGTTTGACCTAGTTTGACTTCCAGAACCCTATTAACGCCTCGAGCATCGTTCTAAATCACTTCTCAACTTATTTAACAATGATTAAGAGTCTTAGAAGTCACTTAACGTCGAGAACCACTTTGGAAACTAATTAGGGTTTTGCCGTGAAATTGATAAGTCACGTATATGTGTTTATGTGTGTTGATGTGAATGTACATGATCGATATTTAGGTTTTGGACGCGAAGCGAACATCGAGCGACTGTAACTCAACTTTGTATCAAACTTAACTTCTTTGCCGATCAGGTGAGTTTCGTAGCTCCCTACTCGATAGAGATTCGGGCTGAAAAGTGTACATATACGTGTTGTTTGTTTGTTTGGTTGACTTGATTGCCTGTCTAGTTAATTTCTGATTGATTGTAGTTTGGTAGACAGTTTTGATTGATCGTATGATGGTTTACGAAGGTGTTTATGATATTGTAACTCTTTAGGATAGAAGTACATACATGGAGGTCGGCTTTACTTTCAAAGGGTTTTAGGTGTGGTGGGAAGGCTGCGGACGACCCTATACATAAGCATCTAGAACTTGATGAAAGTAAAATCCTCCGAAGTATATGTACGCGTTGTTTAGAGTAAATGATCGATGGACTTTGGGATTACGTTTGAGTTAGACATGAATGCCTTGATGTACTTGACTTATACGGTACACACTCAAGCATACTTTTATTGTTACGTTGATGACATTATTGACACACATTTGATATACGTTGTGGTCTTACGCACGTACGATACATGATTTGATATTAATACTTCGCGTGCTCAATTATTATACGCAATTACTTTACCCTTATAATCTTGTAATGATTTGATATTGTGATTAGGATAGTTGTACATACATGGAAGACGATGATACCTTTAATGAGTTGTAGATGTGGTGGGAAGGCTGCGGGTGACCCTATATATAAACATCTATGGTTCCTTAAATGTAAAGTCGTATGAAATGTATGTGCATTGTAGTTTAATTGATTTGTGGTATGATGGTTTTGTGATTGAGATTGATTATGCTTTTGTACTTATTGATTGGTTGATGTACATCCAAGTGTCTTGCACTTGAGAACATGCTTTTGTACTTATCGAGTGATTGATTGATTGGTTTAGTTGTTGGATTGATGAGACGGTTCATTACGTTTGATTGACTTAGTTAAGTTGTGAAGTATATTATTATTACTGTTAGGATAGACGTGCATACATGGAAGTCGGTTATACCTTCCAAGGGCTTTAGATGTGGTGGGAAGGCTGCGGGTGACCCTATATATAAGCATCTGGGACTCGAAGAAAGTAGAATCCTCCTAAGTGTATGTACGTATAGTTTAATTTAATTTGATGTTGATTGATGCATATGTAGTGTATAAATCCCACTGAAGAGGATATGACGTATATAAATCCCACTGAAGAGGATATGATACTTGATTTGAGTGGATGTTACGTATATTACTTGAGTATATTGTTTATTACACGTTTTACTTGGTTTGTGAAATCTTGTTGTGGATATTGTTGTGTTGTTCATAGAGGCTCACTGTAAGTCATGTTTCGCCTCTACTAGTACATTATGATTATTGACGATGATTTCTAATGGACCATTACTGCGAACTCACCAACCTTGTGTTGACTATGCTTAGTACACTTTTCAGGTAACCAGGTTATTTCAGGGCGTGGAGTTTGATTGTTTGCTTGCTGTTGAACCCGGACTTGGACTTATATGGATCAAGGATCCATTTGCCTTCTTTTGCATTGTACTTAGAACCGTTAGCCATCTTTTGATGTTCTTTTGTAAACTTTGATGGTTACTTGTTCCTTATGTAATTTGATACTTGTTATTCGTATTGTATGGATTCACTGAATCCTTTAATTGCATATAGTTCATGTTCTACATTAAATCCACCTTGTGCTATATGATTTCCGTAATATTTCGAGCCTTGGCTTGGGGTGTTACAGAATGGTGGCCCATGCGTGGTCGTAGAGAATTAGGCGGTTTGACCTAGACTACGGCTTAAGTTAAAACTCTTCATATAGCATGCATGGTTAGGAAATTCGTGTGCAATGTGAATTATGTGAATCCCCGTGTGAGTTCGTAGTTAAGACCACTTGTGTGATAGCTTGAATTTAATGTGATGAACGTGGAATGGGTACAATGTGGTTAATGTGTGCATTGATTGAACTTGATTGTCATTGATATGGATTATTGTTACTAATTGATGCTAGTTGGATGCTTTAGAGCAAAATGAAGTTATGGTATTAACTTAGTATAATATTGTGGCAACCCTAAAAGAACCCGATCAACTCTTTTATGGTCGCCCAACATTATAACAAGTTAATAACATCATGGATTGCGCATGCATGGCTTAGAGTATAATAAGGAACCGATATGCTTAATGGAAGTTGATTGGGTGGAGGGTTAGCCGTTGGTACACCCTGTATACATACCTGGTCAATAACTAGAGAGTATATCGAATTCGGATTATACTTTGAATCATTCGTGTTATTTGCTTGGCTTAGTGTATAATAGGGAACCGATATGCTTAATGGAAGTTGATTGGGTGGAGGGTTAGCCGTTGGTACACCCTGTATACATACCTGGTCAATAACTAGAGAGCATATCGAATTCAGATTATACTTAACCCATTTGTGTTAATTGTTTGATTTTATGATGTATTGAGCATGACTATTTGAGTTAATAATGAACGATTGTAATGAAATTGATATGAAATGAGTATGTGGTATCGGTATGAGAGCATTGACTCAAAATTTGGAGTGGATTGACTTCAAAAACAAAGTAAAAGCAAAGTTTTGTCCTCCCTATGAACTACAAAACTTGACTATCGAGTTTGCTAATCTCAACATGGAGGGAGCCGACTACAAGGGCTATGTGAGACGATTTCAAGAGTTGTCCACCCTCATTCCTCACTTGGTGGGTACCGAGTCACAGGCCATCCAGAAGTTTGTATTGGGCTTGAATCCTCAAGTCCGATCTTATGTAAACTCCAACATGCCTACTTCTTTGGCTAATGCGGTCAACCAAGCCGGGAGCGTGACGGAAGATTTATTGAGGTGTGGCGTTTTGAGTAAATCCTCATCTAGCAAGAGGAAAGAAGTGGGAGAGTCGAGCGGGGTGAAGAAAGTGGGGAGGTTTGACCCCAAGAATGTAAATAGGGGTAGAATAATGGCGGCGGTGGAGCCAACTAGGAAAGCTTTCCCGGGACCCTATCCCTTCTGTGGGAGATGCAACCAACATCACCCCGCCAATGCCCAATGCAAAGCATGCTATAATTGTAACCGAGTCGGGCACCTCTCCAGAGATTGTAGGGCTCCAAGAGCGGGCCCAACGAATGTGGCTCCTATTCGGGCCGTTCCTCCTCAAGGTAACCAAAGAAGAGGCGAGTGTTTTGAATGTGGTAGCCGTGACCACTACCGAAATAATTGTCCTCGATGGGTGGGACAACAAGTTCAAGTAGCCGTTCATCCCAATCAACTACAAATGGTCGGGCCTAATCAAAACCGGGGACAACAAGGCCATCAAGTGCAACCACGCGGCCGAGCCTTTGCGGCCAATGCAAATGAAGCCCGCAATGATCCTAACGTAGTAGCAGGTACTTTTCTCCTTAATGGTCTCTATGCAACCGTCCTATTTGATTCCGGGGCCGATTATAGCCTCGTGTCTTCTAACTTTGTTCCTTTGATTGATGTGCATCCATGTGCTCTAAACTATGTGCTTGACATTGAAATGGTAAATGGGTCACTAACTAGAATTAGTCAAATACTTCGGGAATGTGTCTTGACTTTAGAAGATGTCGACTTCTTCATTGACCTTATGCCTTTGACATTGGTAGTTTTGATATTATAGTGGGTATGGATTGGTTGACGGCGGTGAATGCAACCATTGATTGTGGCGAGAGAGTTGTTAAGATACCTTTGGCTAACGGTAAAATTCTTAGGGTTCAAGGTGAAACCTCCGATTCCTCGACTTCTAAAGTCTTTAGTGCTACCATCTCAAAGGTAGAATTGAAGACCGTCCCTATCGTTTGTGATTTTCCCGATGTTTTTTCGGATGACTTACCGGGGTTACCTCCGACCCGTGAACTTGATTTTCGTATTAATCTTATTCCCGAAGCCGCGCCAGTAGCAAAAGCCCCATATAGACTAGCTTTAACCGAAATGCAAGAATTACAAGCCCAACTCAAGGAACTCCAAGAGAAGGGTTTCATTCGCCCTAGTCAATCTCCTTGGGGTGCTCCTGTTCTCTTCGTCAAGAAGAAAGATGGGTCCTTCAGAATGTGTATCGACTACCGAGAATTAAACAAGCTCACAAGTGAAGAACCGGTATCCTCTCCCAAGAATTGATGACTTGTTTGATCAACTTCAAGGAGCTAAGCACTTCTCAAAAATCGATCTTCGCTCGGGTTATCATCAACTCCGGGTACATGAAGATGACATCCCCAAAACGGCTTTTCGCACAAGGTATGGTCATTTTGAATTCACTGTAATGCCTTTTGGGTTGACTAATGCACCGGCGGTGTTCATGGACTTGATGAACCGGGTGTGTCAACCATACTTGGACAAGTCTATCATTGTATTCATTGATGACATACTTGTATACTCGAAGAAAGTTCGTACGAAGATTAAGTTCGTACGAAGATTAAGTTCGTACGAAGATTAAGTTCGTACGAAGATTAAGTTCGTACGAAGATTAAGTTCGTACGAAGATTAAGTTCGTACGAAGATTAAGTTCGTACGAAGATTAAGTTCGTACGAAGATTAAGTTCGTACGAAGATTAAGTTCGTACGAAGATTAAGTTCGTACGAAGATTAAGTTCGTACGAAGATTAAGTTCGTACGAAGATTAAGTTCGTACGAAGATTAAGTTCGTACGAAGATTAAGTTCGTACGAAGATTAAGTTCGTACGAAGATTAAGTTCGTACGAAGATTAAGTTCGTACGAAGATTAAGTTCGTACGAAGATTAAGTTCGTACGAAGATTAAGTTCGTACGAAGATTAAGTTCGTACGAAGATTAAGTTCGTACGAAGATTAAGTTCGTACGAAGATTAAGTTCGTACGAAGATTAAGTTCGTACGAAGATTAAGTTCGTACGAAGATTAAGTTCGTACGAAGATTAAGTTCGTACGAAGATTAAGTTCGTACGAAGATTAAGTTCGTACGAAGATTAAGTTCGTACGAAGATTAAGTTCGTACGAAGATTAACTTCGTAAGTAGATTAACTTCGTAAGTAGGTTAAGTTCGTGAAGATTAATACGTAGTCAGTCCTAAGTTCGTACGAGGGTCCATTTAAGGTCCTAAATGACTTATATTCATTATGTTAATGTACGATAGGTGTCGGAGGTTACCTATAGGCAATACTAGCTTTTGGTTGCGCACGTATACTTCTATCAGGTAAGATACACTACTTTTGTCACGCTGGGGGATCAACTAAAAGCAGGTTTCAACTTACATACTTCCAATTGGTAACTTATAATGCATGTGGACTTATGGGGTTACTTGGGAGGTATTATGGGATTACGTAGTTGACCATGAGACCTGAAATGCAGTCCCTAATGTAGAAGAATGAAGTATTGCCTAATGTAGTGATCTATTATGCAGTTATGTAGTATAATGAAGTATTGCCTAATGTAGTGGTCTATTATGCAGTTATGTAGTATAATGAAGTATTGCCTAATGTAGTGGTCTATTATGCAGTTATGTAGTATAATGAAGTATTGCCTAATGTAGTGATCTATTATGCAGTTACGTAGTATAATGAAGTATTGCCTAATGTAGTGATCTATTATGCAGTTATGTAGTATAATGAAGTATTGCCTAATGTAGTGGTCTATTATGCAGTTATGTAGTATAATGAAGTATTGCCTAATGTAGTGGTCTATTATGCAGTTATGTAGTATAATGAAGTATTGCCTAATGTAGTGGTCTATTATGCAGTTATGTAGTATAATGAAGTATTGCCTAATGTAGTGATCTATTATGCAGTTACGTAGTATAATGAAGTATTGCCTAATGTAGTGATCTATTATGCAGTTATGTAGTATAATGAAGTATTGCCTAATGTAGTGGTCTATTATGCAGTTATGTAGTATAATGAAGTATTGCCTAATGTAGTGGTCTATTATGCAGTTATGTAGTATAATGAAGTATTGCCTAATGTAGTGGTCTATTATGCAGTTATGTAGTATAATGAAGTATTGCCTAATGTAGTGATCTATTATGCAGTTACGTAGTATAATGAAGTATTGCCTAATGTAGTGATCTATTATGCAGTTATGTAGTATAATGAAGTATTGCCTAATGTAGTGATCTATTATGCAGTTATGTAGTATAATGAAGTATTGTATTATGCACGAAATGTCGAAATGAAGTTGATGTATGTTGTGTGCATGTTTGTATGGCTTGAACACCTAGTGCACTAGACTTGCTAGGTTGCCATGTCACTTGCACGTTTAAGGGCCCAAAACGTAAAAGCAGTAACGCAGTAAATGTTTAGGTAATGCAGTCACCTAAACTAAATAACGTAGGTTCGAGCTCGTTAAACTTTGATGCAGTAAAGTGTTAAGCTTAACCCGTACAAGTCTTAGCCGGATGAGTACGCTAACGCAGTTGTTGCTTGGGTGGCTCCTAGCAACGTGGTCACACGCAGTTTGAGTAATTAACGGAGGATTGACCCCCTCAGGATTTTGGATTACTCTCGGATTGGCTTGCCATTCCTTAACGACGTACGATGGGTGGCCTTTTGGTGAACCATCAAGTCGGGTGCAATGTAGAGCACACTTAATGCAGTTAATAACGTAGTAAAGCAGAAATGTAGAAAGCAGATATGTGGATAATGAAGTAATGCAGGATAGGCACATTTAGGATGATTATCCTATTTGATATGAAGTTGTTATGCAGATTTGTGTGATGTGTGACGTGCCTAAAGAACTTGTCTAATAATGAAGATTGTTTTAATTGGACAAATGCTTTTAAATTAAGTGTTATCTTACTTAGCTATTTTAATAGCTAACACTTGTTTCTTTTAATGTGGTTGTTCCCTCAGGTTTAGCTTGAAGGAACTATATGCAGAACGAGTGAGGCTTGGGTAGATGCAATGCAGGAGCCTTAGCTACCCTATAGACGCTTTGTTTAGACATTTGTTTACATTCAGTACTTAATGTCGAATTTATGTAATGACGTTTGGACGGTTGTTTTATGTTGGGCAACCGTTGGGTTTTCATTTGAACTATTCTATGATGTCGCAAGTAACACCAACTAAATGCAGAAACCAAAATGTTTTATTGGTTTTGACTTTTAAGGTCCTTTCTTCCGCAATATGACACCGTTAGGTGAAAAGTTTTTGAAAACCCATATTTTTAAACGACGGGTGTTACAAGTTGGTATCAGAGAATTGGTTTAAGTGAACCAAAATTCGACTTATGCCGTAGGATTTTGGACTTAGACCGATGAGAAGTAGGTTAGGCTTAAGTAGGATGCCTAGCTAATGAGGTGGAATGCTCTAGGACGGGTTTGGGAGTGAGTGAGAGCGTGATTTAAGGCTTGTTTTTGTGTGTGATAATGTAGTTATATGTAGTAGAGCCTTAACATATGTAGTCACTCTTCAATTCTTGCTGACCGTCGTCGTTGCCTTGTAGAATTAATGGCAAACACTAGAGCTAGTAACCAGAGAGCAGGAGGAAATGGTAGTGGTATTCCTCCTAATGGAAACGGGGCTAGAAATGAAGTAGAGCAAAGGCAACCCCGTGCACAAAATCGCCGTCTTGGTGATCCACCAACTGTCTCTGAAGTAGAAAGGGCAAATCCGGTTATAGAGCAGGTTCCTAATCAAGCCCAACTACATGAAGAGTTGAGAGCTATTCGAGCTCTCTTAATGAGAAATGAAGAAGAGTTAGCTCAAATGAGGGCTGAGAGAAATGCAGAAAGGATTGGGAGCGAACAAAGGGGTGAGCGTTCGGAAGGGAATTACTCTAATCCCTCCCAAAGTGCTGAACCATCCATGGCAGCCGTGGGTGCTAATGGAGTTAATAATGGAGGACATGGAGTTGTTAATGCACCCCGTGTTAATAACTTCAAATACGAAAGTTTTCAGAAATGTGGTGCCAAGGAATTTGATGGTACCCAAAATGCAGTGGGAGCTATGGAGTGGATTGATGACATTGAGGTAGCCTTAGCTACCCTATAGACGCTTTGTTTAGACATTTGTTTACATTCAGTACTTAATGTCGAATTTATGTAATGACGTTTGGACGGTTGTTTTATGTTGGGCAACCGTTGGGTTTTCATTTGAACTATTCTATGATGTCGCAAGTAACACCAACTAAATGCAGAAACCAAAATGTTTTATTGGTTTTGACTTTTAAGGTCCTTTCTTCCGCAATATGACACCGTTAGGTGAAAAGTTTTTGAAAACCCATATTTTTAAACGACGGGTGTTACAAGTTGGTATCAGAGAATTGGTTTAAGTGAACCAAAATTCGACTTATGCCGTAGGATTTTGGACTTAGACCGATGAGAAGTAGGTTAGGCTTAAGTAGGATGCCTAGCTAATGAGGTGGAATGCTCTAGGACGGGTTTGGGAGTGAGTGAGAGCGTGATTTAAGGCTTGTTTTTGTGTGTGATAATGTAGTTATATGTAGTAGAGCCTTAACATATGTAGTCACTCTTCAATTCTTGCTGACCGTCGTCGTTGCCTTGTAGAATTAATGGCAAACACTAGAGCTAGTAACCAGAGAGCAGGAGGAAATGGTAGTGGTATTCCTCCTAATGGAAACGGGGCTAGAAATGAAGTATTGCCTAATGTAGTGGTCTATTATGCAGTTATGTAGTATAATGAAGTATTGCCTAATGTAGTGATCTATTATGCAGTTATGTAGTATAATGAAGTAATGCAGGATAGGCACATTTAGGATGATTATCCTATTTGATATGAAGTTGTTATGCAGATTTGTGTGATGTGTGACGTGCCTAAAGAACTTGTCTAATAATGAAGATTGTTTTAATTGGACAAATGCTTTTAAATTAAGTGTTATCTTACTTAGCTATTTTAATAGCTAACACTTGTTTCTTTTAATGTGGTTGTTCCCTCAGGTTTAGCTTGAAGGAACTATATGCAGAACGAGTGAGGCTTGGGTAGATGCAATGCAGGAGCCTTAGCTACCCTATAGACGCTTTGTTTAGACATTTGTTTACATTCAGTACTTAATGTCGAATTTATGTAATGACGTTTGGACGGTTGTTTTATGTTGGGCAACCGTTGGGTTTTCATTTGAACTATTCTATGATGTCGCAAGTAACACCAACTAAATGCAGAAACCAAAATGTTTTATTGGTTTTGACTTTTAAGGTCCTTTCTTCCGCAATATGACACCGTTAGGTGAAAAGTTTTTGAAAACCCATATTTTTAAACGACGGGTGTTACAAGTTGGTATCAGAGAATTGGTTTAAGTGAACCAAAATTCGACTTATGCCGTAGGATTTTGGACTTAGACCGATGAGAAGTAGGTTAGGCTTAAGTAGGATGCCTAGCTAATGAGGTGGAATGCTCTAGGACGGGTTTGGGAGTGAGTGAGAGCGTGATTTAAGGCTTGTTTTTGTGTGTGATAATGTAGTTATATGTAGTAGAGCCTTAACATATGTAGTCACTCTTCAATTCTTGCTGACCGTCGTCGTTGCCTTGTAGAATTAATGGCAAACACTAGAGCTAGTAACCAGAGAGCAGGAGGAAATGGTAGTGGTATTCCTCCTAATGGAAACGGGGCTAGAAATGAAGCTAGTATCTTATGTTCCCAAAAGATAATTCGATTGCCTATATCCGAGGGTAAAGTGATAACGGTGTATGGAGACAAGAAGAGAGGAGGAATAAAGATTATTAGTATGATGAAAGCTATTAAATGTATAAGGAAAAACAAGAGCCATTTCTTGGCTTATGTCATTGATGCAAGAAAAGAGAAGTCTCCAATCGCTAGTGTTGATGTAGTATCCAATTTCCCCGATGTGTTTCCCGATGATCTACCCGGTATTCCTCCCGATCGTGAAGTTACTTTTCAGATAGATCTTATTCCCGGTGCTACACCCGTTGCTAAAGCACCTTACCGATTAGCTCCTACAGAAATGAAGGAATTAATGACGCAACTACAGGAGTTACTTGACAAAGGGTTCATACAACCTAGTTCCTCGCCTTGGGGAGCTCCGGTTCTCTTTGTTAAGAAGAAGGACGGATCAATGCGCATGTGTATTGACTACCGTGAGTTGAACAAACGAACGGTCAAGAATAAGTATCCTCTCCCGAGAATTGATGATCTTTTTGATCAACTACATGGTGCTTCGTATTTTTCAAAGATTGATTTGCGGTCCGGTTACCATCAGTTAAAGGTAAAGAAGGAAGATGTAGCAAAGACAGCTTTCCGGACTAGATATGGTCATTATGAGTTCTTGGTCATGCCATTTGGGTTGACCAATGCTCCAGCCGCGTTTATGGACTTAATGAATCGGGTATGCCGCCCCTTTCTAGATCATTTTGTTATTGTGTTTATTGACGATATTTTGATCTACTCTAAGTCAGAGGATGAACACCGTGAGCATTTGAAAGCAGTTTTGGAGGTGTTGAGGGAGAAGAAGTTGTACGCAAAGTTTTCTAAATGTGAGTTTTGGCTCCGAGAAGTGCAGTTTCTTGGTCATGCCATTTGGGTTGACCAATGCTCCAGCCGCGTTTATGGACTTAATGAATCGGGTATGCCGCCCCTTTCTAGATCATTTTGTTATTGTGTTTATTGACGATATTTTGATCTACTCTAAGTCAGAGGATGAACACCGTGAGCATTTGAAAGCAGTTTTGGAGGTGTTGAGGGAGAAGAAGTTGTACGCAAAGTTTTCTAAATGTGAGTTTTGGCTCCGAGAAGTGCAGTTTCTTGGTCATGCCATTTGGGTTGACCAATGCTCCAGCCGCGTTTATGGACTTAATGAATCGGGTATGCCGCCCCTTTCTAGATCATTTTGTTATTGTGTTTATTGACGATATTTTGATCTACTCTAAGTCAGAGGATGAACACCGTGAGCATTTGAAAGCAGTTTTGGAGGTGTTGAGGGAGAAGAAGTTGTACGCAAAGTTTTCTAAATGTGAGTTTTGGCTCCGAGAAGTGCAGTTTCTTGGTCATGTTATTACATCGGAAGGTATTAAAGTAGATCCTTCAAAGATTGAAGCTGTTTCAAAGTGGGAGCAGCCAAAGACTCCTACCGAGATTAAGAGTTTTCTTGGTTTGGCTGGGTATTATAGAAGGTTTATTCAGGATTTTTCCCGAATAGCCAAGCCTATGACGGAATTAACAAAGAAGGGTGTGAAGTACGAGTGGACTGAAAAGCAGGAAAATGCATTCCAAACGTTGAAAAAGAAGTTGTGTGAAGCTCCTATCCTTGCCTTGCCTGAAGGTACTGATGATTTAGTGGTATATAGCGATGCTTCTATTACGGGTTTGGGTTGTGTCTTAATGCAGAGAGACAAAGTGATTGCTTATGCTTCACGTCAGTTGAAGCCTCATGAGAAGAATTACCCTACCCATGATCTTGAGTTAGCGGCGGTTGTGTTTGCATTGAAATTATGGAGACATTACTTATATGGTACTAAATGCACACTTTACACCGACCATAAGAGTTTACAATATATGTTTACTCAAAAGGAGATGAATGTGAGACAAAGAAGGGTGTGAAGTACGAGTGGACTGAAAAGCAGGAAAATGCATTCCAAACGTTGAAAAAGAAGTTGTGTGAAGCTCCTATCCTTGCCTTGCCTGAAGGTACTGATGATTTAGTGGTATATAGCGATGCTTCTATTACGGGTTTGGGTTGTGTCTTAATGCAGAGAGACAAAGTGATTGCTTATGCTTCACGTCAGTTGAAGCCTCATGAGAAGAATTACCCTACCCATGATCTTGAGTTAGCGGCGGTTGTGTTTGCATTGAAATTATGGAGACATTACTTATATGGTACTAAATGCACACTTTACACCGACCATAAGAGTTTACAATATATGTTTACTCAAAAGGAGATGAATGTGAGACAAAGAAGGTGGATGGAATTACTTAAAGACTATGATTGTGAAATCAAATACCATCCGGGTAAAGCCAATGTAGTGGCGGATGCACTAAGTAGGAAAGTGCAAAGCTCTTCTTGTAAGTTGATGAGCATGCAAGTTCAGGCCAAGTCGGGTCTATTAGATCGAATTAAAGAAGCACAAGAGAGGGCATTAATGAAGGATAATATTGATAACGAGAGTATTGGAAAGAAGAAACGACTTGTGATGGAGACTAATAGTCGTGGGTTTAAAACATACAAGGGTCGCATTTGGGTGCCACTGCTTGGTGGTAACCGAGAGTTGATCCTTGAAGAGGTCCATAGAAGTAGGTATTCGATGCATCCCGGTGTCACCAAAATGTATGCAGATTTGAAGCCGATTTATTGGTGGCCGGATATTAAAGGTGAAGTAGCTCATTTTGTAGCAAAGTGTTTGACGTGTGCAAGAGTGAAGACGGACCATCAAAAGCCGTATGGTTTGTTGCATCAATTAGAAATTCCCGAGTGGAAATGGGATCATATCACGATGGACTTTGTAACGAAGCTACCTAAAACGCCGAAAGGGAATGATATGATATGGGTGATTGTAGATAGATTGACGAAGAGTGCTCATTTTCTAGCTACCCGACAAGATGTGCCTTTAACGAAGATGGCAAAGATGTACATTGATGAAGTAGTTGCGAAACATGGAGTTCCCTTATCTATTGTTTCGGATCGAGACTCGAGGTTTGTGTCAAACTTTTGGAAGGGTCTTCAACGGGAGTTGGGTAGTAGAATAAATTTGAGTACCGCCTATCATCCCCAAACCGATGGGCAAAGTGAGAGAACCATTCAAACCTTGGAGGATATGTTGAGAACGTGTGTACTTGAATATGGTGGAGCATGGGATGAACACTTGAAGTTGATTGAATTTGCTTATAATAATAGTCACCATGCAAGTATTGGAATGCCACCATTTGAAATGTTATATGGAAGGAGATGTAGGACTCCAAGTTGTTGGATGGAGCCCGGTGAAACGAAGTTATGGTCTAAATTCGTAAGTTGTAAAGTAACGAAGTTAATACTTAAGTTCGTAAGAACTAAACGAAGTTATGGTCTAAATTCGTAAGTTGTAAAGTAACGAAGTTAATACTTAAGTTCGTAAGAACTAAACGAAGTTATGGTCTAAATTCGTAAGTTGTAAAGTAACGAAGTTAATACTTAAGTTCGTAAGAACTAAACGAAGTTATGGTCTAAATTCGTAAGTTGTAAAGTAACGAAGTTAATACTTAAGTTCGTAAGAACTAAACGAAGTTATGGTCTAAATTCGTAAGTTGTAAAGTAACGAAGTTAATACTTAAGTTCGTAAGAACTAAACGAAGTTATGGTCTAAATTCGTAAGTTGTAAAGTAACGAAGTTAATACTTAAGTTCGTAAGAACTAAACGAAGTTATGGTCTAAATTCGTAAGTTGTAAAGTAACGAAGTTAATACTTAAGTTCGTAAGAACTAAACGAAGTTATGGTCTAAATTCGTAAGTTGTAAAGTAACGAAGTTAATACTTAAGTTCGTAAGAACTAAACGAAGTTATGGTCTAAATTCGTAAGTTGTAAAGTAACGAAGTTAATACTTAAGTTCGTAAGAACTAAACGAAGTTATGGTCTAAATTCGTAAGTTGTAAAGTAACGAAGTTAATACTTAAGTTCGTAAGAACTAAACGAAGTTATGGTCTAAATTCGTAAGTTGTAAAGTAACGAAGTTAATACTTAAGTTCGTAAGAACTAAACGAAGTTATGGTCTAAATTCGTAAGTTGTAAAGTAACGAAGTTAATACTTAAGTTCGTAAGAACTAAACGAAGTTATGGTCTAAATTCGTAAGTTGTAAAGTAACGAAGTTAATACTTAAGTTCGTAAGAACTAAACGAAGTTATGGTCTAAATTCGTAAGTTGTAAAGTAACGAAGTTAATACTTAAGTTCGTAAGAACTAAACGAAGTTATGGTCTAAATTCGTAAGTTGTAAAGTAACGAAGTTAATACTTAAGTTCGTAAGAACTAAACGAAGTTATGGTCTAAATTCGTAAGTTGTAAAGTAACGAAGTTAATACTTAAGTTCGTAAGAACTAAACGAAGTTATGGTCTAAATTCGTAAGTTGTAAAGTAACGAAGTTAATACTTAAGTTCGTAAGAACTAAACGAAGTTATGGTCTAAATTCGTAAGTTGTAAAGTAACGAAGTTAATACTTAAGTTCGTAAGAACTAAACGAAGTTATGGTCTAAATTCGTAAGTTGTAAAGTAACGAAGTTAATACTTAAGTTCGTAAGAACTAAACGAAGTTATGGTCTAAATTCGTAAGTTGTAAAGTAACGAAGTTAATACTTAAGTTCGTAAGAACTAAACGAAGTTATGGTCTAAATTCGTAAGTTGTAAAGTAACGAAGTTAATACTTAAGTTCGTAAGAACTAAACGAAGTTATGGTCTAAATTCGTAAGTTGTAAAGTAACGAAGTTAATACTTAAGTTCGTAAGAACTGAGTAAACGAAGTTTAAGTTCGTACGAAGATTAAGTTCGTAAGAACTAAACGAAGTTATGGTCTAAATTCGTAAGTTGTAAAGTAACGAAGTTAATACTTAAGTTCGTAAGAACTAAACGAAGTTATGGTCTAAATTCGTAAGTTGTAAAGTAACGAAGTTAATACTTAAGTTCGTAAGAACTAAACGAAGTTATGGTCTAAATTCGTAAGTTGTAAAGTAACGAAGTTAATACTTAAGTTCGTAAGAACTGAGTAAACGAAGTTTAAGTTCGTACGAAGATTAAGTTCGTAAGAACTAAACGAAGTTATGGTCTAAATTCGTAAGTTGTAAAGTAACGAAGTTAATACTTAAGTTCGTAAGAACTGAGTAAACGAAGTTTAAGTTCGTACGAAGGCTAACTTCGTTAGGTGTAATTCTGAAATTTTACGTAGTCAGTCTTAAGTTCGTACGAGGGTCCATTTAAGGTCCTAAATGACTTATACTTTATATGTTAATGAACGATAGGTGTCGGAGGTTACTGATAAGCAGTATTAGCTACTTGTTTGTGCGCGTGTACTACAATCAGGTAAGATACACTACTTTTGTCACGCTGGGGGATCAACTAAAAGCAGGTTTCAAACTTACATACTTCCAATTGGTAACTTATAATGCATGTGGACTTATGGGGTTACTTGGGAGGTATTATGGGATTACGTAGTTGACCATGAGACCTGAAATGCAGTCCCTAATGTAGAAGAATGAAGTATTGCCTAATGTAGTGATCTATTATGCAGTTATGTAGTATAATGAAGTATTGCTTAATGTAGTATGACGCTATGCAGTTGATGTAGTCTAATGAAGTATTGTATTATGCATGAAATGTCGAAATGAAGTTGATGTATGTTGTGTGCATGTTTGTATGGCTTGAACACCTAGTGCACTAGACTTGCTAGGTTGCCATGTCACTTGCACGTTTAAGGGCCCAAAACGTAAAAGCAGTAACGCAGTAAATGTTTAGGTAATGCAGTCACCTAAACTAAATAACGTAGGTTCGAGCTCGTTAAACTTTGATGCAGTAAAGTGTTAAGCTTAACCCGTACAAGTCTTAGCCGGATGAGTACGCTAACGCAGTTGTTGCTTGGGTGGCTCCTAGCAACGTGGTCACACGCAGTTTGAGTAATTAACGGAGGATTGACCCCCTCAGGATTTTGGATTACTCTCGGATTGGCTTGCCATTCCTTAACGACGTACGATGGGTGGCCTTTTGGTGAACCATCAAGTCGGGTGCAATGTAGAGCACACTTAATGCAGTTAATAACGTAGTAAAGCAGAAATGTAGAAAGCAGATATGTGGATAATGAAGTAATGCAGGATAGGCACATTTAGGATGATTATCCTATTTGATATGAAGTTGTTATGCAGATTTGTGTGATGTGTGACGTGCCTAAATAACTTGTCTAATAATGAAGATTGTTTTAATTGGACAAATGCTTTTAAATTAAGTGTTATCTTACTTAGCTATTTTAATAGCTAACACTTGTTTCTTTTAATGTGGTTGTTCCCTCAGGTTTAGCTTGAAGGAACTGTATGCAGAACGAGTGAGGCTTGGGTAGATGCAATGCAGGAGCCTTAGCTACCCTATAGACGCTTTGTTTAGACATTTGTTTACATTCAGTACTTAATGTCGAATTTATGTAATGACGTTTGGACGGTTGTTTTATGTTGGGCAACCGTTGGGTTTTCATTTGAACTATTCTATGATGTCGCAAGTAACACCAACTAAATGCAGAAACCAAAATGTTTTATTGGTTTTGACTTTTAAGGTCCTTTCTTCCGCAATATGACACCGTTGGGGGGGGGGGGGGGGGGGGGGGGGGGGGGGGGGGGGGGGGGGGGGGGGGGGGGGGGGGGGGGGGGGGGGGGGGGGGGGGGGGGGGGGGGGGGGGGGGGGGGGGGGGGGGGGGGGGGGGGGGGGGGGGGGGGGGGGGGGGGGGGGGGGGGGGGGGGGGGGGGGGGGGGGGGGGGGGGGGGGGGGGGGGGGGGGGGGGGGGGGGGGGGGGGGGGGGGGGGGGGGGGGGGGGGGGGGGGGGGGGGGGGGGGGGGGGGGGGGGGGGGGGGGGGGGGGGGGGGGGGGGGGGGGGGGGGGGGGGGGGGGGGGGGGGGGGGGGGGGGGGGGGGGGGGGGGGGGGGGGGGGGGGGGGGGGGGGGGGGGGGGGGGGGGGGGGGGGGGGGGGGGGGGGGGGGGGGGGGGGGGGGGGGGGGGGGGGGGGGGGGGGGGGGGGGGGGGGGGGGGGGGGGGGGGGGGGGGGGGGGGGGGGGGGGGGGGGGGGGGGGGGGGGGGGGGGGGGGGGGGGGGGGGGGGGGGGGGGGGGGGGGGGGGGGGGGGGGGGGGGGGGGGGGGGGGGGGGGGGGGGGGGGGGGGGGGGGGGGGGGGGGGGGGGGGGGGGGGGGGGGGGGGGGGGGGGGGGGGGGGGGGGGGGGGGGGGGGGGGGGGGGGGGGGGGGGGGGGGGGGGGGGGGGGGGGGGGGGGGGGGGGGGGGGGGGGGGGGGGGGGGGGGGGGGGGGGGGGGGGGGGGGGGGGGGGGGGGGGGGGGGGGGGGGGGGGGGGGGGGGGGGGGGGGGGGGGGGGGGGGGGGGGGGGGGGGGGGGGGGGGGGGGGGGGGGGGGGGGGGGGGGGGGGGGGGGGGGGGGGGGGGGGGGGGGGGGGGGGGGGGGGGGGGGGGGGGGGGGGGGGGGGGGGGGGGGGGGGGGGGGGGGGGGGGGGGGGGGGGGGGGGGGGGGGGGGGGGGGGGGGGGGGGGGGGGGGGGGGGGGGGGGGGGGGGGGGGGGGGGGGGGGGGGGGGGGGGGGGGGGGGGGGGGGGGGGGGGGGGGGGGGGGGGGGGGGGGGGGGGGGGGGGGGGGGGGGGGGGGGGGGGGGGGGGGGGGGGGGGGGGGGGGGGGGGGGGGGGGGGGGGGGGGGGGGGGGGGGGGGGGGGGGGGGGGGGGGGGGGGGGGGGGGGGGGGGGGGGGGGGGGGGGGGGGGGGGGGGGGGGGGGGGGGGGGGGGGGGGGGGGGGGGGGGGGGGGGGGGGGGGGGGGGGGGGGGGGGGGGGGGGGGGGGGGGGGGGGGGGGGGGGGGGGGGGGGGGGGGGGGGGGGGGGGGGGGGGGGGGGGGGGGGGGGGGGGGGGGGGGGGGGGGGGGGGGGGGGGGGGGGGGGGGGGGGGGGGGGGGGGGGGGGGGGGGGGGGGGGGGGGGGGGGGGGGGGGGGGGGGGGGGGGGGGGGGGGGGGGGGGGGGGGGGGGGGGGGGGGGGGGGGGGGGGGGGGGGGGGGGGGGGGGGGGGGGGGGGGGGGGGGGGGGGGGGGGGGGGGGGGGGGGGGGGGGGGGGGGGGGGGGGGGGGGGGGGGGGGGGGGGGGGGGGGGGGGGGGGGGGGGGGGGGGGGGGGGGGGGGGGGGGGGGGGGGGGGGGGGGGGGGGGGGGGGGGGGGGGGGGGGGGGGGGGGGGGGGGGGGGGGGGGGGGGGGGGGGGGGGGGGGGGGGGGGGGGGGGGGGGGGGGGGGGGGGGGGGGGGGGGGGGGGGGGGGGGGGGGGGGGGGGGGGGGGGGGGGGGGGGGGGGGGGGGGGGGGGGGGGGGGGGGGGGGGGGGGGGGGGGGGGGGGGGGGGGGGGGGGGGGGGGGGGGGGGGGGGGGGGGGGGGGGGGGGGGGGGGGGGGGGGGGGGGGGGGGGGGGGGGGGGGGGGGGGGGGGGGGGGGGGGGGGGGGGGGGGGGGGGGGGGGGGGGGGGGGGGGGGGGGGGGGGGGGGGGGGGGGGGGGGGGGGGGGGGGGGGGGGGGGGGGGGGGGGGGGGGGGGGGGGGGGGGGGGGGGGGGGGGGGGGGGGGGGGGGGGGGGGGGGGGGGGGGGGGGGGGGGGGGGGGGGGGGGGGGGGGGGGGGGGGGGGGGGGGGGGGGGGGGGGGGGGGGGGGGGGGGGGGGGGGGGGGGGGGGGGGGGGGGGGGGGGGGGGGGGGGGGGGGGGGGGGGGGGGGGGGGGGGGGGGGGGGGGGGGGGGGGGGGGGGGGGGGGGGGGGGGGGGGGGGGGGGGGGGGGGGGGGGGGGGGGGGGGGGGGGGGGGGGGGGGGGGGGGGGGGGGGGGGGGGGGGGGGGGGGGGGGGGGGGGGGGGGGGGGTAGTGGGGGAGTGGGGAGAGAGGGGGGGGATGCAACAAGGAGGGGATTGCAGAACGAGTGAGGTTGGGGTAGATGCAATGCAGGAGCCTTAGCTACCCTATAGACGCTTTGTTTAGACATTTGTTTACATTCAGTACTTAATGTCGAATTTATGTAATGACGTTTGGACGGTTGTTTTATGTTGGGCAACCGTTGGGTTTTCATTTGAACTATTCTATGATGTCGCAAGTAACACCAACTAAATGCAGAAACCAAAATGTTTTATTGGTTTTGACTTTTAAGGTCCTTTCTTTCGCAATATGACACCGTTAGGTGAAAAGTTTTTGAAAACCCATATTTTTAAACGACGGGTGTTACAGGTAAAGTCATTGCTTATGCCTCTCGTCAATTGAAGGTGCATGAGAAGAACTACCCGACACATGATTTGGAATTGGGAGCGGTTGTGTTTGCTTTGAAGTGTTGGAGGCATTATCTATATGGCACCAAATGTGTGATTTATACCGATCACAAGAGTCTCCAACACATCTTTAACCAAAGTGAATTGAATATGAGGCAAAGGCGTTGGTTAGAACTATTTAGTGATTATGATTGTGACATCCGTTATCACCCGGCAAGGCAAATGTAGTAGCCGATGCCTTGAGCCGAAAGGAGAGAGTGAAGCCAAGACGGGCTAGAGCTATGAGCCTCACGGTAGGGCCAAATATTCGTGATCGGATCATTGAAGCCCAAGTTCAAGCCACCCTACCAGAAAACTTTGGAGACGAAAGCCTAGACGGTATGGAACAACTATTTGACCGAAAGAATGATAATGGACTATACATGGTTGAAAGACTTTGGATTCCTATCTTCGGTAACTTAAGAGCGCTTATTATGAATGAAGCTCATCAATCGCCTTATTCGGTCCATCCCGGGTCGGATAAGATGTACTTTGATTTGAAAGACTTGTATTGGTGGCCGGGCATGAAGCGTGATGTGGCTAAGTATGTGAGTGAGTGTCTTACTTGCTTACAAGTCAAGGCCGATCACAAGAAGCCACCCGGGTTGTTGGTACAACCGGTGATGCCCGATTGGAAGTGGGAGCATATTTCAATGGACTTCATTACTAAACTACCGAAGACAAGAAGCGGCTGTGACACGATTTGGGTGATAGTAGATCGGTTAACGAAATCGGCTCACTTTTTAGCCATTCGTGAAACCGATAAATTTGACACTTTGGCTCGTTTGTACATCAAAGAAGTAATATCTAAGCATGGAGTGCCGATTTCTATCATTTCTGATAGAGATGCCCGTTTCAAATCGAATTTTTGGAAAGCCTTTCAAAAAGCCATGGGTACTCGACTTGACATGAGCACGGCGTTTCACCCTCAAACGGATGGGCAAACCGAGAGAACCATTCAAACACTTGAAGACATGTTGAGGGCGTGTGCAATTGATTTCGGTGGAAGTTGGGAAGACCATTTGCCGCTAGTTGAGTTTTCATATAACAATAGCTATCATGCTACTATTCAAATGACACCCTTTAAAGCATTGTATGGTAGGGTATGTCGTTCTCCTCTAGCTTGGGCGGAAATTGGAGAGAGTCAACTTATCGGGCCAGAAATTGTGATTGAAACAACCAAGGTAATATCTCAAATTAAGGAGAAGTTGCAATTGGCCCGTGAACGTCAAAAGAAGTATGCCGATGTGAGGCGAAGACCGTTGGAGTTTGAAGTTGGTGATTATGTACTTTTGAAGGTATCGCCTTGGAAGGGTGTTGTACGTTTTGTGAAGCGGAGAAAACTTGCACCAAGGTATGTTGGTCCTTTCAAGATTCTTGAACGGGTTGGGAAGGTTGCTTATCGGCTAGAATTGCCTCAAGAGCTTAGCGGTGTGCATGATGTGTTTCATATTTGTAACTTGCGCAAGTGTTTGGCGGATCCTACACATCATGTGCCTATGGACGAAATTAGGGTTGATTCGAATTTGAACTTTGTTGAAGAGCCGGTAGAGATCTTGGATCGCCAAGAAAAGAAACTCAAGAGTAAACGCTACACGATTGTGAAGGTTAGATGGAATGCTAGACGTGGAGCCGAGTTCACTTGGGAGAGAGAAGACCATATGAAGTCTAAGTATCCGCATTTGTTTGATAATTAGGGTTTTGTTGAATTTCGGGACGAAATTCTTTCAACGGGGGAATAATGTAACATCCGTAAATTTTGACCCGTTGACTTTATGTGTAATTTGACTAACAAATTGAGTTAATGAATTAATTGGGTCGTTTTGTGAGTTAAATGGCAATGTGGTATATTCGGGTCGATAATATGTGTTGGTCGGTATTTAAATGTGTAGCTATTGTGTTGTGACTTGTGAAGGGAGCGGGTCGGCCCGTGGGTAGTCCAAGACCCACCAGCCACCCAATGACCCATTTCCCCCCCCTTTATCCCTTTCTCCCCCTCTCATTCTCATTTCTATCTATCTATCTCTTTCTCTCTTTCTCTCAAAAACAAAGCAAGATCATTCTTCTCTTCTCCCTACCATCTACTTAGTGTTTAGAAAGGGTATAACACTAGATTCATCGCCATCTATACCACATTATCGTCATATCGAAGAATCAAAAGGTGGAAGTCTTGCATTTTGTCCATTTGACCTAATTTCGGGTTCTAGCTCAAGGAGAAGTTTTGGTAAGTCAAATTCATCCCATTTATACCTACTTATGTTTGTTTATGCATTTCTAGTCATCTTGAACTTTTACAAGTCCTAAATCGGCTTAAATCTCGTTTTAGGTCAAATTAGGGTTTAAATTAGGGTTTGAAGGTTTTGGGTATGATTTTGATGTTTTGGTTGAATTTGTGGATTGGGTTATGTTTATTTATGGTTAATGGTGTTTATTTATGCTTCAAATCAAGTTACAAGGCTTTACAAATCGTTTTGGAAGTCATATGGGTTGTTTTTGGGTTTTTGGTTCGGACTGCAGCTGCTGCTGCTTCTGGCCAGAACTGGGCCACTGCGGCGCAGTGGCTTAGGCCTAGCCCACTGCGGCGCAGTGGCTAGGGCCTGGTCAAGTCATGGTTAGCCCACTGCGGCGCAGTGAGCTTGGCAAAGGCTCACTGCGGCGCAGTGGTTAGATTCTGGAAATTTTGCGCGTCGATTTTTAAACGTTAATAACTTTTGATCCGTAACTCCAAATAAGTCGTATGACCTATCGTTGGAATCGTAAGAGAGTCTAGTTTCTTGTAGTAACACTCTTTTTATGTGAATCTTTTCTCATTTCTAAAAAGGTCGAGTCGAACGCGTCTTGTTCCTACTCGTTAAGGTTGTAAAGGTGTTTAGGGTTTGTGACTTGACTTAATTGTGCTAAACCAACTTGTTTATGATTGTAGAGTTGACATTTCGGTATTATGATGTGTAATTATAGGTTGTGGACGTGTGGATCCTATTATTCGTTTGTAATCTTATACTAGCTTCTTTGCCGGACAAGGTGAGTTTCGTATCTCCCTACTCGCTTGAGATTCGGGCTGAAAAGTGTAAACCTGGCGTGTTTACTTGCATTTGTTGA
>CM067174.1:3760525-3783025 GCA_034093135.1 Erigeron breviscapus | reverse complement strand
CCAATCTGCCCTTCACATGAAATGTGAATTGTAGGTTTTATGTGTGTGTTTCACCAAGTCCCAACCCACAAATTTCAATTATAATTTCTTGAATCTTTCGTGGGGCCCACCTTTGATTTAAATTTCTTCAAAATCATTAACATTGGCACTGGGATCTTTGCTTTTTCTTCAACATAATTAATCATACCATTTTCTTAACAACCACCGTTTTCTTCTTAGCTCTTTTCACATCGCCGCCGTCATCCTCCATCTCCGCCGGCCTTTTTTCGGTGATCAGGGGTGGGGAAACGCGTGAAGTGGGAATCTTGGATCTGGGTTTTTTTGACACGACATCAAGATCCATGGATTTTGAAGATATGGGTTTGACCGCCGACATTGAATCTCGTACTTGTTGGATCTACCCCGCCGGATACCATGACACCGGGAAAACAATGGTGGCTGGAAAACCTATCCTTCCACCCCGCAGCCACAAGACAATGGTGGCAGTACTCTAAAATTAAAGAAAAAGGAAGAAAGATTAAGAATGGATCTTCCTACCGGAACTCCGTCGGACACCATGACGCCGGTGGCCGGACCCAACCACCGTAGCTACCACTTTTCCTTTCTTTGCCAAGAACCGTTAATGTGATTTAATGGTTTATTGTTATGATTTGTTTGTCATAGATATGATTTGCTGTTGCTATTCCAACTTTTATGATCTTGTTATACTTACTCCAATTTAGATATAGATATAGGTAGAATAATTTAGTTATAGATTTGGATGATGGATGATTGATGTTCAAAATCTGGAAAAGAAACAAAAATTGTTGTTGATTTAGGTTTTATTTTGTTAAATTTGTGAACAAAAGGTTTAGATTTATTTACACTTTTGGTCCCTGTGTTGGGAAAATGACGAAATTACCCATCACGTGTATGGCACGTGATTTCCTTTTTAACGGACATTACTACCTAGGACCAAAAGTGTTGACGGGACAAAGTTTTTTGGACTAAAACTGTAATTTTTGAAAGGTAGGGACGAAACCTGCAAGTTGGGTACCACGACAGGGACAATTTCTGTAATTAACTCGGATAAATTACAAAACACATCAAAAACATGTACTAAAAATACACATGTTTTTAGATCCACACGTCAATTTTGGATTTGGTTATTATGAATAATAAATATCTATTAATAATAATAACTAGTTAAAGTATTAAAGTTCTTAAAAGCCAGAAAATAGCGAAAAGTCCTTAAATTAAAAAATCGTAACAATTTAGTCGTTAATGTTACTTTGCATCGATGCAAAGCTAGTGTTAGAACGTTTGTGCTACGATGACTTAATCTTGGTTTCGTCAATGTAAGTAGTTCGAAATGAAATTTGAGTAAAGAACTATGTATGAGTAGTATTCTAAATATTGTACGTACCTCAACCAAATATACAAAATTTCAGACTTAAAATCTTGATTAATGATTGACTTACAAACGAAGAAAATAAATGAATCTTTATATTTAGATTTATATTAAATAAATCTATAAATCCCTTATAAAGGGTATTGAGATTAAGTTTTAAGCATTTTTTTCATTCCCATAATACCCTCCTTAATTAGGGGTTAAGTATCTCGGAGTGTAAGTAACTTTACAACTTTTTCTATTGTGTGTATGCATCAAAAATTTTGAACATTGTATGTAAGTATCTCGCTAAATTGAACGCTTAATGTAAAAATGTATACGTGGCAACCATATGAGCTGCCCACGTAGAAGTTTTTGATTGGTCAACGTAAAAATTTTACATTAAGTGTTCAATTTAGCGAGATACTTACATACAATGTACAAAATTTTTTATACTTACATACAATAGGAAAAGTTGCAAAGTTACTTACACTCCGGGATACTAAACCCCTTAATTACATTATATTTTACCCGTCCACCTCTAATTGCCGAATTTACCCTTGCCAAAAAATTAAACCCACAAAGAAACCCACAGCCGATCCGATCTCATTCTCACAATCCACCGTCAAATCCACCCACAAAGAAACCCACAAAAAATTACCCATCTCTCCTCCCATTTCACCACCACCAAATCCACCGTCACCACCATCTCAATCTCCGCCGCGGTTGAGCCACCGCCGGATTCATCGCCACCAACCATCGCCACCAATATGTTAACCAAATCGACACACACACACACTAAATCACAACCCCTCTCTCTCTCGCCGGATTCATCGCCACCAACCACCGCCGCCGGATTCATCACCATCAACAAGGGTTTTTCTTTCTGTTATTATTATTAATTTCTGATTAAATTGTTGTACATCTATATTATTATTATTGTTGTACATCTATTTTATTATTATTGTTGTACATCTATTTTAATTTTATTTTACCAGTTCAGGGGGTTTTTATGCTCTTCACCGCCTTAAACATCACCACCAACCACCGTCCGCCGGAATCTGACTAAATGTTTATGGTATTTTTTTTTTGTTTTCTCACTAATGGTTTACGGTTTTCATTTTGAATGATACTCTTGCAAGATTAAAGGACTGTTTGCCACTATATTGGTTTTCAACAAATCAAGAATTAAGATTATGATTTCCCACAAACTTCCATAATGTGTCAGGTTTGGGTGAAGCACAATCAAATTCTGAATTTTATGAAAAGATCTTATGATTTTCTGGTCATGCTAAAAGGTCATTTCTTGCAATGGCAGGTTTTGTGGTCATACCAAATATGGTAATTATTTCTTCGTTATTGTATATATATCTACCAAATACGTGTATAACAGTTTCTATTAATACGGAAGTACATTCTGATCTCACTCTTTTTCTTGGTTTAGTTAAAAGTAATTAATTTGAATATACAGAAAGCTAATATGTATCTAACATAATGGAGTATTCACAAAAAGTTACATACTTGGATATTATCATTGAGCTACTATTCGTTCTATGCATTTTGAAAAAAAGTACTCTATTGGCAAGATAAGTCTTTCGGCCTTTTGAAAAGAAAAAAAATTATCCAGTTTGGTGTTCTTTATTTGTTTTTTTTGGTTCTTTGTTGAACTTGAGTGTGTTTTTCAAGGAGCCGTTCGCATTGGATGAGGAAGTGTTCCGGCCAAGTATGCTTCCGTCCATCAACACCGTCGTCCATCATCACCGCCAGAAATCATTTCTTTTGCAGATTTTTCATATTTACAATCGCCGCTTTCAAAAGGGTTTTCAAGGATGGATGCAATTAAGGATGGATGCATCAGTAATCGCCTCTCTTTTTAAGGTTGGATGCAGTTAAAGGTACAAAATTTTCAATTATTTTATATACTCTTATCTTAATCCATTCCATGTATTCTTTCACATTCTATATCTATAGATTCGAAAGACTTGATGGTAATTTTTATCTTATTTCGTAATTATTTTTAAAGCTTCGTGTAATCTTTTTGCTTGCTTTCAATTTTTTGTTTCAATGCCAAACAACTAACGACGTGATTAACAATAAATTTACTAAAATGAGACAACTTTTTCTTATTTGCTTCTTTTTGAATTTTTCATTTTTTGCAGATGGATATCATGGACAGAGTGTGTTTCTCATTCTTTGCTCATGGATTATTCCATGAAGATCTCATTCATACTTTCATTTTGGTTTTCAGGCATTTATTTGCTGGTGGGTTTATTGTATCCTTCTGTTGAATGGTAGAACAAGGTAAATGGTTAAAAAACATACCGGTGTGTTTACTTTACTTTCATACTTGCAGTTTTTGTTTCATGATAGAGAAAAGGTGTAACGTGATTTTTCATCAATGTTATTTAATCATACAATGGGGAAGGGGATTATGTGTTTCTTTACTCATTCAAACAAATTATCTAGCATATTCATATGATAAGGATGAAGTCCAAGTTATGGAACTTGGGCTATTGTATAGTTTTGTACAATATTTGCAGTCAGGTAAATTTGATTTTTTTAAATGTTTTTAGGATAGGTATATTGATGGCAACTAGCATGATCTCTATGTTTTTAGGATAGATACATGGTTTGATAATGTTTCCTGGCATTGGTTTAATGGGTCAGATTTTGTTACACAACGTATACTGATAGTATATGGTTTAGAACTTGCTCTTTCCTGTGATGTTTGGGAATTTCTTGATAAGTATCTTTTTCCCAGTTTTTTCATGTTTTGTACTTTGGAGTATTCACTATTTTGTTGTTCATTGTGTGTAGGTATCTTAGTGTTATCACCATTTCTGCACTTGATCCATCTATCGATGCCTGCAAAATAAGTTCAGGTTAGACGTTATTTTGCCTACAACTAATTGTTTCGTATTGATAACAATCATGTCTTATACCATTGGTAAAAAACTAAAAACGTAATTTTGTGACTGACAATTAACCCCAAAAACCACGCAATCTAAACAATTACACACTATGTTTACAAGTATACTATAAACTAAGTATGACATTAACAATGATTAGTTTTTTTGCATGCAAAAGTGTTGGAGAACTGGTACTTATTTTAGAATGAACTTGAAATTTGGAACTATCGAGTGGTTAATTATGTTTTCATAGTTAACTGTATTTTATGATGAATCTTATTCTGGAATTCTCAAGCGGTTAATCTCAAGTGAAATTCTCAATGGTTAATTATACATAGGAATAAATGAATACTTTTGATTCTCTATATATTCTCCATTGTAGTTGGTAATATGGTAAAGAAGTTGGGTCATCTTAGAACTATTATTGGACTTCAGGTTAGTCGAGTTGCGTAACTGGTCTGAATAGGTTAAGTTGACTCAGGCCATTTTAGTTGGGTTGATGCGGCTGTCAATTTGGGTAACGGGTCTGACCAGTTGGGTTGGAACATGTTAAAACTTAAAACTGAAATACGGTGCCTTTTTCTATAATTGCATTTTGACCCAATATGGGCACCAAATTGCGGTATAATTTGAGTGGGTAACAATTTTGTAGTAGAAGAGCTACTGAAAAGTTAAGTTGGCCTTTAGCGATCTTTTTAGACGGTTCAATTAAACCCCCGCTATCAACAAAATCTTAAACCCCTCTTATGCGTGCTCTTTAAACTACACCTACATTTTATCTTTGTTTTTTTTGCCTTAATAGATCAAAAAAAATTGGTCATTTTTTTCGTAAAATTAACCTCTTTGCATGACTTTTTGCACGAAAACAAGGAGTTATTGAATCTGTCTATGGTTAATATTAATATAGATTAGGGACATTTCATATTAACTATGAAGAAATTCTATGTAATTGACTATTCTTACGATACATGTAGAGAAAGTTTGACCTTGGTTTCGCTAAGGGGTGTTTCAAGACCTTATGATTTCGCTAAGGGGTGTTTCAAGACCTTATGGAAGAGATGAATGATCAAATCATGGTGGTGGAAGTGCATATAAAGGAACTCAATAAAATTATTAAACGCATTTGTATACTTTGAAAGATGTTATGGATAATATCTACTATAAGTAACGTGTTATACCATATTATTGGTATAATTATTTAATGTTTGGTCATATTCGACTACACACATAATAAACTTTCATAATATTTTGATGTTATGTCAATTTCTTTTTACTTTGTCTTTTGTTTGTAGGTAGATTGGTAGTTGTGTCGATTATTTTAAAACACTCTTGAATCATGAATGCAATCAAAGTAATGTTTACTGATATGCAACTTAAGTTAAATTAGTCATCGGCCTTACTCTCTCATGACCATGTCATATTATTAGCTTTTATTTGTTCCTTTAGTTTTTACTTGCCTAACATTTTTCTCATGCTTTTGGACTCATAATAACATCATACATTGATGCCACATGAACCAAGCTATCACCTGAAATTGTCCGTACCCTAACGCAACAGCACGGTACCGCCACACAAAACTATCATTCTTTCATCAGCTTCCGCCGCAACGCGTGGGCACAAGGCTAGTAGATATAATAATGCATAAACAAACCATTATTAGATAACTGAAATGCGTAAGACTACTTAACACATCGAGAAAGACAAGACGATCGATGAAGCAGCCATGTTAAAACTGTATTATTTTTTTTGAACGACAAATATAATACACTACTAAATTACACCATATAATACTAAATTACCATTGTCAAGGATTGAACCTTGGTCTATATTTCAAGAGGCAAGAGCATCTACCACCCCACATAAGTGGTGGAAGAAAAGGAAAAGATAAAAATAGTGGAAGACGGGTAAAAAACGGTAAGAGAAAGAAACTTATATATGTAAAACTTTAACGACAATAAAAATACTCACAAACCAAAAATATATATTAGATAACATCATTCAATTTAAATGATACAACTAACTCTAGCTTATTAAAATGTGATGATGGTATCTACTTAATAACTCCCGATTGTTGTGTTCTAAGTTAAAGTCCATCGACTCAACAACCATATTTTATTATTTTAACCCTTTAATTATTCAATAGGTTAGGCCCACTTTGTTTTATTAAAAAACACTATTTTAATCAACATATTTATACTCCTTTATAAAAATTGAGTGGTGTTGAAAGTTTATAATTTTTGGGACATGCGAATTTCTTTATTTGCTCTTACACACCCATTATTCTTTACTCCTGCTCTTCCATATTCTATAGCTCTCTTTCTTTGGCAAACAATTAAGGAAGTAATACATAAACTGACCAAAAATCAAGAGTCAAAAACAAGGTAATCGTGACATGAGGAACCCTGTCCATGGTATCCGCCGCAACGAGCGGATACCATGCTCATTATCTCTCTATATACTAAGAGAAAATATGTTTTTTCCTATGTGTCATTTTTAGTTTTTGCCACATTGAATTTTTAATGAGGTGTCAATTTCCCATTTAAATTGTTATATTTATGTTGCCATATATGATCGTAATCATCAATTTTAATCCTAATCATCAATCATAATCCTAATCATTAATATTTATTTTTTTAGTTTTCTATATAAGTACAAAGATTATATACATTATACTACATTTTTTTTATTAATTCAATGATAATTATCTTTTATCAAATAAGATTGTTTATTATATTATGTTTATTTTTTCGAAAAAGTATTTATTATATTATTTTAATAATTATATATCATAAAAAGATTTTTATGATTTATAATATTTATGTTTCATTAGTCATGCTTTTACATATTTGACGTATATCATATATTCATAAACTATAATTTTATTGTTTGTATCAGTCGTAATCTGACAGTTTTTTATATTATTATAAGTTATGGAAAAAAATGTAACTATCAGTTATTATATTTTTTTATTTATGTTCTCAGTTATCTCGCACAACGTGCGGGTTTAATCTAGTTGGTATATATACTTATTTATAAAACTATTGGGTGGTGTTGAAAGTTTAGAATTTTTGAGACATGCGAATTTACTTATTTGCTCTTACACACCCATTATTCTTTACTCCTGCTCTTCCATATTCTATAGCTCTCTTTCTTTGGCAAACACTCTTCTCTTTCTTTGGCAAACAATTAAGGAAGTAATACATAAACTGACCAAAAATCAAGAGTCAAAAACAAGGTAATCGTGACATGAGGAACCCTGTCCATGGTATCCGCCGCAATACCATGCTCGTAATATAGTATAGATATAGATATAGATATAGATATAGATATAGATATAGATATAGATATAGATATAGATATAGATATAGATATAGATATAGATATAGATATAGATATAGATATAGATATAGATATAGATATAGATATAGATATAGATATAGATATAGATATAGATATAGATATAGATATAGATATAGATATAGATATAGATATAGATATAGATATAGATATAGATATAGATATAGATATAGATATAGAACACTATTTAGATATAGATATAGATATAGATATAGATATAGATATAGATATAGATATAGATATAGATATAGATATAGATATAGATATAGATATAGATATAGATATAGATATAGATATAGATATAGATATAGATATAGATATAGATATAGATATAGATATAGATATAGATATAGATATAGATATAGATATAGATATAGATATAGATATAGATATAGATATAGATATAGATATAGATATAGATATAGATATAGATATAGATATAGATCAGAACACTATAGATATAGATATAGATATAGATATAGATATAGATATAGATATAGATATAGATATAGATATAGATATAGATATAGATATAGATATAGATATAGATATAGATATAGATATAGATATAGATATAGATATAGATATAGATATAGATATAGATATAGATATAGATATAGATATAGATATAGATATAGATATAGATATAGATATAGATATAGATATAGATATAGATATAGATATAGATATAGATATAGATATAGATATAGATATAGATATAGATATAGATATAGATCAGAACACTATTTACCTATAGATATAGATATAGATATAGATATAGATATAGATATAGATATAGATATAGATATAGATATAGATATAGATATAGATATAGATATAGATATAGATATAGATATAGATATAGATATAGATATAGATATAGATATAGATATAGATATAGATATAGATATAGATATAGATATAGATATAGATATAGATATAGATATAGATATAGATATAGATATAGATATAGATATAGATATAGATATAGATATAGATATAGATATAGATATAGATATAGATATAGATATAGATATAGATATAGATATAGATATAGATATAGATATAGATATAGATATAGATATAGATATAGATATAGATATAGATATAGATATAGATATAGATATAGATATAGATATAGATATAGATATAGATATAGATATAGATATAGATATAGATATAGATATAGATATAGATATAGATATAGATATAGATATAGATATAGATATAGATATAGATATAGATATAGATATAGATATAGATATAGATATAGATATAGATATAGATATAGATATAGATATAGATATAGATATAGATATAGATATAGATATAGATATAGATATAGATATAGATCAGATATAGATATAGATATAGATATAGATATAGATATAGATATAGATATAGATATAGATATAGATATAGATATAGATATAGATATAGATATAGATATAGATATAGATATAGATATAGATATAGATATAGATATAGATATAGATATAGATATAGATATAGATATAGATATAGATATAGATATAGATATAGATATAGATCAGAACACTATAGATATAGATATAGATATAGATATAGATATAGATATAGATATAGATATAGATAAATAAAAAATCCAAAATGCTTTATATAGATATAGATATAGAATTGCATGTATAGATATTTAGATTGTTAAATAGAAGTAAAAATCATAAGGAATTCATGCAAAATTCTTTATGATTATTACTTAGATATATAGATATAAATTGCTTAGTTTAATGGTCCAATAATTAGGGTTAATTATTTGATAATTGTGTGACTATGTGAATTTTTCGTGTGATTTTTTCTGCTTGACACCAGTTCACTAAACAATTCATATAAAATCAACCATAATGAGTTAGGAGCTGTCCTTTGGACTGTAGATGCACGACTCATAGGGCTACAACTTTGTAGTTCTGGTCGAAGGCTGATTCGGACTGCAAATAGGACTAAACTGGTCGTGAAGCTGCTGGAAATTTCCAGTCAGCATGTTTATATGTATTTATTTGATAATTGTGCTTGAATCCTAACAGTGGTATCACGAGCCTAATATGTGATATATTAGTTACAAAGTTCAAAACTTGAAGAGGGGTTTAGGGTTGGTTCGATTTATTTAATAATTAAATATTAAAATCGATTTTTTATTTATTTATTTTAATATAAATCGAAATTTAATAAAAATAAAATTAGGGTTTTTGTTTTTATTATTAATTCAACCTAATTAAGTTAATGGTTAAATTAAACCTCTATGCAAGTTTTGATTGTGTGAATTGGCATGTTTATTTGATATAAATTGCATGTTTTATGTATCTTTTATTTAATGTTGTTAAATAGAAGTAATAATCATAAGGAATTCATGCAAAATTATTTATGATTATTACTTAGATATATAGATATAAATTGCTTAGTTTAATGGTCCAATAATTAGGGTTAATTATTTGATAATTGTGTGACTATGTGAATTTTTCGTGTGATTTTTTCTGCTTGACACCAGTTCACTAAACAATTCATATAAAATCAACCATAATGAGTTAGGAGCTGTCCTTTGGACTGTAGATGCACGACTCATAGGGATACAACTTTGTAGTTCTGGTCGAAGGCTGATTCGGACTGCAAATAGGACTAAACTGGTCGTGAAGCTGCTGGAAATTTCCAGTCAGCATGTTTATATGTATTTATTTGATAATTGTGTGACTATGTGAATTTTTCGTGTGATTTTTTCTGCTTGACACCAGTTCACTAAACAATTCATATAAAATCAACCATAATGAGTTAGGAGCTGTCCTTTGGACTGTAGATGCACGACTCATAGGGCTACAACTTTGTAGTTCTGGTCGAAGGCTGATTCGGACTGCAAATAGGACTAAACTGGTCGTGAAGCTGCTGGAAATTTCCAGTCAGCATGTTTATATGTATTTATTTGATAATTGTTTGTTTAAAGGCTTACGCAATCAAGGCAACTTGATGTATGTGGTCCTCTTCTTTGAAGGGGGAGCCGAATTAGACATATACATTAACCATAGTGACCATGATTTAGGTGGCCCACCATAAATCGTTGCATGATTAATTGTTAATAGTTAGTAAGTTTATTATTTTGCTTTTATTGTAAATGGTGATGCAAAATTGTTTTATGGAAAAGAATAAACTTGACTAAGAAATATCGAAATATGATTTTGTTTTAATAAAATTGGTGTCTTACAATCAAAAAATACACCGGCTGACCCATTTGAACAAACTCTAAGAGAGGTATAAGTCGGAGTGCGCTAGCCTCCTAAAGGAGCGGGTTTTTAATTGCGTATATCGCAAACCTTTGCTCCTGCGCTTCTTTGTGCGTTCAAATGGAGCTACTGAGCTCTTTTGTGTTGTTAAGACAATAAAAATGATTTTATTAAACATTATGTTATGAAGATGTGCATGAGTCTTCATACATAAACTTTTGATTCACATCAATTGCATTACCCAATTAAAGTTAAGTCTTTGCCACCCACTTTGCTAAGAACACTTGCAAGTGCTTTTTGCTCTACGTGAGACATAGGTGAATTGTAACTCCAAGGTAAATTACTACTCATCGTGAAACGGTGGTAGACTATTTACAAGTTCTTAATTGGGCGACTTAAAGCGAGTTAAGCGGTGAGACCTTGACCCGTGGCATAAGATGAGACAAAACATGTTTACAAAACACTTAACACCCCTTTAAAGTGTTGTTGTAAGTCCCATAAATCTAGGAATTGTACTTGTAATACAATTACTGCTCGTCACTTACCTTTTGAGTACGTCATTTCTAGCAGATCAACTGATGAAATGATGGTATGTCAATTGGATCCTAGCCTTAATGAAATTAATCGTTAAATGATTTAACATTGGGTGATTATATTTCTTAAGGATTTATTATCGAAAATACCGATAATTGAACTTGAATCTGTTTTGTAAATGGCAACAAATCCTTCACAAAACATACACCAATCGGCTTTTAGGTCGATGCTAGAAAGAGAAAAACTTTCTGGAACCAACTTCAATGACTGGTATCGTCAGCTGAGAATCATTCTAAGAGTTGAAAAGAAAACCGATGTCCTTGAAAATCAGATTCCCGTTATCCCTGATGCGAGTGCCACTGCTATGCAGTTGGAAGCATACAATACTCAGTACGATAGACATATTGAAGTTACTTGTTTGATGTTAGGAAGCATGACTCTCGAGCTTTAAAAGCAATTCGAGACTTATAATCCGTATGATATGATCAGAGAACTCAAGTCTATGTATGAAAAGCAAGTTGGAGTTGAATTGTTTGAACTTGTTGAGTCACTCCATGATTGTAAACACGAGTATGGGAAACCGGTAAGCGCTCATGTACTCAAGATGAAGAGTTACTTTGAGCATTTGGAAAGGTTAAACTATGCGTATCATCTGCCTATTGCTATTGGCATGATTCGTAAGTCTCTTTCAAGGGATTTTGAGAGTTTGTGCGTAATTACACTATGCACAGCATGAGCAAAACCATAGCTGAACTTCATGCCATGTTAATTAAGAATGAGAAAAACCTTCCCAAGAAATCTGAGACACCCCAAGTTCTTATGATCAATGGGGGAAAGGTTCCGGAAGCCAAACAACCGAAAGCTAAAGGCAAGAACTTTGGTAAGGGAAAGCAGTGTGCTTCAGTCTCAAAACCTAAAAAGATCCCTCCGGCGAAAAGGAGCATCCGGCTAAAGACCAGGCTTGTCATCACTGTGCTGAAGTGAGACACTGGAAGAGGAATTGTCCTAAGTATCTAACTGAGTTGAACAAGAAGAAGAAGCAAGTTGGTTTAACCAGTTCTTCAAGTATCTTCACAATTGAATTATATGTGTTGTTGTGATTCAAATGATAATTCAATAGCAAATGAGTCAATCTTAATTTGGACTCTACTTATCTTTGGAATTGTCGTCTTGCTCATGTTGGCAAGAGACGCATTGAAAGACTTCAACGTGAAGGGATCTTACAATCAAATGATGAATCATTTGACAAATGCGTGTTTTGGTTTTCCGGCAAGATGACAAGAAAACCTTTTCCGCATAAACCGGAGAGGGCTAAAGAGCTACTTGGACTTATACATACCGATGTATGTAGCCCATTTAGACATGTGTCAAGGAAAGGTGCTAGCTACTTCATTACTTTTACGGATGATTTCAGTCGTTATGGTTATGTTTACTTGCTTAAACATAAACATGAAGTCTTCAAAACATTCAAAGAGTTTAAAAATGAAGTAGAAAATCAACTCGGTAAAACCATCAAGATTCTTCGTTCGGATCGAAGTGGAGAATACTTAAGCCAAGAGTTTAAGGATTATCTAAAAGCTTGTGGAATTATTCAACAGCTTACTCCTCCATATACTCCACAGCATAATGGTGTATCTGAGAGGAGAAATCGAACCTTGCTAGACATGGTGAGATCGATGATGAACCTCACGACTCTCCCATTTTCATTTTGGGATTATGCTCTGGAGACTGCTATACGCATTCTTAATATGGTTCCAACCAAGAAGGTTGACAAGACACCGCATGAATTATGGCATGGAAATGTCCCTAATTTGTCTTACTTACGAGTCTGGGGATGTGAGGTACTTGTGAAGCGAGATACGCCTGACAAACTTCAACCTAGATCCGTTAAGTGCATCTTTGTAGGATACCCAAAGGAAACGATGGGTTACTACTTCTACTTTCCTTCCGACAACACTGTGAAAGTTGCTCGATATGCTGAGTTCTTTGAAAAGAATCTCATCACTCAAGAAAACAGTGGGAGGATTGTCGAACTTGATGAGACTCAAGAAGAAGATGTGTCACCTTCTGAAAATACTAGCGATCATCAACTTGGGGGGAAAATGTTCAAAGTGATGAACCTCAAGTTGAAGATAATGCGATTCCAATTCGTAGGTCCTCAAGGACAATACGTGCTCGTGAAATATTGAATCTTAATATTGAGTCTGAAGAACACGTATTACGAGACTTAAATGAACCTCCTAATTTCAAAGCTGCATTATCAGATCCAGAATCTGACAAATGGCTTGAAGCTGCGAATGTGGAAATGAAATCCATGAAAGATAATCAAGTCTGGAGCTTGGTTGATCTTCCACCTAAAGGTAGAACCGGTGGGTGTAAATGGATCTTCAAGAAGAAGACCGACATGGATGGAAATGTACACACCTATAAAGCTCGTCTTGTGGCGAAAGGCTATACTCAACTCTATAAAGTTGACTATGAGGAAACTTTCTCTCCCGTAGCGGACTTTAGAGCTATTAGGATCATCCTAGCCATAGCAGCGTACTATGACTATGAGATATGGCAAATGGATGTCAAATCCCATCTTGGAAAGTGTTTTGCTATGAAAGACTTGGGTGAAGCAGCATTTATTCTTGGAATCAAGATCTATAGGGATAGAAGTAAACGGTTGATTGGACTAAGTCAAAGTGCTTATATTGATAAGATCTTGAAGCGATTCAAGATGGAGAATTCTAAGCGTGGTTTCATACCTATGCAAGAAGGACTTAACTTATCTAGCAAAAACGGTGCCTCTACACCTAATGAGGTGGAGCGTATGCAAAGAGTTCCTTATGCTTCGGCTGTGGGATCTATTATGTATGCGGTAAGATGCACTAGACCTGACATCGCGTTCGCGCAAAATATCGTTAGCCGATATCAACAGAATCCGGGTGAGGATCACTGACTGCTGTGAAGAATATTCTTAAGTACATGCATGCTATTAAAGATTTATTTCTGGTGTATGGAGGAAATCCCGATACAGAGCTCAAAGCTCAAAGTGACTGGATACTGTGATGCTGGATTTCAGACTGATAAAGATGATACAAAATCTCAGTCGGGATACGTCTTCGTTTTAAATGGAGGCGCGGTGGATTGGAAGAGCAAGAAACAAACCACAGTTGCTATGTTTGCGACAGAGTCTGAGTATATTGCCGCCTCAGAAGCCGCCATGAAAGTCGTCTGGATTAGAAAGTTTATTTCTGGGTTTAACGTGATGCCCTCAAATAACACACCTTTAAATTTGTATTATGACAATATTGGTGTAATCTTTATTGCCAATGAACCCGGGGTTCAGAAAGGTGTCAGACATTACCAAAGAAGATATCATTATGTTTGTGAGCAAATCGAACTAGGTGAAATCAATTTACTCAAAGTTCACACAGATTGTAACTTAGCTGATCCTTTTACAAAGGCATTGTCAAAAGGAAAGCTCGATAAGCATGCCGAGGGCATAGGACTTAAATTAGCTAGTTATATCATGTAAATCTATGATTGGTATTTGGATAAGGGATGTTAAACAATTATTATTTTTATAAATGAATTAAAGTACTTGGTATGTTTGTTTTCATTTCAATATATAATTGTATCCTATATTTGCATGTTTAATCCATGAATATTTTATATTCTAAATGTCCATTGTCGATTAACTATATGGGAATATAGTTAAACTAAGACAAATATGAGTGATTGGTAATATTCTTAGGAATATTTGAAGATGGTCTTACCAAACTCACATGATATCCATAGAGATGCATATCGGACTACCCACTTAACGAATCATCACTTTATGGACCGGCGTCATTAAGTGAAATTCGTAAAATGGTTGCTTTGTTTATCCTTAGACTTGAGATACAAGCAGGTTATGCATGTGTGGATTACATTTTCTTGATATAGTTCTAACTATCCTGAATAAGGTAGTAACAAAGGGCTATTTTCAGAAATGTATTGAAATGGCATGACTAGCACGTGTAGTCAAAATAGGATTTGTTCCTTCAATTTGCAACTGAATAATTGTAACATCCCAAACTTTTTAATTAACGGTTGACTTGAGTCGTTAAGTCAACGTAAAGTGTTCGTTAAGTTTAGGGTGGATTAACGCTTATATGTAGTTAAAGTGTTTTATGTGTGAGACTTGAATGTCTTATTAATTGATGTAGAAATATGTTTAAAAAAGAAGTTATGTGCCTTTTAGAGGTGTTCAAAGTGTTAATCAAGTTGTATATAGTCCATAGAGGTGTTTTGGCTAATAATATGACTTTCCGAAGTTTAGGGACCAGTTTTGACATGGTGTGAAAGTCAAAAACGGGATTAGGGTCAATGGGGGAGTCATTAGTTTATCAAATCAAATCTAATAACTTTTCTCCCAAGCCCTAGCCACCCCTTTGATCCCTATCAA
The DNA here is from genome assembly GCA_034093135.1 of Erigeron breviscapus. Taxonomy (NCBI): domain Eukaryota; kingdom Viridiplantae; phylum Streptophyta; class Magnoliopsida; order Asterales; family Asteraceae; genus Erigeron; species Erigeron breviscapus. Next base: position 3,767,176 of record CM067174.1, on the reverse strand, counting down.
ATTCCTAAGCCGAAAATCCTTCAAAACGTGTGATTCAAGTGAAGTTTGATCAAGATCTCTCATCCTTGCTTTCATCTACAGGTAATATAGACGATTTCCCTTTGATTTGTGATCATAAGAGTCGATCATATGGATCTTACTTCTGGTCCCTAGGGTTGAGATTGATTTGATTATGTTTCATTGTCGATTATTGGGGTTTTCGGGTAATTTAATGTATTGTAATTGTATCCTCTTGTTCCTGGAACAAGTGATCATGTGAAATCATTATATGAGTCATATTGGTGCATATGAGGTTCATAGGTCGTGGTGGTTGCTATGGTCATCTGATGGTCGAAAATTGCTTGCAAAACTAAGGGTTTACTAGATCTGAAAAATTAGTAATATTGCAAAAATCATATCTCTTTCAATTAGAAGAGTTATAAGATGAATCTTATATTTTTGAAAAGGTCTATGTGTCCTATTGATTCGATATGAACAATGTTTCTTTTGATTTTGCCCAGATATGGGTGAAAAATGTCAATTTCCAGAAGTGGTCGGATTTAAGACGAATTCTGTAGGTCTGTTTTGTAGACGCCATAACTAATTAATTAGAGATCTTCAAGAGTCAAACTTTATATTTCTGGAAAGGTCTTTGAATTCCCTAATTCCTTAAGAACTAAGTTTTGACTCATTTGGTCGTCTTGAGGTCGAAAAGTCGCCTGCAAGTGAAGGGCGCGAGTCAGTCTTTAGACCAACACTCCATATGCGGCGCATATAACCTATGTGCGGCGCATATCGGGGCCTGGGAGGTTTCTGGGTGATTTTTGAAGCAAATATGCGACGCATATTCAAAGCATGCGCCACATAAAGGGTCAGTGAGCCCGTTTGAGGTCCGAAACAAGCGTTTAAGGGTCCTATGAGTGTACCTAAGTTAATGTATGGTCTTATAACCTTATTAGGTTGGATTTATACATGTTTAATGACTATGAACTCGAGATAGGTTGTCGGGATCACAAACAAGATACATTAACGTTGCTTATTGATCGTCACGGGGTAAGATACACTACTTTGACACGCTGAGGGTTCAACGAAAAGATGGTTTCAATTAATAACTTCCCAACTTATATCTTGAATTGCTTGTGGGTATTCGGGGTTACACGGGAGGTGATATGGGTTATGTAGTTGACCATTGAGACCTGAAATGCAGTCCCAAATGAAGTATATTGTAGTGTATGTTATGATATGAAGTATAATGTAGTGTATGTTATGATATGAAGTATAATGTAGTGTTATGTTATGAAGTGATATGCAGTAGTTTGTGATGCTTTGAGATGTAGTATATGTTGTTGATTGTTGATATGTGCATGATTGTATGGCTTGCTCATCTAGTTCACTAGACTTGTTAAGTTGCCATGACACGTGCACGTTTAAGGGCCCAAAACGTAAAAGCAGTAAACGTAGTAAATGTTTAGGTAATGCAGTCACCTAAACTAAATAATGCAGGATCGAGCTCGTTAAAATTTGATGCAGGAAAGTGTTAAGCTTAACCCGTACTTGCCCTAGCCCGGCTAAGTGCGTTGACGTAGGTTGCTTGGGTGGCTCCTTGCGACATGGTCATTGAGATGCAGTTGAGTAATACGAGGGGTCTGACCCGCCCTCATTTGTCTTGTGCATACGGATTACTCGGGGATTGGCTTGCCATTCCTTAACGACGTTTGATGTTCAACTGAATGGTTGTCATCTAGTCGGGTGTAACTTATGTTACACATTGACGCAGTTAAAATGTAGTAAAGCAGTTAAAACGTAGTAATGCAGTTAAAATGTAGTTACGCAGTTAAATGTAGTTATGTGGTTATATGTGTGTAATTCAGAATGAAGGATAGACACATTTAGGGTGTTTCATCCTATTATGTAGTTTTGATGATGTGATATGCTTGATGTGTGTTGTGCCTTAATGACGTTGATTAAATCCACAATGTTTGAAATGGATAAATGTTTTATAATGTGAGTGTTATCTTACTTAGCTAATTCGTTAGCTAACACTTGTCTTTTGAAATGTGTTGCTCCCTCAGGTTTAGCGTAGCTGAGGTAGTTGATGAAGAAGAGCGAGGAATGGGTAGATAGCTTGCTGATGACCTTAGCTACCCATAGTTGTTGCACATTTTTAGACTCTTGCTTATGTTTTGGCATTTATGTAGTTTGCATGTTATGTAGTCGGTTGTTTTGTGTTAGGCAGCCGACGGGTTTCTATTTAAACTTGTTTTGACGATATGACCGAGTAACACCAATGATTAAAGAAACCAAACAGATTTTAATTGGTTTGGACTTTCAAAGTTTACTTCCGCTTTGTTATAACGTCGTTAAGCGAAAATTTTTGGAAACCCATATTTTTAAATGAAGGGTGTTACAAGTTGGTATCAGAGAAATGGTTTAAGTGAACCAATGACTATAAGTGTGCCATAGGAATTGGACTTAAACCGATAGACGACAAGTTAGGCTTAAGTAGGTATGCTTAGCTTTGAGATGAAATGCCTTAGGACGGGTTTGGGATGAGTGAGAGTGTAGGAATAAGGCTATATGATGATTGTTTATTGATATGTGAATATATGTTTTAGCCTTTATTCTTCCGTTTCTCGCTTCTCCGTCGCTAAGTTGTGCTATTGCTACGATAGACGGTCCTCGAGGTGATCTTCTATTCCTCTAAACTGAATTTGATAAACTTGTGCTTTATATTATGTGAGAAGTTGTTGAGATGGACAAAGGTTGGAGGATTAGGTGAGATGGTGTTCCATCAATGTTGCCTAGCCCATGGGGTTAGTGACAAGGACCGCAAAGGATATGAGATGTTGTATGTGTGCTGAAAATCATGTGAATTGGAATTGATGGGAAAAGAGGCGATACACAAATGTGGTAACGAACATGCATGTGAAAGGATACAATTACAATTATGGTCCGGAACATAATTGCAAGTGTATCCCGACGCGAGCGTGTTTGTATGGCCATGCTTGTGTTGACCGGTGTACAAAGTAATGAAGTTGGAGAGATTTCTATGTAGTGAATCTTTATGTGTTGAGAGTAAACACCGTGTTACAACTATAATGATGTTGATGCCTCAAGTGTGTTGAAATGTGAGAAGATTGATGAAGAGTTATAGCCGGTTAAATGTTTATGATGATTATAATGTACATGAAGTTAAATGAAGTCTAAAGGTACGTGAGGAGTGAAGTGATTGGTAGACAATGTTGTTAAGTCTACTAGTTTAAAGGACATGGACTTGAAGTTGACGAGTGGAGTTGATGCTGGATTTTTGAAGGTTATAAGTAGGTGACGCATAGAAGGGTTACCGGGCACATGTATGGAAGGATACAGTTACAATTCCAGTTGCGAACGTAATTGTGAATGTATCACGACATGTGTGTGTTTGTGAGACTGTGTCTGTGTTGATCCGACTGAAGAGAAGATGGGAAAGATGGAATCACTGGTTGGTGGCATAATTAACCATGTGAAGAGTAGACATGTATCTATGGATTAAAGAATGGTGAAGCTGAAGCAAGTAAAGAAGATAACGCTATGGATGATTGAACCTTTTAACCATGAAGCTCTTCCATTCGATGAACACCATGTTATGATGTGAGGTTACCTTCGAGCTGCGAAGTCTTAAAGTTTTGCTTGGGTGTAAGGAAGACGCTTAGATTTTGTTTGAAATTATCTTTCCTGGTCATAGATGGTATGCGGCGCATATTCTGAGTTTTTAAGTTTATGCGGGGCATGTGCAAATGCATGAAAGTTACTGTTCAGAAATGCTCGAGTTATGAGGCGCATGCACCATCCATGCGGTGCATATTTTGGTCTGTTTTGGATTTACGACTCGCTTAGTTTAGATTTCGTTACGGGATGATATATGACGATTGGAACGAGTATTCACAGCTGGAGATTCTTCCTTATATTTCATGAATGTGTGGTGAACTAACACGTGAACCTTTTTAGCAGTTCTATCGCTTACTGCCTTCGCCGGTGTGACGTGAAGGTGTTGTTGATATCCTATATTTGTACAAGATTTTATGTTTGGCCGCTTCTCAAAGATAATGATTTTTTTCCCTTATGAAAAGTTAAGAGGTTGGATGACAGAGTTAACTATGGATCCTTAAATCACAAGAAGTAGAAGTTTTCAGGAGCATTCGGTTCCGAATTGATCATGTTTCTCGCCTATGTGATTTACTCATGTAAGGCAAAGGTTGTGTTTTTCTAAAGTCGAGGTCACTCGTAGTTTTGAGATGTTCTATTAATGTTCTCAGTTTCATTGCGATCGTGAGGTCAAACCTTCTGTTGATGTGTGACGAGTGCTACTTTTATTCAAAGACACCTTTCGTTTTGTTCTCACTTATAGGAAGAAGTTAATGTTTTCGATTGTGGATGTATTTCTTTCTATAAGATGGGTTTACGATTGGTACTACCATATGATGAAGTTGATGATGAAAGTCCTGTTTAAGTTAATTATACGCTCATTATGACTCCATTGAGTTTCTTGAAGTCCTGCATTTTAACGAATGGTCCTTACCATGTCGTGAACTTAAGGGATAAAGTTTAAAGTTCTCTAGACCGTTCAGTCATTACGTTCGGTGATGACATTATTATCTATTCTAAGTATAATGAAGAACATCATGTTGTGTAAAGAACGTTACTACGATTTTCTATAAGTAGAGGCCTAATTTTAAATTCGCCCAAAGTGAGTAAAAGTTAAAGTAGAAGCTGACGCGTAGAATGAAAGGAACAAGGTTCCATTTAATGTTTAATTCCATGACTATAAGGTTAGGGTAAGCAATTGTCTACAATGGGCCAGTCCAAGGTGATGTTTCTAGAGACGAAGATTTTGGTATTATGTGGGTGGATTCTGAAAATTCATAAATAACCAGCGTGGAACTATAAGTCTAAAAGTAAGATTTCGGTATCCGAGAACGAAATGACTAAAAGTTGTACTTGAGGAAGTTTATGAACCGTGGTGACATGCTTATTTGGATGCTGCCTGAAGTGTGATACGACCTATTATGATACGAGGTGTAGTAAATCTTATATGTCTACGTGTGATTGGGTTAAAAGCCAAGATTAGACACCGAAAGTTTGGTAGCAATACAAAGAGTTTAACGATCCTTTAACGAAAGTGAGGAGTCATGTCACCGTGGACTAAGAGACAAAGTTGCGTGGGAAGCGAAAGGTAATGATAAGACATGAGCAGTTAGTAGGAAAGTTGTCCAAGAATGCTTATTTTATTTTGTGAGTTATTACGCCGTTTCCTTGGACATGAAAGAAAAGATGTGTGATCAAGAAGTGCTCTTAAAGTGTGAAAGTAAATGGTGGAATGTTTTGAATCGAGGCGGCCATTATATGAAAATTTTTAAAGATGTTTGGCAAAGTATGAGGAAAATGGTGAACTCAAGTGATACCTATCACTCTTAGATTGATGGGAAAGAGAATGAATGAGTTAGAAACTTGGTAAAACCATATGATGGTGTGATGGTGCCTCGAGATTTATTGTTGTGTTCATAGGCAACAATGATTATGCCATAGGTGTTGGATGTCATTTCATGATACGACAAGTTATTGAAGGGAAATCGTGCTAGATGTAATGCTAGTACGTAAGATGTGGGAAATCGTGCTAGATGTAATGCTAGTGCGTAATGTGGGAAATCGTGCTAGATGTAATGCTAGTGCGTATGACGTGGGAAATCGTGCTAGATGTAATGCTAGTGCGTAAGACGTGGGAAATCGTGCTAGTGTAAAGCTAGTGCGTAATATGTAAGTTGATTAAAGATGTAAGGATGTGGGATTACAATGTGACGTGAGATTTAAGCAAGAGAAGTTACGTTTAAGTGGTAAGTCTATGTTCATGTGGTATAAGACATGGATTAAGATGTGAGTATATGATGATATGATGTATATGTTGATATGAAACCAATGTGAACCCGTGGAGAGATATGAGTATTGATGTTAAGGAGTGTTTGTAGTTGGCCTGGTTGAGATCCTTGGCCAAAAGTAAAAGAAGCTTCATAAGAAGTTAATTGAGCTTGTGCTAGTGGGATGGAATCATATTTATGGTGAAAGTTGATTCGAAAGTTATCCTCACCTATTTGATGCTGAAATGATTCCGAGGACGGAATCCTCTTAAGGGGGAGGTAATTGTAACATCCCAAACTTTTTAATTAACGGTTGACTTGAGTCGTTAAGTCAACGTAAAGTGTTCGTTAAGTTTAGGGTGGATTAACGCTTATATGTAGTTAAAGTGTTTTATGTGTGAGACTTGAATGTCTTATTAATTGATGTAGAAATATATTTAAAGAAGAAGTTATGTGCCTTTTAGAGGTGTTCAAAGTGTTAATCAAGTTGTATATAGTCCATAGAGGTGTTTTGGGCTAATAATATGACTTTATGAAGTTTAGGGACCAGTTTTGACATGGTGTGAAAGTCAAAAACGGGATTAGGGTCAATGGGGGAGTCATTAGTTTATCAAATCAGATCTAATAACTTTTCTCCCAAGCCCTAGCCACCCCTTTGATCCCCTATCAAATTCCTAAGCCGAAAATTCTTCAAAACGTGTGATTCAAGTGAAGTTTGATCAAGATCTCTCATCCTTGCTTTCATCTACAGGTAATATAGATGATTTCCCTTTGATTTGTG
>CM067174.1:3709773-3759525 GCA_034093135.1 Erigeron breviscapus | reverse complement strand
TCACAAAACAGTTGCATAAGCCCATATGTATCAGCTAAGTCAAAAAAGGTTTCTACTTCAGCATTATTTCTTAATTTCATGAATGAACCCATGTCACCTGGTCTTAACTGATAGTACAACCCTTCTATTGGATTTCCTATTTCACCCTCAATGTGACGTACTAACCCTTGTAACGAATCAAACTGTCTAATCTGAAGTACAGTTTGAAGACCATGAGAATAACGAAAAGGGTGAAAAAAGAACATACCATCATGATGGACATTTATCGGGAACAAAACAGGTGGTTGCTCTTCCATCTAGAAACACAAACATAGAAAAAAACATAACTTCAGACACAAACATATAAAAAAAACATATATTCAGACTAAATAAGTAACGTATTTGAAAAGCCATACATTATTTTTGAAAACCCCCAATTTTTATAATCAAAATTAAAAACCCTAATTTTTCCCCCTTTTGAAAACCCTAATTTTTTACATAATCATAGAACGTAGATGAAAGATTAATGTATAACATACCTTAATATAACAGGAAATGACGAATTAAACCATGAATCGTTCTTGATTTTGGATGTTTTGAATTTTTTTATGTATGAACTGAAAAGGGGATCGGGGTGGGTGGGTGAATATTAGGGTAAGTGATAAATGGGGGGAAATGATAAAGGGTGGGGTATTTATAGGTGGTTGCCTTTTTTTAGTAACAAAAATATGACGTGGTAATTAATTTCCATGTAAGCAGTCAAAACACGCGCCTCGTTTATTTTGTTACCGGCTAAGCATCAAGCAGGTCAACTTTTACACGATTTAAACATTTTGGAGACATACTTCCATCAAACGTTCAATATTTTTGGTGCATACATACAATAGTAAAAGTTGCCAAGTTACATACATCCCCAGATTCTTTTCCCAAAAGATAATTATATATTATTATACTTCATTTTCTAAAAGTCATCGCAACTATAAAATCATAACATGTGTTAAACAAGCATTTCTACCCGGGCGTTGCCCCGGGAGAAAAACAAAACTCTCGTGATAAAAGTTAAAAAACATTAAGTTGAAAACCAAATTTTCGTGGCAAAAGTTATGAAACTTTGGTGGATAAAGTTAAAAAACTCGAAGTTATGCGAAAAAAAAGTAGCTAAGATTAAACTCTGGCGGCAAAAGTTTTAGACTTTTAGTTAGCTGTCTAATCACCGAGGCAAAAAGTATAATTTTTTTTTTTTAAAAAATATTTTTTGTAGAAAAGGGGAAAAAAAAATTAGAGCAAAAAAAAAAAACAAAATAAGAAAAAGACAAAATAAGCCGGTACTGTTCATGGCTCGAGCCGCTGAGCCGAGCCGAGCCGCCGAGCCGGTTACTATTCAAGGCTTGGCTTACTATTCATAAGCCAAACCTTAAATGTTATATATATATATATATATATATATATATATATAAATTTTAATATATAATTGCATTTAGATTAAAAAAAGAGATTTGAGTATATTAATCTCTATCTCTACTACATTATAAAACATTTGTTCCTTCATTTTTTTAACTTTAAGTAGTTGAAAACCTCAAAATACCCCTGTTTTTATTCATAAATCATAATACCCTTATAGAAGAAATCTCAACCACTCATTTTTTTTCTCTCTCCTCAAATCTCAACCACTCATTTTTTTCTCTCCTCCGTAAATCATTTTATTCCTCTAATTCATTCAAAATCTTTTATCTCAAAAACCGTACATCGATAAATAATAAAAATTATATGGGTGTACTTAAAATTTCATACTCTTTCATTAGAGATGTTATTCGATATACTTTTGACGAATTTTTAAACCTGAGAGCGGAGCCCGTATGGCTAAGGCATTTGGCCATCACACTCTATGACCTATCACCTCCTATGACCTATCACACTCTATGACCTATCACCCCTACCATCTCACCGCCGCAACGTGCGGGTACTTTCTCTCGTGTAAAATTAAGAATTTTTTTGAAAGATAATTAACTTAACTTAACTTAACTTAAAAGGTAGTAGAGGACGAGTGGTGGTGAAAGTGTTGTTATTAATGTAAAACGAGTTTTGTCCACCCGAGCGTTGCCCCGGGAGACATTATGTATGATAGCGTGTAAAGTTATAATGTGTTCTCATAAACGTTTTATCAATAATACGATATAATGTATTACGAACGTACAACGTAGCAATATGACAATGACAATAATAAGAATGACACATATGCGTTGCCACGGTAGACATAACATCTATTGTATATCATAATATGTAAAATCATAATGTGTTTTTGAAAAAATTACATCGGTAATAATAATATAGTGTGTTATGATTATAAAGTGTATAAATAATAAAGATAAGTATGACAATACTAAATATGACAGCAAATTCTGAATCAAAGAATAGAAATGAATTATTGCATATATAACAATGATAAAATTTACAATAAATTATAAAACAATAATAAAATAATAAATGCATATAATACTCAAAGAAAAAAAAAGACTATAAATCTGCCAGGCCCAAAATTTAAAAATTTGAAATTAGCTAGGCCCATTGCTTTCTTTTTACAACAAAGAATAGCCCAAAATTTTAGGAGCCAGCCTGTTACTGTAGTTTGCACACAAAATCATGCATTTGATTTTAATATATATACTTAATTAGAATTTTTTTTGAAAGGCCAAAATCAAATTAGATAGGGTCCCAAAATTTTTAGCATTTGTTGTTTGGGCGCCAAATCCTTTCTGCACGCCCACCTAACCTCCAAAATTCCCCTCTTCTTTTGACAAAAACCTAGACAATTAAATAAAATCAAAAATTAAATCGATTCGCCTTTCCCAACTATCCAAAAAAATATCAAAACATCAAATTGCAAACCTAACCAACTTTCTCTCTCTAACTACTTCTTCTTCTTCTTTGATCTAGAGAGAGAAAGTGTAGAGAGAGGGAAATGGCGACGGTTAATGACGACCAATCGATGACATGCGTCGTCATCGGTGGCAGAAGCTTCGTCGGAAAATGCCTTGTTAATAGGTTACTGAAACTCGGTAATTGGATCGTCCGAGTTGCCGATTCAACTCACTCCGATCACAGCAACCACGATTCAGACGCTCTCTCTACTGGCCGTGTTTTTTATTTCGATGTTGACTTGCGTAACAAAAATTCGATCATTAATAGTAACTTTTACTTACTACTCTGTATATATATATATATATATTGTATATGTATATGTATATATATTATATATATATATATATTGTATATGTATATGTAACTAGTTACATTTAACTGTGCGTAATTGTTACTTTAGAAAAAATATGTATATGTAACTTACTACAGAAATTGTGTCTAGCTGTTACAGTTAGGTTTACCTTATTAATTTCAGTTTATAAATTGCATATGTATTAATGTATATGTAATTATTTACATTCGACTGAGTTAGTTACATTTAGCTTACTTTAGAAATTATATCTGTATGTATGTAACTTATTACGCGCAATAGTGATTAGTTGTTACGGTTAGGTTTTACGGTATTTGAGTGTAGCCATTCTGATATTGATTTCAATGAATCCACTGGCAGACTATACATGAGTAACGATACTTCGTTGCATCCAACGGAACACATACACACACACAAGTCTGTCTCGTGCAATACGGCACAACGGATAGTTTTAGGTTCTCACCACTATATGCAGTAGCTTATATACCTATGAACTTAAAATAAATGTTATGGTCGTGGAAGGGCTGTACAAGGATAGTGAAAGGAACATTGGTTAGTAATGGAAATTATAATGTGATCTGATCTTAAGGGGACTTTTAATGTTCGTAAAGCATTAATATGTACTTATTTTTAGAGTTTCACAGTTGGTCCAAAGCTTGCCCCATTTGTTCTATCTCATTGACTAATGTGATTTGACAGGAATAAGTAGTATTGTGACTATGCTACTATTTTGTGAGTGAGTTTAGATCTCATAAACAACTGAAAACAAGCATTGTACTACTACTAATGTGAGTGGTCACAATATTGCAAAGGCTAGGTTACCGTTATGAATATAAAAAAAACTTAGTTTGATAATAGAAAATTTAACAGTTTGTATTGGATGGGATGAAGACTAGCTATTGGACTATGCATCGGCACATATAGACCTAAGGAGTGCATTGGATTCGTGTTTCTATTGTATATGTCGAAATATAAATTTACTTTGAACTTATTTGCCATTAATCAGGCTGAGACTAAACGATTCCATCAACTTCTTTCCTCTTTTTGCAGCCATTGAAGGTTCTTCAGTTGTGTTCTATGTAGATGATGATGATGCCTGGAATTATGATTTTTTTTCTGGGTACACAATAATTGTACAAGGTCAATCTTATTATCCCATACTTAAGTCTGAGATGGCGAGACATTATGTTTTTGTCAAAGCTCTCGTATCTTATCCTTTGTATTTTATATAGGTGTGAAACATGTCATCAGTGCATGTAGAGAATGCAAAGTTAGACGGTTAGTATATAACAGTACTTCTGACGTAGTGGTGGAAAGTTCACAGGATATACATAATGGAAATGAGACATTACTATATGCTACAAAAGTATGTATCCAGATCATTGCTTCTCACTTTTGAGATATTACATGATTTCCCTGTTCTACATCAAGTGTTTGCTTTATATTTAACAATTTAGAAAGGGTTCATAGTTTAACTTTGCTTCCTACTTTTCAAAAATAAAAGTTCAAGTTTGTTCCTCTGTTAATTTTCCATGATTCGTTTTACTTAAAGCAACATGATGATATGGTTTTCGTTTTCTTTCCATTTAATACGTTTAAGCTTTAAACTATTTGACCACATTTTGTGAATCGGGCGTATGCTGATTCATACTCTTAGATAGATAAATTTTTGGAATAAAGAATGAAGATTGTTTTTTTGCATTGATGTTGCATAGAGGCATGATTTGAAACCTAATTAAAAATTTACTAGTTTTCTGTTGTACTTATGGTCAGACATGGCGCTTAAGCATAGCTTCTTACATGAGTACATGATAATTGTTCGCATGTTACAGTTTAAGAACGTATATAGTGAACTCAAGGCTCAAGCAGAGGCTCTTGTTCTGCATGCTAATGACATCGATGGCCTTCTTACCTGTGCTCTCCGCCCTTGCAACATTTTTGGACCCGGAGACAAGCAGCTTTTACCATCTCTTGTCGATGTTGCAAAATCTAGCTGGGCTAAGGTATGGAAACCATTTTGGTACTTGATTATTTTATGTACTTTTTTATTTCTTTATGCCTATGAATTAGTCAAATCTGAAGCTTTTGATGCAATAGTTGAAGCCTCACAGGGTTACATTTAGGTTTTTTGTAGTTTTGTTGTTTTTGTTCTAAATACCAAGTGATACAAAGTTTGGAGAATATGGCTGGACTAAGTGTTAGAAGATCATCATCTACCATTCCTAAATGGCTTTGATAGACCAGTTAAAATTAATTGTTGCATTGTTTAGAAATAAAGTCTGGGTTAGTTGTTAAGTCACTCGCGTGCAGTTCTTTTCGTTTCTTGGAAAAGAGGGTTACCTTTGTCTTTGATTTGCTTAAAGAAGAGTTGCCTCTCAGTATTAGAACATGACTTAATGAATGCTTGGAGCATCAGGTATATCCAATTAAACAATCAAATGTTAAACTTGAATTTGTTGTTCATTTGCAACCACATACCAGCCTTAGTTTATATTGTTCATTTTGTTAATTTGGTTTACTTGTGAGATATACCTGTGGCCCTTCATATCTGTTGTCTATATAGCACATAGAGCTATTTATACATCCAATATTGGCATTTAACTCTGTTCCATGTTATTTACTTGCAACATTGACATATTATGCATATTTTATATTGCTTTGGAGGGTTAGTAAATGAAGTGCAATATTGACCTAAGATGGTAGTTGCTTACTCCATCTCAAGCCTATCGGTTATCTGACATTATGCTGATATCATGATGTTGGTGACCGTGTTTTGAATTTGTTCTTGTCAATTTTTTTTCTTTTCTAAGCTAAGTGTATATGGATATGCTTATAATAAGTAATAAAGTCTCTCATTCCAGTTTGTTATAGGAAGTGATGGAAGCATGTGTGACTACACATACGTGGAAAATGTTGCTCATGGTCTTATACGTGCAGAAGCTGCTTTGGGCTCTCGTATGGTTATTGTATCTGGAAAGGTAACATTTAGTAACTAGTTTCTACTATCACAAGTATTTACTTCACCCTTTCATTGAGATTAGCGATAAAAAGTTATTTAATCCAATGTAGGTATTCTTCATCACTAATCTTGAGCCAGTGAGTTCCTGGGAGTTTTCCCTGCGCATGCTAGAGGGGCTAGGCTATTACAGGTAATGGATTTATTCTTTCTTTATTGAAGAAGATTGAATGACGCAGGACTTACTTTTGAGTTTTGAACCATCTTTAGATATCATACCTAATATTGTTGTCATTTTAGTATAACTAACTATGTTGTACCCGGTAGAAAAGCAAAATAAACCCATCTTTCAATTTCATGCATAAGAGTGCTATGTGATGTGTACATTATTATAAAACTTCTTTTGTTTTTCTGTTTTCAAGCTATCTTTTTGTGAGCTGATACAAGTTTTGTTATTCAAGGAAGTCTTTAGGAACTATTGATGCTCCTTTTTTTGGGTACAAGGCTTTACACCTGGTAAATATATCACTCCAAAAACAGTTCAGGATATAGGATGTGGGTATTTCCCACATCTCAACCCGTTACATAGGCAATAAAGCAAAATATAACAGACACAACTAATGTAACACTTACACTACCTCGAAAAAAGAAGACAACCATTTTGATGCTCTTTTTGATACTTAAAGGAGAAATTATCGCTTCTCTTTGTAATTCTAGAAATGCTACTGTCAAACGTATCTGGGATTATTAATTATGTGTTAGGTTATGAAAGTAAGTCTAAGGTCTTAGAACAACTTTGTTGTTAAGATGTTCTCAAGTTCATGCTGGCTGCAACCTGGAGTCTTTTATACTTTCAGATTACTAACTTATATCGAGGGTTATCCTCAATGATATGTTAACTCTTTCATGCCTTTTGTATTTTGATTTTTTTCCCTTGCTTTTTGATTTTGTTTTTGGTCGATGTCATGTGTACTGGATATTAATGAACACTTCAATTTGTACATTTTTCGCCCATGATTGATCTATCTAAAGAATTGCAGGTCAACGGTCAAACTCCCTGCTGTGGTTGTCAGGCTGATTGTAAACCTCATTAAATGGATGTATTTAAAGACAAATGCCAGGAACATTAGTAGTTCTGTCTCGGTGCATAATATTGTCCAGTTAATGTCGCACACTACAACCTTTGATTGCTCTGCAGCACAGCAGCAGATTGACTACTCGCCCGTTGTCTCACTGGAGGTAAGTTTTTCTCTGATTCGTGTGATATATTGGGTGCCTTCTCTGCATAATACAGAATTCACAGTTCAAAATAGAAAGTGAATCTGTTGAATTTTATGATGCTTCAAGATATTTTTTTAATACATTGCAATTGATTGTTAATGTACAGGAAGGTGTCGTAGCAACCATTGAATCGTTTACTCATTTAGCAAAGGACTCGTCTTCTACAGTTCTTGAAGAACTTTATGAACAATCAAAAATGGAGCAGCTGCTAGGTGGTGGGGAAGGTAGACAACATTTTTTTGCGCCGGTATCTAATAGTATGGATTTTTAGCTATTTTGCCTGTCAAACTGTGCTATAGGAAATCTATGCCAACCATTTGCAAGCTGAATGTGATAAGATTGAAATCAGATTAAAGTTTTTTTAGGACACCAAACAATATACAAGAAACAGATCTTGCACAAGATTGATATATTTGTTTTGAGATTTATACTTAAGTGTGAAAACCCTATATAATAGTTTCTTTGCGTAGGTGTTATCTTAAAGTTCCTATCATGGTACCAAAAAATTGCTTTGGTAATTATTTTGAAATTTGATTTTAATGCTTTCTATCTGAACATCTCTTGAAAGGCAGTTAGTAATATCCTAAAGATCATTTTCTTCTTACGTGCGCTATTTTTGGGTTTGAATAATATATATAAATAATTAATTGTGTTCTAGAAAAGTATTGAAGGGTGTGCAAGATTTACAATCTGGTTAGAATACTGGTTTTTAATCTTTAAATGAGGAGGTGTATGCAACAAGGCCAGTTGAGCTTTAATACAACCCTATGGTCTATGCAGCGTGGCTGCGTGGGTACTAACTCTCTATTCTTTGTTGCTTAGTTTTATTTCCAAATGTATAAGGATTTTGTTACTGATATTGTTTTCTTAACTGAACCTCATATGTTAACCTTGTAAGCAATATCTTCATCATCTGTATAATTTTTATGCTTAATAGTAACTTCTTGTAACTCACATATCCATATTATTAGCTCTTGTATGTTATATCACTAAATATTACTCGTACTTTTTTTTCCCTTGTGGGTGCAGTTGCAGAGGTCTTACTGTGGAGAGATGAGAGGAAATCATTTTTTTGCTTTATTGGGGTAGCTTCTCTATTCTACTGGTTTTGTTTGTGTGAAAGAACACTTGTCTCCTCTACAGCTCAACTGCTGCTGCTTGTCATCGTTTTTCTATACGGATTTGCTAGACTGTCGCATGAAAATTTCTCAATGTCAACCGAAGTGTAAGTTCAATCCAAAATTCAGAAATCCCTGACCAATGCTTGTAGTATAAGACAGTCACATTTATGTTTGGGTAGTTCTGAAATTCTTATCAGAACTGGAATTATGTCTCTTAAACTTACTAAGATCCAAGTGTGCTCTTTTTTTAAAGGTCTAGGTATGTACGGTCGGTGCTTTCTGAAATGGATATGAGGAGCTATGCGAGAACTGTAGCGAACACCTGGAATGGGGGAAGTCATGTTGTTAGATCTTTGGCACAAGGAGGAGACTGGAGTTTGTTCTTGAAGGTACTTTGGTTGTGCTTAAGTTCCTTTCCAACTATATTATGATGGTGTTAATGTCTTTAAGCACCTGCTAAAAATGATTAATTTTTTTAAAATTGGTATGGTAGTAGAAATAGTAGATTTTGGAACCCTCAACCATTTCATCACTTTGTTAGAGGTTGCAAAATGAGCAGGTTGGACAGAATGGGTGTGGGTAAAATCTGGTCGGGCTGATCCACAAGTCCTCTTTTATAATTTTCTCTCATGAAGGTATATGCATAAAATCTACATTTTGGCTCATTTGAAATAAAGCATACAAAGTGGGTTGACTTTTCCTTTAACTTGTCAATCTGTGAACCATAATTAGTTTTATTGAGGACCCATTTGAAAAGTTTTGTGTGACACTCATCTGCTATGAGAACCGTTAACACTTCACTTTAGTAGCAAGACATGTATCATTTGCTTGCCATAAGATGGTATGTTCATAACTATACAGGTGGCTTAAGTTGTTATATGTCAATACTTTTGACCCGTTGGACCCAGTTTTGGCACATTTAAACACAAGTATTTCTTTAATATTGCATAAAAAGTGCTGCAAGTACCTATTCTATTCGTTAAAACTCGCTTATGATTCTCACCTCTAGGGATTGGTTTTTATTGAGTAATAACCAGCATGACGGAATGGTTTGTTTGTTATTCTTGCTGTAGGTAGTTGTTTCGCTGTATCTTTTCAAGTTGCTTATTGTCAACTCTTTCCCCACATCATTGGGAATAGGTATTTGTTTCTAATTGTTGCTGTTTTTACCACTTGATTGTGAATTTCTGTCTCTGATTATGCTAACTTCAATGCAGCATTGGCCTTCTCTTTTATTTTGTTGTTCTTTTATGAGCAATATGAAGAAGAGATTGAAGGATTACTAGGGATATTAAAGGAGCTCTTGATGCAATTTATGGAATCTGTGCCATCTTCTCTATCTAACACCTCAACCATATCTTCGATGTCAAAAGATGCGAGATAAATGTAGATATCAGGTTTAAACATAGTTGTATTGCAGTCTAAGCTTTGTTAGCAAGCAAGATCTTATACAATCTGTAAATGTGGATGGCTATCCTGCAAATGTCAAAGGACTTCATAGTGGTTAACTGCCATCAGTTGGAAGGATTTAGATAGTCACATCTGACTTAAATAGAGCAATTACTAATTGTTTTGAAACGACTCTTGTGCATGTGTAACTCCTTTTCTTCTCTATTTTTTCCTCCACATATAAATGATGTTAGATAAGATAAATGAGTGCACATGTGTAATGATGTGTTGGCTAACATGTTGAAAAAGGATTGGGTTGACTATAAACTTTGTTGATCTAAAATCAGGTTCCGAATGTGGTGAGCGGAGTTTTCCATTTTGAATTGAAAGGCCTGACTTACCTCTTTACTTGTTATTTCACCACCAAAATGTTTTTTAAGCTACTTTGGTTCTTTCATTATGTTAGACCGTAGACTTTGAAGTAAATGTATAACATTTGTGTCAGCCAACCAACATGTTACCAATTCAAATATAGATATGCATTGCTCATAAGTAGTCCCAATTTAAAAGAATCGCTGAATAATATTAACCCGAAAATTAGTTTGAGATTTCCATGAAAATGGTGCCTTTTCCATTGTGTTAAAGAAACGATATACGAGTTAAAAAAAATTGGGGTATTAAAGATCAGTATTCCACATTTGTAACATGCTCATTGACTAGTAAACATTTCCCCATTCTGCATATGAGCAATGCATATCTCTAGATTTTAGAAAAATTCTTTACGTTTGTAGTACTTTCAAGTCCAACAAAACTTTTATATGCATATGTATAAAATGGGAATGTAGATAATTTTTATTTGAAATTACAATTCACATTTATCAAACACGGAATGAAAGGGAATATTGTTTAAATCTACATTTCACATAAACGTAATACCAATTCTTTGAAGGGACCGTTCCATCTACGCAATTCATTTTCCCCAACAAACACTCACGTATTATATATCTAATGTATAGTGTATAGAAAAGTACCTATATGAGTATAGACCTATACGCCGAAGGTACATGAGATGTTTATTTCGATAGAAGGTGTTGCTTTTAAAACACAAAATATTCAAACACCACAAAATTAATAAATAGGAATTGTCTACACATGAGATGTAATTAATGCACAATATATCCATCTTAAAAAATAAAAATAACAATAATTTTTTATGGAAAATGTATTTTTCACTTTAGAAAGAAAAAAAGAATTATGTGTTAATTACATTTACTATAATAGATAATCCCTTTATTTATAATGGTTTATGGTACATTCATATTTACCGGAGGTTCTTATGGAAGCAGTCGTTTTATCCTCAAATAAAGGCGATTTCATCTCCACCCCCTCCCCTATAACGTGTTTATGTTGGATAGAGATCCTCTAAAGTTCAAGTAACTTTATAGGTAAAGTTAGAAGAATCTTGACCGTTGGATTAAAATCAAGGGTTAAGATTCAAATATGACTTTTTAATCTTAACCATTGAATTTAATCCAATGGTTAAAATCTCATAACTTTACCTACAAAGTTCATTTGAACTTTAGAGGATCTCAATCCGTTTATGTTGTGATTTAATACTCTTGTCATTCTGCTTATACTAATCTACTAGATTTTAGACCCGTGTCCAACACTGGACACGGGGTTTACGATATTGTCAATATTAGATCTTCATACATTTAAGTCATAAAAGCTTATAATTTTGAAGATATACAGTTCCAAGTGTTATACTTTGCAAGTTGTAGTACAATAATCACAGGTTCGTCACTGTCATTATTAGCTGAGACATATTGATAAAATTGTTTGTCGTAGTTATTCCACAAGGCACATGCTATAATAATTTCCTATTATAGAATTTTTTGAAACCAGTTGTACTCATAATGTGATATTATTATGAAAAATAATTAAGAATTAATATATAAACATACTTGTGATCTTGTACTTGACATTCAAGTATTATGTATTTGATCATGATGCGGGTCCATAACACGAATATGTTTATTTTCAATCACCTATCCTAGGATAATTAGATAACAATTAGATTGTTTTCATATTCTTTGATAATAATTAGGACTCTAGATTTGAGTGACAATTGTAACTTTAAACATTAATACGCAAAGCTAATATATAAAAAAAGAGAAAATTATGTACATTTTTTATTGAGAGATATAATGAATTTTGAATGGAATTCGTATTGATTTGGATTTAGTATTTAAGTAACCCTTTGTTGATTAACAATTTATATGTAAGTAAAACAAATTTAAAAGAATATACTTCTATAACATTGAACACATAGATTGTATTTCATCTTTTGAATAATTTTTTGTAGACAATATTTCATATGTTGAAATATTTTTTAATTAATTAAATGATTAAAAATTTTAAAAAAATCCCTTCAAGTTGATGGCTAAAAATAAATATAAATTAAGTATTCAGGGCTAAAAAATGTAAATTATTGATGGAAAACAAAAAAGTGTAAATTAATGAGATTTTTTCTACAAATTAATATAAATACTAATATAATAATATATTTGGATAATGATTATTAGGATTTTTAATTTATAGTTAATCTAAATGATGACATAAGCGATAGTCAATTTGATAAAATTGAGCGATTTGATTGGTTAATAAGTCATTAGTTCAACTGTTATATATTAAGATTAAGATTCATAATTAAGATTTTTTTTTAGCCAATGAAGGTCAGTCCAACTGGTCAGAGGCACTCCCGGTTTTACCCAAGGTCTTGAGTTCGATCCTTAGGGATGGCAAAACTTTGGGGTTTTTCTCTCTGAATACTTGTAACGGCTCATGGTCAACATCTCGTTGTCTAGGATACGTGTAAGACTTCACCATTATACGGTGGGGTTTCCCTGATGTCGTATACCGACTGAATGTTAGGAAAAAAAACCATTTTTTAAGTATTTACCAAAGTAATTTTTTTTTCCATTGTTTTACTTAGCTTCCTAATAAATTACTCTAAACATCTTGAAAGGAAAATGGTAGAAACTGCGTTCAGTTGGGATGTATGTGAGTGATCTGCTCAATGTTTCCATACATATTCCTATCACAATAAGATTTCCACACCTTCCACTAACAAATTATAATAAATAAATAAAATAAAATAATGGTGCTATGGGAGATAACATTAGGAACAGCGTATTTTTTAGGATTAAAAAGGACTTACAAACTTGCTCTCAAAATTCAGCGCCGTCTTGTTAAACGCCCTAAATTCCGTCAATTCCTTCAAAGGTATTATTACTCTTGAGTTATATATCTATACATATCTATTCATATTTATTTATTATTATATCTGTTTGTATCTATATATGTGTGTGTGATTTTTCATATAGTCTGATATGTAATTTAGGGTTTTGATTTGATGAATGTTCATATCGTAGTAATAATAGTATAGTATTATTGATTGGAAAGTGATTTGTGCTGTGAATGTTGTCATAAATATGAAAATGTGAATGATTTGAATATGATGTATTGTAAATCATCATCGGTCTGCCGGGGGTGTGCTTGCCCGCTTGGGATTGCGTTTCAACTTTCAAGAGAGATTATTTTTGATTATGGCATTTCGAATAATTAGAAAATAGTGTGTATCCAACAGTGCATGTATAGCTTATTGCGTTCTTATAAAGCCAAAATGCAATTTGAAGTGTTTCGCTATTAGGTGCGGCTTACTTCATTTTAAGGGAAATACTGAAATAGGCACTTACATTTAAGCCATGAGCAGTTTGGTAGAGAGAAACTGCCAGATGAGAGCTGCTTACTTGGATATTGGTGTTTCGTTCATTCGTTGTTTGTTTTGGTAGAGGGAAAACACAGTTTTGAAGAAATATGTTAAGACCCGGAGTTTGCAGAGGTAAGTGTCGAAAATCTAAATCTTGAAAACGCAATCTCCGGCACCCTGCAATATTGTGTGTTAAGAGTGCCTTGTTTGATGCTGCTAAATATGTTTGTATAAATTTTATGTTTTTACTTTATTCTCTGATCTGTTTGTAAATATGCTTTACTCACCAACAGAGTCATTGTGTTTGGTAATGTGTCAATGAAGGCTTATATTGTAGAATGTTTGTAGGCTGACATTAACGCTTGATTAGTTATACGCCAAAACATACTCTGGAAACCAAAATTTTGTAACTTTTTACATCGACATTGGAAGCTGACACTAAATACCTGTGTTGCCAACATCTTGTTCAGGATCCAACTTTACTTGACTCCTTTATCACAGTTAAGTAGGATATCTCTTTGGATGCAGTATAGAATAAATGTTGTGATCGGGGTTAGTGAGTTTGTATGAGTTCATAAATCTTGTTAATAATGATATGGTTTTTTTCTGTGTTTGTTGTATATGATAGGAAAACACGATCCATTTTTGATGTGGCACTAAAGGTTCATCGCGAGGTACAACAAAGAGACATTGAAGTTGGTAGAAATCTTGGTAATTGGATTCTTAGATGGCTGGACAAAATGAAACCAGCTGCTCAGATACGTGTAGCAAAACCTGACCCATCCAAGACTAACCCAGTCAAACCCACAAATAAGCAGTTGACCAGAGACTCCTCCGACCAAACACCTCCACGGCGCTACGGAATAACTTATATGAGAAACAAAAATCATGAT
Source organism: Erigeron breviscapus (assembly GCA_034093135.1). Lineage (NCBI taxonomy): Eukaryota > Viridiplantae > Streptophyta > Magnoliopsida > Asterales > Asteraceae > Erigeron > Erigeron breviscapus. Next base: position 3,744,905 of record CM067174.1, on the reverse strand, counting down.
TCTAGTAAGCGTCAGTTCACTTCAGGAAATATTTGGCATGCGGCGTACCCAACTAGTGCTATGATGATGAGGCCAGCAGACCCAGCTGGAAGTCATACTCACTACAGACACTTCAACGCTTTTGAGTTAAAAAGTGCAAGGGTTGGAGTGATTCGGAAAGATATAATGCAGTGGATGATGCAGAAATAGTTGGGGTGGTATACTGCTATATCATGATTCCACTTTTGTCCATGATAAATCTAAAAAGCCATGATTAGACTGAGATTTAGATGGTTTGTTTATACGATCTTACGGCTCTTATGCTTGTTCTGTCTTGACCTTATGGTCTTTGGAGCTTACAATCATGTACTTTTGTTTTAGATATTGTGGTTGGCTGCATAGAATACACGGATTTAGAAATAAAATTGCATCAATTGGTACTGTCTGGTTTGTGATTTACAATTACAGGTACCAAAATATGTTTCACCACTTATATTAATGGTAAGGGCGTGTTTGGGATTCTTATTTTGAAGTGTTTTTTTTTTCATTATAAAATAGGCAGATAAGCATTCACGCAAGCAATCCTAGACAGTACATCGTAAATCGTATATCTTATATATATGGGTCAGTACTTGATAAGAATACTCGTGAGTGGATACATACAATAACTAATTGTTTGTGTTCACGAGTATGCTTGGTGGTGTTAACTTGAAACGTAAATGTTTACACTTTGCAGTATGGTATCCGAAAGCTACAAGTTGATGCGTATCGAAACCAAGAAAGATAATCAAAACACAATGAGAATCAATAACACTAAATATGACTTGGATAAAGTTCCCACAACCATGATAGCATCTTTTCCACGTTGAATACGAGGTATAGCCACAATAAAATCCATAGAAGGAAGTGGAGTGTAAAAGCCTTATAAAGCTTGCACTTTGCTTAATGACAAGTTGCACACCTTGATAAAATCCAAAGAAATGTCCTCCCATGGTGGTTCCATTCGTGGCCAATAAAAGTGTTCGTGTAGAATGCCAAGGGTCTTGTTGATGCCAAAATAACCTCCTAACCCTGCTCCTTAGGCATCTCTAAGGAATAACTCTCTTAGAGTTCCCTTAGAAACACAAAATTTGTTGTTAAAGGACCATCTTGGGCAGCATATGGGTCGTAAGCTCTTTCTTTACATTCCATAATCACTTTAGAGAAGTCAACATCATCTGAGTACAATTCGAAAGAAAAACCTAGGACTCTTGCACCAAGTATAGTAAGCATGGCATATCGCATATCTCCTTGAGAGAGGGCATCTGCAACAATGTTAGAACTTCGAGCTTTGTACTTTAAAGCAAAAGTAAATGATTAGAGAAATTCTACCCATTTTGCATGCCTTGGATTGAGCTTGCTTTGGCCATGTCCTCCCATGGTTGTTCCATTCGTGGCCAATAAAAGTGTTCGTGTAGAATGCCAAGGGTCTTGTTGATGCCAAAATAACCTCCTAACCCTGCTCCTTAGGCATCTCTAAGGAATAACTCTCTTAGAGTTCCCTTGGAAACACAAAATTTGTTGTTAAAGGACCATCTTGGGCAGCATATGGGTCGTAAGCTCTTTCTTTACATTCCATAATCACTTTAGAGAAGTCAACATCATCTGAGTACAATTCGAAAGAAAAACCTAGGACTCTTGCACCAAGTATAGTAAGCATGGCATATCGCATATCTCCTTGAGAGAGGGCATCTGCAACAATGTTAGAACTTCGAGCTTTGTACTTTAAAGCAAAAGTAAATGATTAGAGAAATTCTACCCATTTTGCATGCCTTGGATTGAGCTTGCTTTGGCCATGTCCTCCCATGGTTGTTCCATTCGTGGCCAATAAAAGTGTTCGTGTAGAATGTCAAGGGTCTTGTTGATGCCAAAATAACCTCCTAACCCTGCTCCTTAGGCATCTCTAAGGAATAACTCTCTTAGAGTTCCCTTAGAAACACAAAATTTGTTGTTAAAGGACCATCTTGGGCAGCATATGGGTCGTAAGCTCTTTCTTTACATTCCATAATCACTTTAGAGAAGTCAACATCATCTGAGTACAATTCGAAAGAAAAACCTAGGACTCTTGCACCAAGTATAGTAAGCATGGCATATCGCATATCTCCTTGAGAGAGGGCATCTGCAACAATGTTAGAACTTCGAGCTTTGTACTTTAAAGCAAAAGTAAATGATTAGAAAAATTCTACCCATTTTGCATGCCTTGGATTGAGCTTGCTTTGGCCATGTCCTCCCATGGTTGTTCCATTCGTGGCCAATAAAAGTGTTCGTGTAGAATGCCAAGGGTCTTGTTGATGCCAAAATAACCTCCTAACCCTGCTCCTTAGGCATCTCTAAGGAATAACTCTCTTAGAGTTCCCTTAGAAACACAAAATTTGTTGTTAAAGGACCATCTTGGGCAGCATATGGGTCGTAAGCTCTTTCTTTACATTCCATAATCACTTTAGAGAAGTCAACATCATCTGAGTACAATTCGAAAGAAAAACCTAGGACTCTTGCACCAAGTATAGTAAGCATGGCATATGGCATATCTCCTTAAGCATCTACAACAATGTTGGAACTTCGAACTTTGTACTCTAAAGCAAAAGTAAATGATTGTAGAAATTCTACCCATTTTGCATGTCTTGAATTGAGCTTGCTTTGGCCATGTCCTCCCATGGTTGTTCCATTCACGGCCAATAAAAGTTTTCGTGTAGAATGCCAAGGGTCTGGTTGATGCCAAAATAACCTCCTAACCCTGCTCCTTAGGCATCTCTAAGGAATAACTCTCTTAGAGTTCCCTTAGAAACACAAAATTTGTTGTTAAAGGACCATCTTGGGCAGCATATGGGTCGTAAGCTCTTTCTTTACATTCCATAATCACTTTAGAGAAGTCAACATCATCTGAGTACAATTCGAAAGAAAAACCTAGGACTCTTGCACCAAGAATAGTATGCATGGCATATGACATATCTCCTTCAGAGGGCACAACGATGTTAGAACTTCGAGCTTTGTACTTTAAAGCAAAAGTAAATGATTAGAGAAATTCTACCCATTTTGCATGCCTTGGATTGAGCTTGCTTTGGCCATGTCCTCCCATGGTTGTTCCATTCGTGGCCAATAAAAGTGTTCGTGTAGAATGCCAAGGGTTTTGTTGATGCCAAAATAACCTCCTAACCCTGCTCCTTAGGCATCTCTAAGGAATAACTCTCTTAGAGTTCCCTTGGAAACACAAAGTTTGTTGTTTTTGAACAAAGGAGCATCTTGGACAACATATGAGTCGTAAGCTCTTTCTTCACATTCCATAATCACTTTAGAGAAGTCAACATCATCTGAGTACAATTCGAAAGAAAAACCCAGGACTCTTGCACCAAGTATAGTAAGCATGGCATATCGCATATCTCCTTGAGAGAGGGCATCTGCAACAATGTTAGAACTTCGAGCTTTGTACTTTAAAGCAAAAGTAAATGATTAGAAGAATTCTACCCATCTTGCATGTCTTGGATTGAGCTTGCTTTAGCCATGCCTCAAACTTGATGGTCAGAATGAAGAACAAATTGTTTTGGCCTCAAGTAATGGCTCTACTAATCTAGAGCACGCATAATAGCATATAATTCGAGTGTCATGTTAGGAGAGATTGGCATGAAATGATTTTGGAAGGATATGGTAAAAGGATAAAAATATAAATATAAGACAACCCGGGTTTGCTTATGCTTTGATACCAGATGTGTATAAAAAAAAAATCAAAATAAAATAAGAATCAATAATACTATATATGACTTATATAGTTCCTAGTACCAGACCTAATAATCGGATTCAATCTAGGATAAAGTACTTAAACACCACCATGATTAATCACATTGGTGAAAGAAGATGTTATTAGTGATAAACCAACAACACCACACCAAGAACAATCCAATTCCTTTTTGAGTATGAAAAGTCTAGATTAGCTTCAGAAAGCTGATAAATATCACGATACTGCATGAAACCCTCCCCCAAGAGAGCATGAAAGACGAGACAGGGGGAAGAGAAGGAGGGTGAGGATGAGGATGACCATCCTCACGCATCTAGTCTCACTTCTCTCTCTCTCTCTCTCGTATTTTTTTCTTTTAGTTGAATTAGGGGTGAGAGATGGGTGAGGGGAAGATAGCGGCATTCCTTGTAATGGGTGAGAGTAAGACAGAGATGTAAAATTAGGAGAGAGAATGTGAGAGATGATGATGGGAAGAGAGCCACTCCCTTCCCTCAAAAGGCTCGAAAACTTTTCCCAAGGTAAAACATTAATTTCTTGCTTTGAGAATGGAATATCTGAAGTCTCACAAACTATCAAAAAATGGAAAACAGATAAGGAGGTAAAAATGGAACTCATTAGGGTAAAGACTTAATTAAATGACTTGAATGAGTCAAATGCTCTTCATGAGCTGAACTAAACTTGGTTCTTCCCTTCAAGAGACTTGAACCCAAATATGGCCACACAATCTAAATCTAGTCCAACGCCAGTATGATACGTAAAATGAGCATGTTTTGTATTACACAATGATAGTACTTATGTGTGTCTATAGCCATGATATCCCAAGCAGATCATCTTGTTTATTGTCTGTGTGAGAGTGTGAGACTGTAATCAATGAACCATAACATTTGTGTGAATCATGAAATATTTTTCTAGAAGAAATCATTACTGCATTTGATAAAGGTGTGTCCAAAAGATAGATGACGATTGTGTAATCACCTGTTAGTCACCTTTCTTGTTTTTAGAGTTTTGTCGTCTTGGTGAATTTATTGCCCCGTTGATCTTTACTACCTTGGAAAGTGTAGGATGGAATTGTTGGTGCAGAGGTCTTGGCGCCCTCGTTGTCATGGAGAAACCTCGTATACAAATGTATCCTGCACAAAAGTAAGTAAATTATTTTTTCCTTCAATAAGCACCATATAAATCAAATGGAGACCATTCACAACTGAAACAATATCCTAGATTAACTTTTAAATTCATTACATATACCTTTGCAAAAGCAATCTTCAACTTTCTGCCTCGACACACCTAAGTTGCATAAAAAGTTCTCATCAGTTAGAATATACTTTTGGTAACTTCTGCAATATGAGTAGTATCTCATCTACCTTTGAAGATGTTTGTTATCGTGGTTCCACAAAGCAGCGTCTTTGTTTTCAGATCTATTAACGACTTCTTGGGCAAAACCAGTGGGTTTCTACTACTCTCATCATCTGCAAATACCTGTGTCAACCATATAAACGCTTATACCTTATCTCTTACTACAATCAACTAAGCTATTCACCTATATCTTGAAAAGGAAGATACCTCGTTGGTCTGGAAAAATGTTCCGTCAAGTGGAAACGACCCTCTTGTAGCTGTCCGACACGGAACCTACAAATGTGTAACACCATGTGTTATTTGGTATTATATGTAATTATTACATTTTCGCACATAATTTTGCTCACCAGAAGTGTTCCAAGCACCATTTCTTCTCCCTCTTCCCGTGAATCACTTGATATCAATTGACGGCATTCTTCTTTCTCCTTAACCAATGCATTCAAGGTTTCCCCTAACGTGATATATAATTAAATACAAGATCAAGTTAAAAATGTAGATCGTCTTCAAAGAATGTGTACACTTTTCTTTATTTTCACACGTGCCATCAACATATCCCACTTTCTTAAGTTTGTGAACTGTTATCTTTTTTGTTCTAAACTTTAAGTGTCTTCTTGTTGCGAAAATGAATATGTTTCGAGTCTTCAACATCTGAATCTCAAGAAACGGTTTTACCTAGCGGCCATATAGCAAGAAGATAAGGAAGTCCATCATCAGGGTCTCTTTTTACCAACTGAAACACACAACCACATAATCATATATACATATATTTTGTTCATATGCAGGTAAAGTAGGAAGGCACTGACCGCTTGTACAAGTGGGTGCGAATCTGGAAGTTCATACCTGCATTGCAAACATACAGACATGCATAGACTGATTAGGATCTAGGATAGGTCTTGTTACATACCGTTTCTATTGTCCCAACTTATAACGATGAAAATTACAACAGTAGTTAATATATGAATATATGATCGGATACTTACACTATGTGTTCTGTCCTCAACCTCTCAGCAAATCTTAGTGGACTGATGGATGATGATGCTTCTCCAGAAGATACTGTAATCAATGCTTGGGAAAGAGCATTTTGGTCCAGTGGGATATTCTTCTCACTCATGTAGTTCCACGCTTTTGACAAAAGCTCTCCTTCTTTGCTCACTGGACGTACCTTAGGATCATGAAACATGTCTTCCATATCTTCTTCCATTTTGAGTTTACTGCTACATTCAGGAGATGGAAAATTAGGAGTAGTTAAACCTACGGTTCTGCCAGGAGTAACAGGAACCAATGTGCTTTCCCCCGGCCGAGGCTGGAGACAACTGTTACTCTAGATCAAGAAGGTATTTCGTTATTTGCACAACTGTCCGTTTGTAAATTAATAAATGACTTGGAATTGGCATGGTTTATACTAGCATAAAAAGAACTTATTTGTCTATCCCCATTTAGGCCTTGTCGAACTGTATAGCCCATTTTGTGGAGATAAAATACGCTTATTTCAGATCTGTATATACAACTTGTGACTACTACAAATAATTAATCTAATTTATAAAAATGTGCTAAGTTAATTCATCGCATGCCCAAAAGTTTAAAAACGACAAATAATATGTAGCAAAAGGAGGGACTGAAAGTATATCATGAATGATGATGACTGTAAGAACATGTAAAATAAACAAAAACAAACTAGAAAGTGAACTGTTCTAAAACCTTCCAAATTTACTAGCATAATGTTTGCAATCTTCCTTTAGTGGACAAGAGCTGCAATTTGGTTTATCTTTTGTGCAGAACACCTGTGCAAATTTGACATAAAGCATATGTAGATTCGAAAACATCCAACATAAACATCAGTCAGACTGCAACGTTTTATTAGAGAATTACTCTTGAAAATGCAATAAGAAACACCCATTAGTAACTTGCATTTTCTTGCAATTTGATTGTAAATGCAGAAGTTAAAAAGACTGACTAACGGATGTTGAGTTTTATACACTTAATTATTGTTTTAAAACCGTACCTTTCCAAACGTGATCATTTGATAATGAAGTTCGTGCCTGCATTGCATAACATATCAGTTTGTGTGAAGTTGCAGGCATTATACATTTGTATCACAGTAAAGTATTAATCTTGAAATAAGGGAATTACAATGTGTCCACATCAAGGGTAGAAATCCTCTGTGAGAGATACTTTTGAACACGTTGAATTACAGGGTACCTAAATGTAGGCACAATGATAAGGTTATGATAGCAAACAGTTATAAACACATTTAGTTTATTTGAAATAAAGGTCTTACTCTTCTAGCTGGTGCATGAGAAATCCATCAGGAAGCTTTTCGATTGGGACCCATCCCAGACGTACTACTATTCTACTTACATGTGTGTCAACCTTGTAAAAATTGAACCATGGACACTGATCATATGACCAAATAGGGTAATGATAAATTTTACGAGACTTGCTAATTATAACGAAGAATCTCACAGGAAAAGCTTGTTGACGTAAGGCCAATAATCTCACACATTCTGTGCTTTTTAAGCCCAATCCAAAAACCTCCATTATATACTCCCTGCAGGGGAAATTAAAATGTTTACGTAGTACACTGGCAGTAGTGATAACAAGTTTAACTATCTTAGAGAACTGTACGTACATAGCTTTTGCAGGTTCTGAATTTCTTAACCACTCGAGATCAAGAAGCCCCGAGTCATTATCATATATGCAATTAAGGAAATTCTGCACAAGTCGTTTTTATCTCTTATATAAACCAATTAATTTCTTCTTTATGCATATTGTGAAATATATATATATATATACTCTTACCAGGATTCGTTCTGTAAGTTTGTGGTTCATGCCTCTTTCTTCGATGGCATCAGAGATTTCCTGAAATTCAGCACATCGCACTGCATTCCAGTCTAGAGCATGGTCGGTGTGATTTTCCTTTATGAAATCTCCACTGACATTTTGCTTTGGGAATTTTGAAGCGAGAGACATGAAGGCAGAACTATGCAACATTACGTAATATTATTATTGATGTGAAGCAAACATAATGCATCACGATAATGAATCACTCTTGTCAAATGACCAGACTAATAAACTTACCTAGATAATTTGTCTGCTGCATTTTGTGTTAAGAAAACCCCAACAACCGAGTCCACGACAGAACCTTTCCAACCCATGAAAGATCTATTTCCTGTTAAATTTGCTATATTATCTTTTCTGTATACATTTAATATAAAAGATATAAAACTGGGGCAGTACAAGAGAATAACTATGTAATAATGTTCAAAAAAAAAAGAATAACTATGTAATAAATTGCATACGAACAGGGATATAAACGAGTCAACGAATTACTGTAGCTTGAGCTTGCACAAAAGTCACTCATCGATTAGTTTAACACGCTAATCTTGAAAACTTCATATCTGGCTCAGGTCATTTGAAATCTTGTTCAACTTTTGAGTTATGCAAGAGCTTAATAAGTCGAACAAGTCCAATAAAAGTGAGTTTTGTAAGCTTTCAAGTCCTAAGTTAACATAATTTGATCATAAATAGGCTTATATGTGATGAAGCTTGAGCTATAAGACGAGTTAATGTTAATCGACCCAAGCTCAATAAAGAGTAACTGAAGCTTTAAACAGCTAATCAAATACTTTTAAATAACTAAATGAGCATTACACTCGCGCAATAATGTAATATTCAAGATTGAGCTTAAATAACTGGAGCCCATGTTTCTGACTAATTAGCTCAACTCAACTCGTTTACGCCCCATACATACAAATTGAAGTAGAGAGTAATTATGTGTATTACCTTGAACAGGGCGCAGGGAGCTGATAAAAGACAATGCCCTTTGTCGGAATAACTCATGTTCAGTTTTCCACCACTTTTCTTTTTCTTTCTCATTGCTTTCCAAACCTATATATGGACAACATGGATGTTAATAACTTCCTTTTCAAATCTATATATACACAGTAACATATACTTAAGTACACACAAAGAATTATCCTTAAGTACTAGTTAAAATTTTGGTATGGGCTTTGTAAGGACTAAATGATGTCATTCATATTGAAATATGTATATAATTTTGAAAAGCAAATTTGACTTGATAATTAAGACCCACCTCCAAAAATATTGAAATACAGTATGTATCACTAACTAACAAAATGAAAATGAAAGCATGTTAGTATTACTTACTCTTTAGCTGGTCAATTACTTCTTGTTTGTAGCGGTACTTGCAGACTCTGCGAGTGAAGCTAAATCCACTTTTCGTGTAAATCATCTTTGTCTTTTTTTCAATGTAACCCGATCTAAGATCCAAAGCTGGCTTCTTCGCACTCAGAGAAGCTTGTTTCGAACCACTAGCCATCACTTTTGGTGTATACTTAACCTTCTTTTTCTCTTTTGTACTAATCTTCTTCTTCTCATTATCATTATTATTATCACATACTAGCTCATTATGATCACTTTTACTTTGTTCTTTTGCTTTGATCACTCTCCTACAAGAAACTTGTTTTGAACCACCAACACGAGATTTCAAACCCGGGGTATTAGCCATCCCTGCTTTTGGCCTGCCCCTAACCTTTCTCTTTTTTGTATCAATGTGATCACTTTTACTTTGTTCTTGTGATCTGATCGTTGATGGTGGTTGTGATGATGATTCCAGACCCATGTAGTACACTCTAATTCGACGATTTTTCGTAAAACCATTATTATTTAACTTTAACCAGTACCATTTGGGTTTATCAGCTGATACAAGTGCAGGATCATCATTAGTAGTACTAATAATGTTATGGCTATCTTTTCTTGGTCTCTTCTTTTGGCGCATTTCTACACATTTGCAAAACAATTAAATGAAAAACAGAACAATGTTTCCAACTAATAATAATCACTTAATATATAGATTAATGTTGCACAAAACAAAACAAAAAAGTGCATGTATCATTGTATATAACTATATATATGCATGAATGTACGTACCTTTGGTTATCGGAGATGATGGTGGGTTATTTTTACGTTGCTTGACCATATTATTATTATCTCCGGCAAAGCCCACTTCTAAATATCTTACAGAGAGTATAAAATTACTAGTAGTAATTAGCTAGTTGACTGCGATGTCACCTCAAGTTAAAATGAAGGAGTTTAGAGACTTATTACAGAGAGTATAAAATGGAGGAGTTTAGAGACTTATTACAACTGGCATTGCCTTTATTGTAATAATTTTTTTGCCGGCGGGTCTAGTTGACTGCAATGTCACCTCAAGTTAAGTTAAATGTATTTGATATTTTTAATTGAACAAAGTTTGTGTTTCACTCAAATAAAGTATTGTTAATTTGTTTTGACTATGGTTTGCTTGGTGGAAAGCCATGTAGTACTCTTAATCTAATGTTAATATTACTATTGAGGAGTCGGTTGATAATATTACATAATATCAAAAGTGGTTAATACTTAATAATGTTACTTAGTATCAAAATTCAAAAGTTAATATGCAAGCTTATTTACTCTGACCCATATTTTATATATTGTACACCGTTTGAGTCAAACATGCATAAATCTTTTAGTTCTCATCTGAAATTGGCAAATTGGTTATGTATTCTAAAATTGTACTGTACAACTATATATAATATACTAATCTATACTACTATAATAAAATTATCACCTGATGTTGAAAAGTTAAAAAAACATCCAAATTAAAAATGACCATTTCACCCTTAATGAACATACCTTTTTGGAAATGAGCTATAAGAAATTACTGAATTTGCCCTTAATAAGTTAAACTTACAACTTAAACTTTTTATCAATTTATACCATAAACTTTTATCCTCTAAAATATATACACAACCACTTTTACATTAAATTACATTTACATCAATCTACACCACTCAACGCCGCCACCACAATCAATCGTCGTCGCCATCACCACCGGTCGCTGTTACTACCAGACCGCCGACACCAATGTCGCATTGCACGAATACCATATAAATGTTATAATAAATAAATAAAAAATTTATGAGTTTATCACTATTCTTAAAGGTGACCATATTACATAGTAATGAACCTACCATATAGAATCTTGTTAAGTCAATGGAAAACTTTATATATCTAAGTGGTCATAAATTTACAACATATCATTTTACCTTTTAATATCTTTACATTTTTTATCTTTTGTTTTTCACTTTTTATTGTAAATTTATAAAACAAACTAACACACATAGTCACATACACACATATAATCTCTTATTTTCTTTTAGAACCTAACTAGGTGTTTTTTTTATATAATTAAATCCGTATGTTTTCACTTTTTTCTTTTACAAATTTTTCTTTTGTCATCCTAGTTCTTTTTTACAACAAATGTTGTTTCACTGTTGTCATTTCTATTTCACATCAGTTATACCCTTATAATCCCACAATGAGAGATAGATTCCAAAAAAACACATGCACACGAGTCATGCTAATATTACAGGGATGAATAAGGACCATCTATCCATAATTCGAAAATGATACATGTCATTTTGCAATGTATTCAAAGAAGTTTATATAAAGATACACTTACATGTTGAAAATAATAACGTAAGGAGTGTTGCAAGCCTAGTCTTCACTTGTCGCACAACCAACGATTCAAACAACTGCTGAAGGCATGTCAACGTTGCTGCTTAAGCGACGTTCGCCACTCGCAACCGATGAGCACCATTAGGAGGCATCTTGTGACACTCAAATGAATTTTTTGATTCCAGCATCGGAATCGGCTCGAACCCGCTCATTAAAAAATATATCGAATCCCCAATTTAAATGATGTGACAGAGAGTATTTTTTAGATAATAAAAAATAATAATAATGACGATGTGTACACCCTGTTGCCACTTTCTTTTTTGCTTTACCCCTTCTGTGTGTGTATGTGTGTCACCTGTAAATAAATAAATAATAAAAATCATCATCCTTCCAAAATCACAATCAACGTCCCTTTCAATTCCTTCCCCCATTTCCTATTCCTATTCCAATTCAATTCAATTATTCACTCCAATTTCAATTTCCGTTTTCAAATTCAGGGTTTGTTACAAAAAGTAGTAATAATAAATAAAAAAGAATGAGTTTTCAAGATATCGAAGCGGGTCGACCGCTGAATTCAAAACGGGGTGGTGGATATGTAAAGAAAACACAAGACCCGACCCAAGCAATAGCTTCTGGAATATTTCAGATCAATACTGCTGTTTCCACCTTTCAGAGGCTTGTTAATTCCCTTGGTTCCCCTAAAGATACCCCTGAGCTCGTAAATTGATTTATCTATCTATATCTATCTATCTATCTATCTATCTATCTTCTATCTATCTATATATATATATGCCATGAAGTATTTTATTTGTAGGTGTTAGATCAGTAGAATTTATAGTTGAAATATAGATCTTTGATCATGGGTGGACATGGGCTTATGTTAATCACTATAAAGTTATTAGCTTTAGATTTTAGGGATATTAGTGTATGGAAATGTATACTACAAAGTTTATCGTATGTATCCATTTTAACATGCTTATACTGTGTATGCAACCTTTAAGTATCGTTATTGTATGTATTCGGTGTCATGTGGCATCTATGTAAGTTACCATGTCACCAAATATGCCACCGGATACATTAAACATCAATATATGAAACTTTCTTACATCGATTAGCAACATTTGAAGTTGGATACATACTATATATTTCAGGTGATAGTTGGATACATTTTTCAAAACATTTTTGGATTTATACAAATGGATAACCGACCAATCGGTGGGGATGATCAATATGAGAGAGGTAAATTGTGTCGTGTAACACTATGATTAAAGGGACATGGGACCGGGATTTGAACCCCTAATCTCTGCTCATATGTTGCATATCCCCAACCACTAGGCTACCTTCACGGGAACTTGTTACTTGTTAGATTTTAATTACTAATCGAGATTAATGAAACTGTAAAGATCAGAACTTAAAAGGATTGGAAGATATTTATGTAAAGTACGGTCTAATGTTAAATGTATAAAACCTTGCTATGGTGACTATGCGATATATGTTTGATGTTATGAGGTTGTGGTTTATTTTTATTTTTTTTCCTAATTCTGAGTTGGTGAATGGTAGGCACAAGACGAGACTACATATTGGGCAATTGGTGAAGGATACATCTGAAAAGCTTAAGCAAGCTAGTGAAGCAGATCATCGTGCCGAAGTTAGTGTAAGTTATTTATCTATATACCCTCTTTTCACACAAGTAAATAGTCATATGATTGTTTTTTTGAATATCTTCTGTTATAGGTCTTCACATAGTATTCTTTAAGAAGTCATGATGATTGACCTCTAAACTTTGATAACTCTTATTAGTTTTTATGATGATATTTAATAGTTAATTATGAAAAAAGAGCTTGTTTTATATGTGATGAATTACTCAGGTTACTGCATCCGGTTCTTTGGAATTGGTTTTTTGACTAGGTCTCGTTTACCTTTTTTGTTCAAATATACATATCTTTATGCTTTTCGGCATAGTGATGGTCTGGCTTCATGATGCACAAGATGGTTACTTTGTTTTTCTTTTGGAGAAGTTGTTTTCTTATCTTACATGGACGAAAAACAGGTTATGTGCTGTCTAAGGTCAATAAATTGACATGATTTGTAGAGATAGTTTAATTCTGTTGACTATTGAGTCAGAAAAGTAGATGACTGCTTTTTTTGGTTTTGGAGACAATAGTGACAATACATCACCAGTTTTATCCATACACCATCTTGTGTACAACACTATAAAGAACATGATAGAATCTGGATTATAATAAAATATTACTGGAGTTGATTACTGGCATTGATAGGCCCAATTCGAGAGGGGCAATCTCTCCAATTACAAAGAAAGATAATCAGAATATTTTATTGGATGATAGAATACTAAAACATAACGTGCTATATATAATGCATATATTTAATAATGACTCTTGGAATTTGGATGGTGAGGGACTCCTCAAATTCCTACTGCCATGTTGCTTGGTTGACCAAGTGGGTCTATCCAATTACCAAAAACCGTATTAAATTGCTCCAATTCAATTGGACCCGAACCCGCAACAGCACGTTTCTTCTTCCGGGTATAAATTTTGAGCGGAATTGTATCATTACATCCCTCCCCGTAAAACGCCTTGTCCTCAAGGCGAAAATTAGGGAATTGTTCAGCCAAGAGGTCATAAGATTCCCAAGTAGCTTCTTCAGTAGGGCGATGACGCCAAGAAATTAACAGTTCCAACACTCCTTTTCCTGCCTCCGCCACCCATCGATATGACACCACAGAATCGGGTTCTAAATCAATTTCCCAATCTTTAGTAATAGGAAGAGGTGGGATAGGACCTGCAGCAAGTGCTCCCTGAGCTGGTTTGAGCATTGAAACATGGAATACAGGATGAATTTTGGCATCCGCAGGTAACTCAAGCTCGTAAGCGACCGCACCCACCACTCGTTTAATACGGTATGGGCCGAAGAACCTGGGAGATAACTTTTCAAATCGTCGTTTTGCCAAGCTACGCTGACGGTATGGTTGGATCTTCAAGAAGACATGGTCACCCACCTGAAATGATAGTTCCCTGCGTTTAGAGTTGGCTTGGGCACACATACAATTTTGAGCTTTACTAAGGTTAAAACGAAGCAACTTAAGCATCTCATCCCTATCAATCAGTTGTTGTTCCAGTTCCGCATTTTTTGTCTCCCCTTTAACATAAGGAAAGAGCGGTGGAGGTGCTCTCCCATAGGTGGAGGTGCTCTCCCATAAACCACAGAAAAGGGTGTGGTGCCTGTAGAGGTGTGATATCCGGTATTGCAGGAGAATTCAGCCCAAGATAAATAGGCACTCCATTTGGTTGGCTGTTCATGGGCAAAACATCGGAGGTAAGTCTCGAGACAACGATTGACAACCTCTGTTTGCCCATCTGTCTGTGGGTGATAACTAGTGCTCAACTGCAGCTTGGTTTGACTCAAACGAAACAATTCTTGCCAAAAGTTGCTGATGAATATCACATCACGATCAGAGACAATTGAACGTGGGAAACCATGTAATCGTACAATCTCTTTACAGAACACAGCAGCCACACCTTTAGCAGTAAATGGGTGAGACAAACATAGAAAATGAGCATATTTGCTTAAGCGATCCACAACCACCATGATAGTGTCATATCGACTCGAAGGGGGTAAACCCACTATAAAATCCATTGATAAATCTTCCCAAATCTGTTCTGGAATCGGTAAAGGCTGAAGTAAACCCGCGGGGGACAACGTTTGGTATTTTTGCTGTTGACAGATTGCACATTGTTGCACATATATACGAACTTCATGTTTCATTTTCGGCCAGAATAGTTGGCTGACTGACGTTTGATTGTTTTCAAAGACCCCCCGTGGCCCCCCATAGGGGTATTGTGTGCTTCCTGCAGCAATGTGAGCTTGATATTGGGCATGTCGGGGATCACCAAACGCTTCTTATAAAAGAGAAGCTGATCTACCAAATTGAAATCAGGAACGGATGCTGGATCAGAAAGCAATTCTTGGATGATATTACTTGTGTAGGGATCAGTTTGAAGCCCCTCTTTAATCTCTGCAATTTCTACACAAAAAGGAACGGTTAAAGTTAATAAATCACCAGAATGGGGCATCCGAGACAAAGCATCTGCCCCGCGATTCTCTTTCCCAGCTCTATGATAAATAGAAAAGTCATAAGGCATAAGCTTGAGTAGCAATCGCTGTTGTTCGGTGGTTGTTATACGCTGCTCAAGTAAGAACTTCAAAGTATAGTGATCTGTACGGATGATAAAATGGCGACCCATTAAATAGTGGTTCCATTTTTGTACCGCGAGAACCAAAGCTAATAACTCTCGATCATAAGCTGATTTCATCCGGTTAGAAGGTGAAAAGCCCTTGCTAAAATAGGCTACCGGGTGTTCATCTTGTGACAGGATAGCTCCCACTCCATCAGATGAAGCATCACATTCAACCACAAAAGTTGTGGAGAAGTCTGGTAAGCGTAGGACAGGGGCAGATACTAGGGCCTGTTTTAGGGCTTTAAACGCCTCTAAAGCTTCATCAGACCAAACAAATCCATCTTTCTTAGTAAGAACTGTGAGAGGCCTCGCAATTAAACCATAATTTCGCACAAACCGTCGATAATAACCTGTTAAGCCTAAAAATCCTCGAACCTGCTTAACATTAGTCGGAATCGGCCATGATTGAACTGCCAAAACCTTATCTTGTTCCACCTGAACCCCTTCCGGTGTAACCACGTGTCCAAGAAAAACCACTTTAGATTGGCCAAAACAACATTTAGTTAATTTGGCAAAAAAACAGTTATCATGCAACAACTTCAGAGTTTGTTTAAGATGGCCTACATGTTGTTCCATGCTTGGGCTATATATCAAGATATCATCAAAGAAAACCAGTATAAAACGACGTAAAAAAGGGCGAAACAGGTCGTTCATAACGGCTTGGAAGGTTGATGGGGGCATTTGTCAGCCCAAAGGGCATGACCTTAAACTCATAATGCCCTGAATGAGTGCGAAATGCTGTCTTCGGCACATCCGGGGCAGCAACTCTAATCTGATAGTAACCCGACCGTAAATCCAATTTCGAGAATATTTTAGCCCCATGTAACTCGTCCAACAGCTCATCGATATTTGGGATAGGGTACTTGTCAGCAATAGTGATCTTGTTAAGTGCCTGATAATCTACACACATACGCCAAGAATTGTCCTTTTTTTAACCAATAGGACGGGGCTTGAGAAAGGGCTGGTACTCGATTGGATGAAACCGGCTGTTAAGAGTTGCTCTACTTGCTTCTCTATTTCAGTTTTTTGGGAGTGGGGATATCGGTAAGGGCGAATGTTAGGTGGAGCGGAATTTGGGATTAAGGTGATTGAGTGAGTTTGGGTACGGTTAGTTGGCAAATCTTTCGGTTCGTCAAAAACAGTGTGGTATTTAGTAATAATAGGCTGTAACAAGGGTGGCATTTCGGGGTTAGCTTTGGGTTCGATAGCTAAATGCTGAAAACTAGATGATTTTTGAGGCCCAGAAGGAACACCTTGCAATTTGTATCTCTTCCCATCCACCGTAAAAACCATAAACATCTCTTTCCAGTTCGCTTGTACCGTATTCAAGGTAGCAAGCCATTGTACACCTAGCACCAAATCAGCCCCACCAAGAGAAAAAGGATGAAAATCTTGGGTAATGTGGAGGTCATTTATCTGCAGAGAAAGATTTTTGCAAATTCTACCACAACGAATCACATCCCCGTTACCGATTTCAACACCAAATGGAGCTACCAATTGGGTAACAAGTTTCAACTCATTTACCAAAATTTCAGAAATAAAATTGTGGGTAAAACCCCCATCAACCAGAATTAATACCTTAGTAGAGTTGAGTGTACCATGGACTTTCATGGTAGTAGGATGTGACTTCCCCAATAGTGCATGTAGGCTGATTTCGGTTGTGTCTTCCTGCACATCATTTAAATCTATGGCTTTCTCTGGGGGTTGCTCAACATCTTCTTCTTCGGCTTCTAAAGTTTTGAACGTTCCAGTTTTACACCTATGCCCCGGACCATACTTGTCCCCACATCGGAAGCACTCGCCCTTAATGAAACAAGCCTGTTTTTCTGCATCAATGAGTCGAAAGTTGGGTTTGGGTTCGGCTTTCGGTTGGTTCGTGGATGATGAAGCATAGGTCACTGGAGTGTAGGGTTTTGAATCAGGTTTCAGTTGAGAGTTACTCGTGTTTTTCTTTCGGGCCGTGAATGGTTGAGTTTGGATTCAAATTCAATCGCTAGGCTTACGGCTTTGTAAACCGAACGGGGTTTATGGATGCGAACGTCTGCCTTCAACTCATCCTTGAGTCCATTTAGAAAGACTCCTAACAAGCAATGTTCGGGCCAATTGGAAACCCGAGATGATCTACGTGCAAATTCCTGACGGTACTCCTGGACCGTCCCGGTTTGCTTGATACTACATAAATACTCATCGGGGTTCTGGAACTCTGGTGGCCCGAAATGTTTTTTCAAAGCAGCGATTAAATCTTCCCAGAATTCAAACTCTTGCTCAGCCGATATCCACGAGTAAAGGTCCAGTGCATCGCCTTCGAAATGCATAGCTGCAATATCCACCTTTTCTTCATCCAAGGTTTGGTAAAATCGAAAGTATTTTTCTGCTTTCAATATCCCACCCCTTGGGTCTCCTCCGCTGAAAACAGGAAATTCAATTTTATGATAGGGACGACGATGGAAACTAGAATAACTATGCTCCCCTCCGTCATGCTTAGTTCCGCTACTACTCGATTTCTCTCTGGACGCCGCTTGTCTCTTTAACTCAGCCATATCATCCCTTAAAGATTCCATGGCCTCAAGTTTAGCAGCAATTGCACTCAATTGTGCTGTGATAGCATCTGGTTGAGAACCACTGTTTTCAGAGCCGCTCCGGGTGATCACCATAGTTGTTTCTTCGTCTTCCCGGCAATGGAACCAAATGATAGAATCTGGATTTTAATCAAATATTACTGGAGTTGATTACTGGCATTGATAGTCCCAATTCGAGAGGGGCAATCTCTCCAATTACAAAGAAATTTATTGGATGATAGAATACTAAAACATAACGTGCTATATATAATGCATATATTTAATAATGACTCTTGGAATTTGGATGGTGAGGGAATCCTCAAATTCCTACTGCCATGTTGCTTGGTTGACCAAGTGGGTCTATCCAATTACCAAAAACCGTATTAAATTGCTCCAATTCAATTGGACCCGAACCCGCAACAGCACGTTTCTTCTTCCGGGTATAAATTTTGAGCGGAATTGTATCAGAACAATATGGTGTTGTATGGATAAAAGTGGTAGCGTACGTATAACGTATCGTCTCCCATTTTGCTGGCTGAATCCGTATCTGCTTTTGTGCATGCATAGTTCTAGTTACCAACCCTCAAATTGGCTCCATCCTTGACAACTTTGTCCACTTTATAATGTACTCGCCTTCATAATATGCATGCTGTATGACCACACTTCATCTTCTTCATACAGGCCAGCAAAAAGATTACGGATGCTAAACTTGCAAAAGATTTTCAAGCAGTTTTACAAGAATTTCAGAAAGCACAACGGCTTTCAGTGGAAAGGGAGACAGCTTATTCTCCTGCTATTCCTCAAGCTATTCATTCCTCACGGTACATCGTCAATCGTCTGATAGTCATGGAACTAGTAGTTTTTGGGTATCCATTTCAATATTCATAGGTACTCATTTATTTATTTTTTTTATTCTGATTATTATATACTATTTGAAGTAATGAAGCCAGTGAAACGGATGCTAGCTCGGGCAGAAGTCCAGAACAGCGTGCCCTTCTTGTCGAATCTAGAAGGCAAGTTTTTGTGATTTATGATTCTCATATATAAATGGAAATTTTCCAATAGTATATGATTTACGTTGCACTTCAAATTTCTTTGAGATTGTTACAACTAAAACTGCTTGTAAAAATCAAGAATACCTGTATCGGTGCAAGGTCAAGGGTATACATTTTGTAAAGTAAATTATGAAGAAGCCCATATTTTACCCTTGGCCGATTATGTCATATGCATCTAAACTTGACCGATTAATTTGTTCAAAACAAAACTAGCTCATTTGACCCATCCTTAATAAACACCTGGTCATAATTCATAATTGTTACTTTTGATCAATTATTTTATATCTAGCTTTATCTGTTTTCATGGTTTGTTAAAGTGTCTAATTGTCTTTTCTGCAGACAGGAAGTGCTATTGTTGGACAATGAGATTGCGTTTAATGAGGCTATTATTGAGGAAAGAGATCAAGGAATACAAGATATACAAAACCAAATTGGTGAGGTAAATGAAATATTCAAGGATCTTGCTGTTTTGGTGCATGAGCAAGGAACCATGATCGGTAAGTATGATATACTTTACCTTTCTCACTCGCTATTTACTTTTTCTTATATGTTCGATTGATGGGAGATCAATTTGTTTCAGATGATATTGGGTCCAATATCGAGAATTCGCATGCTGCAACTGCACAGGCTAAATCACATCTTGTGAAAGCATCAAAGACTCAGAAATCAAACTCCTCCATGGTAGTTTTTCGTCTATCTTATTACTTTTTTTATTTTTTCTTGAAATGATGTAAATTGTTTCAATCTACTATGTGTCTATGACTGCATTATGATTGTGATTTGTGTTATCTTTGTCTACCATTATCCAATAATAAAGTTGATTCTTTTACACTTTCGTCTGTGCAGACTTGCTTGCTCTTGGTGATATTAGGGATTGTGCTTCTCATTGTCATCATAATACTGGTGGTCTGACCTTCAATTTTCTGTTCATCTGGCAAATCAAAGCTTGTTTATTGGATGGAAATTCTGAAGTATTGTCCAAGAGCGTTTCATCATCCGTGTTTGTACAATTCAAGTTCATTGGTTCCTCTCATGATTTTTTTTTTCTTCATCGTGTGACTGCATGCTTTGCAGGGGGGTTTTCTCTTAATGGAATATTTATGTCTTCTTTTTCTTCCCATTCATTGTGTTGGTTTCTAGTGTGTTATAGGGCTTTTGGCTCATAGATAAGTTCTTTTTGGTAGTGTATGTGACAATTGAGAGATGGAATTGTTTACTGTGTTTTCTTGAAAATAAATTGTTTCAAAGAGATAAAAGATGTTTGTTTGCTTTGCTTGAAAATTGATTTGTTCTTCTAAGGTTTTGACATAAACATTTGAGTTTTCAGTTGATCAGCATAATATGGGTCTATTTAATATCCTTGTAAGCATTTTGGATGATATGAATATATGATAAAAGTCAGTTGAATAGTTTTTTGCTAAGCAAATCCTCATTAAGATAATAAAATATACAGGTTCACTTCTTGCTGAATTTGTATCACTCTTTCTTGGGGTCAATTTGATTTCTACATTGCCAACTTGAATTTTAATTAAACAGTACTTTTCTCTAGTCTTTATTATAGTTGAGCACAAAAATTAACATTTGTTTATTTGCTGTGTGCCTGGAGATCAATATTTAACTTACAACTCTGGAAAAGCATAATGGAATATTGAACATACAAACTAGCATCAGATATTCAGATTTGATTATTTATTATTAAAGCCAAAGCAGAAATGTCTGTTTCACCCTATACGAATTGCAAGAATGGAGTGGTTCGGTTATAAGATTTGCAGAGTAAAGGAGTTGGTAACTCCCTCCTGCCACAACCAACATGCAAGTCTAAGTGCTGATAAAATAAAATAAACCCGACATGCTTTCAAGATAGATAAATTCAATTTAAGTACCAATAATAAGATCCCGATCCAAAACATTCAACTTAAATCTAGAATACTTGTTTTAAGAGTACATAGCCCAATATAATTTGAAACTTAGCATTTGATCTCCTTCAAACCGACACCAAAGTACAAGAAAGTTGGGTCAGTTGCACCGTCTTTGTAATAAGCGAACACCAGGCCGCTATCATCATGCATGCTCTCCCCAACGAAACTGCATAAAGTTAACAACACACGTATCAGATTTCATGTTGTTACTCATAATTCATTAAGATGTACCCACTTTGATGCAAGAACTTTGTAATGCACCGAAATTTGAAGGGATTTATGAAAATCAGAAACATGAAATAACATAAATCTCAACTTTGTTTCTCATGACACACTTCCAAAAAACTCAAGTAAAACTTTTGCAAATTAATATTACAATAAGGGTTAAGTATCCCGGAGTGTAAGTATCTTTGCAACTTTTCCTATTGTGTGTATGCATCAAAAATTTTGAACATTGTATGTAAGTATCTCGCTAAATTGAACGCTTAATGTAAAAATGTATACGTGGCAACCATATGAGCTGCCCACGTAGAAGTTTTTGATTGGTCAACGTAAAAAATTTACATTAAGTGTTCAATTTAGCGAGATACTTACATACAATGTACAAAATTTTTGATACTTACATACAATAGGAAAAGTTGCAAAGTTGCTTACACTCCGGGATACTAAACCCTTACAATAAAGGCCCCTATTTTGTCACTGTTAAGGGTATTCGATGTCACAGTCGACACTTACCTACATGTTAATCAGTATGCGAAAATCTTGGAGGGTATAGTATAAGAACATTGTTAGTGCTTTAAGCCAAACTAAAGCTGTCAAAATCTTGGGAGGGACTGGAAATTTCAGGTCTAGCATATTGAGTTACCAAACAGTTTCCTTATAACTTTGGTAATTTTCTTAAAACGTAAGTCACTATAGTATTACATCAAATATTAGAACACATTACTCGGCAACACACACACACACACACACACACACACACACACACACACACACATATATATACACACACACACACACACACACACACACACACACACACACACACACACACACACACACACACACACACACACACACACACACACACACACACACACACACACACACACACACACACACACACACACACACACACACACACACACACACACACACACACACACACACACACACACACACACACACACACACACACACACACACACACACACACACACACACACACACACACACACACACACACACACACACACACACACACACACACACACACACACACACACACACACACACACACACACACACACACACACACACACACACACACACACACACACACACACACACACACACACACACACACACACACACACACACACACACACACACACACACACACACACACACACACACACACACACACACACACACACACACACACACACACACACACACACACACACACACACACACACACACACACACACACACACACACACACACACACACACACACACACACACACACACACACACACACACACACACACACACACACACACACACACACACACACACACACACACACACACACACACACACACACACACACACACACACACACACACACACACACACACACACACACACACACACACACACACACACACACACACACACACACACACACACACACACACACACACACACACACACACACACACACACACACACACACACACACACACACACACACACACACACACACACACACACACACACACACACACACACACACACACACACACACACACACACACACACACACACACACACACACACACACACACACACACACACACACACACACACACACACACACACACACACACACACACACACACACACACACACACACACACACACACACACACACACACACACACACACACACACACACACACACACACACACACACACACACACACACACACACACACACACACACACACACACACACACACACACACACACACACACACACACACACACACACACACACACACACACACACACACACACACACACACACACACACACACACACACACACACACACACACACACACACACACACACACACACACACACACACACACACACACACACACACACACACACACACACACACACACACACACACACACACACACACACACACACACACACACACACACACACACACACACACACACACACACACACACACACACACACACACACACACACACACACACACACACACACACACACACACACACACACACACACACACACACACACACACACACACACACACACACACACACACACACACACACACACACACACACACACACACACACACACACACACACACACACACACACACACACACACACACACACACACACACACACACACACACACACACACACACACACACACACACACACACACACACACACACACACACACACACACACACACACACACACACACACACACACACACACACACACACACACACACACATACACACACACACACACACACACACACACACACACACACACACACACACACACACACACACTCACACACACACACACACACACACACACACACACACAACACACACACACACACACACACACAAACACACACACACAC
Organism: Erigeron breviscapus; assembly: GCA_034093135.1. Classification (NCBI taxonomy): domain Eukaryota; kingdom Viridiplantae; phylum Streptophyta; class Magnoliopsida; order Asterales; family Asteraceae; genus Erigeron; species Erigeron breviscapus. The sequence continues at coordinate 3,720,781 of CM067174.1, read as the reverse complement.
ACACAAACACACACACACACACACACACACACACACATATCTATATATATATATCATATTACATGGGCCTTCACTCTAATTCAAGATTTTGAGACAGAAGATAAATTATCACATATGAAAACATCCAAATCGATAAACAAAAGCCGAAAAGCCAGAGGCAATCAAAAATATGCTTAAAGCCTATATCTTTTTCATGTTTTCATTATGCAGATTAATCTCTATGGCCTAAGGATTTTGATATGATTAAAGCAGTAAATTGACAAAACAAATTTTAGATCTATAATATATAAACACAGTAACAGTAGCTAAACATATAATAATAATTGTGCCTAAAATCTTTTTTAAAAAAAATCTCCACTTATCAATAACAGTAGCTAAATTGCTTACAAGCAAAAAAAAAAAAAAAAAAAAAAAAAAAAAAAAAAAAAAAAAAAAAAAAAAAAAAAAAAAAAAAAAAAAAAAAAAAAAAAAAAAAAAAAAAAAAAAAAAAAAAAAAAAAAAAAAAAAAAAAAAAAAAAAAAAAAAAAAAAAAAAAAAAAAAAAAAAAAAAAAAAAAAAAAAAAAAAAAAAAAAAAAAAAAAAAAAAAAAAAAAAAAAAAAAAAAAAAAAAAAAAAAAAAAAAAAAAAAAAAAAAAAAAAAAAAAAAAAAAAAAAAAAAAAAAAAAAAAAAAAAAAAAAAAAAAAAAAAAAAAAAAAAAAAAAAAAAAAAAAAAAAAAAAAAAAAAAAAAAAAAAAAAAAAAAAAAAAAAAAAAAAAAAAAAAAAAAAAAAAAAAAAAAAAAAAAAAAAAAAAAAAAAAAAAAAAAAAAAAAAAAAAAAAAAAAAAAAAAAAAAAAAAAAAAAAAAAAAAAAAAAAAAAAAAAAAAAAAAAAAAAAAAAAAAAAAAAAAAAAAAAAAAAAAAAAAAAAAAAAAAAAAAAAAAAAAAAAAAAAAAAAAAAAAAAAAAAAAAAAAAAAAAAAAAAAAAAAAAAAAAAAAAAAAAAAAAAAAAAAAAAAAAAAAAAAAAAAAAAAAAAAAAAAAAAAAAAAAAAAAAAAAAAAAAAAAAAAAAAAAAAAAAAAAAAAAAAAAAAAAAAAAAAAAAAAAAAAAAAAAAAAAAAAAAAAAAAAAAAAAAAAAAAAAAAAAAAAAAAAAAAAAAAAAAAAAAAAAAAAAAAAAAAAAAAAAAAAAAAAAAAAAAAAAAAAAAAAAAAAAAAAAAAAAAAAAAAAAAAAAAAAAAAAAAAAAAAAAAAAAAAAAAAAAAAAAAAAAAAAAAAAAAAAAAAAAAAAAAAAAAAAAAAAAAAAAAAAAAAAAAAAAAAAAAAAAAAAAAAAAAAAAAAAAAAAAAAAAAAAAAAAAAAAAAAAAAAAAAAAAAAAAAAAAAAAAAAAAAAAAAAAAAAAAAAAAAAAAAAAAAAAAAAAAAAAAAAAAAAAAAAAAAAAAAAAAAAAAAAAAAAAAAAAAAAAAAAAAAAAAAAAAAAAAAAAAAAAAAAAAAAAAAAAAAAAAAAAAAAAAAAAAAAAAAAAAAAAAAAAAAAAAAAAAAAAAAAAAAAAAAAAAAAAAAAAAAAAAAAAAAAAAAAAAAAAAAAAAAAAAAAAAAAAAAAAAAAAAAAAAAAAAAAAAAAAAAAAAAAAAAAAAAAAAAAAAAAAAAAAAAAAAAAAAAAAAAAAAAAAAAAAAAAAAAAAAAAAAAAAAAAAAAAAAAAAAAAAAAAAAAAAAAAAAAAAAAAAAAAAAAAAAAAAAAAAAAAAAAAAAAAAAAAAAAAAAAAAAAAAAAAAAAAAAAAAAAAAAAAAAAAAAAAAAAAAAAAAAAAAAAAAAAAAAAAAAAAAAAAAAAAAAAAAAAAAAAAAAAAAAAAAAAAAAAAAAAAAAAAAAAAAAAAAAAAAAAAAAAAAAAAAAAAAAAAAAAAAAAAAAAAAAAAAAAAAAAAAAAAAAAAAAAAAAAAAAAAAAAAAAAAAAAAAAAAAAAAAAAAAAAAAAAAAAAAAAAAAAAAAAAAAAAAAAAAAAAAAAAAAAAAAAAAAAAAAAAAAAAAAAAAAAAAAAAAAAAAAAAAAAAAAAAAAAAAAAAAAAAAAAAAAAAAAAAAAAAAAAAAAAAAAAAAAAAAAAAAAAAAAAAAAAAAAAAAAAAAAAAAAAAAAAAAAAAAAAAAAAAAAAAAAAAAAAAAAAAAAAAAAAAAAAAAAAAAAAAAAAAAAAAAAAAAAAAAAAAAAAAAAAAAAAAAAAAAAAAAAAAAAAAAAAAAAAAAAAAAAAAAAAAAAAAAAAAAAAAAAAAAAAAAAAAAAAAAAAAAAAAAAAAAAAAAAAAAAAAAAAAAAAAAAAAAAAAAAAAAAAAAAAAAAAAAAAAAAAAAAAAAAAAAAAAAAAAAAAAAAAAAAAAAAAAAAAAAAAAAAAAAAAAAAAAAAAAAAAAAAAAAAAAAAAAAAAAAAAAAAAAAAAAAAAAAAAAAAAAAAAAAAAAAAAAAAAAAAAAAAAAAAAAAAAAAAAAAAAAAAAAAAAAAAAAAAAAAAAAAAAAAAAAAAAAAAAAAAAAAAAAAAAAAAAAAAAAAAAAAAAAAAAAAAAAAAAAAAAAAAAAAAAAAAAAAAAAAAAAAAAAAAAAAAAAAAAAAAAAAAAAAAAAAAAAAAAAAAAAAAAAAAAAAAAAAAAAAAAAAAAAAAAAAAAAAAAAAAAAAAAAAAAAAAAAAAAAAAAAAAAAAAAAAAAAAAAAAAAAAAAAAAAAAAAAAAAAAAAAAAAAAAAAAAAAAAAAAAAAAAAAAAAAAAAAAAAAAAAAAAAAAAAAAAAAAAAAAAAAAAAAAAAAAAAAAAAAAAAAAAAAAAAAAAAAAAAAAAAAAAAAAAAAAAAAAAAAAAAAAAAAAAAAAAAAAAAAAAAAAAAAAAAAAAAAAAAAAAAAAAAAAAAAAAAAAAAAAAAAATACATATACGACATGTCGTATGTGTTAATTTATGTGACAAAAAGTCAAAAATAGTCACATTACTTGCACTAAACCATTATTATCATTGTCATAAAAAAAATCAGCAGGATAATAATCCTTTAATAAGAAACATACATACAATTCGGGAAATTATACTAGTATCCGCACCATTAATCAAAAACACAAAATTATGAAGTAACTATTCATAGATCAGCTTTCTATAACCATTCGTGAATTATTTGTAACAAAATTCAGAATAAGCAAAACACAAAACATACGAGTAACAATTTAAAGAATCATAGTACTATATAACGAACTCAACATCTGCGATACAATTAAAAATCAATACGAGTTAAATTGAACAAAAGAATAACGATAACAATTCGCTGATATGAGCAACACTAATAACAATTGAAACATTCAAGTCCATAGGGAAATTGTGTCGTCATCGGGAGTTGATGCTGATAATCGGTGATGAGCAGTTGATCTTCGGGTTGCATATCGATCATATGATGATGATCAGTACTGAAGGATGAAGAAGGTTCGGGATTCACAAGTAACGGTAAATCATCAGACCACGGGATACCAAAATCAATATCATTAATATATGAATCATCAGCCATTGGGGTCAGGGGATTGTCAAGCACTTGATTCAGTAAAAACGCCACGTCAACACAATCGGCATCATCGATAATCAACGTACGGTTGTGGTGGTTGGTAAATATTGCTCAAAGTAGTACTTACTTGTTCCAGATCATCATATGGTAACAACTGATTATTAATTACTGGATTCGCTAATTGCTTCAGAAATTGAATTCTGTTTTTCACTTTTTGAACCTTGATGTCCAAGGAACTAGCAAGATCGCCCAATTCTGATGCACCCAAAAAGTGTGTCGCATTGGTACTGAGTCTTTTTCGCTGAGTCGAATCTTGACTTTTGTAGCTTCCGATCATATCGTCCAGCAGATCTTTGTCGTTGTTGGGCCATGTCTGAACGTTTATCGTTTGCGGATACAACGATGAGTACATGATTATGTTGGAATTAATATGATTTGTATTGTATATATGATGAAAACATGATAATAATAATAATAGTCGTAGAGAAGAACATCAACTCATGACCCCCACTAGTCAAACTATGACTCAAATTTAAAACTAATTAGCAATGATCAATTGACTAAGACAAATTTTGTTATTATAATGTCCATACACCATTATGCGCGCTAAGTGTAACTAATAGACAAACAAAATCTGAATATAGAGGAAAATTTTATTAAGATAATAATACTAATGACCAACAAGTACAATATGTTATTACATTAAGTCTTTAGTAAGCCCCATCTTCGACACGTGTCCTACGAAGACATTAGGAGGAAGACCTTTGGTCATCGGATCCGCTAACATATCATTTGTACTTATGTACTCAATACAAAGAACATTTTCCTCAACCCGTTCGCGTACAAACAGATACTTTGTATCGAGATACAGCCCAGCGCCAGTTGAACTGTTACTGTTCGAGAAAGTTACGGCAGCTGAGTTATCACAGTAAAGCTTCAATGGTCTAGAAATAGAGTTGACGATTTTGAGTCCACTGACCAGGTTCCTAATCAACATCCCATGACAAGTGGCATTATAAACGGCAATGTATTCAGCCATCATGGTGGACGTTGCAGTCAGTTTCTGTTTATGACTCCGCCAAGAGATAGGTCCGCCAGCTAACATAAAAATATACCCAGAAGTAGACTTCTTATCTTCCTTGCTTTTGGCAAAGTCAGAATCAGAGTAACCTACTACTTCTAGATTGTCACTTCTTCTATACGTTAATTTGTAGTCTTTGGTCCCTTGCAGATATCGTAGAACCTTTTTAGCCGCTTTCCAGTGTGCTAATCCGGGATTAGATAAATAACGCCCAAGCATACCGGCAATGTAAGCGATATCTGGACGAGTACAGACCTGAGCGTACATAATGCTCCCAACTACTGATGAGTAAGGTATCATCCTCATTTGCTCCTTTTCAATCTCAGTGCTCGGACTTTGGAAAGAACCAAACACCCTTTACTACTGGAGCTACAGTGGGTGCGCAATGTTGCATGTTATAGCGTTCTAAGATCCTCTCAATATAGGCCCTTTGAGAAAGACCTAAAACACCATTAAGCCTATCCCGATGTATTTCGATACCTATGACATAAGAGGCATCACCGAGATCTTTCATGTCGAAAATCTGCGAAAGCATTCGCTTCGACTCATGCAACATATCCAAGTTGTTACTTGCTAGTAGAATATCATCTACGTACAAAACAAGGATTATAAAGTTACTCCCACTGACCTTGAGATAGGTGCATTGATCCACTTGATTCTTTATGAAGTCTTGTCCTTTTATGACTTCATCAAACTTAAGGTACCACTGTCGTGATGCTTGCTTCAACCCATATATGGACTTCTTTAACTTGCAGACCATGTGCTCTTTACCTTTTGGAATGAATCCTTCAGGTTGCCACATGTATACGTCTTCTTGCAAGTCTCCATTTAAGAAAGCTGTTTTGACATCCATCTGATGTAACTCAAGATCAAAGTGAGCTACTAGTGCCATAACGATCCTTAAAGAGTCTTTACGAGACACAGGAGAAAAAGTCTCTTGATAATCAATTCCAGCCTTTTGAGTATAGCCCTTCGCAACCAATCTGGCCTTATAGCGTTCGACGTTTCCTTTCGGGTCTAATTTGGTTTTGAAGACCCATTTGCAACCGACAGTTTTGGATCCTTCAGGAAGTTCAACCAATTCCCAAACGTCATTATGCTTCATGGAATTAAGCTCTTCAATCATGGCTTCATTCCACTGAGTGGCCTGATCACTATTAATGGCTTCTCGATAGGAAGTAGGATCAGTAAGCTTTCCAATGTCCTCAACTTCAGCGAGATAAGTTATGAAGTCATCAAAATTAGTGGCCCTACGTGACCTCGATGATCTCCTGAGTTGATTTTCGGAAGATCCTTCAGCATTAATGGTCTCTTGATTAGCATTAGGAGGAGTTGGATCAGTGACATTTGGAGCAGCGTTCTGTACAAGAGGAATTATCGGAGGAGTAATAATAACCGACGAGTCGTTCCCCCTTGCTTCTTGTACTTCTTGCAAATCGAAGTTATGATTTGTCGTGCTCCCACTGATCTCTGAGTTCTCTAGGAACGTGGCATGCTGCGTGTCAGTGATGCGAGTAGTGTGGGAAGGACAGTAAAACCGATAACCTTTTGAGTGATCCGGATAACCGATAAAGAAACATGTAACAGTTTTAGGATCAAGTTTCTTTAAGTTAGGGTTATAGACTTTAGCTTCGGCAGGACAGCCCCATACTTTCATATATTTAAGACTCGGTTTCTTACCCGTCCAGATCTCATGAGGAGTTTTAGGGACAGATTTAGAAGGAACTCTATTGAGTATATGAACGGCTGTTTTTAAGGCCTCAGTCCAAAGGAAAGTAGGTAAGTTAGTGTTGGCAAGCATACTTCTCACCATGTCCATTAGGGTTCTATTTCTCCTTTCAGCAACACCATTTTGTTGAGGAGAACCAGGCATGGTGTATTGATTAATTATGCCATGATCCTTACAAAAGTCATGGAAAGGACCAGCGGCTTGACCAACATCAGTATGTCTACCATAATACTCACCTCCTCTATCTGATCTCACAACTTTTATTTTACGATCAAGTTGATTTTCAACCAAAGTTTTAAAATCAATAAAAGTTTGTAAGGATTCAGACTTTTCCTTAATCAGATATAGGTGCATATAACGTGAATAATCATCAATAAATGTAATAAATGATGTATGTCCTGTAATGGAAGCGGGATAGGGACCACTAATATCAGTGTGAATTATTTCCAACAAGTTGGAACTTCTGGTGGCTCCTTTCTTATTCCCTTTAGCCATTTTGCCTTTGAGGCACTGAATACATGTTTCAAAATCACTAAAGTCAAGAGAAGGTAAGATTCCATCCTTTACGAGTCGTGTCATGCGATCTCGTGAGATGTGGCCAAGACGTTTATGCCACAACATGGAGGAATTCTCTAATATCTTAGGTGATTTTGTCTTTGTTTTAGTTATATCATCAACATTAAGAGACAACAAAGATTGTGAGAAGTTATGATCTAGTTCTAACTTATACAGCAATCCATCCAAGAAACCACGACCAAGCAATTCATTATTATGAGTAATAGCAATCTTGCCGAAACCATGAATTATTACATAACCTTCAAGGTCTAGTCTAGAAATAGATACAAGGTTCCGAGTAATCCTCGGTACATATAAGGTATCTACTAGTCTAATACACTTTCCAGTGCTCATATGTAAATTAAAAGTTCCCATGGCTTCGACTTCTAATAGATCACCGCTTCCAACTCTAAGCTTTCTTTGGCCTTTTGGCAGCTTCTGGATTGTATGGAATCCCTGCATTGAGTTGGTCACATGGACCATAGAACCAGAGTCACCCCACCATGTATTAATAGGAACATCAGTCGTAAAGGAATCAAATATTACATAAAGTACGTTACCTTTTTTAGCTAGCCACTCCTTGAATTTAGGGCAATCTTTCTGACTGTGCCCTTTGGCACGACAGAATTTGCAGTTAGGATTGCCTGTCGAGGTATTAGAGCTAGAGGCAACTGCACCAGGGTTGGTCTTTGTGACTTTATTTGCAGTCTTATTACTGTTGTTACCCTTCCGCTTCTTGGACTTAGCAGTGGTAGTAAGGTGAACAGCCTCAGGTTGCGCCAGCTTGAGGCGATCCTCTTCTTGCTGACACATTGCGATCAATTCACTCATCTTCCATTTATCCTTCATAGCGTTATAGTTAATCTTGAAGGCATCGAAACGAGCAGGCAATGAGGTCATTATGAAATGCACAAGAAAATTGTCAGAGACTTCCATTTCAAGAGCCTTAAGCTTGTTCGCCATGTCAGTCATTTTCATTATGTGTTCACGAACACCGCTAGTTCCCTCGTATTTCAGAGTAAGCATCTGTAGCATTAAGCTACTTGCATGCGCCTTAGACGATCCCTTGAAGTGATCCTCAACAGATTTGAGGTAAGTTTTGACTTTGTCAGAGTCTGGGATAGCTCCTCGGATACCAAGGGGAATGGAGTTCTTGACCGTCATTAGTGACAAGCGATTCGACTTTTCCCATTTCTCATATTCCGCCTTTTGATCTGCAGTAGAGGTAGCAACAACAGCATCGGGCTCATCATGGCGAATGGCATAGTCAAGGTCTAGGAACCCTAGAGTCAGATTTAATTGATCTTTCCAAGAAGCATAGTTTGCACCGGTAAGTGGCTCAATGCCAAGGGTAGGTGCTGACAGTGGAAATAAGGAGGATATAAACTTAGGATACATGCAATAGAAGATTGGTATAATAATGCCTAAAATAAGTAGGCCTAATAGTAATGTTCTTATGATTAGCTATCTAAGGCAGACTAAGTAATTTTTTTTTTTTTTTTTTTTTTTTTTTTTTTTACGATTGTATATTTTTTTTTTTTTTTTTTTTTTTTTTTTTTTTTTTTTTTTTTTTTTTTTTTTTTTTTTTTTTTTTTTTTTTTTTTTTTTTTTTTTTTTTTTTTTTTTTTTTTTTTTTTTTTTTTTTTTTTTTTTTTTTTTTTTTTTTTTTTTTTTTTTTTTTTTTTTTTTTTTTTTTTTTTTTTTTTTTTTTTTTTTTTTTTTTTTTTTTTTTTTTTTTTTTTTTTTTTTTTTTTTTTTTTTTTTTTTTTTTTTTTTTTTTTTTTTTTTTTTTTTTTTTTTTTTTTTTTTTTTTTTTTTTTTTTTTTTTTTTTTTTTTTTTTTTTTTTTTTTTTTTTTTTTTTTTTTTTTTTTTTTTTTTTTTTTTTTTTTTTTTTTTTTTTTTTTTTTTTTTTTTTTTTTTTTTTTTTTTTTTTTTTTTTTTTTTTTTTTTTTTTTTTTTTTTTTTTTTTTTTTTTTTTTTTTTTTTTTTTTTTTTTTTTTTTTTTTTTTTTTTTTTTTTTTTTTTTTTTTTTTTTTTTTTTTTTTTTTTTTTTTTTTTTTTTTTTTTTTTTTTTTTTTTTTTTTTTTTTTTTTTTTTTTTTTTTTTTTTTTTTTTTTTTTTTTTTTTTTTTTTTTTTTTTTTTTTTTTTTTTTTTTTTTTTTTTTTTTTTTTTTTTTTTTTTTTTTTTTTTTTTTTTTTTTTTTTTTTTTTTTTTTTTTTTTTTTTTTTTTTTTTTTTTTTTTTTTTTTTTTTTTTTTTTTTTTTTTTTTTTTTTTTTTTTTTTTTTTTTTTTTTTTTTTTTTTTTTTTTTTTTTTTTTTTTTTTTTTTTTTTTTTTTTTTTTTTTTTTTTTTTTTTTTTTTTTTTTTTTTTTTTTTTTTTTTTTTTTTTTTTTTTTTTTTTTTTTTTTTTTTTTTTTTTTTTTTTTTTTTTTTTTTTTTTTTTTTTTTTTTTTTTTTTTTTTTTTTTTTTTTTTTTTTTTTTTTTTTTTTTTTTTTTTTTTTTTTTTTTTTTTTTTTTTTTTTTTTTTTTTTTTTTTTTTTTTTTTTTTTTTTTTTTTTTTTTTTTTTTTTTTTTTTTTTTTTTTTTTTTTTTTTTTTTTTTTTTTTTTTTTTTTTTTTTTTTTTTTTTTTTTTTTTTTTTTTTTTTTTTTTTTTTTTTTTTTTTTTTTTTTTTTTTTTTTTTTTTTTTTTTTTTTTTTTTTTTTTTTTTTTTTTTTTTTTTTTTTTTTTTTTTTTTTTTTTTTTTTTTTTTTTTTTTTTTTTTTTTTTTTTTTTTTTTTTTTTTTTTTTTTTTTTTTTTTTTTTTTTTTTTTTTTTTTTTTTTTTTTTTTTTTTTTTTTTTTTTTTTTTTTTTTTTTTTTTTTTTTTTTTTTTTTTTTTTTTTTTTTTTTTTTTTTTTTTTTTTTTTTTTTTTTTTTTTTTTTTTTTTTTTTTTTTTTTTTTTTTTTTTTTTTTTTTTTTTTTTTTTTTTTTTTTTTTTTTTTTTTTTTTTTTTTTTTTTTTTTTTTTTTTTTTTTTTTTTTTTTTTTTTTTTTTTTTTTTTTTTTTTTTTTTTTTTTTTTTTTTTTTTTTTTTTTTTTTTTTTTTTTTTTTTTTTTTTTTTTTTTTTTTTTTTTTTTTTTTTTTTTTTTTTTTTTTTTTTTTTTTTTTTTTTTTTTTTTTTTTTTTTTTTTTTTTTTTTTTTTTTTTTTTTTTTTTTTTTTTTTTTTTTTTTTTTTTTTTTTTTTTTTTTTTTTTTTTTTTTTTTTTTTTTTTTTTTTTTTTTTTTTTTTTTTTTTTTTTTTTTTTTTTTTTTTTTTTTTTTTTTTTTTTTTTTTTTTTTTTTTTTTTTTTTTTTTTTTTTTTTTTTTTTTTTTTTTTTTTTTTTTTTTTTTTTTTTTTTTTTTTTTTTTTTTTTTTTTTTTTTTTTTTTTTTTTTTTTTTTTTTTTTTTTTTTTTTTTTTTTTTTTTTTTTTTTTTTTTTTTTTTTTTTTTTTTTTTTTTTTTTTTTTTTTTTTTTTTTTTTTTTTTTTTTTTTTTTTTTTTTTTTTTTTTTTTTTTTTTTTTTTTTTTTTTTTTTTTTTTTTTTTTTTTTTTTTTTTTTTTTTTTTTTTTTTTTTTTTTTTTTTTTTTTTTTTTTTTTTTTTTTTTTTTTTTTTTTTTTTTTTTTTTTTTTTTTTTTTTTTTTTTTTTTTTTTTTTTTTTTTTTTTTTTTTTTTTTTTTTTTTTTTTTTTTTTTTTTTTTTTTTTTTTTTTTTTTTTTTTTTTTTTTTTTTTTTTTTTTTTTTTTTTTTTTTTTTTTTTTTTTTTTTTTTTTTTTTTTTTTTTTTTTTTTTTTTTTTTTTTTTTTTTTTTTTTTTTTTTTTTTTTTTTTTTTTTTTTTTTTTTTTTTTTTTTTTTTTTTTTTTTTTTTTTTTTTTTTTTTTTTTTTTTTTTTTTTTTTTTTTTTTTTTTTTTTTTTTTTTTTTTTTTTTTTTTTTTTTTTTTTTTTTTTTTTTTTTTTTTTTTTTTTTTTTTTTTTTTTTTTTTTTTTTTTTTTTTTTTTTTTTTTTTTTTTTTTTTTTTTTTTTTTTTTTTTTTTTTTTTTTTTTTTTTTTTTTTTTTTTTTTTTTTTTTTTTTTTTTTTTTTTTTTTTTTTTTTTTTTTTTTTTTTTTTTTT
>CM067174.1:3507273-3704773 GCA_034093135.1 Erigeron breviscapus | reverse complement strand
AATGTATGAATAAAATCAAATTTGATTGTGTATAGGTTTGTTGATATAAACTCCATTTGTTTGTGTAAATGTATGAATAAAATCAAATTTGATTTTGTATAACTTTTTGAAACTATATGTATACAATCAAATTTGATTGTGTATATTTTTTGAAACTGTACGTATAAATCAAATTTGATTTTGTATATCTTTTTGAAACTGTACGTATAAATCAAATTTGATTTTGTATATCTTTTTGAAACTGTACATATACAATCAAATTTGATTGTGTATAGTTTTTGTTGATATAAATCAATTTGATTTTGTATATTTTTGAATTGTATATAAATCAAATTTGATTTTGTATATCTTTTTGAAACTGTACATATACAATCAAATTTGATTGTGTATAGCTTTTTGATTGACTATAAATCAAATTTGATTTTGTATATTTTTGATTGACTATAAATCAAATTTGATTTTGTATATCTTTTTGAAACTGTACATATACAATCAAATTTGATTGTGTATAGCTTTTTGATTGTATATAAAATCAAATTTGATTTTGTATAATTTTTGAAACTGTATGTATACAATCAAATTTGATTGTGTATATGTTTGTTGATATAAACTCCATTTGTTTGTGTAAATGTATGAATAAAATCAAATTTGATTGTGTATATGTTTGTTGATATAAACTCCATTTGTTTGTGTAAATGTATGAATAAAATCAAATTTTGATTTTGTATAGCTTTTTTATATAAACTCAATTTGTTTGTGTATTTGTATGTATATAATCAAATTTGATTGTGTATATGTTTGTTGATATAAACTCCATTTGTTTGTGCAAATGTATGAATAAAATCAAATTTGATTTTGTATAGCTTTTTGAATCTGTACGTATACAATCAAATTTGATTGTGTATATGTTTGTTGATATAAACTCCATTTGTTTGTGTAAATGTATGAATAAAATCAAATTTGATTATATACGTATTTACAAATTATACAGCCAATCATACTTGATTGTACATAGATCTATTCTAACATTTGAATTTTTTTAAATTTTATTAGTTATACATGATTGTCTACAAGGTGTTTGATGAAATGTTTAAACCAAAGTTTGATATATATGAATTAGAATCAAATCACATTTGATTGAGTAATGCATACAATATGTTTGATGAAATGTCTAAACCAAATTTGAGTAATGCATACAAGATTTAATTACTTTTCTGATTCTGAATAAAATTAAATTTGATTTTGTATATCTTTTTGAAACTGTACGTATACAATCAAATTTGATTGTGTATAGGTTTGTTGATATAAACTCCATTTGTTTGTGCAAATGTATGAATAAAATCAAATTTGATTTTGTATAGCTTTTTGAATCTGTACGTATACAATCAAATTTGATTGTGTATAGGTTTGTTGATATAAACTCCATTTGTTTGTGTAAATGTATGAATAAAATCAAATTTGATTTTGTATATCTTTTTGAAACTGTACGTATACAATCAAATTTGATTGTGTATATGTTTGTTGATATAAACTCCATTTGTTTGTGCAAATGTATGAATAAAATCAAATTTGATTTTGTATAGCTTTTTGAATCTGTACGTATACAATCAAATTTGATTGTGTATAGGTTTGTTGATATAAACTCCATTTGTTTGTGTAAATGTATGAATAAAATCAAATTTGATTTTGTAAAACTTTTTGAAACTATATGTATACAATCAAATTTGATTGTGTATAATTTTGTTGATATAAACTCCATTTGTTTGTGTAAATGTATGAATAAAATCAAATTTGATTTTGTATATCTTTTTGAAACTGTACGTATACAATCAAATTTGATTGTGTATAGGTTTGTTGATATAAACTCCATTTGTTTGTGTAAATGTATGAATAAAATCAAATTTGATTTTGTATATCTTTTTGAAACTGTACGTATACAATCAAATTTGATTGTGTATAGGTTTGTTGATATAAACTCCATTTGTTTGTGTAAATGTATGAATAAAATCAAATTTGATTTTGTATAGCTTTTTGAATCTGTACGTATACAATCAAATTTGATTGTGTATAGGTTTGTTGATATAAACTCCATTTGTTTGTGTAAATGTATGAATAAAATCAAATTTGATTTTGTATATCTTTTTGAAACTGTACGTATACAATCAAAATTGATTGTATATGTTTGTTGATATAAACTCTATTTGTTTGTATAAATGTATGAATAAAATCAAATTTGATTTTGTATAACTTTTTGAAACTATATGTATACAATCAAATTTGATTGTGTATAGGTTTGTTGATATAAACTCCATTTGTTTGTGTAACTGTATGAATAAAATCCTAACGGCTAACCCTTTGAATCAAATTTGATTGTTTATAGGTTTGTTGATATAACTCCATTTGTTTGTGTAAATGTATGAATAAAATCAAGTTTGATTTTGTATAGCTTTTTGAAACTGTACGTATACAATCAAATTTGATTTTGTATAGTTTGATGAATAAAATCAAATTTGATTTTGTATATCTTTTTGAAACTGTACGTATACAATCAAATTTGATTGTGTATAGGTTTGTTGATATAAACTCCATTTGTTTGTGTAAATGTATGAATAAAATCAAATTTGATTTTGTATATCTTTTTGAAACTGTACGTATACAATCAAATTTGATTGTGTATAGGTTTGTTGATATAAACTCCATTTGTTTGTGTAAATGTATGAATAAAATCAAATTTGATTTTGTATATCTTTTTGAAACTGTACGTATACAATCAAATTTGATTTTGTATAGGTTTGTTGATATAAATCAAATTTGATTTTGTATATCTTTTTGAAACTGTACATATACAATCAAATTTGATTTTGTATATCTTTTTGAAACTGTACATATACAATCAAATTTGATTTTGTATATCTTTTTGAAACTGTATATATAAAATCAAATTTGATTTTGTATATCTTTTTGAAACTGTACGTATACAATCAAATTTGATTGTGTATAGGTTTGTTGATATAAACTCCATTTGTTTGTGTAAATGTATGAATAAAATCAAATTTGATTTTGTATATCTTTTTGAAACTGTACGTATACAATCAAATTTGATTGTGTATATGTTTTTGAAATGTACGTATAAATCAAATTTGATTTTGTATATCTTTTTGAAACTGTACGTATAAATCAAATTTGATTTGTATATCTTTTTGAAACTGTACGTATAAATCAAATTTGATTTGTATATCTTTTTGAAACTGTACGTATACAATCAAATTTGATTTTGTATATCTTTTTGAAACTGTACATATACAATCAAATTTGATTGTGTATATGTTTTTGAAACTGTACGTATAAATCAAATTTGATTTTGTATATCTTTTTGAAACTGTACGTATAAATCAAATTTGATTTGTATATCTTTTTGAAACTGTACGTATAAATCAAATTTGATTTGTATATCTTTTTGAAACTGTACGTATACAATCAAATTTGATTTTGTATATCTTTTTGAAACTGTACATTTACAATCAAATTTGATTTTGTATAACTTTTTGAAACTGTACGTATACAATCAAATTTGATTTTATGCATACATTTAGAAAAATAAATAGAGTCTATATCAAGAAACCTATACAAAATCAAATTTGATTTTATTCGTACAGTTTGAAAAAGCTATTGAAAATCAAATTTGATTTTATGCATACATTTAGAAAAACAAATAGAGTCCATATCAAAAAACTTATACAAAATCAAATTTGATTTTATGCATACAGTTTGAAAAAGCTATTGAAAATCAAATTTGATTTTATGCATACATTTAGAAAAACAAATAGAGTCCATATCAAAAAACTTATACAAAATCAAATTTGATTTTATGCATACATTTAGAAAAACAATTGGAGTCCATATCAAGAAACCTATATAAAATCAAATTTGATTTTAGGGTTTTAGAATGCATCCTTCCCTCCGAAAAGGTGCCCTTTTTAGGGTTTTAGAATGCGTCCCTCCCCGACGATAACAAGCTCTAGGGTTTAGGGTTTGAAGGTCGAGGGTTAGCGTGGCTAACCCTCGACCTTCAAACCCTAAACCCTAGAGCGGTGGCCGAAGGCCCCGTTGTCATGATTCCCCCTCCGAATCATATTTGATTTTGCACGTCCCTCTCCTACTACATCCCGCTCTAGGGTTTAGGGTTTGAAAGCCGAGGGTTAGCTGGCTAACCCTCGGCCTTGAAACCTGATGTGCTAAATCGAGTTTAAAAATTTTAAACTAGAAATACCTAGAAACTCACTACTACACACTATCGGGCAGTGGACCCGTTCGTATGCAATATAGTTAAGAGGTAAGTCCGTGTTCGTTCTCGGGGATTGGTTTGAACTAGTTGTTTAATAAAATGGTTTGGAAAACAGGGGGTTGCTTCGAGTCTCACTTTGACAATTAAATTAAAATAAATTTAAAAGAGAAAACGCATAAAAGTAAAGAAAAGCTTCAGACAATATTAATAAAGATCATCCACCTTGAATTCGCTAGACTTCAAACATGATTGCATTCAATTAAGACCAAATTCATTGAGTTGAAAAGATAATCGTAAAAGGATTAAGGTGCTCACGTGGTACCACCAACCGTGAGCAAATTACCCAATCACCTAAGTTGCTAGTTTAATTACCCAAGCCGGTACCACCAATGCCTAGACAACCTTACCAACAATTAGTTTGCTTGACTATCTAATTAACAATTGTGCCTATGTGAAGATAACGTGGTACCACCAACCGTTATAAAACACGTTGACAAAATGACTCATTTTATTAAAATGATATTCACTATCATACCATGAACTAGTGATAATTGCTCATAGACAAACAACCATTTGAAAATCACATATGCATCCAACTAGTACCACTAACGAAGAACACACATGCCACCAATATCATAATAATATATAAAAAGGAATTAAATCATCAAGATCTCGACACAACGATAATTGAAATCAACTCTTTGGATTAAAACATATAGCAATCACATCATTCGTCTAGTTTCCTCAAGGTGGATGATTGAATGTTTAGCCACTCATGATTAATTTAAAATAACAATCAAAATAAAAGAAGAACATGATGTACCAATCGTTCTTGAAATTGAAATTGCAAGACAATAAAATAGATACGATCTAAGTGGGTGCCCGTGAATCTTCAATGAATCAGACGAAGAAATCTACCCTTGATCCTTGAAGGAATCCCTTGGAGAGCAGCTCTTAGAAAGAATTTGGATACTTGGGAAAATAGGGTTTTTTCCTTTATATACCTCCCCCAAAATCTGCAGCAAAAGGCTACAACCCTGATTCTCTCGTGCACTCACTGCGGCGCAGTGGCCTTGTGCACTTCCCACTGCGGCGCAGTGAGAAGTCCCTGGAATTGTTTATTCGTTGTTGACTGCGGCGCAGTGGGTGTGAATGTTCCCACTGCGGCGCAGTGATAATTCACTGGAATCTTGTATCTTTGGTACCCAACGACTGCGGCGCAGTGGGGCAATAACCCTCCCACTGCGGCGCAGTGCATATCTGCTGAAATCTTTGTTCTTCATTATCAACATCACTCGAACACTCGGGTCAACTTCTTGGCCAAAAATCGTCAGAAAATGTACCAAATGGACGCGCAACCTGCTAAGAACTTGAAAGCACTAACAAACACCATAAACGCGCCAAATGCATACAAAATCGACTCAAAACACATACGAAAAAGGCCAATAATGATGTGGGCGATCTATATAAATTGGTCACATCAAATCCCCCCACACTTGAGCATTTCTTGTCCTCAAGCAAATCTGGAAATTAAGCAAAAAGCATTCCTAGGCACGAAGCTACATGAACACATTACAAATTTCCAAAAAGAAGCCAAACCAAGTATGTCGATGACAAGGACTTTGGTGAAGCAGTTTTAATCTTAAATGAAAATCCGAAATGTTTGACAATATCTGAACAATTCACAAGCCTCAATAACACGACTAAGCAAAAGTGAAACAAATGAACCTATCAAAATCATCCTCCTCCAACGAACTTACAATTGGGGTTGAATATATATGAATAATCACTCATTGCGCGGTCGTGATGCATATCTTACCATAGGCTTGAACAAGGATCATAGCTCCACCGACATGGCGTGAGCACCAAGTACATCATCAAAATATGGCATATAAGTCGGTTGTAAAGTTAGGCTAAGGGTATTTACAATGGGATATTTACAATGAAGTATGGGAGTGTAGGTTAGAAATGACAGGAAACAATCAAAAGTATAGGGTATGTATGAAATATGTACAAAATAGTCTAATCAAAACCCGTACCATTGATTGCCAACAAACTACCAACCCCTAAGATGTTATCCCGCTAAGACACCTCAAAAATATCAAGCAAAACCCGACACCATTGTGGTGTATCAACTTCAAACAACTTCAATTCAACCAAGTCTTCCATTCTTAATGATACAACAAAACTTTAGACATCTAAAAATGAGAAGTACCCACTAGTAGCCCAAGTTCTTTTTTTTTTTTTTTCTTTCTTATTTCACTTTTTTTTTCATTTTTATGTTTTTCACTTTTTTCTCTTATTTTGAACCATTTTACTCTACTAGTAGGCACCCTCTTACAATGATGAACAATGTCTATAACAATATACTTCCTTTGAACAATCCAAGATAATCCTCAATAACTTGACCAATTGACGTATTCTCATAGACAAGAATATTCCACTAGACAATCCACTGAAGCTCTCCCAAACCATCCAAACAAACCAATGACAATCAATGGCCCCCCAGATTAGACTATCGGTATAGTAAGGTATAATTAGGTAAAGTTTACATATATAAGTGGATATATACAAAGGAAAAGGCTAAGTTAAAAAGGATGTATAAGTGTACTTTGCACTAAGGATGAGTGCAACAAAGGTTTACAAAGGAAGGAAAGAAAATGTATGTATAGTAAAGGTAAAAATATACAAAAGCAAAGGTGCAAAGAAAGAAAGAAAAATACGGGTCAAACCTAATATGCCAATTCGTCATCCAATGTACTTATATCACAAAAGTGATCTCACTGCGGTCTCGTAACGATCACCAGGCCAAGTTCTAGCTCAACACATCACCGACACACTCATATCAAAGAAATGAACCCGGAAATGGAATAAATAAACCTCAAATTCGCACATCTTAGTTCAGAGTTCGAAATGGAACCCTTACTCCCGAATAAATCCAAGAGCCTAAGAGAGGGACAAATTACAAGGCAATCAAACCAAAACCGTAAACACCTAGCACATCTATAAATGAATGATGAATCTCACAACTTTAGGTGTTTGGGAAATTTGAGTATGCAAGTAATGTTATCAATCCACAAGGATCAGCCCAATAACCGTTCAGAACACATTTCGCCGATTAAAATTGTGCCAAGGAAAATTTTTGTAGTAAAATTGCTCATTAAGTTGTTATGAATTAAGTGACAAAAGCAATTTACCACAAGGACAAGCTCAACACAAGTTTCAAATCATATCATCTTCCGTCATCCTACCAAATCAAAGCAACCATTCTCAAACATGCACATCATAGTTCAGAGTTCAAGATAGAACCCTTACTCCTGGATAAAACCCAAAAGCCTACGAGAGGGACACATCCACAAGAACGGCTAATCTCAATGGCAAAACAACAAAAGAGATATATCCGGTTGCTTAAACCTATTTGCCACCCCCCAACACTTAAGATGGACAATGCCCTCAATGTCCATATTCGGTCAAACAAAGGTAAATAGGGGTAAGGCAACATAGAAAGAATTAGAGCACATACCGGATGTGGTGAATCAAGTCCATATTCGGTAAAAACAAAGGTAAATAGGGGTAAGCAAGATAGACATAAAGAATGAGAACACATACCGGATTAAGGACACACTCCGTTTCAAAACAAGTAAGTCGACCCCGCGTCACAAATGGCGCTTCCTAAAAAGGAAGAACACTTTGCTTGACGGAAGAAACAAACTATCCCCAAAACGGAAGGTGCGAGAGCTGTATGTGAAACAATGTCAGTAAAAATGCCAATCAAAAATATTGCGCTGAACTTACTGCCAGCATATGCATATGACATCATAGTGAGCTACTAACACGATCACACAATCAAACAAATCCAACGGGTTCTCCCCCACACTTGGGTTCCACTAGGTATTGCCATCAAACGGATAGAACCTGTTCAATAACATTCCAAAAGACCAACCATCCAAAATATCCAAAATAGTTCAAACAAAATAAAGTACCATGCAGAAAATAAAAGAAAACAAAGGGGATTACAAATGTTTCATCACCCCGTAGGGTGGATACCAGAAAATGATAAATAAAGTAATAACATAAGAATACCAACAAAATCAATCATCATATGATTCCATCCCACGGTACCGGATGGGAATCATCTCTACTCACTGCTGCTGTCCATGATAACCATATGGAAGACCGGGTGGACCAAAAAGGTCAGTAATCCAATTGCGCTCCTCCTCTTGACCTGAACCTGAGCCTCCAGCATCTCCTCCAGACTGTCTACCGCCTAAACCCGAACTCGAACCTGCAACAAAACCAGGATCAAAGGAAGATGAACCACCGGCAAAACCTCCGGATCCACCAGCATCATGTCCACCCTGAAAAACCCCAAACTGTACTGGACCACGAGGAGAACCTCCTAAATCATGGGGTCGTGGTGACATGTTCCCCGGAACAGTCGTCTGAGAGAAAAAAGGCTGACCCCCCTGACGATAATCAGGGACATAAATAGGTGGTGGAGAGAATGGAGGAATCGGGTCAGGTCGAACAAACTCCCGACCATGATACTGAGCATCCCACATAGGCTGATAATAATCAAGGCTATAGTTAGTGTGGGCCTGCTGTGATCCAATCCAGGTGATGTCCTGATCCATCCTCCGCTAGTAGTCATCAAAAGCCCGGCGGCTAGCCTGCTGATCATCATATATATTCTAAACAGTCTGTCCCAAAAGCGTAAGATCAAAGGAGCTCGGGACAGGGATGCTACGACCACGCATCCTAGGTGGCTCCTGGGAAGCATCACCCATCTCTACATCAGCAGCCTCCAAGTCTGGGGGTGGTTCCTCAACAACACCAGTGTCATCCAACAATCTAGCAGGCTGGCTCCCCTGCTTCTTCTTCACTATCTTCCCCCGAATCAACTCTTTAACATGGAAATCCTCCTGATTAACTTGTGGAGACAGATGGGTCTGGCACTCCTCAGAATCAAATACACCCATCCTCTTGTAAATCCGGGTGACGAAATGTCCCAAAACCAACTCTGAGTCAGAATGATTACACATGCGATCAATCACAACCATCGGGGCCAATGCAAACTTCCTAGGAGCCCCCTCTGAAAACAGCTTTAACAACCACAAATCAGTCTGGTATGCCTTGTCCCAATGAGTAGACCTTTGGACAAAAAACGTAACTATCATCCTGTGAAGCAACCGAAGCTTAACACTGTGGATCTTAGACACACTAATCGTCCCACCAGAAGGCCAAGTCTCTCCTCCAGAAATCCGACCCCAATACTGTGGAATGGACTCACCATCACCCAAATCAGCTTTGACATAAAAACCCTGTCTCAAAAGTTGCCTGAAGTACTGGTTATCCAACTCTTCCCTAGAATACATACCAGCATAAAACCCAAACTCAGCTATAGACAGCTTCCTCTGCTGTCCCCCACAGTAAAACAAAACAACTCTTTCTTCAAAAATATCCTTGATCTTATTCAATTCCTTAGTCAATTTCAAAGTAGAATAAAACTCAAGGCATAAAAAAAAAAAAAAAAAAAAAAAAAAAAAAAAAAAAAAAAAAAAAAAAAAAAAGTGAAGTGAAAAAACAGAAAAATATTTAAAAAAAGAGAAAAAATGAAATAGGAAGAAAAAAAAAAAAAAAAAAAAAAAAAAAAAAAAAAAAAAAAAAAAAAAAAAAAATAAAAAAGGCATAACTCGCGATAGACAGGTTCCCTGTTAAGAAAAATCTGTTGCCACATATTACTACTAACTGTCCTATCACCAACCCTCGCTTCTATACTAAACCACCTTCCAATATCACCCTGAACCCCAAAAAACCGAGCATCAGATTGAGCAAGATACCTGGGTGGGCAAACAACTTGCTTATGAAGCGTGTAAAGCTTGTTCAAATAATTGTTCTTGTGGGGTTGCCTAGCCCCATCAAACTCTAACCATGCATGCTTCTCGTTCAATTCACCCGGCCAAAAATTAAGAGGAGGTACCGCTGGTTCTCTCCTAGCCGTCTTATCGGGGACATCGGCAGTCCCGCTAGATTGTCCCACCTCCGCTTGCTTCCTCTTAACAGTAGTAGCAGTCTGCAATCACAAACATTAAAGCAAACAAACACGTTAAATGTGGAATGCAAAACTTGAAACCTCATTCAACATTAAACTCAACTGCGGGTCAGAAGATTCCCACTGCGGCGCAGTGGGACTGGCTGGTCCTCACTGCGGCGCAGTGAGGCAAGTAACACGTGCAGGTCAAGTGCGGCCACTGCGGCGCAGTGGCCAACACACAACACCACTGCGGCGCAGTGGGCTAAGAAATCTGGGTAGGTTCTTGTTTTCATTACGACAGGCAGCCAAAAATTAGGGGCAATTAATCATTCCATCAGCAACAACAAGCAATAATCACCACATAATCAAACATTACTTCCCCCCCCCCCACACACACACACCCCCCCCCCCCCCCCCCCCCCCCCCCCCCCCCCCCCCCCATCCAATCCCCCCCCCACACTTATTCATCCATAAATCCCCAAATTTTTCAAAACCCTAACTTCAATTTCAAAGTCAAATTCGGAAGAACAAGTGTTTGAATTGAGAAATTAACCACCCCATTAGCATCAATAGCCCGAAAACAACAAAACCCATGAATTAATTCGGAATTGAAAACCCTAGAAATTAAAAATCAAAAATTAAGTAAAATAAAGAAAATAATCAAGAAAACTTACTCCTCTTCCCATGATGATGATAGATAGATGATAATCTAGGAGAAAAGAGGAAGAAAATGCAAGATTGATGTGAATTTATGGGTAAATTCGGGTGCTTGGGGGGTTTTGTGAAGCTTTTTCGGTTTCAAGAGAAAGGAGAGAAAGAAGATAAGAATTTTGAGGTGAAAAAGAATTAAATCTCCCTTGACTAACTTATTACCCTGCTCCCCAAATGGCCAGTCAACGTGCCCACTGCGGCGCAGTGGCCAACACACAACACCACTGCGGCGCAGTGGGCTAAGAAATCTGGGTAGGTTCTTGTTTTCATTACGACAGGCAGCCAAAAATTAGGGGCAATTAATCATTCCATCAGCAACAACAAGCAATAATCACTACATAATCAAACATTACTTCCCCCCACACACTTATTCATCCATAAATCCCCAAATTTTTCAAAACCCTAACTTCAATTTCAAAGTCAAATTCGGAAGAACAAGTGTTTGAATTGAGAAATTAACCACCCCATTAGCATCAATAGCCCGAAAACAACAAAACCCATGAATTAATTCGGAATTGAAAACCCTAGAAATTAAAAATCAAAAATTAAGTAAAATAAAGAAAATAATCAAGAAAACTTACTCCTCTTCCCATGATGATGATAGATAGATGATAATCTAGGAGAAAAGAGGAAGAAAATGCAAGATTGATGTGAATTTATGGGTAAATTCGGGTGCTTGGGGGGTTTTGTGAAGCTTTTTCGGTTTCAAGAGAAAGGAGAGAAAGAAGATAAGAATTTTGAGGTGAAAAAGAATTAAATCTCCCTTGACTAACTTATTACCCTGCTCCCCAAATGGCCAGTCAACGTGCCCACTGCGGCGCAGTGGGCTTCGGCCTCCCCCACTGCGGCGCAGTGGGGCTATTTTGCTCCCGATGACAGAACATTTTGGCTGCGGCGCAGTGACCAAGTTACATCCCCACTGCGGCGCAGTGGGGATTCACTGTTCCGAATTCCCTCATTTTGCCTTAGAAAAATTTTTGTATGACAAACTAAAAACAACTTACCTCAATCCGCTTCACACCAAATCTGCACCTGCACTTTCTTGACAAATCAAAATCAAATCTAACTAATAAAAAGAAAATAAAATGCGATAAAATAACACGGGTTGCCTCCCGAGAAGCGCTTAAGTTATTAACGAGTCTTTAGCTAGACTCGACCAACCTTCAAGTCTCCAATTCAAAAATGGGGATCTCCTCGATTATCCCCTCAACTTGCTCTTCTTCCAAATACAACTTAAGCCTATGACCATTGACAATGAATGACCCGTCACCATTACGCTT
This sequence comes from Erigeron breviscapus, assembly GCA_034093135.1. Lineage (NCBI taxonomy): Eukaryota > Viridiplantae > Streptophyta > Magnoliopsida > Asterales > Asteraceae > Erigeron > Erigeron breviscapus. The sequence continues at coordinate 3,692,463 of CM067174.1, read as the reverse complement.
AAACAACTCTACATAACCCGACGGATACACATGCTTAATCACAAACGGTCCAATCCATCTAGAAGTGAGTTTAGGTTGCTTAATCTTAAATTTAGACAAGAATAACAAAACCTTAAACTCCTTCCTACGGATCCTCTTATCATGCCAAACTTTGGTCCTTTCCTTGTAAAGCCTAGAATTTTCATAAGCACCTAGCCTAAGCTCATCAAGCTCATGAAGTTGCAACATTCTAAGTTCACTAGCTTCCATCATATCCAAATTCAGATTCCTCAACGCCCAATACGCCTTATGCTCTATCTCAATAGGAAGATGGCAAGTTTGCCATAGAGCAACCGGTATGGCGTGGTGCCAATCGGCGTCTTAAAAGCCGTCCTAAACGCCCACAAGGCGTCATCCAACTTCTTCGACCAAACCTTGGGGTTATCTCCAACAGTTTTCTCTAAAATCCTTTTCAAAGCCCTATTGGTGTTTTCTACTTGTCCACTAGTTTGTGGATGATAAGAAGTAGAAAAATAATGCACAACACCATACCTCTTCATGACCTTAGCTAATTGATGATTTGCAAAATGGGTTCCTCGGTCACTAATCAAAGCTCTAGAGCAACCAAATCGACAGAATAATTGTTTCAAGAAATCAATGACTACCCTCGCGTCATTCGTGGGCAAAGCCTTGGCTTCGGCCCATTTAGACACGTAGTCAACGGCGACAAGAATATATTGAAACTTATTAGACGGTGGGAATGGTCCCATGAAGTCTATACCCCAAATATCAAATACCTCGCATACCTGAATGCTTTGTTGAGGCATCTCATCCCGCTTAGTAATGCTACCTTGTCTTTGACAAATGTCACAAGTCTCTACCAAAGTCTGGGCCTCCTTGAAAATTGTAGGCCAATAGAAACCTGCTTCAAAAACTTTCTTACCAGTAACTGAAGGACCGTAATGACCTCCAGTTGGACCATAGTGACAAGCATCAAGAATCTCCCTCGTCTCAGCTCCAGCTACACATCTCCTTACCATACCATCTGCACAAACACGAAACAAGTATGGACTATCCCAAATATAGTGCTTAGCATCCGATATGAGCTTCTTCTTTTGCTGGGACGTGAAATCATTCGGTATCTCACCTACAACCAAATAATTAGCAATATCTGCAAACCAAGGAGCATCATCAGAGTTAGAAATAAACATTAAAGACTCATCGGGGAAGTGATCATTAATCTCCCCATCTCGAAGTTCCTCCCGGTGAGGATCTTCCAAACGACTCAAATGGTCGGCCGCCAAGTTTTCAGCACCTTTCTTATCCTTAATCTCTATATCAAACTCTTGTAACAACAAAATCCATCGGATAAGCCTAGGTTTAGCATCTTGCTTCGAGAACAAGAACTTAAGGGCTGAATGGTCGGTGAAAACAATGGTCTTACTCAACACCAAATAAGATCTAAACTTATCAAAGGCAAAGACCACAGCAAGCAACTCCTTCTCAGTAGTGGTGTAATTTTGCTGAGCGGGGTTCAAGGTCTTACTAGCAAAGTAAATTGGCTTGAAATGCTTATCAACCATTTGCCCAAGCACGGCTCCCACAGCATAGTCACTTGCATCACACATCAATTCAAATGGCAATTCCCAATCCGGTCCAACCATGATAGGAGAATTAGTCAACTTCTCCTTTAAAACCTGAAATGCACTCAAGCAAGCATCATCAAACACAAAAGGGACGTCCTTCTCCAACAAGTGGGTCATAGGACGAGTAATCTTAGAAAAATCCTTAATAAAACGGCGGTAAAAACCGGCATGTCCAAGAAAACTCCTTACCCCTTTCACATTGGAAGGCGGGGGTAGTTTGGCTATAACATCTATCTTAGCCCTATCAACTTCAATCCCGGCCTTAGACACTTTATGCCCTAAAACAATTCCCTCGGTCACCATAAAATGGCACTTTTCCCAATTCAAAACAAGGTGTGCCCTCTCACACCGTTCTAACATCCTTTCCAAATTATGCAAGCAAGTATGAAAAGAGTCCCCAAAAACCGAGAAATCATCCATGAAAACCTCCATGGAGGTTTCAAGCATGTCCTGGAAAATAGCTATCATGCACCTTTGAAAGGTGCCTGGGACATTACACAAACCAAACGGCATTCGCCGATAAGCAAAAGTACCAAATGGGCATGTGAAGGTGGTCTTTTCTTGGTCCTTGGGATCAATGGGTATTTGGAAGTACCCGGAAAACCCATCTAAGAAACAAAAATATTCATTACCTGCAAGTCTTTCTAACATCTGATCAATGAAAGGAAGGGGAAAGTGATCCTTACAGGTGGCATCATTAAGCTTACGGTAATCAATACAAACCCGCCAACCCGTTATAGTCCTAGTGGCCAAGAGTTCCTTATTCTCATTCTCAATAACTGTCATGCCCCCCTTTTTAGGCACACAATGAACAGGACTAACCCAAGGACTATCAGCAATAGGAAAAATGATCCCAGCATCTAACAACTTAGTGACCTCTTTCTTAACAACTTCTTTCATGTTCGGATTAAGCCTCCTTTGTCTCTGGACAACGGGCTTAACATCATCAACAAAATCTATTTTATGCTGGCAAAAGTTAGGACTAATACCTGGAATATCGGTGGTCTTCCAAGCAAAAGCCCGCTTATGGGCTCGAAGCACAGACAAAAAACAATCCTTCTCGTCACTCGAGAGTGAGGACGAGATAACCACGGGTAAAGAAGATTCACCTGACAAATAAGCATACTCCAAATGGGAAGGTAATGGCTTAAGCTCCAAATCAGTGGGTGGTACATCAACAGAATTCGGTACCTCGAACTTCCATCAGCAACAACCTCCTCAAAACTCTCATCCTCGGGAGGTGTCTTATCCAAGCTAAGCGCCATAACCTCTGCAAACAAATCATCATCAGATATATCTCCCGATCCTAAATTAGCAATCTCCTCATCTCCAGTGTCGGTCTCCATTAGTTCCTGAAACTCTCGGTCTAAAGCATCATCAATAACGTCAATCCTGAAACAAGACTCATCATTAAAATATGAATGCTTGATAGACTTTTCAACATTAAACACAATTCTATCCGTACCCACACCCAAAGAAATTTCCTTATCCTTCACACGGATGATAGCATCCGCGGTATTAAGGAATGGTCGTCCAAGAATAAGGGGTACCTTCGTATCTTCCTCCATCTCGAGGATAACGAAGTCAACTAGAAACACAATATGGCCTACCCGGACAGTCATGTTTTCAGCAATCCCAATGGGATACTGAAAAGAATGGTCAGCTAATCTAATACTCATGCGGGTAGGTCTCAAAACTCCTAGAGCCAACTTACTCCAAAACGAGTAAGGCATCAAATTAATGCTAGCACCTAAATCAGCAAGTGCCTTACAAGTAAGAGTACGAATAGAACAAGTAATAAGGAAACTCCCTGGATCTTCAAGCTTAGGTGGGATGCGGTTCTGCAAGATAGCAGAAACACTCGGCATTAAGATAAGTAGCTTTCACCTCATCCATCTTTCCTTTGTCAGTCACAAGCTCCTTAATGAACTTGGCATAATGGGGCATCCCCTGAATAAGATCAACTAAAGGCACATTAATGTGAACATTTGTAATCATCTCCACAAACTTGTTATATTGCTCCTTCAGCTTTGCCTTTTTGAACCTCTGTGGAAATGGTATCTTTGGCTTGTATGGTTTAACCTCTGGAACCACATCCGGTTTTGGTGGAGTGACCGGAGTCTTCACGGTTGAATCTTCCTCCATTTCAATCTCTTCATCAACCTCGTCATCATCACTCCCTTTATCCTGCACATCTGAAACAACAACATTAGGCATAGGAGGTGAGTCATAAGACCTACCAGTACGAGTGGTGATGGCTTTGGCTTGCTCATTGCTGACTGGAGGTGGAGTGTATTTCTGTCCCTGATTATGTCCAAGACTAAACTGAGATCTAGGATTCTGCTGTGTGTTACTAGGAAGAGTCCCCGTGGGCCTAGCAAGAGCGGCCATCCTACTTTCGAGATCCTTGAAATTAACTCCCTGGTTTTTCATGTTGATCTCCACCTTCCCACTTAACTGATCCAACTTCTCACTCAAAGTCTTAGTATCTTCCCTGATCATTTGAATGCTAGTATTTGTTTCAACCTGATTACTAGCCAACTGCTTCATCATCTCTCTCAACTCGACATTAGGATCGGCATTAGAAGAAGAAGAACCTGATCCTTGTCCTTGCTGAGTCTGCTGTTGTGGCTGATTCTGATAATTATCTCTTTGCCACCTATTACCTGAAAAACGAGAATTATTAGACTAAAAAGAAGAGTTATAAGAAGTATTACCTGAAGCCGGTTCTGGAAACCGGTGTTGCGGTAGAAATTCCCTTGGGGTTGATTTTGAACATAACTCACATCTTCGGGTGCCCGATTTGGACACTCATCAGAATAGTGCATATCACCACAATGATCACACCCATCGGCTACTACCTTAACATCCCTCTCAATTGCTCCAAACCTATTCTTTTGAGTAGCAAACCCCTTTTCCATGCGCTCAGATAGCGCCCTAATCTCTCCAATAACCCCTGGGTCATTGCTAGCTTCAACCTTAGCAACTCTCCCTTGGTTAGTACCTCTCTTCATCTTTCTCTCATTCTTCAAAAACCTTTCATCATCCAAAGTTGAGCTATCCTTCGCCATGTCTTCCAAGATTTGATAACCTTCATTGGGTGTAATGTTATTGAAACTACACCCGAAAGCATATCCCAATTCTTGTTTAGACTTTTTATCTAACCCATCAACGAAAAGCTCCACATATTTTTCCCTAGTCAAATCGTGACCTGGACAATTTCTCAACATTTCCTTAAAACGAATCCAAGCCTCAACAACATCTTCTCCATCATCTTGTTCAAAAGATCTAATCATGTTCTCTAACCTTCTTTGAGTTCTAAGTGAATAAAACTCACCAATGAAAGCCTCCTTGAGTTGGTTCCAAGTAGTAATAGAATTTTCTAGAAGATCATTGAACCAATCAAGTGCTTCTCCGGTGATTGACATGGGAAATGTCTCAAGTTTCACGGCATTCATTTGGTTTTGCCCATATTGATATAGCCGAGCCAACTTTTCGAACCTATCCAAGTGTTGGTAAGGATCCCATTTCCGTTTCCCATCAAATTGATGCTCTTCTATGCTCTTTAGATGGTTTCCTTTCGAAGCGAAAGTGTGATCAATGGTTGGAGGTCTAATGGTAGAACCACGGCCAGTTGGGATCGTACGGACCCTCTCGCCATAACGAGTGTCATTTGGACCCCTTGGTTGTTCGTCCCCCATTTCCTCTTGCTTTACTTCTAAATTGAAAAACTCGTCCAAAAAGAACCCTTCCTCGTCCGAATCAGGAGTGGGTTTAGCTATAGGTGAAAATGGTGTCGGTATTGGTGTTGTGGGTTCAGTGAAGTTAAACCTACGCCCTCTTGGTCTTCTCGGAGTAGACAAAGGACTATTCAAAGGGAGACCCGAAGAACGCAAGTTCATCAACTAAAACAATACCTGCAAACACACAACTAACACAAACACGTCAAATGCACCTGTGATAAGAAAAGAAAACACTAAACTAATAAACAAGTAACTTCCTCACGCGTGAGAAAGGATCAAACCACTAAATTAACAACTAAATCGGCACACAATCCCCGGCAGCGGCGCCAAAAACTTGATGTGCTAAATCGAGTTTAAAAATTTTAAACTAGAAATACCTAGAAACTCACTACTACACACTATCGGGCAGTGGACCCGTTCGTATGCAATATAGTTAAGAGGTAAGTCCGTGTTCGTTCTCGGGGATTGGTTTGAACTAGTTGTTTAATAAAATGGTTTGGAAAACAGGGGGTTGCTTCGAGTCTCACTTTGACAATTAAATTAAAATAAATTTAAAAGACAAAACGCATAAAAGTAAAGAAAAGCTTCAGACAATATTAATAAAGATCGTCCACCTTGAATTCGCTAGACTTCAAACATGATTGCATTCAATTAAGACCAAATTCATTGAGTTGAAAAGATAATCGTAAAAGGATTAAGGTGCTCACGTGGTACCACCAACCGTGAGCAAATTACCCAATCACCTTAAGTTGCTAGTTTAATTACCCAAGCCGGTACCACCAATGCCTAGACAACCTTACCAACAATTAGTTTGCTTGACTATCTAATTAACAATTGTGCCTATGTGAAGATAACGTGGTACCACCAACCGTTATAAAACACGTTGACAAAATGACTCCTTTTATTAAAATGATATTCACTATCATACCATGAACTAGTGATAATTGCTCATAGACAAACAACCATTTGAAAATCACATATGCATCCAACTAGTACCACTAACGAAGAACACACATGCCACCAATATCATAATAATATATAAAAAGGAATTAAATCATCAAGATCTCGGCACAACGATAATTGAAATCAACTCTTTGGATTAAAACATATAGCAATCACATCATTCGTCTAGTTTCCTCAAGGTGGATGATTGAATGTTTAGCCACTCATGATTAATTTAAAATAACAATCAAAATAAAAGAAGAACATGATGTACCAATCGTTCTTGAAATTGAAATTGCAAGACAATAAAATAGATACGATCTAAGTGGGTGCCCGTGAATCTTCAATGAATCGGACGAAGAAATCTACCCTTGATCCTTGAAGGAATCCCTTGGAGAGAAGCTCTTAGAAAGAATTTGGATACTTGGGAAAATAGGGTTTTTTCCTTTATATACCTCCCCCAAAATCTGCAGCAAAAGGCTGCAACCCTGATTCTCCCGTGCACTCACTGCGGCGCAGTGGCCTTGTGCACTTCCCACTGCGGCGCAGTGAGAAGTCCCTGGAATTGTTTATTCGTTGTTGACTGCGGCGCAGTGGGGTGTGAATGCTCCCACTGCGGCGCAGTGATAATTCACTGGAATCTTGTATCTTTGGTACCCAATGACTGCGGCGCAGTGGGGCAATAACCCTCCCACTGCGGCGCAGTGCATATCTGCTGAAATCTTTGTTCTTCATTATCAACATCACTCGAACACTCGGGTCAACTTCTTGGCCAAAAATCGTCAGAAAATGTACCAAATGGACGCGCAACCTGCTAAGAACCTGTAAGCACTAACAAACACCATAAACGCGCCAAATGCATACAAAATCGACTCAAAACACATACGAAAAAGGCCAATAATGATGTGGGCGATCTATATAAATTGGTCACATCAAAACCCTAAACCCTAGAGCGGTGGCCGAAGGCCCAGTTGTCACGACCTACACAAAATCATATTTGATTTTATGCATACATTTAGAAAACAAATGGAATCCATATCAAGAAACATTTACAAAATCAAATTTGATTTTATGCATACATTTAGAAAACAAATGGAATCCATATCAAAAAACATTTACAAAATCAAATTTGATTTTATGCATACATTTAGAAAACAAATGGAATCCATATCAAAAAACATTTACAAAATCATATTTGATTTTATGCATACATTTAGAAAACAAATGGAATCCATATCAAGAAACATTTACAAAATCAAATTTGATTTTATGCATACATTTAGAAAACAAATGGAATCCATATCAAGAAACATTTACAAAATCAAATTTGATTTTATGCATACATTTAGTAAAACAAATGAAGTCAATATCATGAAACCTAAACAACATAAATTTGATTTTATACTTACAAATTAAAAAAGCTACACAAAATCATATTTGATTTTATGCATACATTTAGAAAACAAATGGAATCCATATCAAGAAACATTTACAAAATCAAATTTGATTTTATGCATACAATGTCAAAAAGCTATAGAAAATCATATTTGATTTTATGCATACATTTAGAAAAAAAATAGAGTCAATATCATGAAACCTAAACAAAATCAAATTTGATTTGATACAGACAGTGTTAACAAGCTATACAAAATCAAATTTGATTTTATGCATACATTTAGAAAACAAATGGAATCCATATCAAGAAACATTTACAAAATCAAATTTGATTTTATGCATACATTTAGAAAACAAATGGAATCCATATCAAAAAACATTTACAAAATCAAATTTGATTTTATGCATACATTTAGAAAAAAATAGAGTCAATATCATGAAACCTAAACAAAATCAAATTTGATTTTATGCATACATTTAGAAAAAAATAGAGTCAATATCATGAAACCTATACAAAATCATATTTGATTTTATGCATACATTTAGAAAAAAATAGAGTCAATATCATGAAACCTAAACAAAATCAAATTTGATTTGATACAGACAGTGTTAACAAGCTATACAAAATCAAATTTGATTTTATGCATACATTTAGAAAAATAAATTGAGTCAATATCAAGAAACCTTTACAAAATTAAATCTGGAACAAAACTAAACACAATTGATCTATTTCACAACCAAATTTGATTTGTCAAACAAGAACACAATCTGTAGACAAATGATCAACCAATGAAAACTATCATCCAAGTATAAAATTTGTAAACAGCTAAAAATTATTTATTTCTAAACATGTATAATAAAGAAAAAAAATGCTTGTCTAATTGTTTGCAGCTCCTTCAGTATCCATGTTTTCATCTACTTTTTGTTTATTCTTTCCACATGTCCTGCTATTGTGACTCGTACCTCCGCACTTGCTACAATTTCTCCGACAGTTTTCAAGTGTTCCATACTTTTTTCCAAGCACTGGTTGTCGTTTATAATCAACTATTGGCACAAAAAACTGCGATCCATTGGTGTTTGAAATGTTTGTGTAACATTTGTTTTAGGTGTTTTTTTCAGCACATGAACTGTATGAAAATATACATGTCAAAAACAATAATCAGCATAACAAGTATGAAAATATATATAAAATCAAATTTGATTTTTACATTTAGAAAAAAATAGAGTCAATATCATGAAACCTAAACAAAATCAAATTTGATTTTACACAGATAAACTTACAAAAACAAGAGTAAATTACACTTTTCGTCCCTAAACTTGGCTCGTTTTTCACTTTTCGTCCCTAAAGTTTAGAAATTACAATTTTGACCCTAAACTTGTCCAATTTTTTCAATAAACGTCCTTTTGTCTTACGACGTTAAAAAATGGCCGTTAACGTGCGCACGTGCGAGACACGTGAGGGCACTAATGTAATTTCACCTTACACCGAGGGACGAAAAGTGAAAAAATAGCTACTTGAGGGACGAAAAATGAAAATCATGCGAAAAATATATCAACGTGTTTCTGTCTTTGTTCCTTCCTCCCTTCCTTCCTGTTTCTTCTTCTTCAAACATACTATTCCAAAATCAAACAACCTAAAATCACAACAACATCAATCACCTTATGATAATAATCCAATTAACATATTAACGTTTTTCAATCATGTCTCCACACTTCCCTGTTTTCAACTATCCTTTCCCCACACACATGTTCATGCTCCATAACATTAGCTTTTAGTACAAATAAATAATTTCAACAAAATCACCAAACGAGGTATCATTCATCTAATAGTACAAATGGGCACAACAACCTGCACTTCTTAAACTAATGAATCCTAATCAAAGAATAATTTTGCTATATCACTGCCTTCATCTAAAAAAAAAAAAAAAAGAGTTGTTGATCGGTTACTTCGGCAATGGCAAGATTGGTCAAGTCGGCAAATGGCTTATTTTTGCAGAAAAAGCGATGAACAGTTATGGTGTCTGGAAAATGATGAATTTCAGAAGAACAACCCGTCGGAAACTGCAAAACCCCGTCGGAAAAAAATAGAATGTCACCGGAAAACTTTAAATCACGATTATTCTCTCGATCCTCCGAATTACGACTCGAAACCGGTTGCAACCAACTCTACATTCAATCGCGAACAATCCCTGACCAAAAAATATCAGATTCAAAGCTCGCCGGAAAACATGTCAGGTCGCCGGAAAAATTAAATCTCCAATAACTTTGTTGTTTCTTTGAATTACCACTTGAAATCACCACCAATCTTCTCAAAACTTGATCCCGCACAAACCCTGGGCAACAATTGATTCGATCTATACTCACCGGAAAATTCAATTTCTCACCGGAAAATTCAATTTCGCATGATTTTCATTTTTCGTCCCTCAAGTAGCTATTTTTTCACTTTTCGTCCCTCAAGTAGCTATTTTTTCACTTTTCGTCCCTCGGTGTAAGGTGAAATTACATTAGTGCCCTCACGTGTCTCGCACGTGCGCACATTAACGACCAATTTTTAACGTCGTAAGACAAAAGGACGTTTATTGAAAAAATTGGACAAGTTTAGGGTCAAAATTGTAATTTCTAAACTTTAGGGACGAAAAGTGAAAAACGAGCAAAAGTTTAGGGACGAAAAGTGTAATTTACTCCAAAAACAAAGATACCTTAAAAACTACAAAATAACACATATACCTTAAAATCTTCAAAGCTGCACATAATCAAATTTGATTTTAAGCATAAAACTACACAAACACATATACCTTAAAAACTACAAAGCTGCACATAATCAAATTTGATTTTAAGCATAAAACTACACAAACACATATACCTTAAAAACTACAAAGCTGCACATAATCAAATTTGATTTTAAGCATAAAACTACACAAACACATATACCTTAAAAACTACAAAGCTGCACATAATCAAATTTGATTTTAAGCATAAAACTACACAAACACATATACCTTAAAAACTACAAAGCTGCACATAATCAAATTTGATTTTAAGCATAAAACTACACAAACACATATACCTTAAAAACTACAAAGCTGCACATAATCAAATTTGATTTTAAGCATAAAACTACACAAACACATATACCTTAAAAACTACAAAGCTGCACATAATCAAATTTGATTTTAAGCATAAAACTACACAAACACATATACCTTAAAAACTACAAAGCTGCACATAATCAAATTTGATTTTGTTCATACATTTACACAAACAAATGAAATTTATATCATCAAATCTATACACAAGCAAATTTGATTATATACTTGAATGTGCTTGATTTCATATCAAATGTGTTTTTCTTGACCAATCAAGTATGATTGAATTTTGACGGAGAGTTTGGGAAGGATTGATTTGGTGGTGGTGGTTGCTGGATTGATTTGGTGGTGGTGGTTTCTGACTGGATTGATTTGGTGGTGGTGGTTGCTGGATTGATTTGGTGGTGGTGGTTGCTGGATTGATTTGGTGGTGGTGTTGCTGGATTGATTTGGTGGTGGTGGTTGCTGGATTGATTTGGTGGTGGTGGTTGACTGGATTGATTTGGTGGTGGTGTTGCTGGATTGATTTGGTGGTGGTGGTTGCTGGATTGATTTGGTGGTGGTGGTTGACTGGATTGATTTGGTGGTGGTGTTGCTGGATTGATTTGGTGGTGGTGGTTGCTGGATTGATTTGGTGGTGGTGGTTGACTGGATTGATTTGGTGGTGGTGGTTGCTGGATTGATTTGGTGGTGGTGTTGCTGGATTGATTTGGTGGTGGTGGTTGCTGGATTGATTTGGTGGTGGTGGTTGACTGGATTGATTTGGTGGTGGTGTTGCTGGATTGATTTGGTGGTGGTGGTTGCTGGATTGATTTGGTGGTGGTGGTTGACTGGATTGATTTGGTGGTGGTGTTGCTGGATTGATTTGGTGGTGGTGGTTGCTGGATTGATTTGGTGGTGGTGGTTGACTGGATTGATTTGGTGGTGGTGGTTGCTGGATTGATTTGGTGGTGGTGTTGCTGGATTGATTTGGTGGTGGTGGTTGCTGGATTGATTTGGTGGTGGTGGTTGACTGGATTGATTTGGTGGTGGTGTTGCTGGATTGATTTGGTGGTGGTGGTTGCTGGATTGATTTGGTGGTGGTGGTTGACTGGATTGATTTGGTGGTGGTGTTGCTGGATTGATTTGGTGGTGGTGGTTGCTGGATTGATTTGGTGGTGGTGGTTGACTGGATTGATTTGGTGGTGGTGGTTGCTGGATTGATTTGGTGGTGGTGTTGCTGGATTGATTTGGTGGTGGTGGTTGCTGGATTGATTTGGTGGTGGTGGTTGACTGGATTGATTTGGTGGTGGTGTTGCTGGATTGATTTGGTGGTGGTGGTTGCTGGATTGATTTGGTGGTGGTGGTTGACTGGATTGATTTGGTGGTGGTGTTGCTGGATTGATTTGGTGGTGGTGGTTGCTGGATTGATTTGGTGGTGGTGGTTGACTGGATTGATTTGGTGGTGGTGGTTGCTGGATTGATTTGGTGGTGGTGTTGCTGGATTGATTTGGTGGTGGTGGTTGCTGGATTGATTTGGTGGTGGTGGTTGACTGGATTGATTTGGTGGTGGTGTTGCTGGATTGATTTGGTGGTGGTGGTTGCTGGATTGATTTGGTGGTGGTGGTTGACTGGATTGATTTGGTGGTGGTGTTGCTGGATTGATTTGGTGGTGGTGGTTGCTGGATTGATTTGGTGGTGGTGGTTGACTGGATTGATTTGGTGGTGGTGGTTGCTGGATTGATTTGGTGGTGGTGTTGCTGGATTGATTTGGTGGTGGTGGTTGCTGGATTGATTTGGTGGTGGTGGTTGACTGGATTGATTTGGTGGTGGTGTTGCTGGATTGATTTGGTGGTGGTGGTTGCTGGATTGATTTGGTGGTGGTGGTTGACTGGATTGATTTGGTGGTGGTGGTTGCTGGATTGATTTGGTGGTGGTGGTTGCTGGATTGATTTGGTGGTGGTGGTTGCTGGATTGATTTGGTGGTGGTGGTTGCTGGATTGATTTGGTGGTGGTGGTTCTGGAGATTTTGACGTGGTGTTACAGATTGATTTGGTGGTGGTGGTTGCTGGATTGATTTGGTGGTGGTGGTTTCTGACTAGGTTTTTAGAGAGTGGGAGAGAAAAAGAGATACGAGATATGAGATATCAGATCTAATGTTCATGGTCTAATTGACCAAAACACCCCTCATTTAGTTAACTTTACATCTGATCTCCACCTTTTATCTTAGCTGATCCAAGGGCTGAGATTTAGCCCTTGGGTTTCACCAAATTATTAAGTTTCACCTGATCACAACTCATACTAGTACTAGTATATATATACAAGAGTTAAATACTTACGCGTGTATGATGAAGTAACCTTATTAATCCATATTGAGTGCATAAATAATGTATGTTTTCTTTACTGTTTTTTAACAGCAATTATTATATTTTATTTTTACACTATTTAAATAATTTTAAAATCGCTCATATAACCTGGTGCCCTTTTTGGGGGTTTGAGGGGAGGGGATCGAATCTCAATTACTCATTGTTTCGGGCACTTACCTCTTCGGACACGTGTAGGCCGTGTCTCCAGGGGTGCCTTCGGGTTCCAACTTCTAGTATAATGTTTGCTTGGATGTCACTGTTAGTGTTCGAACCACTAACCAACTAACATGCCGTTCTAAACAAAATAATAATAAAAACTTGAACTTCACATTAGAAGACAAAATATCCTATCGAATGCCTAACCCTTCTCATGTTTATGTCTTTTTATTTAAAAGGTGTGCATTACTCGCAACGGAAGGTCTAATATACGTTGTCTTAACCCTTCTTATGTCTTTTAGTCTTGTTGATCTTAAAGTTCTTGCTAAGTCTAGCACTCCTAAAGATCGAAAGTATGCAGTAGTTTTGCTACATTCTTTAGTCTGATCTTTCCTTTCGAATATTCAAAAATAGATTAATTAGTTTTATAAATATCTCTTTTTATGTAGATAAAACAGGAAAAGGTATTTGGATATAAAAAAAATTAATACTTTGTTAGTAAAGTCAATCCACCATATACTAGTTTTTTTATAATTACATTTGACCAAATATTTTAAAACTAATATCAATAGTTGAATAGCAGAAATACTTCAATTTGGTTGTGTATGTTAGGGTCAAAGAGTCGTTTTTATTAACTTTTTCTTTTTTAAATTGACTTTCAAGTTGTTTTTATTAATTAAATAACTTAAATAAAAAACTACATTGAATGTTGTCAAAGGATAATTAATTGTCATAAAAGTGAAGATCAATAAATCATGTCTCTATTTATGTATTTTGTATATCGATATATTCTCTCTGTTCCGGTTGCATAACATCTTCTTGTTGAGATATGTCTATAATTTCTTCTTCATGTTCTTGTATTGAGCATTGTTCAAATCTTGAAAATTTTCTTCATTCAGTAACTCCTATCATCAATCATGCTTCGGTTTCTATTGTAAGTTTCTTTCTGTTTCATTCTCTTCACATTTTTTTTGTCATTCAAAGTATAAGTGTATGTACTATTTATGTATCTCTATAAGTCTATAACATGTCCCTTATGCATATGTATTCTTTTTTTTCTTCAGAATACGATTCGAGTAGAAGAAGCAAATGGTGAGTCAAATAAGGCACATCTAAAGCTACAAGATATATGGGAAATCTACGACGAATGGAGTGCTTGTGGTGTTGGTGTCCCGGTTATGTTGAAAAGCGGTGAACAAGTTGTTCAATATTATGTCCCGTATCTTTCTGCAATCCAAATATTTATGAAAAAAACTAAATCAACAACCAGCTTTGAAGAAGAAATCGATGTGGTTGCGCTACGTCATGGTTCACCATCGGAAGATGATGATGATGATGATGATCATTGTCACATTTTAGGTGACCGTGACGATCTTTATATACAATTCTATGAAAAATGTTCTCCATATTTACGAGTGCCATTGATAGATAAAGTAAGTAAAGTATCATGTTGCTTTCGAAATGTATACTAACTCTCGCATACTACTATCATATTTACACTTTTATTTTATTATATATAAAGTTTTTATGAATGTATACTTTAGTACTTTTTTAGCTCTAGTTTTTTGATTATTACTTTAACTAATTGTCGTACGTAGTTATGATGTATTTACCAACTTTTTTAAGGTTATGAGATGTTCACATTTAATATTTGATTTAGTAAGTTAAAAGTTTGATAAAACCGAATATTCTTCATAATTTTGTGATGCAGATTACTGAATTGGCTCAAAGTTATCAAGGACTATTTACATTTAGCATCAACGACATATCTCCAGCTAGCTGGATGTCTGTTGCTTGGTATGTATGTATTTCATAAATTACTTTAGCTTCTTTTTAGATTTTAACTTTATGACTTTTTTATATCCAGTATTCAACATAATTAAATAGTTATCGTTTTTTTATCGTTGTATATAACTTAATAATGACTATTAGAGCTAATTCGTCAGAACTTTATTATTATATATAAAATCTAACCAGGGTGAACTTTTTTACCAAAAAATAATGATTATTAGATATTGTGTATTTGATGGAATTGAATATTACTTCTATTGTTGTATTTAACTTTATGACTTAGCACGTGTATTTGTTTGATTGCGATTATAACTTTTACTTATCTACTAGCTTAGTGAAGAATGTTTTAATCAGCTAGAGATTTCGAAATACTCATTACTTCTGAATATTATTTAGAAATCAAGCATTGGTTTATTTATTCTGGAGTATAAAGAAAAACTTAATATTGGAATTAAAGAGAGATTTAAAAAATAAAAAAAAAACGAAAGTCAATAAGCAATTAACCTAATTACGTAACTCATAACCCCCTTTAGTTTTATGAATTCGAGATCTCATATTAGAGCGTCTCTAGATAGTAGACACCAATACTCAATTTTATGGCTGGTTTTATGGCCTTATATTATATATCGAGCTCCGTTAATTATATTCCGTTGGAACATCTTTTATGGCTATAACTTTGAGCATCTATTTTTTTATCCCTCATTTACTTCTTGTGTTGTTTTTTAAGCGTTTTTATGTATTTTTTAAATAAAAAAAATTAAAGTAGGATTTTAAAACTGAATGATTAGAGGTACAAAGTGGTTTAATATGCTGGCGAAAAAATGAAGTTTGACTTGAAGATGGTCTTAGAATCTACTCGTATAACTTTAGCATCATGCAATATTCATATCTGTACTATCTCTGCCCCTTTATAAAAATTATCGTACTCTATTTCCTAACACTTTTCAACACCCTCTCTCATAAAAATGTCTCAATGCGAAATGACTATTCTACCCTTAATGAATTAATTAATTTTCTCTCTTTTATTTATTAATTTTAAACATCTCCACTTAAAATACCTATAATACCCTTAATAAAATAATTTACAACATAGACCCATCAACTCCTAAAATAACTACACTACCCTTTTACATTAATTATTTTTACAATAATAACCACACCGCCACCACCCGTCACGCCACCACCACTACCAACCACCGCCGCCACCACCACACCGCCGCTACCATCACCACCGCCGCATTACGCGGGTAAGATGCTAGTATTATAAAGCAAAAAGCCTATGTCTAAATTTTAAGTTTCAACATTTACTTTCCTAAAATGCCCTCCATCAATTCTATATTTACCTAAAATAACTATATTACCTTTTCTCTCTCCTCAAATCTCAACCAATCATTTTTTTTCTCTCTCCTCCATAAATCATTTATTCCTCCAATTCATTCAAAATCTTTTATCTCAAAAACCGTACATCGATAAATTATAAAAATTATATGGGTGTTCTTAAAATTTCATGCTCTTTCATTAGAGATATCATTCGATATACTTTCGACGAATTTTTAAATCCGAAGACGGAGCCCGTACGGCTAAGGGCGGAGCCCGTCAGGTAGATCACCCCATCACCGCCACCGCCATTACATCACCACCTCGCCATCACCTCCATCACCGCCGCAACGCGCGGGTACCTTTCTCTCGTTTAAAATAAAATAAAAATAGAAAAAGTTAGATTTCAGTTTCAACGTACCCCCAATTTTTATTGACATTTTTTACTTTCTTTGTTTTCTTTTAGACACTACCAATTATACTTTGAAAAAAACAAGCTAGATTATAATTAATCATATTCGGATACTCATGTAGTCATGTGTTACAAACAAATGGACAAATGGTAGATCATATAAGTCAACTTAATATCCTTTTCTACAATAAAACAATGATTCATTTTTCAAAATCAGTAATTAATAGCTTGAAATTTTTACGTAGCATTACTTGGTGAATTAAATTCCTTATATTTTGTTGTTATTAAAATAATACTTTTGATCTTCACATAATAATAACATAAAAATTATTTTTAAAATTATGGAAATAACTTATTGCTTTTAAATGTAATAAAGTATTTGATTGATTTCGTTGTATACTTCTATAGGTATCCTATCTATCATATTCCGGCTCGTGTTCAAATTTGCAAGGACCTTTGCGCTTGTTTTCTCACTTTTCATGCTCTATCATCTTCCTTCCAAGGTAGTATATAAATACATTCTTAATCCAATGTCTTACCTTTTAATGAGTATTGCACTTTGATGCGTTCTTGTAAAGTCGAAGTGGTATTCAAACACTTCGCCTGTTTTTATTTCATTGATTTATAAAAGTTAATAAGAGTAATGTTTTACATCCCCCACCCCCCGGAAAAAAAGAAAAAAAAAAGATAAACTTCATCTCTCTGTTTTTACATCACGAAAATATGTTTTCATTGTCTTTCATGTATAATGTAATTTATTATTTGTTTAATTTAATTTAATTGATTGTTAATCTTTTTTTACCTTTCAATTTTTTTTTTTTATCATTTAACTTATCTTGATAAATACGGGTCTGCATACTTTCCGTTATGATGTCATTGTAGGTACTCAATCACTAACAATTAACTTCGTTTTATCTAAAAGAAAAGTACTTATTTAATTTGATTTTTAAAAAATAATAAAATAATATCAATATAGATAAGAGTAATGATATATTAATAATTTTTTTTAAGCTCAAAACACTATAAGTTGAATTCATTTTTATATTTAATCTTGTTAAATAAGTGAAAGTTAATTATCTTAATCTAATACTTTGATTGTTTTCACTAATGAAAAGAATTTTCGTAGTCATTTTATCATAGTGATTGTGCATAATCAAGTAAATAATTGTGGGTTAAGAAATATGTTGATTGAAATGGCAGAAAACAATGAAGAAGGTGTACAAAATGATGAGAATAAGTTGGATCAGTTTGTTCCATTTGGGCTAGCAACTTACAAGATGCAAGAAGATGTATGGAACAATAGTGATAGTGATAAGGAAAAGATTAAAGATTTGCATGTTTGTGCTTCTTCATGGTTGAAAAAATTCCATATTCAACATCCCGATCACATTTTCTTTACTCAATAGTGGAAGAAAGTTTCTATATCTTATTTAATGTTGTTCTTTTTGTTGTCAATAACTATCATGGTTATTGGTTAGCTTTTGTGTAGTTTTTTAGAGAGAGTCAATGACGGGGCTGAAACTTAACTTGACATTAAGCAAGTCATTTAATTGGAATGGACCGTTTAGATAAAATAATATTGATTTAATCTTTAAAACGAAATTTAAGAAGAAATTATGTCAGTTGAAGGTATTGAACATCTTTTAGTCTCTTTATTTTCAAATGAGAATGACAGACAAATTGATGATTTTTTCTTTTCTTTCTTACTTTCTTGCTTACTCATAATGAACCAATGAAATCGATCATTTGGTAGGATATTTCTAGTTAAGGTTCGTGGAATGCATAGATGTATATCGAGCTTGATATCTTTACGAAATGATGACACACAATATTATTATACCAAAAATAAGGGCCCGCTTCGTTTTTTAGTCATTAAGTGCTGAGTGTATTAAATGGCTGAATGCATTAAGAATGTTTGTATGTATTAAGTAAAATATAAGTAATTGACGGTTATTTTTGTTTATTAAGTCAAAAAAAAACATGAAATTTGACTGAATGATTAAGTTCTTAACTATTAAGTTTATTAAGTAAAAAAGAAACAAGGCCTTAAGTGTACTTCACTTTAACAGGGAAAAAAAAAAAAAAGAAGAAGAGAATCTTTGATTTGTATAGATGGTTAACTTTTGGGGACTAAATATGTTAATCTTATAAACTACAGATACCATAGTTAGCATACACCAGAAGCCAATGAAAGAATTCCACGGGGTTAAACCCCAGTGGCCAGTGGTGTTTCACTAAACCTGCTATGCGGGGTCTCGGGGGAGTTTACTCCAAGGTCTCGAGTTCGAACCTTGTTAGGTTCTCCTCGACGGTATTTTTCAATTAAGGAGTTGGTATGGTGAGAAAGACTATTTAAGATCCACTTAGTACGGCACCCTTTCGTTATGCGATTAGCACACATCATACACGTCGGAGTAAAATCCACTTGTCAAAAGAAAATGAAAGAATTAAACTTCCATTGATTGACTGTAGATGACAACACAACATATCAGTGGTATAAATAAACAAAACAAAATCACTGCTTATTTACCAAACAATATTAAATATTTATTTATTCATATTTGAATGTGCATATCTATTTAGCGGAGATCTCAAATTCCTTTCTTCACTCGAGATTTCCATCCGTACAACAAGGTTAGAAATTTTCACCTCACTTTCGATCTTATATATATTCTTTTCTTACTTTTATTTATTATTATACATAAATAATTAAATAATTAATTATACAATACAACTATAATAATCATAATAATCATAATATTATTTGTTGATGATTTCAAAATTCAAATCGACGTATCTTGATTATATTTGTGATCTTAAATCAGTTAATTACAATTAAGTATTCTAGTTGCAATTTGTATGCATCATATAGATACATAAAACCCTAACTATAATTAAATACTAGATATTTTGTAGCTAAATGAATTGATGATAATGTAACTGTCCTGTAGTTAGGTTGAGTTTATTAGATTGCATACTTAAGCCGAAACCCTAATTTTGGTTTTTATTTTGTGTCTAGTAAAGGTTGTGAATTGCTCTTTGAGTAGTTGGTGTATGGGTGGTTATTTTTGTTGACATATATCATGGATGGGAATAAGGACGAGGCGCAAAAATGTGTCGCCATTGCAAAAGAAGCGATTGCATCTGGAAACAAGGCGCGTGCTATCAAGTTTATTGGCATGGCACAGCGGCTGAATCATAATCTATCCCTGGATGATCTTTTGGCGGCTTGTAAAGATCTTGATGGTTCGAATACTGTCCCGTCGAATGGGAGGAATCATGTGGAAAGTAAGCCGGTTAATGGTAATCCGGTTCGTGGTGTGAATGCGGAGCCGAGTTATACTGAAGAACATATTCAGTTGGTTCGGAAAATTAAAAGGAATACAGATTATTATGAGGTTCTGGGTGTTGGTAAAAGTTGTTCGGTTGAGGAGGTTAAAAAGGCGTATAGGAAGTTATCGTTGAAAGTTCATCCTGATAAGAATAAAGCTCCTGGTTCTGAAGAGGCGTTTAAGAAAGTTAGCATGGCGTTTAAGTGTCTGAGCGATGAAGGGTCAAGACGACAGTATGATCAAACGGGTATGGTTGAGGGAGATGAGTACAGTCAGCAGTATAATGTTAGGCGACGGAGAAGGAGAACGGGACAAAGTATGTATTATGAAGAAGATTTTGATGCTGATGAGATCTTTAGAGCGTTTTTTGGTCAAACTCAAACTGATATGTTTCGTACGGCCCATGTGTACAGAACCAGAAGGGCTGCAGGTGCTCAGGCAAGGGAGGATACTGGTGGAGGAACAGGGCCTAATTTGATGCTGCTTCTTCAGCTGTCACCGTTTTTGCTGATCATGTTGCTTGCTTGCCTTCCGTTCTCAGAGCCTGAATATTCATTACAAAGGAACTACACTTATCAGTTCTCACAGACGACGAAGGAATATGGAGTGGAATTTTATGTGAGATCATCCGAATTTGATCAGAAATATCCTGTTGGAACACCTGCAAGGAGTAATATTGAGAATAATGTCATCAAAGATTACAAAAATATGCTGTGGCGTTATTGCCATGTTGAACTCCAGAGGCGTTCGTGGAGCAGAAACTTGCCAACTCCCCACTGTGATAAGCTTGAAAGCTTAGGAATAGCGACATAGGGTGAAGGTTAGTTTAGTTCTTATCATCCTTGGTTCTTATATTGAGTTATTTGACTGTGTTTTCTCATATCTAGTTTTATTTGCTTACTTCAAGTGGGTCATAATTCAAAATATTACACTGGAATGGAAGTAAAAAGAACTGTCAAGTAACAAACTCATCTGAAGTCTGAACCCCAATGAACCAAAAACGTTACAAACGCATGCCGCCCCTCTTGCGCACACATACACAAACACACACTGACGCATATTAATCACTAAAGATTCAAAATTTCAAACCAAAGAGTTAACTTATCCTTGCTGCATCTACCATATTTAAAGCACAATGATCACATAAGTGTTTAAGCATCTACAACCATCGATAGTACGTGAGAATAAAATACGTTGTTTTCTCCTAGAAATACGCTCCTTGTAAATATTAGTAAAATTACGCGATCTACTAAAAGCATGTTGAGTTTTAGCTAGCTAAAGCTCTACTTTGGTGCCAATGTATACCATGAAACGAGATAGTACAGGACTACATGCACATATGCATATATAAGTTGCGGGCTGTTTTTTACTTTTCCCGATAGCTTGCAATAGTGTGTAATGTAGATAGATATATAAAGAGAAAATCCTACCCAGCAATTAGTGGAACAACAGACCACCTAGTTAATTAAAGTTTATCCAAAATGTTGGACTCAATTGTTCTAACTGAACCGTGCTCACTCATATGGGTCATATATGTGACATGTGACTATGAGCAGGATTACCTGTTTATTTCACAAAATAATTTTTACACTGCACAAATTTTTACTTTTTTGAGTCATAAGTTTTAAGTAAAGGTGAAATTAAAGGAACTGATCTGTAATTTAAGTCCATGCATTTTAGTTACCATTTCTAAACCACGGTATGTGACATATGTCGAATTGAAGTTGGGTCTTTAGAATTTTCCTTCCTTTTGCCGCATTTCGCTAAAGGGTTGAAGGGAGATAGTGTATCAAGCTGTTAATGCATTACTATAGTGTCCCCACCTTTATCTTTTACTCTAGGCTATCATATAAAAACCACATAGAAGGCTTTGTGGTGGGCTACAGTTAAGGGATCACCTATTATTAAGACTCTTTTTTTTTGCATCCTTGGTCATTTTACAATTGTCTCTCAAGGCTATTCTAGTAAACAAGAACATGAAATACGGTCCAAATATCTAAATACTGACGGTGTACTTTTTCATGACTTATTATTCCGTACAAGGGTATTTTGAATTGAAATACAGATTTAGAAGAGTAAACAATATCGTATAATCACAAGTGAGAACTTGCCAAATCATGCAACTTACTTGGTGTTTTTTCCTCACCTTTTGCGTCGTAGCTACAATCCAGATCTAACAACGGATTAAATTTCTTCGATTAAATATTAGGGGTAAAAACCCAACTTAACTCTAGGCTCTAGCAATGGAATTGCAACATTGCTACTTCTTCTTATATCCTTTTTGAACAACATAGGCTGTAATTAGGACACTAATAAAAAAATAGGCTGACTTTTATTTAAAATCAGAACTGCTATTTCTGTTTTTACAGTTTGAATACAAAGTTAAAATATCATTAGGGAACTGCACTTTAAGGTATTACTTTGTGTGAGGTCTTCTAATATTTTATGGTACTCTTGTTTAATAACTAAAGGTGAATGGTAGTTGTTTTTTTAAGATTTCAAGTTTTCAACCAGTAATTGTAATATACATGCCGAGACAGCATTGACGCTCCCTTTTTATGACCATAAGGGATCTGCCAGGCGGCATAGCACTCAATTACAAAATATATGTATTGAATAGCATGGCTAAACTTTTATTTCCTAAAAAGTTCTTGATAATTCAGTTTGCAGGTATATTGAGCTTTTAAATTATTATATTTTGTATTTCAACCAGCCTAAAAAACATGAAAGAACAAATTGTGTTACATGTTATTAACAATTAGTGTTCTTACTGTCTATTTTTTTTTAGTTTTTCAATCTACTTTCAATAGGTACGTGCCTCATGGTCTCATGGATCAGATAAATAATCATCTAACACTAGTTCAGACATAAGGTAGATCTGGCCTATAAATTTTTAAATATTTCTTTTCTTGAAACCTTTTTGAACCTCATATTAATGCATTTTTCTCATGGCATAAAATAGATAATATTTAATTGCATCCAATTGATTCCCATATATTCTATAAAATTTCCGTAATCTGTGCATTTCAAAGTAAAAATTCCCATATTTTTTTGTCATGTTACAAAGTTCTTAAAGTCCAATGATTTCTCATTTAGAGTCAGATATTGTGATTTCTAGTTAATCCTGGATATTGTGGTGTTTGAGTATGTTAAAAATATTGCATAATTATAATTATATTTCGCAGTGTCACTAGATCATGCTTTTGAAACTTGTTTTTGTTTTCCGGCAGAGCATATTCGGAGTTGAAAGATGGGAAAATATTTTTTCCATTGCTCAAGAACTTCAGCACTTCAGCTGGCTGGTGCAGTCTCGGAAGTTGGGTAAATTTCATATTTTGTGTAGCAGTGTTTGCTCGGTCATGCATTTAACTGCAAGGTTTGATTTAGCACGGATGTAGTAGCTTTTGTGTAAAGATACTGTTGTTGAAGGTTAGATTTATACAAAATATATAATTATCAGAGAGGGTGTAAAAGTGTTCTGAAAATAAATGACCTCCAATTATCAGCTGATAACGACGAGGAATGCTTTGATCTTGCATACGAGTTCCTAGGGGCGTTTTGGGAAATGGAACAATGTATAATATCTTACGATGGTAGATGTAAGTCGGTAAAAAGAAAAGAACAAGCAATACATGAGATTAGAAACATAAGCATAAATTGTGATCAACATGTAAACGGTGCACCATTTTGGTAGTGCAGCAGATGTGATTCTTACTTCAATGTTGTTGGTAAGCATCCCTTGGGTCAAACAAATAAAGGAAAATCATTGATTAGCACCGCGGTCATCCAATTTAGTTGATCATAAGCCGTAAATGTATAACAATATCGTTAATCAACTACTTAATGAAATGGAATGCATTTTCATTGTTGGGTGTACGACTATATTTAATCGTATGTTCATATTTTTACCAAGGTTAGTGAAACAGCTCGAAAAAAGAGTGTGTGGAAGTATATATGCATGCGTGTGGACATGTATGTGTGTGTTGGTGTGGTTTAAGCTAACCTCTATTCCTTTGCTTCAAAAGTGTATTTAGGCGGGAACACCTTAATCCCGTGTACCGCATTGGTACCATATAGACAGGCCACACAACCTATATCCCAGATAATTTCCTCCCCCGAGTACCCACACCCCCATTGAGGGTCGAACCCCCGCCTCTCAACTTTGCTTCAAGGAAAGGGGAATGTGGGCCCGGCTTCTACGGAAGTGGCTAGCCACTGGGCTATCAACCCAGTGGTTAACCTCTATTCCTCTAATACGGATATTTATAACCATCTATCTATCTTCAAATCTTAGAGAATTTATTAAATTTTTATTGTATATTTTTTTCTTTAAACAATTTCATCATTAACCATATACTAATCGAAAATCATATTCTAAAACCTTGATAATACTAAATAAATTTTTCAGACAATCCATTAGCTTAACTATATTATTGGAAAATGCAACTATAAATTATATGAATTTTTATGAAATTAAAATGAATATATACTTATTTTAACACAAGTTAATATCAAAACAAAATAAAAATCTTTATTGTTTGTTGGTATCAAAACAAGATAAAAATCAAACAAAACACAATATTAGTGATGAAAACATGCAAAGAATTCTTAAGTTCAAATCCTGTGTCGGTTGCTAACCCATTTTCAGTGATTTTTTAGCTTAACAAATAGTTATAGGTTTTTTTTTTGCTTGCTAATCCATTTTCAGGGATTTTTTAGCTTAACAAATAGTTATAGGTTTTTGCTAATGACAACTTGTTTCATTAATGTGCATAAATCAGTTGTATTTTTACCATAAAAGTATAAATTTTTAATATTGTCATAAGAAAAATCTATAATTATAGTATATTAGTATTAACTTTCTTGTTTTTTTTTCTTTTTATTATCTTTAGCCCATGAAGAAAAGCCCATCTATGTCTAAGCCCAGCAGCACACTATAATTTGTCCGACTATATAACGAAACGTCGAAACAGACAGATCATAAATTAGGGTTCTCCTGCTTCAACACAACACAACAGCGCCGGAGGAACTCTTTTTCACATTTGCAGGTATCTTTTTTTTATTAATCAGGATGTACTGTTACTGTTACAGTGATTTTTTTCTTTTACATGATAATATATTGTACAAATGTAGTTTTTACTTATACAAAGTGTCAAATTTAATCTTGATAATTTGCATATTACTACTTGTGGTTATTGTTAATAATGATGATGTAAATTTGTTTTTATATTCTTGCCCTAATTGGATGTTGGTTCCTAAACCTGTAGTAGCTGTGTTAGGAGGAGCTACAATGGTGTCCGGAAAGAAAACGGTACGTCATTTCTTAACCCTCTTCAATATCTAGTTTACCTTAATCATCTCATAATAAGTTTTATAAGTGTACCAAGTTATTAATGTAATTACAACTAAATCTCTAAAAATGTTTAGTAGTTAGTGATTAATCATTATATCCTTGTTCTACTCTGTTAAAAAGTTAACAGTTTTTCAATGTGGGGTTAGCCTAATTGCTAGAGGCTCTTGCCTGGTAGTTTAGGGTTATTTTGGGTAGTTTAGAAGTAGAGTTGATTTGCCGTTAAAAAAAACAGGCTAAAAGTTTGTTTACCGATAATCGATCATAATATTTATAAAATGATATAAGGAGACATTATAAAGGTTGTATATGCAACTTACCCTTATTTTTGTTGTATTATTAAGTATTTTTTTTCTACATTATATGCAGAAGAAGACTCATGAGTCAATCAACAATAGGTTGGCTCTTGTGATGAAGAGTGGAAAATACACTCTTGGTTACAAGACGGTGCTCGAGTCTCTCAGGAGCTCCAAAGGTGTGGATTAATATTTTGGCTTGGATTCTTGTTTTGACGTTGGACTGATTACGCATCTTTTACTGAAACTTTTGTTATACAATTGATTTGAATTGTAGGTAAACTGATTATCATTTCAAACAATTGCCCACCTTTAAGGAAATCTGAGATTGAGTACTATGCCATGCTTGCCAAGGTTGGCGTCCACCATTACAATGGAAGTATGTGCATCTTTAAACTGTTCTATCTATATTGGCAGTGATTTTTCGTGTAATCCATTTTTGTTGGTTTTCTTTTGCTGATTCTGTTTTACATGAATTTTATGTTAGACAATGTTGATCTTGGAACTGCTTGTGGGAAGTATTTCCGTGTGTCATGCCTAAGTATCATTGATGCAGGTATTGAATTTGAGATATGATTTTCATTGCAATCATCATCGTTTGAATAAATTTGTCTAATACGTTTTTTGTTCCGAATTGCTTTAGGTGATTCTGATATCATCAAGAGTCTACCAGGCGATCAGTGAGGTGCTAACTGCATCGATCTTTGTGTCTTCTTAAAAAATCTATGTCTAAGTTTTGGCCAAGTATATTGTCAGCTTTCGAGTTATGTTATGATTCGGTTAGTAGAGTGTGCACTGTTGCTTTGTATTTGTTTGATCTTATGGGCTGGGTTTCATTGGTGGATCTGACTTTTATCTTTTGGTATTTCTATTTCTACTTGTCAATGCTATATCATGGTCTACCAAATGCTGAGTCGTGCAAAATAAATGAAGGATTACTTCACTAGCAATAGTTTAACCGTACGGTAATCATTGATATATGTGATATCGGTCATACATGATTGTCGGCAAGTTTACAATCCTGCCTCTAAGTCGATTGCTTTAAGCAAAAAGATTGTAAAAAAATTTAGAGGCTAGCAAAACAGTCAAAAAGAAATATTGATTCAAATTGTCCTATAACTAGTGTACAGGGAAACAAGACAGCTATGATGATAATCTTATAAACGTTTAGTTAAATATTTTAACATTTGCGTTATTGTGACATAGTAGGCTGGATAGCGGGGTTCCAAGGACTTAGAATATAGGAACATTGTTGAGGCAATATGCTTTATTATAAGGGCGCGTTTGGTTCACAGAATGTTTTTGTAAGAAATGGAATCTGTCAACGGAATTAGATTCCAAAGGAATGGAATTTGATGGAATGTTTTTTGTTTTCTTAAAATTCAAGAGAAGGAAGGAATCAAATTCCATCCAATAACCCCAAGGAATGGAGATTCCATCATTTGATGGAATGTTTACATTCAATGGTGTAACGCCCCTAATTTTCTAAACAATACAAAATGATATCAAAGGACTTAAAGGTCAAAAGAGCGGTAATCTTATTCAAAATCAAACTAAAGTAAAAGCCAAAAGTCAAATTGACAAGATATTCAAAAGCACTAATTCTTGAATTAAACTCTAAAGCAAAGGGTGCTAAGTCCACTTCTATCTACTCTCTTCTCTCGTTCCCAAAGCCCGCTTGATCACCTGCCGTATAAGAAAGAAAAAGGAATACGGCTGAGCAAAAGCTCAGTGAACGGATATGACAAAAGCAGAAATATAATATGAAATGCAGAGACGTATATTTAAAAACAAACTTATTACCTTAACAAACTTATTTCAAATCAAAGTAGACATACGTATAGTTTCACAAATACCTTTTACATCAACAAATCAAAGTATACTATAAAACTAAGCTTCATAAAATAATGCACATAAGAGTCAAACAAAATTACTTATCAAAGGACCAAATGAAATCATAGGGTAGCTACTCCACTAATCATTCATTTTTGGTGCGAAACGCCTCGTATGACACTACGATAAGCGCCCACCGTCAAACTTACAAAATATGCCTAGGACCGATCCATACGTCTCCTATCAAAATATAATATCAAAGTGCACATAACCACTCGGTGGTCATCAAAAGGAGACGCCGTAGATCAAATCAAAAACACCGCTACGGCCGGTGCCACGTCATCGGTGTCACAATAACGCACCCATGGGACCTCCATGGATAGGTTACTCTTATATGCATATCTTAAGAAACCGTTTTGACCAACTTATATATATAGATATATCGAATAAGTTTTTAAGAGACAAAAAGGAATTTTTTGGACAATTAGAGAAACAAAAAATAAATATTTTAAGACATTTAAATATAAACTTAAAATCACATCTCCATCACCCAATTCTCACAAATATATAATGGAGCCATCATGACTCATAATATGCGACTGTATTAATTTTCCGGGGACATATATGAGTGTACGAATTGGGGAACACTTGTACGAATCACCGCATCAAATTTAACCCAAACGTACCTCTTTCGGGACCAATACTCGAGGGACATATATGAGTGTACGAATTGGGGAACACTTGTACGAATCACCGCATCAAATTTAACCCAAACGTACCTCTTTCGGGACCAATACTCGAGGGACATATATGAGTGTACGAATTGGGGAACACTTGTACGAATCACCGCATCAAGTGTAACACCCAAACACAACTCTTTCGGGACTATTATCAAATTGGGTTTCAAGAGACGGTTTTGACACACTTAATTTATATCAAAAATATTATAATTTTCGAATCAAGAAATATATTCAAAGGCTAACAAACAAATCATTTTTCAAATAATATATCGAATCCATACAAATTCCACAAAATTTTAAATGAAGTTTTGAGAGAAAGATTTTACCGAAAGGATCCTAATACCACATAGAATATCCGTACCTTATCGTCGCTCATAAGAATTGCAAAAATGAAAGAATCATCAAAGGGATACGATCACATATCCAAATCTAACAAATATAATAAATACAAAAGTATGAGCACAACTTACATTTAAATAAATAGAGACTATATAATATCCTTTAAATTGTATGGTTTAATATGTACGTATTCTTTGTGATTATTGTTTTTGTTATTACAAAATTCACTTCTTTTGCCACATGTATTTTAATAAGTCTAGACAAACTACCTGAACATCGTATTGTAGTCACATACGATTTAGAAAAATAAATAAAATATTAATTTGCTATTCTAAATAAAATCATCTTATAAGCAGTATCTAATTTCCTTCCATTACATTCCAAATGACATGTAATCTGCCGAACTTTATTCAATTACTTAATATGTTAAACTTCAATGGTCAAAATATATCTAAATCCATCCTTATGTGTTTTAACTATCACATTAATATAATCTTTATAAATATTCTGAATTCATGTAGTTTATTTAATTTGCAAATCAATTAATATATACGTACTTCTAATGAATCGGATTTGTGAAACTAAAATTTGCAAAACACTTATATAATTATCTTTTAGATGTTTACATGCATATTTTATTAAATGAAATCTTCCAAGTTAAATCAAAATTTTAATATTTATATATGATAATAATCATAATATTACTATTACACAATAAACAAATATACATACCTCAAATGATATAATTTTAATGTGTATGTTATCCTCCCAGCCCAAGATAAAATCTAACATATAGTGATCAAATAATTGACTCCATGTCATTATAGGAATCGTTTTGTTTGCTCTTTGAATACTACGAAAGTGCAAGACCGAAAGATAGAGGAAAAGACTTTTGCATATGATCTCTAATTTTAGTTACAAGTTTGTATGGCTTTATAACTTTTAATAATTAGATGTTGATAACTTACAACCATCGGATTCCCGTCATCAATTAATATA
This sequence comes from Erigeron breviscapus, assembly GCA_034093135.1. NCBI lineage: Eukaryota > Viridiplantae > Streptophyta > Magnoliopsida > Asterales > Asteraceae > Erigeron > Erigeron breviscapus. Next base: position 3,662,762 of record CM067174.1, on the reverse strand, counting down.
TACGTACTTCTAATGAATCGGATTTGTGAGACTAAAATTTTGCAAAACACTTATATAATTATCTTTTAGATGTTTAAATGCATATTTTATTAAAAATAAATAATAGATGTATAGACACATAAACAATAACTATATTAATGTTTTAAATGTTACATGAACGTAAGACGTAACGATGATGAAAGTTGTTATATATTAACAACGTTATATATATAAAAAGACGGATGAGAATAATCAAAAATCAAATGTTTAAAGGTAAAACCGTAATTGTGTGAAAGTTGTTTGATGAAAGCATGAGAACCAAAAAGTTTAGTGTCAAGAAAATGAAAGAATCATCAAAGGGATACGATCACATATCCAAATCTAACAAATATAATAAATACAAAAGTATGAGCACAACTTACATTTAAATAAATAGAGACTATATAATATCCTTTAAATTGTATGGTTTAATATGTACGTATTCTTTGTGATTATTGTTTTTGTTATTACAAAATTCACTTCTTTTGCCACATGTATTTTAATAAGTCTAGACAAACTACCTGAACATCGTATTGTAGTCACATACGATTTAGAAAAATAAATAAAATATTAATTTGCTATTCTAAATAAAATCATCTTATAAGCAGTATCTAATTTCCTTCCATTACATTCCAAATGACATGTAATCTGCCGAACTTTATTCAATTACTTAATATGTTAAACTTCAATGGTCAAAATATATCTAAATCCATCCTTATGTGTTTTAACTATCACATTAATATAATCTTTATAAATATTCTGAATTCATGTAGTTTATTTAATTTGCAAATCAATTAATATATACGTACTTCTAATGAATCGGATTTGTGAGACTAAAATTTTGCAAAACACTTATATAATTATCTTTTAGATGTTTAAATGCATATTTTATTAAAAAGGAATAATAGATGTATAGACACATAAACAATAACTATATTAATGTTTTAAATGTTACATGAACGTAAGACGTAACGATGATAAAAGTTATTATATATTGAAAACGTTATATATATAAAAAAAACGGATGAAAATAATCAAGAACCAAATGTTTAAAAGTAAAACCGTAAATGTGTGAAAGTTGTTTGATAAAAACTTGAGAACCTAAAAGTTTAGTGTCAAAAAATGAAAATGAAAACTTTGATGTGGTGTAAAAGTTAAAAGATAGAAACTTTCCTTAAAAAAAGACTACTAAACTTGTAGCAATACCAATATAAAAATTGTAAAACAATAATAAGATGTAGAAAAACATAAACAATAACTATATTAATGCTTTAAATGTTACATGAACGTAAGACGTGACGATGATAAAAGTTATTATATATTGAAAACGTTATATATATAAAAAAAACGGATGAAAATAATCAAGAACCAAATGTTTAAAAGTAAAACCGTAAATGTGTGAAAGTTGTTTGATAAAAACTTGAGAACCTAAAAGTTTAGTGTCAAAAAAATGAAAATGAAAACTTTGATGTGGGGTGAAAGTTAAAAGATAGAAACTTTAGGGGGTTAAAATGAAAATTGTTAAAAATTAGTATGTGCTATAAGAACTTGTACATTTCATGCTTAAAGAACTTGTACATATCACATTATTTTTTAGTATATATTAAAAAGAAAATACCATAAGCATGGAATATATTTTTAGCTTTTTCAACATGTAAAAATGTAAAATGCAATTAAAGAGTAGAGTAAATTACACTTTTCGTCCCTGAAGTTGGCACGTTTTTCACTTTTCATCCCTAAAGTTTAAAAATTACAATTTTGACCCTAAAGTTGGCCAATTTTTTCAATAACCGTCCCTCGCCAAACGTCGTTAAGTTTCAGCCGTTAAGTAGGTCACGTGCAAAACACGTGAGGGACTGAAAGTGCAAAAAATTACAAGTTCAGGGACGAAAAATGAAAATTACTTTTCTGTTCATCTTCTCCGGCTGACTTTCGTCGGAAAACTCGCCGGAAAACTTGGAATGTCGATATCTCACTCGTTTCTTCGAATTAGACCACGAAATCACCACCAAACTTCTCAAAATTAATTTCCGCACGAATCCTAACAAAAAAATTTCAGATTCAACACTATCATGAGAGATTTGAAAATGATGAAATTTGGGAGGAGCCTCCTACTACAGTGGTAGTTGACACCTTCTTTACTTGTTAATGGATATGTCAGTTACTTGTTATGAGGAACTTATAAGCGATTAAATAACCTGTTTAATGATGCTTCAGGGTGGTTGATGATAGTAGAAGGTGGTGGCTCATGGTGGTTCTTCGGTGGCAAACGTCAAACAATGGTGGTGCACGGTTTTCGAGTAGTGGTAGCAACGATATGTATGTGGTGGAGCTAGCTTGATGATGATCATCTATTTTATATATATATATATATATATATATTTGTGGGTGTAAACCGAGAGTTAAGAGAAAGGTGGTGAATCGTGGTGTTGGAACTCGGTGATGCTCAGTGAAACATATACCAACTATATCTATATGCGAGTATTATATATATATATATATGTGTATGTATATATGTATTCTATATATATATCCAGTGTAACATATTATATATATATATATATATGTATGTATGTATGTATGTATGTATGTGTTTGTGTGTGTGGGTCGTGAGGTAGAAGAAAGAAAGAGATTGATGGAGTGGTAATCGTGGAATGATGATGAACCGAGGGATGTTGGAGAGGTGGTCGAGTGGTGTTGTTTTGAAGGTGATGGTCGATCGTGGGTTAATGGTGGTCAGGTGGTGTTTCTTCAAAGGTGGTGTCGTGGATGTTGTTTGAAGGGGGTAGCCGTGGAGTGGTGGTGAACAGTTTGTGGGGTGGTGGTGAACCGTGGGGTGTTGAGAGCTAGGTGGTGGTCGTATGATGAAAATCAAAGGTGGGGATGGTTTGTATGGTGTTTGAAGGTGATCAACTTTTGTTAGGATTCGTGCGGAAATTAATTTTGAGAAGTTTGGTGGTGGTTTCGTGGTCTAATTCGAAGAAACGAGTGAGATATCGACATTCCAAGTTTTCCGGCGAATTTTCCGGCCACTCAGCCGGAGAAGATGAAGTTTTCCGACACCAGAAAAGTAATTTTCATTTTTCGTCCCTGAACTTGTAATTTTTTGCACTTTCAGTCCCTCACGTGTTTTGCACGTGACCTACTTAACGGCTGAAACTTAACGACGTTTGGCGAGGGACGGTTATTGAAAAAATTGGCCAACTTTAGGGTCAAAATTGTAATTTTTAAACTTTAGGGATGAAAAGTGAAAAACGTGCCAACTTCAGGGACGAAAAGTGTAATTTACTCTAAAGAGTATAAAGTAAATGATGTTGTACCTTATGCATAAGAAATGGTAAAAGCATATAGGTTTTTAGTATATTATAAATTAACGTGACCATTCATATACGTTCTTACATTTTTCAACCGATCAACACCTACTAGACTTAAATTTTGTCTTATTTTATTATCACAAAAATTAGCCCAACATCTTTAGCATTTCTAATCTAGATGTGACTAAAAACAATTAGACCTTATTTCAATTTATTGTTATCAATCATTAACCTACTATATTTATTTTATTCATAACATCTTAAAATGAAATTTTATAATATGAAACCTAGGATAAAATGTATTTCTTCAATTACAAATGGTGTCCCAATAAATATATGTCTTACATATTACCTTACTTATACTATTTTAATTTTATGGGATATTACAATATTACCTCCTTAAAAAGAATTCGTCCTCGAATTCAATCATACGAATAATGATGTATTTTTTTTTATATAAATTGAAACAGAGATTTCCTTTATGATTTTATTTTGTCACTCAAACTTCGTTAAAATATTATGATAAATCCACACCATAACAAAGCATTTTAAATGGTTTTCCCAAAATTTATATACATTATTATTGTAATTGTAATATTATAATATAAGACGACTTTTAAGCATGCACATATTAGACATTATCCATTTATTATTCAATTATAAAATTTAGGGTACAGTATTACAATTTACCCTTCTTAACAGAATTCCTCCACGAATTTAAGATTATTATGTATTGTACGTATATTTGACTAGCTGACCACAATATTAATATAGCTAATTGAATGATCATTAACTCACCACAAATTATTATTATTATTTTTTTATTATTATTTATACATTAAGAAGAGCATTCATATGTATTCTTACACTTAATTTTCCTTAACCGACGATCACATCAACTAACCTTTAATTTTTCTTTAGTGCCATCATTAATTATTTTATTATCTAATCCACTAATTTTTATTTTCCTGATTCTATAAGGACGTGATCAAACAAATTAGACCACATTCGAATCAATGACTATTAATGTTATTTCTAAACATCATCTATCCCTTTTTCGTTTTTTTTATAAAAAAAATTATGATATTTATATATCTAAATATTATCTTACGTAATTTTAAAATAAAGTGTTTTAAATTTTGAGGATATTTTAACTCCACCTACTTAAAAAAAACCCGACCTCGAATTTGAAACAAAATATCCTAACGATGAGTCTACCCAATCTCACAGGTCATAACTTAGGTCTTAAATTTCTACAGGAAGGAACCTATGCCTTGAATAAACCTTAAGGGATCCAAAGATTAATTAAGCATTCTTCCCACAACTCACAGGTCAAACCTAGATAGGTAAGCTACAAGAAAGAACCTAAAGCTCTTATACCATTCTGTAACGCCCCTAATTTTCTAAACAATACAAAATGATATCAAAGAACTTGAAGGTCAAAAGGGCGTTAATCTTATTCAAAATCAAACTAAAGTAAAAGCCAAAAGTCAAATTGACAAGATATTCAAAAGCACTAATTCTTGAATTAAACTCTAAAGCAAAGGGTGCTAAGTCCACTTCTATCTACTTTTTTCTCTCGTTCCCAAAGCCCGCTTGATCACCTGCCGTATAAGAAAGAAAAAGGAATACGGCTGAGCAAAAGCCCAGTGAACGGATATGACAAAAGCAGAAATATAATATGAAATGCAGAGACGTATATTTAAAAACAAACTTATTACCTTAACAAACTACTAGACTTAAATTAACGTGACCATTCATATACGTTCTTACATTTTTCAACCGATCAACACCTACTAGACTTAAATTTTGTCTTATTTTATTATCACAAAAATTAGCCCAACATCTTTAGCATTTCTAATCTAGATGTGACTAAAAACAATTAGACCTTATTTCAATTTATTGTTATCAATCATTAACCTACTATATTTATTTTATTCATAACATCTTAAAATGAAATTTTATAATATGAAACCTAGGATAAAATGTATTTCTTCAATTACAAATGGTGTCCCAATAAATATATGTCTTACATATTACCTTACTTATACTATTTTAATTTTATGGGATATTACAAATGGAATGTAATTTCATCATCTTTTGACAACCAAACGTACCACAGAATGGAATTCAATTTCAATTCCATCAGATTCCATCAGAATCTGTGAACCAAACGCGCCCTAAGTATAGGAACTTTGTTAAGGCCATATGCTTTATTTGGTGGTGAATTATATGGAGACATTGGAATGGGATGGTGTGTCAGATGGTGTTGAAAGACAATAACTCATCTAGCATATATGTTTTTCATGATTTTTTCTTTTTCCTATTTTATTTGAATTAAGTGTTATAGTAGATATATATATTATGTGTTTTGATGTCTTTGGTCATTTGCGGAAAGTCCCTCACTGTAATACAACCGGTGTTCTAAAAAAAAATTGTTCGAAGACCAGGATACATAACTTTTTTGCCGATAGTTTTTAAGCCTACTAGCATCATTCAATAATCAATAATTTAAGCTTATGATTTTCAAATAACTTACATATTTTTATCAAGGAGAATGATCAATCCTCCTAATTCATAAGCTTAAAAATACTCCTAATTCATATGATGATGACATGTGAAAATTTAAGAGGTAAGATTAGGAAAGAGATTAAATAGAAGCACTTGTCACATACATATAGTTTTAGAAGGATTTTTAGGCTAATGTTTAGAAGATTAATCATTTTCCTTTTAACAAACTCTATTAAATAACTTTAGCAAAGACAACCTAATATGCTTACATGACTTCTTTTTTTTTTTGAACGGCAGAATTATATTATATAAAAACCTTCTAGCAAGATACTAGAGGTCAAAATACAAGAGAACAAATCTAGTATATAACGATTACACTAGACTATTGTGAATTACAATCAAACTAACATAGCCACGAGCTTAAAAAGCAAGTAAAGGATTGTTGATCCAAACGTCTCATCCAATCGTAATCTTCTTGCATCTATAATAGAACCAAAAGTAGAAGAGACTAACTATGGTTTCAACTAGTACGTTGTTCCTTCTCTTAAATGGATTTAATGCAACATCATTCCTAAACTTCAAAAGCTCCCACCAAATGGTAAATATGATTGTAATAACAATATCCTTAGTAACCTTAGCTTTATTCATGTTGTTCACAAACTGAATGAGATCGGCGGGATCAAAGTGAAAAGGAATATCCATATTAAGCCATTTACAAATGGCTTTCCAAACCGTCTTAGCAATATGGCAATCCGATATAATATGGAACAACGTTTCAATACGATTTCCACAACAAGGACAAATCAAAAAATTATGATGAACGCCCCTAAATCAAAGATTAAATCTAATAGGAACTCGGTTTTTAACAACTCTCTAAGCATGTTTACATCTATACATTATGTTCTTTATCCTCATAAATGTTTTAAGAACTAAACTTAAAAGTTTTCTTTGTTTTTAGAGTTAATTACAGAAATCGTCCCTGTCGTGGACCTCTACTTGCAGCTTTCGTCCCTAAGTTTAATAAATTACAGTTTTAGTCCAAAAAACTTTGCCCCGTCAACACTTTTGGTCCTGGATGGTAACGTCTGTTTAAAAACCCATCACGTGTCAGCCACGTAATGGGTATTTTCGTCATTTTTTCTTCTTTCATTTATTACACTTTTAGTCCAAATTTTTCTTACTTTTTTTCCAGATCTTCATCACACAACAATCATCATCCACTATCAAAATTTATATCTACTATTATCATCATCATCACACCCAAAAAACAAAAAATTTGTTTTTTCAGAATTCACCCAAACCCAAATCTATCATCATCATCAAAATAAAAAACATAATCATCATTCATCAACACATCTTTCAATCCATTTTCTTAAAACATAACCCACAAATCACAAAAATTTATACACTAAAGTTTAAGTATTAATTCCTGGACAACTTGTATCCACAACTCTTTTATTATAAATTTAATTCCATTAATAATAATAATATAAATAATAAAAGTAATAATATAAGAAGAAAGATGTCGTCATTTAAGATTTGACTTGTACAATCATTTAAGATATCGTCACTCGTCAGGGACATCATCCATACCAACAAGAAGAAAATGGTAGCAAACACATCTACCTCCATGTCATTTTCAGTTTTATATATATCTTCATCCTTCAGATTTATCATCTTCAACTGTATCTATATCTACCTCCATATCATTTTCGGTTTCTGAAGATGAAAATGGTAGCAAAGATCCAACCACCATCCTAGATCTGGCCACCACCATCCTAGATCTGCTACCGCCATCACGACGTTATATCCGGCTACCACCATCCTAGATCTGCATAGTGATGCCGTAATATCACCACCGTTTGCCGGAAAAACGGTTGCCAAGGTGTGTGGGGAAAAGTACGAGTGTACACATGATTTGGAAAAACGAAGAGTGATAGTCTACCGACTACCGCCGAAAAAACGTCACTAAGTATATGTATGTATATATAGACTTGTTCTTTTCATTGATTTTGGATTTTGGGTTTCAATTTTGTGATGTATATATAGATTTGTGAAGATAATTTGTTTGATACATAGAAATATTGAATGTTGGGTTTTGTGTTTGTTACATAGTGAAGGCCACGATCTCTTTGAATTTATTTTTTTATTGTTGTTGATGATGAATATGAAACTCTGGAAATGAAATTAAAGTTAGAAGGAAAGTGTGTACAGTAACTGGAAGGGGAAAGATTATGGTTGAGTTTATTGAGTTAATTACAGTTTTGGTCCATGTGAGAAGGAAAAGACTAAAATACCCATCATGTGCAGGTCACGTGATGGGTAATTTAACGTCCGTTTGAATTTGGACCAAAACTGTTGACGGGGCAAACTTATTTGGACTAAAACTGTAATTTATGAAACTAAGAGATGAAAGCTGCAAGTGGGAGTCGACGACAGGGACGATTTCTGTAATTAACTCTTGTTTTCATAATAACAAATGAAAATCGAAGCTTAAAGAAATTCAACTTTTATGTGTGGTATGGTATTTAATTTTAATAAAATAGATCTTATGACTAATTAAAATCGGGATCCTAGAGTTCAGTCCAAGGCACGTGCGATGAGTTGAGAGGACATCATTGTCAAAACTACCCACACAAAAAGCCTCGCGCCTTCTTAGTCAACGTCAATGACCATTTTACCCTCTGACTGAGGATTATTCTTCACACTTTACACCCATATTTCTTATGATTCATTCACTTACCCCCTATTTATGGGCTCGTGTTAATCCAACCTATAACTATGTCTAAGTGACTAAGGCCTGTTTTTTTTAGTAAGTGCTGAGTGTATTAAGTAGATATGGGCAAAAAAAACCGGTTCCAAAAAACCGGTCCGGATAAACCGAAATTTGACCCGAAAAAAACCGGTTCCGATAAATAGATTAGATATTGGCCAAAAAAACGGTTCCAAAAAACCGGTCCGGATAAACCAAATTGGACCCGAAAAAAACCGGTTCCAAAAAAACCGGTCCGGATAAACCGAAATGGACCCGAAAAAAACCGGTTCCAAAAAACCGGTCCGGATAAACCGAAATTTGGACCCGAAAAAAACCGGTTCCCCAAGAACCGATCGGTTTGGAACCGGTTCCACTTTCGGATCCAACCGGTTCCTGCAGGAACCGGATTTTGGCCACGTCTGGTATTAAGTGGCTGAATGTATAAATAATGTCTATATCTATTAAGTAAAATATAGGTAATTGACGGTTATTTTTGTTTATTAAGTCAAAAAAGAATCATGAAATTTGACTGAATGATTAAGTTTTTAATTATTAAGTTTATTAAGTAAAAAAGAAACAAGACCTAAGAGATTAATTGGAAAAGATGAGCTTTCTTTTTACTCGAATATATCATGTATGTGGATTAAACGAGATATCGCGTGACCGTTTCGGAACTTTTACTTGGCCACCTTCAAGATTGTATCTGATAAAATTTGAATCCGAGACCTCTTGCAAAATTTTAAATTGATAATTACACTAAAAGGTGGTTACATAACTATGTCACGTTGATAGTGTAAATAATTATATCATTTTGTTTTTAATTGTAAAGTAATTTTGATTGTAGTTCATATGACTTATGTATAATATAAAGGAAAACATCTTTTAACTTTAAATTAAAAGGTTTTACTTTAAATTAAAAAGTAAAGTATGGTTGAACAAGACAGAACACTTATTAGAACCAAAAAGTTAGTGGCTTAGATCACTAACTTGTGCTGTCTAAGCTTAGGTTAGTCAAAGGCTTACATAGGATGCTACATTGTTTAACTAAGATGCATTGTTTACTTCGAAACTTATGTCTCTTGGCTTCAAAGTGGATTTATAATTGATCTTACGTAATAAAAGAATAGTAAACTTGACAACTTTTTTACTTGTTAATTTCTATTTTATCACTTGTATCATGCAACACAAAAAGTATTGAAAAGAAGAAAGAAAATATGGTCATATTTGAATAATGTTTACACTTTTGTCTTAGTGTCTACCAGATCCAATTACATCCATAAACAATAGTTTTACAAACATTATTATTATGAAAAAGTAGAACAGTTTGTTAATTTTTTTGCTTTAAGCAACAAAACGAAACAAAACAAAAAGAAAAAGGAACCAAACTTGAAGAACAATACATTGATGATTGATTACTGCAACTTTAACTAAACTAGAGGCCTTGAGGGGTAAAAAGCAAACCATACATCCTCAAAGAAAAAATATTGCACCGACGCATTGTGAATTTTCTATACTCCTTAAAATCTTAATCAATCAATTACCTATAGTACTCTCAACTTTACCCAAGTCACCAACGAGTTTCTAACTCAGTACACAAAAGTAAAAATATTGTTTGCATAATATCTATCATTAGATACAACGAGATATGTCACCCGGGCGTTGCCCCGGGAGATATTACGTTCAAATATGTGATAATATGTAAAATTTATAATATGTTTTCAGGAATATTTATACAGATGAAGAAACTATGTTAACTTTATACGTTAAAGACATTAAAAAATTAAATGAATTCTAGAGGATAGAAAGTATGAAGATGGAATGTTAAAAATTAAAAACGAAATAATAATACGAACACAATTAAAACATAAATGTCCAAATTCATTAGAAATTATAAGTTAAACGAAAAAATAATAAGTATTGCAAATTAATCTTTCGGAGATGTTCGGGCGTATATCTCTGAAGCATACTCATTACCGTCATATTAAAATATATAATATAATGTAATAATCACACAAAAAGATGAGTATAATAGAAATAACATAAAAATATAATAAGAAAAGAATGTGTAAAAGAATAAGTAAATACTTTATTTAAAAGTAAAATTAAAAAGAAAATCCAAAACCAGAACCCAAAACAAAAATAAAAACACAAATGAACACGTAGTAACATTAATCAAAATTTTATGTAAAAAAGGCATAATAACTTTATATTATTACTTCTACAAAATAATGACAAATAACGTCTACCTTATTTAAATGCATAAACTAAAAAAAAGGGCTAAAACTCAAAGTTTCAAGAAATATATTGAAAGCAACATATGTTTTCAACTCGAAAAAATTAAAATAATAGTCAAATCACGAACTATTATATAAATATTTTTATTTAACACGAATCATTATATATCAACTAAAAAAAAGGTAATGGAGAGAACCTTAGCCCCAGTACCACAATTGGATACCCATCGACTCACCCCGTATGAGTTATATGATGCCGGTAATTATATATCAACTATAAAAATAATATTTTCTACAAAACTACAAAAGTATCTTATAAAGCAACTAAGTTCTCAGTTTAAAAAAAAATAAATCTGAAATTCAAATAAAATATATAAAAATTAAATTAAATGAAACATGAGAATTATAAGTTTTCATTTAAAATTCAATGTCATTTACGGTGGGGTTGGGTATTGTAAAACAACTATTAAAGTAAAACAAATAGGACAAGATCTTGACCCTTAGATCATGGTTATATTGATGCATGAAGATTCACGAAGCAATTGATGTACGATGATTTTCATGATGCACGGTGATCTTCAGTGAAGAAAAACCTATTGTTTTATTTGTTTTACTTTAATACTTGTTTTATTTTACCTAAAACCATTTACGGTTTGTTACTTTGTTATATAGTCATGCTGTCACGAAACATGTAAATCTCAGGCCCATTGGGCCAGAAGCAAACGTCTTACACTTTTTAATTTAAAAACGTCCCACGAAAACCGATTCACGGTTTTTAGGATATTTATAATTTTTAACCATCATATAAAATGTTTTTATTATTTGAAGTAATGATAAATGCTTTTGAAAAAAAACACATAACAATCTTCGTAATAATAGGATTACTACATGATAAAAAAAACAATACTGAAAGACAATGAGTGAATTAGGGGGTGTTTGGCCTAGCTTATTTATGAGGGCTTATTGCTTTTTTGGCTTATATTTCACAAGATAAGCCATTTAGGTGTTTGGCCTAGCTTATTGAACATAAGCATTTGGGCTTATATAAGCTAGTTTTGATAAGCTTCTCCAACAATGGTTTTCTAACACAAGCCATTGAAATAGGTAATAAGCTAGGTAAGCTAATCCAAACACTATCAAAAGAGCTTGTAAGCTTATAAAATATAAACATAAACAACTTGTAAAATAAAAGCATAAGCATAGAAATATAAGCTAAGCCAAACACCCCCTTATAAGCGTCATAAAATTATGACGGGAAAAGGTTTATTAATGATATACGAATATATTTGTAGAAGTGGATTATTGAGAGGTTTCAAGAGTCTTGAGTTTCATTCAGACATACGTGCTTGGAGTTTCGCATACTGCTCAATAAGATGTCAATCATGTCATTGTAGTGCCTCGAATGCTAACTACTAATTCGATTTCTAAAAAAAAATATCCGAATATATTAGAAGATTTATCATTTTTCGACAAGATTATTAGCAACCAACTCATAAAGTAAAGTATATACTTTGGGCAAGCAACCAAGGGCAATTAAGTCAAGAAACATATCAAGATTCAAAATTCAACTACATGATAAAAAAAACAATACTGAAAGACAATGAGTGCCATTTAGGTGTTTGGCCTAGCTTATTGAACATAAGCATTTGGGCTTATATAAGCTAGTTTTGATAAGCTTCTCCAACAATGGTTTTCTAACACAAGCCATTGAAATAGGTAATAAGCTAGGTAAGCTAATCCAAACACTATCAAAAGAGCTTGTAAGCTTATAAAATATAAACATAAACAACTTGTAAAATAAAAGCATAAGCATAGAAATATAAGCTAAGCCAAACACCCCCTTATAAGCGTCATAAAATTATGACGGGAAAAGGTTTATTAATGATATACGAATATATTTGTAGAAGTGGATTATTGAGAGGTTTCAAGAGTCTTGAGTTTCATTCAGACATACGTGCTTGGAGTTTCGCATACTGCTCAATAAGATGTCAATCATGTCATTGTAGTGCCTCGAATGCTAACTACTAATTCGATTTCTAAAAAAAAATATCCGAATATATTAGAAGATTTATCATTTTTCGACAAGATTATTAGCAACCAACTCATAAAGTAAAGTATATACTTTGGGCAAGCAACCAAGGGCAATTAAGTCAAGAAACATATCAAGATTCAAAATTCACCAAAAATAATACTATCTAGATTCAAAATTCATTAAAAAAAACACTCCAGATTCAAAATTCACCAAAAATAATACTATCTAGATTAAAATTCATTAAAAAAAAGGGCTAATTACTTGAAAAGTCCCTCAACTTGTCACTGAAACCTTTTCTGGGGCTCCAACAAAAAAAAAGTTCAATTTAGCCACTTTTTATTATATTCCCTTGTATCATATCAGCATCTAGCCACTTCCATTTCAAAACCACCGCTACCGACGTCGGAAACTTCATTGGATACGAAGTTACTAAAATCTGAACAATGGTTTCACTGGATCGGCAAAACCCATCTACCAATTTCACAAACACACACAACTATCAAAAAATACCACTACACACCTTCGATTTCCTTGCCATCCCAATTGTCCCTTGTTCCGCCTCTCCGACAGCGACCACCGGTAGCTTCGCTACCCTTTGATTCCAGATCTAATTTTGGCTTCCTCACAAGTCACAACTGATTAGGTTTCTAAGATTTGGGTATTAAGGTTCGTTGTCGGAATAGTAGCGGTGTTTATGGTGGCGGCTATGGAGACTTCACGGTGGTGTTAAGTAAAAATTTTAGCCGTTTTTGACCGGCTACTTACACGAGACCCAACAAAAATAGTTTTAGCCGTTTTCATACCCTATCAAAAAAATATTTTAGCCGTTTTTGACCGGCTACTTACACGAGACCCAACAAAAATAGTTTTAGCCGTTTTCATACCTACTTCACGGTGGTGTTAAGTAAAAATTTTAGCCGTTTTTGACCGGCTACTTACACGAGACCCAACAAAAATAGTTTTAGCCGTTTTCATACCCTCAAATAGAACTTTTTTTGTTGGAGCCCCAGAAAAGATTTCAGTGACAAGTTATGGGACTTTCCAAGTAATTAGCCCATTTTACCATTTACATCCATAGCTTGATTACCTGTAAAGTACGAGTAATATAATAATTTCACAATATATAAGAAACAATAAACAAAAAATAACAACAGATCGAAGAAGTAAAAACTGAAATAACAAACAAACTTCTATATGGTTTGTTTTTGTTGAATTTTCAGGTAGCTAGCTAAATCTACTACTCATCAGAATCGTCATCGCCTCCAAAAATCGAAAACTTATTATACAAAAGAAACAATACCAAAAGAAGCACAAGTGCTACGCCAACCGGAGATCCGCTCGCCCGATGTATAGAATTCGGTTCGCCCGATGAAAAGATTCCGGATACGAAAGATCCGGATTCTGAGGACAGATACTGAATAACTAACAACAGAACGATTGGAAGTAGTAACAGACCAAACGGACTTAACAGTTCCGAGATGAATTCGGTAACTGCTTCGCCGCCGTCTCCCAGGAATATCGGGATGCCGATTAGTGTGATGACTACTATTGCTAGTAGGATTCCGTACGGTGCGCCACCACCGCCACCACCGGGTCCTCCTGGTCTTCTGTCTTGATACATTTTTTTGTTTGTGTGTGAGATTTTTGTTTTTTAGAAGAAAAAAAAAAGAGAATGTGGAAAGAGATGGAAAGTGTGAAGAAGAAGAGGGGGGGAGATGTGAATGGGGGGGAGTTCAGGTCAGGTTTTGTGATGATGGAGATATATTAATGTTTTGTAAAAGGACTACGCACGCGCTTTGTTAGAAAATAATGCTACATCCCTTTATATCGAACTCGATCAGTATGACCGTATATCGAACTCAGTTTTATAAATATCAAGTCAGGTTTTACATTAACGTTTTACACTGAATATTAATACTAATAAAATTCATAGTAGGGATTTTCTCCCATCGGGTATCTGAAACAGACAATTCTATTTCGATGAAGCTTTCTATCGCGGACCCGGTTAAGACAACGTATGCTAAATCTCCCGCAGTCAAATCACGACACGAAGTTTCCAGCAATATTCACCTTTAAAAAATAATAAAATTCATACAAATGCATTATTATTAAATATACATCAAATTAAAAATTCCTATTTGCAACACAAATAAAACTAGCACAAATTAGAATAAAACATATTTCAGTTTCAATATTCAACTATTTTAAATGTGAGTTTAATTATGAACTTTTTTTTTGTTCAATATGATAATCACAGCCTTAAAAGTTGTCATTAATAGTTTCTTATATGCATAAAACCTAATACTTTATACATCAAAAAACACCATTATAATTTTCACAAAAAAATGTATAAGTTTTAATGCACCAACCAAAATAGTTTATACAGACAGCCTACGGATTATCAATAACAAAACCTTTTTTTACATAAGTGTAGTGCCAATTTAGGATTCTTGGCACTTTTTATCACATTTTTAAGCCAATAAGGTGTTGACATATGACACTATAATCCTCTTACCAAAACTTGCCAAAAAAAATGCCAATTTGTAAGGAGTGAGGAACCAAAGAGCCAAAACTTGTTAAAAGTTGCAAAAAACACACACAAAAAGGTGGGGTCACATGTTTTTCCTTCTGTTTTCATTGCTACCCAACATTCATTTCAATCGGCTAAAGGGAGTCGATGTTTGGCAAATATGCCCATGCCAAAAAGTGCTAATAGATAGGGTGTAATTGACACAATGAACCAAAAAAATGCCAATGTTATTTGCAAATTGAACTTGCTGGTTGCATCTTTATCTCTTATGCCCGTGTTATATGGAGTTATATTTAAGGAAAAGTGAGTTTAGTAAGGAAATATGAATACCTTGACAATTTTTCTTTTATTCCCATAACTCCATAGGTATATTATTAACTATTTTGTTAAATATGTACATTTGTAAGTTAATTTTATTGAGCTAGTATTTTTTTTAAAAAAAATTATGGTGAATTAATACAATATTGACGTTGAGCACTACGTACAAAGTCAAGCATAATAGACTTGAACAGCTGAAATAGAACTAGCAAAAAAAGTCACCAATTTTTCTTTGAACCGTTTGATAAGAAGCCAGCAAGCTATATTTTCAAAAGACATTTTATGAACGTATGAGACTACTGGTGCAGTGGTGCATGATCTATGTAATTAAATTCATTGAGACCGACACCAAAATTTTCCTTTGATAATTTAGCCTCGTTTATCATACTTTTTGCTTTACTAAAATTATGAAGGTCAAAAAGATACACATTGATTAATTTAAACGAAAAAAACACATGACATAACGTTACATAAGCAAAAACGTTAATAAGTTTTCATAAAAATGGTACTCGTGATTCGTACAGATAAGAGGCATATATATAAACCACATATTTCAAATGTAATAGACAAAAGTCACAAAACATATATGACCAGGAAAGACAAGATGAATATATAAACATACAAATGTAATAGACAAAAGTCACAAAACATATATGACCAGGAAAGACAAGATGAATATATAATACATATACAAATGTAATAGACAACACATATAATAATAGTAAAGACTAAAGACGTACAAGAGGGATGTATAAAGCAGATTTAATAGACAATACATATGTGAAACATGATTTGTGGTGCATTATTATGCTTTTTTTGAAAAAATTTACTCGTACATGCTTATTGTCTCCTACCATGTTGTAAGCTCTAATTTGGAATACGGTGTACTATATTATTAGTTGTTACTTGTTACACTCCTTGTTTAGTTAATACTTTTTTGGTGTTCATTTATTTATACAAGAGACAATAATTTATTGGGCGTTGTGGTCAAATGACTCTAGTGCTATTGTAATCTTTTACAGAAGTGACATATTAATAAAACTTTCATCCATTAAAAAAGGACATAATAATATTATTTTTTTCTTTTTATTTGTATAGGCCTATTTTTTTTTAACGGCAAAGATGTATATTATTTAATAAAAAAATGACCATTAATAGGATACTAATGGCCAAGAGATACAACAATTGTCTAGAAATAAATGACTATACACAATGTAGACTCTCAACCGATCCATGAGACTAAATGTAGAGTAGAGGATTTCTGATCCACTCATTCCACCGAATCTTAGTGCTTACATCTATTGTATAGGCCTTTTTATGCCAGCATTTTATGGCATGAGGTCCAAGTATTGGGCATTCGATGTTTATGACAAGCAACATCGATCTGCCAATCTTCTTAGGCACAATGAAGGTTACTTTTGGCTTCAAAAAGTGAGTCAGGTATACTCGGATTTTACTTAATTAGAATCGTGAAATGAAGCTAGCAATTAATGTGTTCGTAGTTTAAGTCAATAATCGAGTTAGTATGTGTATGTTGTTGTAGGCAACTTGTGTAGTTGTTTTCAGCTTCATTTAATTTCATAGTAATTTTGCATTTCGAATAGTCAACCTAAATAAAGTAATTAATTTTGTCCAAAAATAAAATATTTAACCAAGCTTGCAATAAAAGAAACTTCCTATCATGGAGGGAGACATCCTTGGTCCCCTCGTAATAATCAGTGTGATAGGACCCAATAGTCTTTATCGAGTTTAATCGACGATGATATAAAGCACATTGGTTGGTGGATTTTCGATAGGTCGACCATCTCTCCCAAAACCACAGAAAAGCACTACCAATGAAAATACAATCCATCGTTTTCAACTTTCCATATTAAACAAATAAACTCATCATCCTAACTTTCACTCTTACACAACTCAAAAACCCGTCAAAAATTTAAAAAATAAATAAATCATTACATTACACAAATACTATATAAAAAATAAATTAAGATTTGAGGCACACTATATATTCTTACGATAAATTTGTAAAGTGTAAACAGTCATAACTAATTTAGTAATATAAAATTTAGGATATGCCTAGGATATGTTTGGTTTGTAAGAATAAGAATAATATAAAATTTAGGATATGTTTAGTTTGTAAGAATGAGAATGAAAGAATAATGGATTTCATTTTCAGTGAACTCGTTCGATTTATAAGGTTGGGTTTTGAAAATAGATATCAAACCCACAAAAACATCATAAAGTTTAAAAACCCACTTAAGAAGTTGGATTTTAAATTGATTCACATTCCCATATCAAGGCATATAAAAACTCATACCTATTGTGATTCACATTATCAAACCAAATACGTATTCTTTAGCACATAAAAAAAATAGCAGATAAAACAAAGTGACACATTGGATATGATTGGTATGACTGGATAAACAATTGGATTGGCAGTTTGTCTTAAGTAGACGTCATACAAAAGATAATTCCACCACCAAATAATTAAAACATTAATTTCTATTTTCCTGTCTTTACATCATACTATAAGTGTATAATAATAGGGGACGTGTAGGCCGACCACCCCATATGTAATCCGACCACCCCTTTTGGAGCGACTGTCGCTCCTAAAGGGGTAGTAGATACGACAACAGGCGACAGCATACGACAAATGTATAGTAAGATTCGAACCTACCACCCTTTAGGAGCGACTGTCGCTCCTAAAGGGGTAGTAGGTTCGAATCTTACTATTTGCCCCTATAATGTTTCTGTTTCCCGTGACGATTATATAAATGGAAAAAGAGACATAAGTTACGCATTCGAGCAAGATTGCCTTTCTTCGCTATGTAAATAGAGGGCCGGAGGAAGAAGTGCCAGAACCTCAACAAAAGAATATTAAAAGTTCGAACGATCGAGGCATTTCATTTGCTCATTCTTAGATCAACACTTCCTCATTTGAATTACTCCGTATAAAAAGGTAAAAAAAGTGTATAAAAAAGTGTATAAAAAAGTGTATAAAAAAGTGTATAAAAAGTGTATATAAAGTATAGTAAGTATAGATATTACTGATAAGTGTTTTTATTATTTTAGATGGATTGTTTGGAGGACATTTTCTTAAATCCAAATGCGCCGGAAGGTGTAAATGACGAGTTTGTGTACGAAGAGCCCGATGACGAATTTGAATCCCCAGATGTCTGTGCTGAATTTGATTACGATCACGGTGTTTTTTATACCAAGGAGGTATGTATATAATCCAACCTTTTCATTTTTTGTGTTGTTATTTTGTGAGTAATTGTATTTTGTTATTATTCATTAGATTTGTTGCTATAAAAGTATGTAAGAAAAATAATTATTAAAACTACGGATAAAAAATTGTATATAAAAACATATTAAAAAATGTACGTAAAAATGTAGATTAACAAAAGCTATTGAAAAATTGTTAAAAAAAAAGTGTATAAAAAAGTGTATTATAAAAAAGTGTATAAGAAAGTGTATTATAAAAAAGTGTATAAAATCTATTACAAAAAAGTATATAAAAAAGTGTATTATTAAAAAGTGTATAAAAAATGTATTATAAAAAAGTGCATATAAAATCTAATTATAAAAAAGTATATAAAAAAAGTAAAATAAAAGTGTATAAAAAGTGTATTAAAAAAAAGTGTATAAAATATTGACCCGTTGCTATAAAAGTATGTAAGAAAAATAATTATTAAAACTACGGATAAAAAATTGTATATAAAAACATATTAAAAAATGTACGTAAAAATGTAGATTAACAAAAGCTATTGAAAAATTGTTAAAAAAAAGGTGTATAAAAAAGTGTATTATAAAAAAGTGTATAAAAAGTGTATTATAAAAAAGTGTATAAGAAAGTGGATTATAAAAAAGTATATAAAATAGTGAATTAAAAAAAAAATATTATAAAAAAGTGCATATAAAATCTAATTATAAAAAAGTATATAAAAAAAGTAAAATAAAAAATGTATTATAAAAAAGTGCATATAAAATCTAATTATAAAAAAGTATATAAAAAAGTAAAATAAAAAGTGTATAAAAAGTGTATTAAAAAAAAGTGTATAAAATATTTCAGGTGTTTGACACACACATAGATTTGGTAGACTGGGCTCAAAGAACGGCAAAGGAGCTTGGTTATGTGTTAGTAACACGAAGATCAAATGCCACAAAAGACGGAGAAGTTAAAAAGGTGGTCCTTATTTGCAACCGTGGTGGAAAAAGAGATAAGCGGTTAACCGGGGCACCCAAAGGGACTACCAAAATTGACTGTCCATTCAAATTGGTAGGCCGTCTGACAAAGGACCATAGTTGGTGGGTTGAAGTTATAGATCACCGACATAACCATCCATCAGCTCGTAATTTGGAAGGTATTGCGTACGCAAGACGACTAACCGATGTTCAAAAAGAATTTGTGGACGAAAAGGCGCTGCTAGGTTTTGGGCCAAATAGCATAAGGGACCAATTGAAGGATGCATTTCCCGGCATCTTGACCCGTTCACAAGACATTTCTAACTACTTGCGGCAACACCGGCTAAAGCACGCCCAACAACGAGAGGAAACTCGAATGCAGGTGAAATAAGAAACATACCTGCACGTGGATCGTATAACTATATGTTTATTTTTTAAAAAAATACGACTTCCTTATACTTTGGTTGTTTACCCGTTGCAGATCGTGCTCCAATTACTATCTGACCATCAGTACACGTATCAGTACACGACGGATAGCAAAACCGGATGTTTGACCAATCTCTTTTTCGTACATCCTACATCACTTGACATATGGCGTGCATTTCCTTGGATCATTGAAATAGACGCCACGTATAAAACCAACGTTTACAACATGCCGCTTGTTGAGATTGTGGTGTCACTCCAACTGGCAAGACATTCAGCATTGCGCACGCACTAATTGAAAATGAGCAACATGCGGCATACACATGGGTGTTACAGTGCTTGAGGTCGACGCTCGAAGAAGGGTTCGTCGTGCGTGTGGCACTCACTGATCGGGATCTGGCCCTCATGAAAGCGGTTAAGGATGTGATGCCGGAAACGAAGCTGATACTGTGTAGAATACACATTTGGAGGAATATTGATTTACATGCCAACCCATCGTTTAGGACAAAAAAGATTATGGTTCGTTTAAACATCGGTGGGATAAACTCGTAAAGTCAATCACGGTTAAAGAATACGCAGAGAATGAGCAGCGGCTAAAAGTATTCTTGGCAGATAAACCAAGTATATACATCCCGTCCCCATACTGTTTTTATGATAAAGCTTACGATGAACCATGTAGCTAAATCACTTTTTATTTTCCTGCAGATCTTTATAAGTATCTACAAATACAGTGGCTTGCCTCGTACAAGGAGTTATTTGTGTCATGTTGGGGCGACCAACACCGCAACTATCGTAACTACACTACCAACAGGGTTGAGAGCGAGCATTCTTTGCTGAAGTCAGTTATGCATCAAAAGCGGCTTACGTTCCACAGGATCGTTGAATGTGTTAACTCTGTTGTCAGCGGGCAATACACCGAAATAAAGGGGTCACTGGAACATTGCAGGCAGTACAATCAAAATAAACACAACTATCCCTGTTTAAAGGATTTGCTCGGTAAAGCCTCCCATGTAGCCTTGCAAATTATGGTTGACGAAATTGATCGATTGAAAAATACACTAAAAGGGGACGTGTCAAAGTGCGGGTGTACAGTATGTGCTAGCTGTGGCTTGCCATGTAGTTGTCGACTTCTAACATACATGCAGGAACGTAAGTACAGTTCATTCAAATACAAATGGTCCATTTTACTTAAAAATACTTAATGTAATATTTTTATTCCTGCAGGAAGGCGTGTTCAAGAATATGAGATAGATGGATTTTGGTGCAGGCTCGATATAAACCCGTCCACCTGCCTGCCTGGAAATGTGAAGAAAGACTCGGATGATGACGAGCCTGTTGAGGACTTTTGTGGTGAGGTTACTACTGCCTTGGAACGAAAACCCATAAAACAAAGGAAAAGCTTGATGTCAAAAATAAAGGACATCCTCTATCCGGGTCGGTCCAAAATCAAGGATCCGGAGGTCCAAAAGAAAACACGTGGTAGACCTGTTGGGTCAAAGAAAAAGGTATATTATTATAGTCTAGCAAATTATTAATTGTTAAATACTATACGGGTATACATCTAACTTAATTATTCATTCATTCATTGCAGATGCCAGACTTGAACGTATCACCTCCGATGCCACCACCACCAAAGATGAAAAAGTCGAGGTCCGTGCACGTGACAACACCTAAGTATCCGGATACCGCACCAGACTCAGGCTCATGCTACAGAGACTTTCAGTCGGCGAGATACAGTGAGCATGTGCCCACGGAGTCACGTTTCGCGGAGCCTGACACCGATTTACGGGAGGACACCCGTGGATATATTGATGAGTTGATCCGATCGTCCCAATTTTCAGCAGCAGGGCCGAGTAATGAGCCTACAACCGAACCCTCATTCTTAGATCAGTTGTTCGGCGCAGCCGAACCCGGGTACTATCCTGTGCCACCAACAACACCAACAGGCGTAGTGGATCAGTTCTTTAGTGCCGATACTTATTTTCCTGCAGGTCCTAGCACTCCGATGCCAGCAGCACCAGCACCGTACTTTGATTTTTTCACTACGCCCACACAACCTTCGATGCCACCAGCACCATCACCTCCGATGCCACCAGCACCATCACCAATATCTCCCATATCAGCTGAGCAGCAATTGGCTGCTCTACCAGTACCACCACCTAACACTCGCCCACTGCAGACGACGGGTATAAAGGGTTACCTTGATGACATACCGAAGGTATTTAGACCATACGTCAAGGGGATTATTAATGTCACGGGTGATGGCAACTGTGGATTCCGGGCACTTGCTGTTGCATTGGGGTACGATGAAAACGAAGGTTACGAGTGGATCCGACTACATATGTTGGCCGAGTATGAAAACAACAAACAATTCTACGATGAACTAACAAGAGGGGAACAGGCTGAAGCGAGGTTTTTTGAGGGGTTATCAAGGTCTTATGTAGGGGTGTTTAGACCAACCGCGTACTGGATGCACATGACTCTGGGGGCCATGTTGTTGTCCAACAGGATGGGTATAGTAATTAACTGTTTATCTACTGCCGCCAGTTGGACTTCGTTCCCATTTACCTTTGGTCCTGATGAGGTGCCTAGGACAGAGCCCATATCAATAGCATTAGTACATGGTCACGGTCACTATATCATGGTGCAGTTGGAAGGTGACTACCCGATGGCCCCGGAGATCGCATATTGGGTACAGGATCGTGTAAGGACTCCCGTGAGCAAATGGAAAGATTTGTACCGACACCGCCAGTTAGCCTACAATAGATATATAGATGCAACAAAACCTCCTCCCACCTATATGGGAACAGTGGACTCATCTGATTAGGATTGTAATGTTGGTACATACACATGTTCATTAATTGGTATTTTTGTAATATTGTTCATTAATTCATATTTTTGTAAAACACAACTGATGTTATGTAATTTTTAATAGATACATACACATTTTTTCTTTACATGCAAAATGAATACAGTACAAAGAAAGTAAAAAGGAGTCAAAATTCAACAAGAAAAGATTCTTTACAAGCGCCAAATTTTTCTTTACATTTCCCATCATCATAACCATAACCATTTTGGATCTTTGTTACAGATAGCATTGCCAAAAAACCAAAAAATTGTTTGGTAACAAAAGACCCTTTAAAATAGTAACATCAAAACCCCATAGTAATTTTTTCAATTTTCTGACCTTTTTACCCCCCTTTTAATTAATCTACACAAAGAACCTCCGAACTTGCTCTGTTAAAAACTTCATCTTTTTTGTCCATTATTTCCTTCATTTTTGACTCATAGCTTTGCATCAAAAGTATCTCCCTTTTTCTTGTTTCAAATACAAATAATAAAAATGTACATATCAAATACAAATAATAAAAATGTACATAACAAACTGTATTTATAAAAATGTCCATACTTCGTACAAATAAAAAAAAGTCTAATCACCGGAACCGTCGTCGTCCTCACCGGCATTATCATCACCCACACCTGGTCCGGATACAGAGCCTGTTCCACTAAAAAATCCACTCATATCCGACAAGCTACCAAATTCCCCTGATGGAGGTCCATAATGCGACGATGGCCCACTCCATAACTGGCGGGGGTCGAAATACTCATCACCAGACTGGTTCAAGTCAACATAGGAGCCGGAAGGTTGGGATCCAGACGGGACAGAATACGATCCAGATGGGCCTTCCGGAGGTCCATAATGTGGTTGCGGCAACTCAACAAGGAAATCATGGGATCCGAAACCCCTGAGAATCCTCCCTAGTCCGCTGATGTCCCGATCGCGATCCAAACGCTTCCGGGAACAACTGGGTTGGAGGTGTCGGTGCAGGATCCTGTGAATGTCTCACCTGCGCAGCTTCCAGACGGGACTGCATATAAATAGTAAGGTAAGTTTAATAAATGGAGCAGTAATTAAAAGTAATTTAACTTAAAGTTATGTATATACCGCAACTTCCGGAGGTTGTAGTCTGTGGGTTGCCGCCCAAGTTGACTCCCACGTGGGCGGTGGCCCCTCCTTCTTTTCGTTATGGTGCTTGGCCTGCAAACAAGTCAAATAATTAGCATAAAAAAACACAAGAATTGTATACTTTTGTTAAAACCAAACGTACCAACGCCCGATCGTGGGCAAGAGAAATAGATCGCCGACCCTGAGTCCCCACCGCCTGTTTGGACCGGTTGGTCTTGTTTGTCGCGGCCCGCTTGACCCGGTCATCCCTCGTATAGAAACGCAGTAGTTTTCCCCACTCTTCCGTGTCCATACCAGCTGGCGGTGCTGTCTGCAGGGTATCTGCTTCGTCTACACCCCCCCGTGCTGTAAAATGCTGAGATTTGAATTTTGACTTTCTCTGCCTATATATGCTAGCTGCATCAGCATGGAAAGCCTGTTTTGCTGCCTTCCGGGTGGGGTCGTCCTCATCATGCTCTAAGTACTGGTCCATCGCAAACCAGCGCTACATTGTTTACAAATACAAGTTAGCAGTTTCGGGGTTATCATTGTAAAACATATTAAGTAAAAAAATATAAAAAGAAACATATTCTAACCTGTATTTCCTCCAAGATATTGTCCCTCAGAGACTCGGGCACATCGTACCATGACTCGTAGTACTGGGGGACATCTCCGATCAATGAGCCTAACAAAGATTTGTACATAGCCCCGTAGTCCCCGATCGACTGAAAGGTCTTCGATTTGTAATCGAAGTACATGGGTAACGGGCCTCCATTTTTCTTGAAGGCAGCCTCAAGGTTTAGATGTTTGGCTGCCCTCTTGGTGGTGGTGGTGTTTTCTTCGACCCTACAAAACCAATAAGTAACAATAACATAAATAAGTTACTTTAAACGATAAGAATACAATTATTTCAATGCATAACTAAATTTAATGTAAAGTCAATTTTCTTACCGCTGTTTTTGCAGCCTGTTATTTTCTTCCACCACGATCGGTGCGGATCGTTTCCATCGCCGTCGCCGCCGTGAGCTCCTAGCATTTTTCTTAAATCTACAAAAATAATACACGTATTATAATACTTTTTATATCAACTTTTTGAACTACTTTTTTTTTTAACTTAATTTTTTATATGACTTTTGTACTACTACTTTTTACATTTTGTTATAGAATTTTTTTTTTAAATATATTTTTTATATACTATGTATACACTTTTCTACATTTTTTATAAAGTTTTCTAATAATTTTTTATATAATTTTTACATTTTTTATAAACTTTTCTAATACAAACATTTTTTTATATATATATAATTTTTTATAAACATTTTATTTATAATTTTTTTAACTTAATTTTTTATTAACTTTTTATAAACTTTTCTGAACTTACTTTTTTATAAACATTTTTTAAATTTCGTATGAACTTAAATTTTTTATATATAATTTATTTGAACTTAAATTTCTATTTAAACATTTTTAAGTACTTTTTTTTGAACGTAAAATTTCGCATGAACTTTTTTTATATAATTTTTTACATTTTCTTCATTTTTTTTGACATTTTATTTTACATTTTGTTATAGAATTTTTTTTTTAAATATATTTTTTATATACTATGTATACACTTTTCTACATTTTTTATAAACTTTTCTAATACAAATATTTTTTATAAACTTTTCTAATACAAACATTTCTAATACAAACATTTTTTATATACTATGTATACACTTTTCTACATTTTTTATAAACTTTTTTTTAACTATTTTTTATATACTTTTGTTATAGAAACTTTTTTTAAAATATTTTTTATATACTATGTATACACTTTTCTACATTTTTTATAAACTTTTCTAATACAAACATTTTTATATTTTCTAATACAAACATTTTATACTAACAAAATTTTATATAAACTTTTTTTTAAATATATTTTTTATATACTATGTAATACACTTTTTTTACATTTTATATTTTTTACACTTTTTTACATAACAAAAACAAGAACAACAACAAGAACACAAGAACAACAATACATTAAATCTATGGGCGTATACAATACGTTAAATCTATGGGCATATAAGATCAATCCTAATACATCTATGCATAACAAGAATAACATCAAACTAATACATATACTATATAGCAAATTAATAGATACGAAATAAAAAAAAATAAAACTTACTTCAACGTTGGGTTTACGAAAGGGGTAACGACGGGTCGCTCCTAAAGCCTCGCTGAAAAACTGGGTCGCTCCTAAAGTTTCACCGGAAAATCTTGGCCGGAAAATATGGGGGAGAGGGGGGTTGGATCGGTGGGAATGGAGAAGAGAAAGGGAAGAAGGGAATGAAGGATGGATCCAGAGAAAGAATATATAAATCTTTTCGAGTCACCCTTTAGGAGCGACTGTCGCTCCTAAAGGGGTGTTTGACGGGTCAACGGTTTCGAGGCACCCTTTAGGAGCGACTGTCGCTCCTAAAGGGGTGTTTGACGGGTCAACGGTTCTAACGGGTATAAGCATGGGAATCCGCGGGCAATAAATGGGTCACCCCTTTAGGAGCGACTGTCGCTCCTAAAGGGGTGTGGTCGGGTTACCCAACATTCCGTGGTCGGGGTATCTGCCCCGTAATAATAATGTATCCAAAATATATATTTGTTAAAGTTTATAGTGGGAGTCCTTACAATGATGGTGCAAGGGTCATCTGTAATAATTCTTATTTTCTAAATAACAAGAACATACCTCACTTTCTTTTCAACACGTTTATATTACCAATGACACTTCCATAATAGTATTTTTTTAAAAGATTTCTTGATAATATCAACATATAAGTCTATCTTATAAAATAGGTATGGAATCAATAGGTTGAGGTTTCTATAATTTTTTTAAATTAAAAACATTTTTGCCAATGATGTTATAGGTACTTCCGGTTTTACGTAAGACCTTGAGTTCGATCCTCAGGGATGACAAACCTTAAGTTTTTTCTTCTAAATACTTGTAATGGCCCATAGTCAACATCTCGTTGTCTAGGATACGTGCAAGGCTTCACTATTATACGGTCAGATTTCCTTGATTTCGTATCCCGACTGAATATTCGGAAAAAAAACATTTTTTAAACATTTTAATTAAGCGTAAATTCATTTTTTAATTTTTAAACTTTTCAAATATACAATTTAACGGTTCATGAATAAACATCCATAACTGGTGTAGTACTTAATTAAATAAACAAAACAAAAATGGTTCATAAATCAATAATATGCAATATTGGCATACAATATATAGCTAGTAAAGGGGGTGCTCCAAAGTACGAATTCATGAATATCCAAGGGATGTTGCAAGTAACCACCCCTTCAGAACAACAAAGATTACCACATAGCATTTACCAAAATTTCCATGAAAAATGGTTGCACAATTCAAACATTATTGTTAACTGGAAACATGGTAAGGTAGTCTTATACTAGTGGTGAGGAACTGTGTCTCCATCACCGCCTTTGGCTTTCTGTGCAGCAGCTCTTATCTGACGCTGCTCTTCTTTGTATATCCGGTTTCTTCGCTGGAACTGCCATATTAAGATGAAAACTCAAGTTAGGAAACAATATCATCAGTTACTGGTCAGAAAATAAACACTTGTATGATGAATGAAAGAGTAAAACAAGTTTCCACTCACCTCCATTAAGGAAGACTACCTACAAGTAGTACGAGAAGATAAAAACCGTAGCTTGCTTTACAATCAGAACATGATAATCATACAGATGGATTCACAACATTACTATAATTTGTTGATCAATATGTTGGTTAAGTGCACCTTTCCCATGAGGAAATAATAAATTTAATGTGAAAGCATTTCTACTACAGGAAACCAAATACAAGTAGCTGTCGTGTTCTAAATGGGGCACATATTGCTAAATGCATCTCCTTAGAACCACACAACTAAAGGCAGTTTGTCAGAACTTGAAATCACAATTCACACACATGGTGAATTCCTTAATAGACAACAAAGAGCATTGGCAGTGGAGGTTCATGGGCAGTTCTATAAGGTTGACAAGGCAGTTCATGGGTACAACTCTCCACTACAGACGATGAGACGGCAGTGTATATAATGAACTACTCCATCCCCCTACAACTGTTGCATGAGCTTTTGGAGGGGTACTCTCGCTATCTTTAAAACAAAAGACCTTTTAAATATTTGAAAAGGGTCCCAACTTATTAAACTCACAAAGTCGTATGGATTACACTAAAAAAATACAAAGTTGTATAGAAAAACAATGCTGAAGTGTCAATCTATTAAACCTTGAAGAGTTGTAACCATTACTGATGCCCAACAAAGTAGCAAGCAAAAGTTTATTCAGCAACACATAACACATGGACATAGTAATCAGCTAATCATAACAATTGTCATTATTACTGCAAATTCTAGATCACCATGTGTTGCTAAAGTGTAATGTCTAAAACAAGGCTTCATGTATTATTTATCATACTATCTTATTTCCTGTCTACTATTTTTGCTTCGTAATATGACATTTATTTGCCTCCAATGGATGACTGACTCAGTAATTTGGCAATATACATACGTGAAGACTTGAGTTTTGGAATACAAAGAAATTTGATAGCAGGTACATCTTCCTATTTCTCATCAAAGGAAACAGCCGTATCATCATACGAAATGGCCATCATTTATGTCATCCAAAAAATGTCCTTTTGGACAAGCAAAATTTTAAACTTTTGGAAGATCAATTTGATAGCTACTAGTCTACTACATTCTATGTTCTGAGAAGGTACATACACCTACAGCATTTGGGTCGGTCCAATTAACATTCATCTGGAGGACACTACATTAACTAACACATTCAACAATATGTTAAGCCAAAGTCATGTTAATCATGAATTTTTAAAGAAAGTGGCACCTTTTTTTGGCCAAAAATTGATATTTCCATTAATTATGGGTAAAGAAAGTCTCATTGAGGTTAGAACTTACAACCGAGGGGAATGGCATCACAAAATTACATTGATATGCCATTGATCTTGATAAACCAATCCTCAACACAAACACCTGAATCAGCTAAAACTGGAAACTATCGGACCCAATTCACTAATTAGAAAACTTAAGGCTAGCTAGCACAAAAATAAGCAACTCTCTCATAATTTCAAAATTCAGCGCTTTCATCCGTATTCAAACTTGTTTCAGGGTACAGGGAAAAGGATTTACTTAACGTGGGGCTAATAAGAGCATTCAAAAGCCCCATCTCATAACCTTTGTTTCCCTCACATGACTTTTACGAGTTTATGGGACATATAAGCTCCTAAACCATGAGCTACTGAAGTAGCTTTGAAAAGTAACAAGCTTATGAAAAAAGAGAACTACCTTACCTAAATACCTCTTAGTTAATCTTATTTCATATATTTGAGTTTTATCTATAATTCACATTTTACTTCACATTCATAAGCTCCATCTATATTGCCACACACGCTCAAACTATAACTTCAGATTCAGCTAAAAAAACGAAATGATCGTTTCAAACCCTTTCCCCACCACCAATATGGTTTCGAAGGAAGGTTCGAACCCCCACCCACTTGATAATTATGAAATAAAGGAGCTGACTTACACAAACCACACAGTAAATTTTGCATAACAAGATTTAGTATATCCAATTAAAAATTAAGATCTTGGGATTTTGTGAATGCCTAAGAACTGTCAATTTCATAGTTTCGATTGCATACCGATACAATATATAAATACAAATTATAGATATACAGATACAAAATACAAATAGATCGATTGATAATAAAAAGATACCTCTTTGGAGTGATGAAGACACTCGAGATAATCTTCACGGAGAAGACCGCAGTCTTTAGGTTCTCTACAACGAGACATACACTCACTGAAATCCATCCAGAAATCGTAACACCGACCTTTATTCCCTGTTATCCCCCATCCTGACGCCATCCTTTCCTTCCTTCCTTCCGATCTCTCTCTCTCTCTCTCTCACACACACACACACACACGGATCCTTCTATTGTCAACGTTGCTCATCCAGATTCCAGTAGTGTTTGATAATGGGCCAATTGTTAAGCCCACTCTTTATTTGATGATTTATTGTAGAATAAGTTTTTTGGCCCAATTGAAAATTTGATGATCAAACAAAAAAGAAATAAAGGGCAAAGGAGGAAGTCATTATGAATTGGAAAATGCTTGAGTGAAACAAATTATTACTAACAAAATTTACAAATTCATGTGGACAAATAAAACAATGAGAGAGAGGGAATAAAAAAAAAAAAAGAGAAAAAGTTTTATTGGTGATTATTAATAACACATGCGTTTGTAAACTTTATTAGTAAAGATTTGTTGTCACTGTAGCATTGCTCGAATGGTTGACATTTAAAAGCTACCGTATGTACATAACTGTGTTGTGGCAAACGTTGTGTTGTCGAAACTGGAATACAAACAAGTATCTGATCGAGCAGTAACTTTCATGGTGCAACCACTTCATGAAATGCACCGCAAACAATAATAATATCAAATAAGTAAACAAAATTAAATGGAGACTACAATTCTGTAAAGCACTAGCTATGAAACTAATCAAAACTTTGGGAGTAGAAAATTTTCTTGAAAACCAAAACAACTTTCTCTTATCATATTCCATGTACCAGTATCAAAAAACAGCACATATCAATGATCTTGCAAATGCAAACTCGACAATTCTAAAGATGAAAAACTCTGATTATACACCAATAACCAAATCTGCCAAAAAATACATGCGCTGGGACAAAATTTAACAGATGCAAATCTTGAAATCCACATCTGTTGTCACGTGATCACGAGATGTCCAACATCCTCTAGTCTCCGATACCAGACGAATTTGTGCTTTCCAAATCAACAGAACCCATGCCTGTATCTTCTTCCGCCTCACTATCTTCATCACCACTAACCTCTGCATTTTGACGATCAAGATAAGCCATCTGTTCAGCAAGCAGTTTGTCCTCTCGTTCACTCACCTGCAACAACCAAACAATTATAATTAGCCAAAAATGATATCAAACTCATGTGGGATGATAATGATCATATGCATACTGCTCGAGGTGACTCTTTTATAGTAAGTTTGCCTTTATGCCGCTCTATTGAACTAGTACAAGCAGCAATCGCTTGATTAAGAACTTTTATCCCTTGTTCCTGTACAAAATCACAAAGTTCCGTCACCAAAATCAGATAACAGCATGTCGCAATACTTAAGATAAAGCAGAGATTATAGTGTAAATAATAAGATAGTTCAATTGATGCTAGATACCTTGTCTAGAGTCTGAGTATTAATAACATATGCTGGTGCAGCAACCAATTTCATTTTCACTGGGCACTCCTTGGTGCTAACCGCTTCAGCTTTTCGCATGGCTTCCTGTTACCACAAACAAGTCTTCAAACTTCTGCAGTCTTTATGTCAATTAAAACATTAATTCCAAATTTAGAGAGTAAAACCTTAATGTGGAGGACACCGTCATATTCAAAACACTTCATCTCAATGTCAGCACGTATTTTTAATGGTTGTGGGGTCATTCTTCTTCTAATGTTTCTGACGAGAGCATCTTTCACATCCTCTGATATGGCAGGAACCACCTCAGTCACCTACAAAATCAGAAACAAAAACTAGCTGGTTTTTACTATGAACAACATAGTCAACGGTCAATAACCTCAACTTGTATAACTACCTCCTTGCCATCTGCACCAATTTCTTTAAGTTCACGAGTCAGTGGCTTAAGCACAGAATCAGGATCATTAACAATAGATTTAAATGCCTGCAAACAGCAAGGGAAATTGTTAACATACATAACTGTACATAAATAAGATCAAAGCTTCACAAGTCATAAGATATCTAACCTCAAACGCATGACCATACTTTCGGTATAAAGGCCAGCCAACATGGATGTACAAATCCTGTCATACATTATTTGTATTTCATAAGGCCTTGTGTCGAATAAAAGAGCAACACATATAGATAACTAGATAGTAAAGAAGCATAGAACCAGGAAACACAGAGATAAAACATATTAAGAGCTACGAAAGCTATTTCCGACAGTGACCAATTCACAAAAGCCAATAAATAGGAGAAAGAATATGACAAAACATGCAACTCCCACAAGGAGAAGCATATTCTAATTAATTTTTTTAGGAAGGCAATTATCTCACACAAATCCACATTTTTTCTAATTTGTGGACTACTGGAATTGAACCCACAATCTATTGGTTAACAGGTCATCTCACATACTGCTTGGCCAAAGGTATACTCTGATAGTAACAAATATGCTAAACTTTTCAAACATCAACATAATGATATGAGAAGATGGAGATAGGCCTTCTCCTTTTTTATCCTTTTTAAGCAATCAGATAGAGAAACAATCATATGTAATGAAAGTGGCTATGGCAAAACAGGGTCCAAGTATATCCATATCAATTTAATAACACATATCTTATATATATATTAAAAGAGAACCCTTAAATAAAAAATGAAAAAATCTAGACCCTACATTAAAGTTCATCATTTATTTCTCACCTTTGGATCAAAATGCTTACATCATCTTTGACTAGACTTTTAGTCAAAGACATTTTTAGTCCTCCAACTTCCACTGTTTTTATTCGAGAACTCATACATTTCGGCCTTTTGCAACTCTCCACTATTGTTTTCATAATATAGATTGCTTATAGATTGCAAGCAATCTGAAAAACGCTCTTTTAAGTGCGATCAAACGAATTTTTACAAAAATCATGTCTAATGTTTTAATAACAAAGCAATATGAGAAACGTTCTTTTACACGAATATTTTTTAACTCCGATCCATATTTTAATAACGGTTATTATTTACAAGTTTACAAATTCTTGATTTTTTAATATGATGATTATGTCAATCCTTCACATTCTAATTAGGGTTTTTTCTACAAGATGATTAAAATACAAGATAAATCTAAAATACAAGATATATATAATTATCAAAGAAAATATTTTTCCTCATTACGGTATACTTTTTATTTTTTCAGTTTTTATATACCTTTTAACTAGCTTTTTATATGTACAAATATAAATATTATTAGATGGTTTTCTCGCGTTTCACGCGGGCTATAAGCTAGTTACAGCCTAAACACTGCACCACTAATAGCTTAACAACAGCCTAAAAATAACAGCAAAAACATGCACCAAAGACAACATAAAAACACCCATAATTATACACAAATATTATTACAATTCACTTATGACCTAACTCCTATTAACAACCTTTATACCAAATTTTCATTTAAATGTTCATCATCCCACAATTCATATAATTATGCCTTAATAAATAATTACAATTAAATGTTTTATACTTTTAAATATCTTTAACTAAAAGAAGTTAGAGTTTATAAAATTAATCTTTAAATTCAAGGTTGTAGCAAAGAGGGGATTCAGAAATTGTGAATTGGAATCAAACTTTTATGACACTCTTTAGTTTTTAGAGTTTGAAGGGAAACAAATATGTCACATTATCAGTGTATGTGTGTGTGAATTGGTAGCAACTTTTGGGAATTTCGTAATTGTCACTTCTTGACTTAGGGGGCTTAAGCTAATTTGGGTTGGGTCTCATTATAAGTAAGCATAAATCACAAAAGATAGTATCATGAGTATCATACTACCAGAAGCTTAATGCACCGTGCAACCATCATATGATTACTATTCTTACTCACTCCAGCCCTCACAATATTCTATAGTTTCCTAAATTTGTATAATGTGTCTTAAAAACAAGTATTCCTATAGTGCACGAAGCAAATGTATCATATTAACGTCTCAAAACCATGCACCTTGGTACAGATCCTTCATTGTAATATAGCCCAGTTGTTATAATACAATCAACAAGCATTCATTAACTAGCTAGCATATCGCAACATCGAATCGTACAGGCTAAAAGTCTACAACCATAAGCATAAAGACTTTTGAATGTCACTGACCTACTTTAATAGAAGAGATATCCGTCCTACTTATCTCAGAAATCACAAAATCACCATTGTGTATGTAAACAAGTTAACAGTTGATGTTTTAAGTGTTTAACACATTTATACAGATCCTCCATAGCGCAACAGCTCAATGCCAGTATCAACGATAAATATCACGAGTCACAACTCAAAACACTTATTCAAACAAGCTTACAATCATACATATAAAGCCTTTTAAATTTCACCGACTTACAATCATGAAAACGGCAAAACGCCTACTTAACCTATTCATTTCTAAAAACACAAAAAAACCGTCGAGTATGTGCAAAATTTTAACAAATGAAACATGATGCACTTTCTATTACTAATATATTATAGATTAAATATGAAACTGGCATGCGGTTCGCTAATCGGAACTACTTAGCGCTATATGTGTTCATGTTCTCATCGAAAAACTCTCCTAACATCTATAATCAACATCTATCAGCTACAAAACTATGCATCAAAGCTTACATATATCTATATAAATATCAATATCAATATTATTTATTATACTAAAGCATGATCATAATAAAAGTTCAATTTTAGAACATAAGAAACTTACCTCCAGATCAACATTCATAGTTTTGGAAACGTGACGCATAATCGAGTGCACAAGCTTGCTCTTACTATATCTCTCCTCACAAACTTGTATATCCTGTTCAGATAACCGTTTTTTACTCAAATCAATATAGCCTTTCTCAGCATTAACACGAAGAACCATAGCCGGTTCAATACGGCCGACTTTAATCAAGCTTCCAACGCTTCGAATACGACGTCGCGAGAGATCCGATAACAGGATCATACCTTCGATGTTGTTGTATTCAAGTAGAGCCACGTGAGTTGCTACATCTCCGATTTCCTTTACCTGAATCATCACCGGGGTATCTATCTCCGGGAACCGAGCTTCGTACATCCGGCAATCGGAATTTGGTTGAGAGATTGTTGACATGTTTGGATTTGGGGTTAAGGGGACAAAAAAATTCTCTAATGAGGGTTTTGGGGGTGTGAAGTAATGTGAAATTGCCTTTTATAGTGGAGATGAAAAGAAAGTGAATCTGGCTGTTATTTTGGGTGAAGTGGATAAATGCTGAAAGTTTTTATCGAAAAATTGAAACCATATCGATATCGACCCATAGCGATAGTATTCGATAAAGATTAATATTAGGGTGCGTTTGGTAGAGGGAAATAAAATCAAGACATTTGGTATGCAAAGAGTTCAAAGACACCGAGCATTTAGGGGTGTTTGGTCCGGTTGAATGGAAAAGGGGGAAAGAGCTTTAGAATCCAATCTCTTTTCAAATGCTCATTCTCTCTCTGCCTATGTTCTTTCTCTATTACATTTTCATTCCTTACGATTTTCTCTTACCAAAGACCCTTGGATTTTCATCCAACTTGTAGGGAAATAAGATTTACAAATGACTAATTCTCCGTGTCTGTTTTGGGAGAAATTGTACAGACTAAAAAATAAGGGGGTTATTGATGCGTAAATCACGCGACAAATACAGCGGAAGACTATTTTTGGTATTTTCTGGATTTTATATGAAATAAACAACTAAACGAGACAATAAAGTAAAATGATAGATAAAAGAATCCACCACCAAGACTCGTAAAGGCTAAGCCACCGGAATCAAGGATAAAGGAAACACTCCGCCCTACCACTACAACCGATAAAGGTCTAGCCACCACGATTATAGATAAAGGAAACCGAAGATTTAAAGACCTCACCACAATATTTGATAAAGAACAAGTCACCACAAATATTGATAAAGGGGTCACTCCTAACCACCAAGATCAAAGATCTATAAAGGTAAAAGAAGATTTTTGTAAGAAATAGAGGCTGCTCTATTAATTTTCATTCAACATCAACTAACTTTACAATGAGAAATAGAACCTCTATTTATAGCCACATGCTCTACCTAGGAATTAACGACATAATAATAAAATAATACATAAAAGCTGTCATGTGCAAGCCACTAAGTAATTTGGACCAATAAAATATGAACACGTAAGCTTCTAGAAACATTCCCCTGCAAGTGGTCCCATAATATTGTTAGAAACGTTCTGTCACACGCGCCTTCTTTAACGGCTGTCATTCTTCTTTATTATTGGGCCCACAAACAACTTCAGTGGAGACTTTATTAATTGGCAACTGGAACATAAATTTGGACCGCAACTGGAGACAAAACTGGAGCACGTCATCTGGAGGACCTTCAGTAGTGGTCACTGGAGCACGTCATCTGGAGCTTGCCACTGGAGAAATGTTACTACTGGAGACTGAACTGGTTCAGAAAAGACTTGTCTGAAATGGGCTACAGCTGGCAGAATCAACATGGCTTGTTCAGAGGGCATGATCAGTTCAGTTGCCTTCTTCAGTTCACTGGGTTCCTCCAGTTCAATGAATCTGGTCATTTCCGCATCATTCTCCCCTCTGAAAAGAGACTTGTCCTCAAGTCTTCGAGGTACTCATCCTCCAGATAAGGCATTAGATCTCCCACATTAAAAGTACTTGAAACTGCCATGTCTCCAGGTAACTCAACCTTGTAAGCATTATCACCATATCTCTCCAGAATCTTGAACGGACCTTCAGCTCTGGGCATTAGTTTACTCTTTCTTTTTGCTGGAAACCTTTCTTTTCTAAGATGCACCCACACAAGATCACCTGGTGAAAAACTGGGTTGCTTTCTATTCTTGTTTGCTCTGGCCTTGTAACTGGCATTTGCCTTCTCTATTCTGGCCTTCACTTCTCCATGAATTCTCTTTATTTCTTTTGCTCTGGTTTCAGCTTCAATGCTTGCTTTTGGTTCAATCAAAAATGGAATTAAGTCAATGGGAGTCAGTGGATTGACACCATAACAAACTTCAAATGGGGATTTACTGGTGGAATAGTTAGGAGCTCTGTTGAAAGCAAATTCAGCATGAGCAAGCTTCAAATCCCAATCCTTCAGTGTCTTCTTCACCAGTGTTCTTAACAACATACCAATTGTTCTGTTCGTAACTTCAGTCTGTCCATCAGTCTGAGGATGGTGAGACGTACTGAACAACAATCTGGTACCCATCAATCTCCATAGAGTCTTCCAGAAATAGCTCAAGAACTTCACATCTCGATCTGACACAATTGTTTTGGGAATTCCATGCAACCTGATAATCTCTTTAAAGAACAAATTTGCTACTGCTGAAGCATCATTGGTTGTGTTACAAGCAATAAAATGTGCCATTTTTGAAAACCTATCAACAACCACCATTATCGAATCTTTTCCCCTCTGGGTTCTGGGCAGTGCAACAATGAAATCCATACTGAGATCTTCCCATGGCTGGTTTGGAACTGGGAGAGGAGTATACAAACCCTTGTGAAAAGTAGTCTTCGCCTGGTGACAAGTTGGACAGCGACTGATAAGACTCTGGACATCCTTCAGTAGACTTGGCCAGTAGAAGTGTTCAGTGAGGATCTCTCCAGTCTTGTTAATGCCAAAATGGCCAGCTAAACCTCCTCCATGTGCTTCTCTTATCAGTAAATCTCTTATCGAACCTCTGGGAATGCACAACTTCCCATTTTTATACAAGAAACCATCTTGAACAACAAATGGCCCTTTCTGGTGAACTTCAGTGAGGTGATTAGCAAAGTCTGGATCAGTAGCATACAAATCTTTAATGAAAGAAAATCCAAGGACTCTTGCTTCCAGAATTGATAACAAGGAATATCTTCGTGACAATGCATCAGCAACAACATTACAAACTCCAGCCTTATGTTTTGAAACAAACGAATAAGATTGTAAGAATTCTACCCATTTGGCATGCCTGGCATTAAGCTTGTGCTGACCATTTATAAACTTAGTGCTTCATGATCAGAAAACAATACGAACTGTTTTGGCTTCAGATAATGTGACTAGTGAGTGATAGCACGAATTATTGCATAAAATTCTTTATCATAAGTGCTATACTTTAATTTTGATCCGTTCAGTTTCTCACTGAAATAAGCAACTGGACGCCCACTCTGCACCAGTACTGCACCAATACCAACTCCACTGGCGTCACACTCTAATTCGAACAACTGATCAAAATCTGGTAAAGATAGAACTGGAGTTGAACTGAGTTTTTCCTTTAGTGACTCAAACGCCAGTTGGGCTGAACTCGGCCAGTTGAACACACCTTTCTTCAGGCAGTCAGTAATTGGAGCTACAACTGAAGAGAAATTCTTGATAAATCTTCTATAAAAAGAAGCCAGTCCATGAAAACTTCTTACTTCAGTGATTGTAGTTGGAACTGGCCATGATCTGATGGCATCAACTTTAGAAGGATCCATAGAAATACCATTCTTAGACACAACATATCCAAGAATATCACACTTTCCACCATAAAATCACATTTCTCCAGTTTGCCATACAACTGGTGTCTTCTCAACAGTTCAAATACACTCTTCAGATGATTAACATGTTCAGCTTCAGATTTTGAGTATACCAGAATATCATCAAAATATACAACAACAAACTGACCAATGAGTGGCCTGAGAACTTCGTTCATCAGTCTCATGAAAGTACTGGGAGCATTAGATAAGCCAAAAGGCATAACTAACCATTCATACAATCCTCCCTTGATTTTGAAAGCAGTCTTCCATTCATCTCCATCCTTCATTCTTATCTGGTGATAAACACTTCTGAGATCAATCTTTGAAAACACTATGGAGCCATGTAACTCATCAAGCATATCATCCAATCTGGGAATAGGATATCTATACTTAATAGTTATATTGTTGATGGCTCTGCTGTCAACACACATTCTCATCGTTCCATCTTTCTTTGGGACCAGTAGAGCAGGAACTGAACAAGGACTCATGCTTGCTCTGACATAACCCTTCTCGACCAGTTCATCTACTTGTCTTTGCAATTCTTTGGCTTCATTAGGAGAACAACGATAAGCAGCTTTGTTTGGAAGAACTGAGCCTGGAACCAAGTCAATCTGGTGCTCAATACCTCTAACTGGAGGTAAACCTTCAGGTAGATCTTCAGGAAAAACTTCTCTGAACTCCTTCAGTAATGACTTCAGTAAACTGGGGACTTCAGTGGACTTCTTCTCTTCAGACTTTTCAACGACCAGTAGCATTAGAACTGGAGAGCCTTCAGATAACTCTTCTTCAACTTCAGATTGAGATAAAAACAAAGGCTTACTGGGCTGATCCTTCTTGACTTTCATCAGTTCGGTGGGCTTCAAAGAAGTCAGTGTGACCTCTTTCCACTTATATTCAGAGAATATGAATTCATACGACCATCATGATGAACATAATTATCAAATAACCATGGTCGACCCAACAAAATGTGACAGGCATCCATGGGAACAACATCACATATAATTTTATCTTGGTAAACTGACCCAATTGAAAAGAGAATAGTGACTTGTCGATTTACCTTTACTTCAGAACCTTCGCTTAACCATTGCAACTTGTAAGGTCTGGGATGCTTCACTGTTGGTAGTTCCAGTTTCTCTACCATGTAAGTTGAAGCAGCATTTGCACAACTGCCACCATCGATGATCAGATCACATACCTTGCCTTTCACTGTGCATCTGGAGTAGAAAATATTCTCTCTCTGAGCAGTATCAGCTGTAACTTCATCAGTATGCATCACTCTCCTGACAACCAACATCTCTCCAATATCTGCACCAACATAAGCTTCTTCTTCTTCTTCTTCATCATACACTGGCTCACCTTCTTCAGTGTCGACATCTGGTAAACATTCAATTTCTTTAGCAGTCAATGCTCTTTGATTAGGACACTGGGCCTGGAAGTGACCAAAGCCGTGACACTTGAAACATTTTCTTCCAACTGGTTCTTTAGAAGCTCCAGTTTCTTTTCTTCCCTTTGGAGGATTTCTGAGCAGCTTCAGTAAATCTGGCAACTGGTTGACTGGCAACTGGTTGACTTCCACTGGCAGGAACCTTACTGAATGACTTGTACGGAACCTTCTTCTTCAGTTGTCTTTCAATCTGGATAGCCATCTTGCATGCACCTTCATATGTCCAGATAGGCTGCAACTCAATCTTCTCAGAAATGGCAGCGTTCAGACCACCAAGAAATCTGGCTATAGTGTGCTCTTCAGTTCATTCACACCAGTTCTGGTCTTCAGATGCTCAAACTCTCTAATGTATTCTACAACCTCCTTAGCTCCTTGCTTCAGATTGTTCATCAGTAAGTACTGGTCTTGCTTGTACGACTGGGGAACAAATCTTTTGCATAACTTCCTTCAGTTTGGACCAGGTCTTGATTTTGCTTTTGCCTTTATATTCCCTTTCAGACTTCATGTTATCATACCAGGACGAAGCATATTTCTTCAGTTTAATAATGGCAACCTTAAAACTCTTTTTATCATCATACCCTTTTATTTTGGGTGAAGTGGATAAATGCTGAAAGTTTTTATCGAAAAATTGAAACCATATCGATATCGACCCATAGCGATAGTATTCGATAAAGATTAATATTAGGGTGCGTTTGGTAGAGGGAAATAAAATCAAGACATTTGGTATGCAAAGAGTTCAAAGACACCGAGCATTTAGGGGTGTTTGGTCCGGTTGAATGGAAAAGGGGGAAAGAGCTTTAGAATCCAATCTCTTTTCAAATGCTCATTCTCTCTCTGCCTATGTTCTTTCTCTATTACATTTTCATTCCTTACGATTTTCTCTTACCAAAGACCCTTGGATTTTCATCCAACTTGTAGGGAAATAAGATTTACAAATGACTAATTCTCCGTGTCTGTTTTGGGAGAAATTGTACAGACTAAAAAATAAGGGGGTTATTGATGCGTAAATCACGCGACAAACGAGCGGAAGACTATTTTTGGTATTTTCTGGATTTTATATGAAATAAACAACTAAACGAGACAATAAAGTAAAATGATAGATAAAAGAATCCACCACCAAGACTCGTAAAGGCTAAGCCACCGGAATCAAGGATAAAGGAAACACTCCGCCCACCACTACAACCGATAAAGGTCTAGCCACCACGATTATAGATAAAGGAAACCGAAGATTTCAAAGACCTCACCACAATATTTGATAAAGAACAAGTCACCACAAATATTGATAAAGGGGTCACTCCTAACCACCAAGATCAAAGATCTATAAAGGTAAAAGAAGATTTTGTAAGAAATAGAGGCTGCTCTATTAATTTTCATTCAACATCAACTAATTTACAATGAGAAATAGAACCTCTATTTATAGCCACATGCTCTACCTAGGAATTAACGACATAATAATAAAATAATACATAAAAGCTGTCATGTGCAAGCCACTAAGTAATTTGGACCAATAAAATATGGACACGTAAGCTTCTAGAAACATTCCCCTGCAAGTGGTCCCATAATATTGTTAGAAACGTTCTGTCACACGCGCTCTTTAACGGCTGTCATTCTTCTTTATTATTGGGCCCACAAACAACTTCAGTGGAGACTTTATTAATTGGCAACTGGAACATAAATTTGGACCGCAACTAGAGACAAAACTGGAGCACGTCATCTGGAGGACCTTCAGTAGTGGTCACTGGAGCACGTCATCTGGAGCTTGCCACTGGAGAAATGTTACTACTGGAGACTGAACTGGTTCAGAAAAGACTTGTCTGAAATGGGCTACAGCTGGCAGAATCAACATGGCTTGTTCAGAGGGCATGATCAGTTCAGTTG
Source organism: Erigeron breviscapus (assembly GCA_034093135.1). NCBI lineage: Eukaryota > Viridiplantae > Streptophyta > Magnoliopsida > Asterales > Asteraceae > Erigeron > Erigeron breviscapus. Next base: position 3,620,859 of record CM067174.1, on the reverse strand, counting down.
CCTTCTTCAGTTCACTGGGTTCCTCCAGTTCAATGAATCTGGTCATTTCCGCATCATTCTCCCCCTCTGAAAAGAGACTTGTCCTCAAGTCTTCGAGGTACTCATCCTCCAGATAAGGCATTAGATCTCCCACATTAAAAGTACTTGAAACTGCCATGTCTCCAGGTAACTCAACCTTGTAAGCATTATCACCATATCTCTCCAGAATCTTGAACGGTTCAGCTCTGGGCATTAGTTTACTCTTTCTTTTTGCTGGAAACCTTTCTTTTCTAAGATGCACCCACACAAGATCACCTGGTGAAAAACTGGGTTGCTTTCTATTCTTGTTTGCTCTGGCCTTGTAACTGTCATTTGCCTTCTCTATTCTGGCCTTCACTTCTCCATGAATTCTCTTTATTTCTTTTGCTCTGGTTTCAGCTTCAATGCTTGCTTTTGGTTCAATCAAAAATGGAATTAAGTCAATGGGAGTCAGTGGATTGACACCATAACAAACTTCAAATGGGGATTTACTGGTGGAATAGTTAGGAGCTCTGTTGAAAGCAAATTCAGCATGAGCAAGCTTCAAATCCCAATCCTTCAGTGTCTTCTTCACCAGTGTTCTTAACAACATACCAATTGTTCTGTTCGTAACTTCAGTTTGTCCATCAGTCTGAGGATGGTGAGACGTACTGAACAACAATCTGGTGCCCATCAATCTCCATAGAGTCTTCCAGAAATAGCTCAAAAACTTCACATCTCGATCTGACACAATTGTCTTGGGAATTCCATGCAACCTGACAATCTCCTTAAAGAACAAATTCGCTACTGCTGAAGCATCATTGGTTGTGTTACAAGCGATAAAATGTGCCATTTTTGAAAACCTATCAACAACCACCATTATCGAATCTTTTCCCCTCTGGGTTCTGGGCAGTGCAACAATGAAATCCATACTGAGATCTTCCCATGGCTAGTTTGGAACTGGAAGAGGAGTATACAAACCCTTGTGAAAAGTAGTCTTCGCCTGGTGACAAGTTGGACAGCGACTGATAAGACTCTGGACATCCTTCAGTAGACTTGGCCAGTAGAAGTGTTCAGTGAGGATCTCTCCAGTCTTGTTAATGCCAAAATGGCCAGCTAAACCTCCTCCATGTGCTTCTCTTATCAGTAAATCTCTTATCGAACCTCTGGGAATGCATAACTTTCCATTTTTATACAAGAAACCATCTTGAACAACAAATGGTCCTTTCTGGTGAACTTCAGTGAGGTGATTAGCAAAGTCTGGATCAGTAGCATACAAATCTTTAATGAAAGAAAATCCAAGGACTCTTGCTTCCAGAATTGATAACAAGGAATATCTTCGTGACAATGCATCAGCAACAACATTACAAACTCCAGCCTTATGTTTTGAAACAAACGAATAAGATTGTAAGATTCTACCCATTTGGCATGCCTGGCATTAAGCTTGTGTTGGCCGTTTATAAACTTCAGGGCTTCATGATCAGAAAACAATACGAACTGTTTTGGCTTCAGATAATGTGACTAGTGAGTGATAGCACGAATTATTGCATAAAATTCTTTATCATAAGTGCTATACTTTAATTTTGATCTGTTCAGTTTCTCACTGAAATAAGCAACTGGACGCCCACTCTGCACCAGTACTGCACCAATACCAACTCCACTGGCGTCACACTCTAATTCGAACAACTGATCAAAATCTGGTAAAGATAGAACTGGAGCTGAACTGAGTTTTTCCTTTAGTGACTCAAACGCCAGTTGGGCTGAACTCGGCCAGTTGAACACACCTTTCTTCAGGCAGTCAGTAATTGGAGCTACAACTGAAGAGAAATTCTTGATAAATCTTCTATAAAAAGAAGCCAGTCCATGAAAACTTCTTACTTCAGTGATTGTAGTTGAAACTGGCCATGATCTGATGGCATCAACTTTAGAAGGATCCATAGAAATACCATTCTTAGACACTACGTATCCTAAGAATATTACACTTTCCACCATAAAATCACATTTCTCCAGTTTGCCATACAACTGGTGTCTTCTCAACAGTTCAAATACCCTCTTCAGATGGCTAACATGTTCAGCTTCAGATTTTGAGTATACCAGAATATCATCAAAATATACAACAACAAACTGGCCAATGAGTGGCCTGAGAACTTCGTTCATCAGTCTCATGAAAGTACTGGGAGCATTAGATAAGCCAAAAGGCATAACCAACCATTCATACAAACCTCCCTTGATTTTGAAAGCAGTCTTCCATTCATCTCCATCCTTCATTCTTATCTGGTGATAACCACTTCTGAGATCAATCTTTGAAAACACTCTGGAGCCATGTAACTCATCAAGCATATCATCCAATCTGAGAATAGGATATCTATACTTAATAGTTATATTGTTGATGGCTCTGCTGTCAACACACATTCTCATCGTTCCATCTTTCTTTGGGACCAGTAGAGCAGGAACTGAACAAGGACTCATGCTTGCTCTGACATAACCCTTCTCGACCAGTTCATCTACTTGTCTTTGCAATTCTTTGGCTTCATTAGGAGAACAACGATAAGCAGCTTTGTTTGGAAGAACTGAGCCTGGAACCAAGTCAATCTGGTGCTCAATACCTCTAACTGGAGGTAAGCCTTCAGGTAGATCTTCAGGAAAAACATCTCTGAACTCCTTCAGTAATGACTTCAGTAAACTGGGGACTTCAGTGGACTTCTTCTCTTCAGACTTTTCAACGACCAGTAGCATCAGAACTGGAGAGCCTTCAGATAACTCTTCTTCAACTTCAGATTGAGATAAAAACAAAGGCTTACTGGGCTGATCCTTCTTGACTTTCATCAGTTCGGTGGGCTTCAAAGAAGTCAGTGTGACCTTCTTTCCACTTATATTCAGAGAATATGAATTCATACGACCATCATGATGAACATAATTATCAAATAACCATGGTCGACCCAACAAAATGTGACAGGCATCCATGGGAACAACATCACATATAATTTTATCTTGGTAAACTGACCCAATTGAAAAGGGGATAGTGACTTGTCGATTTACCTTTACTTCAGAACCTTCGCTTAACCATTGCAACTTGTAAGGTCTGGGATGTTTCACTGTTGGTAGTTCCAGTTTCTCTACCATGTAAGTTGAAGCAGCATTTGCACAACTGCCACCATCGATGATCAGATCACATACCTTGCCTTTCACTGTGCATCTGGAGTGGAAAATATTCTCTCTCTGAGCAGTATCAGCTGTAACTTCATCAGTATGCATCACTCTCCTGACAACCAACATCTCTCCAATATCTGCACCAACATAAGCTTCTTCTTCTTCTTCTTCATCATACACTGGCTCACCTTCTTCAGTGTCGACATCTGGTAAACATTCAATTTCTTTAGCAGTCAATGCTCTTTGATTAGGACACTGGGCCTGGAAGTGACCAAAGCCATGGCACTTGAAACATTTTCTTCCAACTGGTTCTTTCGTTCCTCCAGTTTCCTTTTCTTTGCCTCTGAAGGCTTTCTGGACAGTCTCAGTAAATCTGGCAACTGGTTGACTGGCAACTGGTTGACTTGCACTGGCAGGAACCTTACTGAATGACTTGTACGGAACCTTCTTTTTCAGTTGTCTTTCAATCTGGATAGCCATCTTGCATGCACCTTCATATGTCCAGATAGGCTGCAACTCAATCTTCTCAGAAATGGCAGCGTTCAGACCACCAAGAAATCTGGCTATAGTGTGCTCTTCAGTTTCATTCACACCAGTTCTGGTCTTCAGATGCTCAAACTCTCTAATGTATTCTACAACCTCCTTAGCTCCTTGCTTCAGATTGTTCATCAGTAAGTACTGGTCTTGCTTGTACGACTGGGGAACAAATCTTTTCTGCATAACTTCCTTCAGTTGGACCAGGTCTTGATTTTGCTTTTGCCTTTATATTCCCTTTCAGACTTCATGTTATCATACCAGGACGAAGCATATTTCTTCAGTTTAATAATGGCAACCTTAAAACTCTTTTTTTCATCATACCCTTTTATTTCCATAATTCTGTCCATCACCTGGATCCATTCAAAATACTCTTCTGGGTTAGAAGACCCATTAAAATCTGGTGGATCTATCTTAATATCCCTAGTATCATCACCCTTATGCCTCCTACGCCTTTCTCTATGACGTGACTCATCAGAATCACTAGAATCTCTGGCTATACTTTCAGATCTTTCACTACCACCTTGAGATTCAATATCTCTTTCACTTGGAATAACATTTTCTCGATTAAATCTTAAACCACCATCTTCTAACATATGAACAACTCTACCAAGAGCTTCTTGTAGATCTTCTATCTGTCTATCTCTCCTAGCATTATTAGCTTCATCTAAAGTCATATTCCTTCTAAAAGCCATTTATAACCAGCAAACAACTCACAATCAATAGGTCTAAACAAATAACCAACAGATCTAAACGTTCAAACAACAGATCTAATCAAAACTTCAACAGATCTAAACAATCAAACAACGACAACCAAAAGATTAAGAAACCTTTTGCAAACCTGGCTCTGATACCAAATTTGATGCGTAAATCACGCGACAAACAGCGGAAGACTATTTTTGGTATTTTCTGGATTTTATATGAAATAAACAACTAAACGAGACAATAAAGTAAATTGATAGATAAAAGAATCCACCACCAAGACTCGTAAAGGCTAAGCCACCGGAATCAAGGATAAAGGAAACACTCCGCCCCACCACTACAACCGATAAAGGTCTAGCCACCACGATTATAGATAAAGGAAACCGAAGATTTAAAGACCTCACCACAATATTTGATAAAGAACAAGTCACCACAAATATTGATAAAGGGATCACTCCTAACCACCAAGATCAAGATCTATAAAGGTAAAAGAAGATTTTTGTAAGAAATAGAGGCTGCTCTATTAATTTTCATTCAACATCAACTAACTTTACAATGAGAAATAGAACCTCTATTTATAGCCACATGCTCTACCTAGGAATTAACGACATAATAATAAAATAATACATAAAAGCTGTCATGTGCAAGCCACTAAGTAATTTGGACCAATAAAATATGGACACGTAAGCTTCTAGAAACATTCCCCTGCAAGTGGTCCCATAATATTGTTAGAAACGTTCTGTCACACGCGCCTTCTTTAACGGCTGTCATTCTTCTTTATTATTGGGCCCACAAACAACTTCAGTGGAGACTTTATTAATTGGCAACTGGAACATAAATTTGGACCGCAACTAGAGACAAAACTGGAGCACGTCATCTGGAGGACCTTCAGTAGTGGTCACTGGAGCACGTCATCTGGAGCTTGCCACTGGAGAAATGTTACTACTGGAGACTGAACTGGTTCAGAAAAGACTTGTCTGAAATGGGCTACAGCTGGCAGAATCAACATGGCTTGTTCAGAGGGCATGATCAGTTCAGTTGCCTTCTTCAGTTCACTGGGTTCCTCCAGTTCAATGAATCTGGTCATTTCCGCATCAAGGGGGTTATAAATATAAAAGCACGTGAGTCTCACATGACAACCAAATCAAATTGAAAACTTGACTAACCCTAGCCCCCATTCATCTCTGGAGATGTAGCAAAAAATTTTCCTCACCTCCTAACGATTCCTCACCATGTTCACTTAGTCAACTATGATTTCACTCACATCTACCATCTCATCTTCTCTTCTGCTTGTCACCTCTATCAATTTCTGGTTTGTATCAACTATTATTTCTTGTATAACTTTTGAAAAGTAGAACACGAAACTAATATTGGCTAATATTAATCCCTTGGAATTTGGGATGATTATTGTGTAATTTGGCTAGTATGTGGATGCCTCATTCTAACGCTTTTTATATATCTTGATGCCTAATTTGAACACTATATAAAGTTCTAGAGTATTATGTAATGTATGCTATAGCCTATATGTATATTATAGAGTATATATATATATACTAGCTAATCAACCCGGGTAACTACCCGGACATGATTAGGAAAATATACATAAATTTATTGATATTTGATTACATTTAAACTAATTAGAAGTGTCAAACCAAAACTGTTGTCCACAAAATTGATGTTCACTTTAACACAAGAAAGTGATCAAACCAAAATTAAAAAATTCTAATACGCATAACTCATGTCCACAAAAGTGATGTTCGCTTTAACTTATGTACTCAACAAAGTGATTAAACCAAAATTTATATAAAAAAGAAATGCAAAATACAATCATATATAAACTCAGGTATATCCTACTCGTACAGCTTCACTGGCATGAACACATCAATAATTATGAAAAAGTCTAAAAGAAACTCTTCGCAAAACCACGCACTCAAAGGCAATGGGTCCTTGCCACGCTCATTGGCTCTTTTGATACTCTGCATGTGAATAAGTCAAAACCACCTTTCCACATGGCCACATGTGTGCTGCTATATATTAGGAAAAAAAAATTCAAATTGATGTCATTATGGACATGAAACGTGCGTATCAAATGATAAGTGAAGTAAGTCAGAAATATATACTACATCACTAAAAGTTCACCGTTATTAATTTTGCAATAAATTGAAGATGGTGTTATTTTGTAGGTGAAAGAAGCTGCTCGGAAATTCACACAAATAGTATGAGCGTTCTAGCACATAACTAATGTAAAAGTTCAGAGATAATTTATAAGAGGCATGAGTATGCAAGAGCCTTCTTGGTAAGTTCTTCAGCTGTCAAGTCCAACTTCTTCCTTGAGAAATCGTACATGGAAAGACCTGGAAAAATTAATTTCATAATACACTCAGGCACTATCAATGCAAAAGTATTAACAGTCTCAATTGAATGTGCTACCAAGACAGCTCATATTCAACCAAGTACCTCAAGTAGCATGGTACAGCAAAACCAAATGCAAGGTTTCATCAAGATTTTCCATTTTCGAGCACGCTTTGGTGCTGCATCTCTATATGATTTCCTAGGCTAGTGCTTCTGATATTGCATTTGGCAGTCATTCAGTCAATAGCTAATAAGATTATTTTTTCCTTGCATCAGATTGTTTAGGCAGACGTTTGGGACCAAGGCTTCTTAGGTTAGGAAATGATTCAGAGGTAATTGGACTTGTATTGTTTTTACATTGTTCATATTTCTGTCCAAACTGCATATCGTTATTTAATTGTGTATAACTACATCTTAAACAATTTAATGTTGGTGGTAGCAGAAGTATCTTACAGAGTTTTATATGATTCTTCGGAAAGTGCATTATGAAAAAGTCTCAGATGATCTAATGCTTCCTGAATCTTGATAACTTTCAGTAAATTATTTCAGAATCGAAAAGGGACTCATATAATGCTAATGAACCTGCATTAACATTAGACGGAATGCTATGCAACTCAACGTATTTCACGTTTACATGTTTTGGCTGTTATGTATTCCTATGTTTTAGCTTATCCAGTTACCCTAACTTCTGTTTTGTACTTTGAGTATTTGCATATATAAAAGGATAAGATTTTCCTGCATGATTTTGGTTGTGTAACAAACTAACAATTATATTTTGACTCACAAGAGCAACTTCGACATTTATTAGATGAAAATGCTTAAACTTCATTAGCTTAATATCTTTCAAGTATGGTCAATAGCTTTTGAGGATATGTTCCACAGAGAAATCAATCTTAATTATAGAAATAATAAGGTACTTGCAACAAAATTTTACAGTTCTTTCAAAACACGTTTAAGCAGCCAAGCAAGCATCACGTAACCCAAGTGGAGCATTGTATGAGCCATTAGAGTACACCCCACTGAACCCCATTGAATCCCAAGTGGGCAAATTCCTTATAAGTTGCATCACCCTAACAAAATCAAAAAAGAAAATAAAGAATACAGTTCTGTTTGTGTACTCAAATATTACAATAGAACTACACTAACCTCTTGAGTTGCATAGACCCAATCACGGGTGTGGTCACAAAAAGAACTGCCATGAACCGTTGAACATTCGTCTAGTCTATTTATCCTGCTTGTAAGTAGATGTTCCTCTCACAATATTTTTTTCTTCCAACTCTTTTATTGTCACCACTCACCAGAGATGAACCTATAACACATTGACAAATCGTAAATAAGTTAAAAAACTTCTAACCCTATTGTAGTTACATATACTCTATCAGTTACAACATATTCCCCATAACCAAAAACCAAAAGAGGGGGCGACGGTCTCTATGTCACAATTCTTGAACGAATTGGAATTCTGGCTAAAACAGTTGTGTAAACTATAAAGAAGCCACCCGTCATAACCATATAGAGATTTTACTCATTTTTTAATGTGACCATTGTGTAAGAGCTTTTGGGTTACTGATGCATGGTTTTTGGCACAATCATCATCAAATTGTTTCTCATCATCCCAAACAACCTCAAGGTAGCATGTTTATAATATTACGCAAATTAAAGAGTGTTTTAGATAAGCCTCAAAATAATAATCTACAACTTTCACAAGTAACATATTTACAACAGATTCAGAACCTCAAAATGATATTTTGCTACTTTTAATTTTAGTTTGATAACCAAAGCATCTATCCAAATTCATGATCAATATTTTATAACTTTAAAAGTATACTTTATTATACTTGATTATAACAATGGTCTTTTTGTTTGTGACGATCGTAATATGGCAAAAGATAATATATAAGTTATATGAAATTTGATGATTTTCAAGGGCATAAAACAATGACGCCAATGTTGTGCATTTTATCAAACAATAGCGGGCAAACAGACATGAATAACTTAAAGCAAACCTACTCTACTCGTAAAGTAACCCAAATATCGTAAACTACCATATGTCAGAGATTATCTTTAAAACTATAAGTAAGCAATTATAGTTGTCTACTCTTTCGAATCTAAAACTTCAGACCTTTTCCATCGACACAAAATTACCTCTCATTAGTTTCTTGAGCATCGCATCTTAATATGCATAAAACAACATTTTAAGTTAAATCCTTAAGAAGAAAGCAACTATGTAATTTAGAAATCAATATACAAAGAGACACCATCAATGTAACTCAAAAAGGGCCATCATAAGTCGTCTGAGTGTTCTAAAAGATTTGGGGATAGAAAGGCCACTACACCAGAATATACCCATTAAAATACTCATTTTTGGATTAAAGGAAATCAAAAAAAAAGAGGGCTCCATATAATTATTATCTAATTATATAAATTCCAGGAAATCATTACAATAAAACTTAATTCATCCATAAAACTAAATCATATAGATAGATTGACGTACATATTCATAAAAACCTGCAATTTAACTTCCGATTCGTCACAGATCCAAATCCGTATGATGTGTGAAAACATACCTTCAATTCTTAAAAAAATTGTTTGATCTCATGTTTATAGGCAAAGAAAAATCTCGATCAAAAAGAAGTAAGAAAGAAGAAAAAAAATAAAAATAAGAAAGAGAACCATAGGTTGAGAAATTTTTTGGTGGGGATAACTTTGGAAACACGGGGTTAAGCTGCCGCGCGGCAAATTTGTGAAGGGTTTTTTTGTTTGGATCCTCTTTTATTATAAAAGAAGAAGAAGATATATAGTGAAGGGATCAACTCAGAACAAAAATGTTTGTGAGTATTAGCTACCAACTTTATGTACAATACCAACTATGAATTTAATTTTCCCAACTACTTGAATTTATTTATACGAAAGAGTATATTGACGAGATATGAAAAATGCATTTTTAGACTTCCCAACTACTGAATTTATTTCTATAAAGAAGTTTGTTAGAGTAAATGGTATCATGAGATCTCAACCCTCATTACTCACCAACTATAAATTGCTACCTCATTTCAAACAAACCTTCATTTCCGACCTTTTTTAGTGGGTTTCATGATATCCCTTACCTTCACCAAAACCTTTTTTCACCAATTACAAACATTCTCTTTCCTATTTATATTTATATTTACACATTCTATATGTATTGATGTGCGTATAGGCCGATCACTTTTCTCCATCTCATCACACGTTTTCACAAATCGTTGGCAACCAAACCACAAGGAAACCAAACATGAGATGGTGGTGTGTTGTTGCGGTATCAAGCAAACCAAGCTCAGTCCGAACTCCACTCCCTCCACCCTTATGTTCATTAATACTCAACTAAATTCAAGGCTATGTCTAAATGAATAAATAGATTTACAATTAATACATTAAATACGCTTATTCCTTTCATATATTAAATACCACTTTTGCACAGAAAAAAAATTGGTTCGTGTGATTGCCAATGTCAAGACTCATGTTCTCGGTTTATTTCTATTTTGTGTTGTTGGGTTATGTTTCATCTCAAATTGGTCAAATCTGCAAAATCAGTGCAAACCGGAATACAAATTATTTGCTAATAACATCCGAGTAAAACAAAAGTAACTTACAGATTCTAGAGATGTCTAAAGTATACTGCAAAACAGGTTTTTTTTAATAGAATATTGATAAAGATCGATACCAAGTTTACTTCTTTTTTTACAATGTTCAATGGGACCGAACATAAACAATTAATCTCTTCGTCTATTACTTTTTAAAGAGCATATAATCAACCTGAGCAATAGTGAAATATATTGTTGAAACATTTGTGTTGTATAAAAATGTCCTCAGTTATTCAATCTCCTTGCTGTTTTATTTAGTCAGCAAAATATGTAAGCTTCACCATTTGAATTTCAAACTTCATGTCATAACAATACAAGAGGCATGTCTAATAGATACGTTGAAAGGTAAATAATGTGTACACTTCAAATTAATAAAAGCGTTAGTCTTCAAATTAATTAGTATTGTTGTTTCGTAGATTTTTTTTGTATTTAATATGGGCGGTAATTAGTTTTATTTATAAAATGGAGGTCGCCTTGGACGGAACATGTCATGAACGAAAGATTTGTGATGGTGATTCTTATTCTTTTTGGATTTTCAAAAGTTCATAAAGACAAAATAAGGAATTAATAAATAACATGAAAATTTTTTGTGTCAAAATTACAAGCATATGCTTGTAAAAAACCTTACAGACTATAGTGAAAATCCCAAAAAAAATTAGAATCACCATTACAAATCTTTCGTTCATGACATGTCCCGTGAATACAAGCCGACCTTCATTTTATAAATCAAATTAATTGTAGCCCACTTTTAATAAAAAAAATGTTTAAAAAAAACAATACTAATTAACTTAAGGATTAACGCTTTTATTAATTTGAAATTTGTACACATTATTTACCTTTCAAGTGCCTCTTTTATTGTTATGACATGAAATTTGAAAGTCATATGCTGGTGCTTGCATATTTCGCTGACTTAATTAAACAACAAGGAGATTGAATAATCGAAGACACTTTTATACAACAACACAAATGTTTCAACAATATATTTCACTATTGCTCAGGTTGATTATATGCTCTTTAAAAAGTAATAGACGAAGAGATTAATTGTTTATGTTCGGTCCCATTGAACATTGTAAAAAAAGAAGTAAACTTGATGTCAATCTTTAACAAAATCCGTAAGTTACTTTTGTTTTATTCGGATGTTATCAGCAAATAAATTGTGTTACCATAGTTTGGAGTAATACCCATTCCGGTTGTACTAATTTTGCAGATTTGCCTAATTTGAAATAAAAAATAACCCAACTACACAAACCGAGCGCATGAGTCTTGACATTGGCAATCACACGAGCCAATTTAATTTGTGAAAAATTAGTATTTAAATCTTTTCTTAAAATGACTTTATTTAATATAAATCAAATTAATTAAATACAAAAAATTTCTACAAAACAACAATACTAATTAATTCGAGCAGTTTCGATCTTCCATTAACGACATGTCCATATTCATAACAGACTTATCCTTTCGAGTAGACTCCATCGGGGATAAAATTATGCCCAAAACCTGAAACCCGACCCGATAAGGATATCTATTTTCTAAGAATAATAACCAAAACTTGTATGATTTGATAAAGGATACTACTTGTTCTTGATGCTTTGAGAAATAGATGTGCAAGTTATGGAATACAGATACAAAATTAGTTGATATTAGTGTGTAATATTGTATATTAAGAGATGAAATATACATTCAAAACTAATCACTTATAAGTATATAGATATAGCTATTGATATCGGGTCGGGTCGAGATAGACGTCCCCCCGCCCCTGCCCCGAACAGGTTCGGGTATCGGGTATTCTTATCTGGTATCGGGTTGCTCCGTCTTTGTCGGGTTGTTTTTTTTTTTTCCATCCCTAAATTCAAAGGTGGCTCTAGTCGGCCACAAAAATGTAGAAACAAAAAATTTTAAAACATGCGTTGTATGTCTAGTCCACGAGTAAACTTTAAAAACAACCACAACTAGACGGCCCAAACCACATAACCAAAAACAAACCCTTCAACAAAACCCTAAAAAAACACACACAAATCTTTAACTTTACCCCCAACCAAGAATTCCTCTCAAATTCACCAGACAAATTCCATTATAAACACAGCACACCCATTTTATCATCAAAAATCCAAACATGGCGAATCTCGAATGTCGTATGTACGAAGCTAAGTTTCCAGATGTAGACATGGCAGTAATGATTCAGGTCAAAAGCATCGGTGAGATGTGTGCTTACGTGTCACTACTTGAATACAATAACATTGAAGGTATGATTTTGTTATCTGAGCTTTCACGACGTCGTATTCGTAGTATTAATAGCTTGATTAAGGTTGGCCGTACGGAGCCAGTCATGGTCCTCCACGTGGATGAAGAAAAAGGGTATGTTAATTTGAGTAAAAGAAGGGTTTCTGAAGAAGATATTCAGATTTGTGAAGATAGGTATAATAAGAGCAAACTTGTTCATTCTATTATGCGACATGTTGCTGAAACTCTTGACCATGATCTGGAGGTATTATTATTATTATTGTTTTTTCTATCTTTTTCTTCTTGTTATTTTCGATATCTATACGTGTGTGTATATATATATATCTGTGTGTGTATTGAACTATAGGTTATGGAGTTTGAATTACTAGCTAGAAAAAATTATGTTGTATAGTGTTATGGAGTTTTAATTTTACTAGGCATATTGATTGTGATAACTTCATTAATTTGTATAATGCCCGTATACTATCCGAGAATTTGACGATTTTTGCGGAGTTTAGATTGTGGTTCGGGGCCTCCTTTTAAGGGAGATTGCCAAGGAAGGTTAACAAAGATCCCAAGTTTGATAACACTATTAATCTATCGTCACAATGAGTAAAGTTTACTTTGTTAAAATTATTGGGAAATTTTTTCAAAATTGGACTGTATTCGAGTCTTATCCCCTAAATATGTTAAAGTTGAAAGTTACTTCTATTTTTTCCATAGTTGAACATGTTACTTTTTTATGGTGAGATAGAAAATTACCTATAGGCTTCATTGCCAAATCTGGATATTTGGCATCCTAAACGACGGATAGACAACTGAAAAGTAAAAAAAAATTAGCTACATAAAAGCAGGTTTTTTAGCTGTAGTGGACTCAACACTCAAAGCTAGATAATATACAAAGTCAGGTATTCTCACCGAGTCTGTACTCTGTGCTAGTAAGAGATGCGGATTCCTCATCTTTAGAGTGAACAGTTATATGTATATGATTGAGGGTATTTCATAGCTCTGTATTATTATCTTGAGTAACAACTGTAGAGCAAGTGTATACGCTGATAAAACACAGTTCAAATTACGTTTCTGCCGATATGCATGATCATTGTAATTGATACTTCATAGCTTCTGACTACATTCTTCAAAGTGTTTTGAGGGTAGTTCATGCAAATTAAAAGTGTCATCTGCATACGTATTTTAAACTGTTTGAGATATGAGAGTAACCACTCGGAAAGATATATTTTGTTCATGGAAACTGATTCGGTTTTTTGATCTCTGCAATGATAGGATCTGTATATTCATGTTGGTTGGCCGTTGTACCGAAAGTATGGCCATGCCTTTGAGGTTTGTTGCAACACTGTTAATATAAATAGTTTGTATCTGTCTGACATTGCAGATATACATCTTATAGTTTTGCTAATTCTTTGCAGGCATTTAAGTTAATTGTGAATGATCCTGGTTCCATTCTTAATACACTTACCCGTGAAGTTAAAGAAGTTGGTCCTGATGGAACAGAGGTAGCTTTATCTGCCTTGCAGATCCGTCATCTTTATGCCTTCCTGTAGAGATCTGAATAGTCACCTTATGTAATCTGCTCCTTGTTAGGTGACGAAAGTGGGTCCTGCTTTGACAGAGGAAATCAAAGATGCACTGGTAAAGAACATCAGAAGAAGGATGACTCCACAACCTTTGAAGATCCGGGCAGATATTGAGATGAAGTGCTTTGAGTTTGATGGAGTTCTTCACATTAAGGTGTCTCATTTTTTACGATTTTTAGGGTGGAGGGGATGGGCATCATCCCATCTCTCACCTCTCACTTTTCTTTTTTTCCACATCATCCATCTCTCCCATCTCATCTTACAAGGAATGGTCATTTTTCTCCATATCCCGTCTTTTACTCCTTTTTTTAATTTAAAAAACGAAAAAATAAAGAAAGTCTAAGAAAGAGAGCATGATCAAAAGTGTGACCGTCCCTATTTGGGTCCTTCCCCATAAGGCCCCACTGTCGGGCCATAAGTACCTTCTTGCTACCTATATGCGAGACCCCATCTCACTCTCCTTCCCATTTTACTCATCTTGCTTCATCTTACATAGAAAGGGATGGTGTAGCATTTGATACCACTTGGCACCACACTCCCTCCCCACACCATTCCCTCACTTTTATAAGTTACACAATGTTTTAAGTGACACTATAATTTTACTTCCATTTATATAGGCTGCTATGCGGAAAGCTGAAGCTGCTGGAAATGAGGACTGTCCTGTTAAAATGAAATTGATTGCTGCTCCATCTTATGTTCTTATTACTCAAACTCTTGACAAGGTAAACAAAATGTTCTAATTTTAAATAAAAATTGTAGCACCAGCTGTCATGAATGAAGCTGCCGTATTGGATGCGCCAAATACAATAGGTGAAGTATTCGCTGTTGGAGTTGGGGTGCTAGAACCAAACATGAACCCTGGTGCACCCGCAGGAGCTTGACCAAACGGAGAAATAGAACTAGGAGTATGCATAGAATCCTCAGCCATGCTATCTTACAAACTCATCTTTTTCGGGTCCATCTGTTTTTGGAAACCCGGCTCCTGTTTTTAGAGCTGCCACCCTGTCACCAAATAATAATGATCAGATGAGTATGGAAGATAGCATGGCTGAGGATTCTATGCATACTCCTAGTTCTATTTCTCCGTTTGGTCAAGCTCCTGCGGGTGCACCAGGGTTCATGTTTGGTTCTAGCACCCCAACTCCAACAGCGAATACTTCACCTATTGTATTTGGCGCATCCAATACGGCAGCTTCATTCATGACAACTGGTGCTAATATTAATATTTACTAGTGAAATCAGGATTGTTTGGGCTGTGCTTGCTTAATCTTTTTTACTTGGATAGGCTAATCTTTATGTAGATATTATGTGTATGTATGTTGGTCATTACTTATTAGGCATGATTATCATATACATGATTACTATTCTACAGTACTATATTAGGTTTATGCTGTAAATGTTTGGATGTTAGCTGTTCTAAAAAAAATAAAAAATGTTTGGATGTTAATGTATAAGCTCACCCTTTGGAGAAAAAAAAAAGGATTATGCTATAGTATTAGGACACTGAATTGTGTTAGGATTCTTGGTATATTAGTTGGGTGCTATTGCCTATTAGATAAGTTTAGTTTCTTTTTGTAATTTTAATAGCTCGGTGATCAATTTATTGTGGCCTTAAAATTTGGGTTTGTGTAATCATAATTGATGTCTCCTATTGGAAGTGATTCCTTTGCTCAACATGAGTTTCTGAATGAGATCCTAGTTGTATGATGAGCTTCTTTAAATTAGTTGCAGAGCATACTATTAGTTAACATAGCAATTAGTATTTTGTGTTTATATATGTATCAACATTCAACATATGGTTGCATATGAGAATCTGATTTTGAATTTTTGAACAATAGAGATTTTCTACTTTTGAATCTAAATGACAACAATGCCACCAAGCTAATTAAATACGTAGTATTTCAGATCACTTTAGAAAATGAACAAAAAAAAACTAGAGACATACTCTCGTTTATCTTAGATGATGATTGACATCATGTCATCAAAAAACAAAATTATCATTATGATACTTGATGACCAAATATTAAAGCATACTGTGGTCTGTGACTATCATATTTTACATTGATAAACATTGTATAGTTATAACACGCATTGTATGCTGTACCTACATGTAATTCAGGTATACTTAAGTACAGAATAACCATGTAGAATGCAAAATTAACCAAGTAAACAGTGCCTTGTAGCATCACAAAGTTTATATCTCTTTAAAGACTTGAATCACTCAGCCTCTTACTGTCTTAAGCTCATAATATTCGTTCTACGTGGGATAGATGTTGAGAGTACATTCACATCAAGATAAAGTAGGCTGTTAAAATTTGATGCCACCTGGTTGATTGTGGATAAATGAAAATATGTGAAAAAGATTATGAAGAAGCAATGTTTTTGTTTGTCATACGGGTACCTGCTTATTGATATTTTTCTGTATCTATCCCTTAATTGGTTTGGTACAAATTTGTTTTGATAGGAGCAAGGAATCGCGGTGCTTGCTAAAGCAATTAGTGCATGTACTGAAGAAATATTGCTCCACAAGGGTAAACTCACTGTAAAGGAGGCACCAAGAGCGGTCAGTCTCAACTCTAATTTCTGATATCGAACATTACCTTTCTTTCAAGTAAACTTATTATAGGGCGCTTTTGAAATGAACCATATTTTGACTTAATTTGTTGGTGTAGGTGAGTGAACGTGATGATATATTGCTGGCTGAAAGGATGGCTAAGCTAAGTCAAGCAAATGAAGAGGTGGAGGGTGATGATGACAGTGAAGAAGAAGAAGATACTGGAATGGGAGACATCGATTTGGACAAACAGCAGGAAATTTAGGAGACAAAAGAGCAAGTTGATTGATTACTTTTTTGAGAGGAGCTGTTTTCTTTGAAAATTACTAGTATTTATTTTTGTTTTAATGTCAACAGAGCAGTTGAATAGAAACTTAATGATGCCAACATACAAAGTAGAGCTATGTGGTCAACTATTGTTTCTGGACTTCCCTCCATTCTAATGTTGAAACTGTACTGTCTATTATTAACATGATATTCCTTCATTTGAACCCTCCTATTTGTTGGCTTGGTGCCTATTATAAGCTCTCCATTCTATTTTTGTTGAATGTTATGTTATGCATCCACTCATTGTCCTATAATTTATCCCAGTCATATGATATGTTCATATTATAAGATAAATGAAATCACTTTCTTTCTCTACCAAAAAGAATGTAACGCATAATTGAATGTGATGTGTCATTATTTCTTCCTGATAGCAGATGATTGATGCTGGTGTTTATGATATAGATGTCTAATTTTAGGTGATTACTCGATGCAAATTTGAAATGAGTTCGGGTTCTTTCAGTAATATTTAAATGGATGATCTTTTAACTAGTGAAGTCTTATTCTTTTGATTATGCTTTTGAGCGATATAAGGTATGGCTTTGATACTTTGTTAGTTAAACTCCTTGAATCCAATAATATGATTCTAAAACTTATCAACATGTTTGGATGTAATGAGTATAAACAAACTGAATCGTACACAACTATATACTACCAGTGTAATATGATTGATAGTTTGATACTAAATATGAGATGAAATTAGAAAGAAAGAAAAAAAAAGAAGATATGTTATCTTCTTAAACAATCAAATCAAGAACAAAAACTCGTCTACTTGTCATTGAATAGTAACTATCTTGATAATAAAACTAACATTCTGCTTATTTATCTCATATTATTTGTGGTCATGCTTCAACTATGCAGCATCTCTTACAAGACTATAAGTTATCCAAAACGTTTTTTATTATTTATGAAAATGATATAAAGTTCAAGTTTCTCAACCAAAACATGACTTGCATAAAAAACTCATAGCTAAAAGAAAATAATTGATATAGGGGAAATTGTTTTTGTTTGTTTTGATGTAAAAATAATTGAGTGAGGGTGTGCACATGGCCCCATTAATATGGATGTGTGCAGTGTGCTTGCTTTCTGTACTGCGAGAGTAGCATATATTCAGCCCGTGAAAGATAACGACCATTCAAGGGCTCCACCCCAATATAATTTTCTCTAATTAATCATTTATAACATTTGATCTTATACATAATCGTATATTTTGTTCTTAAGTTCCGCTGATTTTTGTACCGCTAATTTGATCTTGGTGAGTTTCAATTTTATTTACACCGGCCGTCAATGTAAATACATTATATCATTTGAGCTTGAATAGGTTTTACAGCTTACATTTTCTTTTTAACGGCATTAAAATATACTGTATTATTGAAAGAACCAACTAACCAATCGTTACAATTGGTAGAAATACACATGAAAATCTAGAAATACACCAATCTACACTTTCTATATTCTTTTTGAGACTTTAATCGTTGATATTGTAGAGTAAAAAAGTGAAAAAAGCTCAAATCAGTTATAGCTAAGTACCATTATTAACAAAGTTGTAACTATATGTTTCGGATCTAGATAATCTCCATTCAAACCACGTTTTTACTTTAACTTTACCCTATTGAATCATTGAACGTATTAGTAAGGAAGCTTCTGCTAGTCTCCATAGTGTTAACATATACTTAAACCAATATTCTATTCTTACACCACTTTCTTTTCACACTTTTTTTATAAAAAAAAAAACTGTATGATTTTTTATCGGATTGTTTACATTTATATACGTTTACATTTTTTTACATACACAGTACATTTTTTTGTAAAGTACATACATAGTACATGTATCATTATAATAATTAATAAGAAATCCATGCTCCTTATACTAATCATTTTGCTTCGATACTCAAAACCAGGAATTATGTCGTGTTTGACCGAACTGTCTATATTATCAATAGTGTGGATTTCCATTCCAAACCACCAACTCAATGCACTCCTAATCACTTCAATTCACTTTAGTAATACAACACTTTTTATCTCAAGTAAAGTAAATGATTGTGTTAAACAAAATGATAGTAAAACATTTCAACACAAGATCAAGACTAGGACCTTTAGATCGAATCAAGTGGTCGGCTTTTAATCTTTAATCCCTATGTAACTTGTTTTTTTCTATTTTGTATTTCAAACTCCCTGCTTGTTTTAATTAATATAAGCATGCTGTTCATAAAAAAAAACACAATTACATGTATTGAGTATTGACAATTTTCCGATATTTATTGGTAATTTGATTTGCTCTACCTATAAATAGCTAATAAAATTGTTTATTCTGACATGATACGTTTGATGCCCGTTGTTACTTTCGGTCAAGTTTCACACCTTCTCTCTAATCCTAATATCCTATACATGCCCAAGGCTACAATTACCAAAACCAAACCTATCAACTATAATAGATGTTTTATTAAGTAAAATAAAAAGTACACATAGCATTTTGGCAATAGAATTGATTTCATTTTGGCCACATTATTAAAAAGTTTTTTAGCATGTTGCTAAAAAATAGTAACATTTTCTTTTATATTCTAACTTATGTTATAAGGATATATATATAAGGATGTCATTTTGTATCAACATTCTTTCCAAATTTAAAGAATATGTATTTTTCTAAAAAAGAATATTGATAGCTTTTTTATTTTATTTTTTTTAAAATAGATACACTAATTCCGTTATGTGACACAAGTTAAGAAATATCTTTTTCTTAATGTGAATTAATTTTTCAACTCTTGACAGGTTTAATTTGGAGGATGAAATGTCTATATATATCGAGAGGTTCACATATCATTTATGTGTGCAATCTTAATCTTAATCTTATCTTATCTTAATATATACTATAAGACAGTTGCACTAATGACTTATTAACCAATTAAATTGCTCAATTTCATAAAATTGACTCTCGCTTATGTCATCATTTAGATTAACTATAAATTAAAAATCCTAATAATCATTATCCAAATATATTATTATATTAATATTTATATTAATTTGTAGAAAAAATCTCATTAATTTACACTTTTTTGTTTTTCATCAATAATTTACACTTTTTTGTTTTCCATCAATAATTTACACTTTTTAACCCTGATTACTTAATTCATATTTATTTTTAGCCATAAACTTGAGAAGGTTTTTTATTTTTTTTAAAAAGTTACAAAAAGTATTTATATTTAAATTTTTAAAGTTACAATTGTCACTTAAATCAAGAGTCCTAATTGTTATCAAAGAATATAAAAACAATCCTAATTGTTATCTAATTATCATAGGACATGTGATTGAAAATAAATTTATTCGTGTTATGGGTCCGCATCATGATCAAATACATATACTTGAATGTCAAGTAAAGGATCACAAGTATGTTTAAATTTTAATTATTAATTATCTTTCATAAAAATATCACATTAATCAAAAAATTATATAATTCGGGCACGCAGTCACTAGCGACCGATCCACGAAGTCAGGGACCACAGGGGAGGGAAAACCCACCAATTTAACCGCTACAGAAGGCACGACGTTAAATTGGAGGTAAAACCTCGCCTGCTCAGACTCGAACCCTGGTCTCCCAGGATCCAAGCATCATTGCAGGACTTCGGAATGCCGAGAAATTATTGTAGCATGTGCCTTGTGGATTGACTACGGCAAACAATTCCATCAATATGTCCCAGCTAATAATGACAGTGACGAACCTGTGATTATTGTACTACAACTTGCAAAATATAACACTTAGAACCGTATATCTTCAAAATTATAAGCGTTTATGAATTAAATGTATGAAGATTTAATATTGATAATATCGTAAACCCCGTGTCCAGTGTTGGACACGGGTCTAAAATCTAGTATTATATTAAATATGAGTAAAATTTGATGCAAATCATTCCAACAAAGGCGTTTGGCCTGTTTCGGGGGTTGTTCTTGGAATCTAAGAGATGACATCCTGCCTATTGGGCGGAAGGACCGTAACAAGGTGAACAGTTTATGACCATCGAAGGTTAAAAAAAAAAACTGTAAAATAATGCAAAAACAAACCTTATTTCGATGAAACATAAGAGCATTCACAGTGCCTTTAATTCATCCTCCAAGGACTAGTCCCTGTCAGCACCACATCAGCCCAAGGACTAATCCCCCAAAACACCCACAATGCCAGGACTAGTCTAGGACCCACTATTTATTTAATTTTACCTTTTCAACCCAATATTCTACCATCTATTTAATTATACACTTTTAACCCTCTAACTTATACAACTTCAATTTTTTAATAAAAACACACTTAAAAATTCCATTAAATAAAAAAACATACAATACAATACTAAAAAAAAACAACAGATTATTAATTAAAAAAAACAACATAGTTTCACATTTTATTATTAAAACAAAGAACAATGGATCACGGGAGGCGCCAAATATGCTCGACAAGATCACTCATTATAGTGATAAGTTCTTCATCGTCGAGTCATTCGTAAACAACTCCGGTCGAGTGTACGTGTTAGCACTCGACGGAAATGGAAAAGACATGATGATTTTAGATATATGAATGTGTGTTTTATGTTTATAAGAGTGTGTTTTTGTGTATAAAACTAGATATGTAAACATGTTATATATATAAATGATAAAAAAGGACCAAAAGTGAAAATGTGTAAGAAAATCAAATCTGGCCGTTATAGGGACCATTTGTGTCAATTTTTTGAAAACTTTCTTTTTTGACCGTTACATTCAAAAACAAAAAAAAAAACGAGCACTTCTCGTCTTTGTGGGAACGGACTACCAGGAACGAGTGGGAGGACGAGTCACACCTAACGGTGTGCACTCGTCCTCGATGCATGAACGAGCGGGAGAACGAGCCTAGACGAAGGCATTGTGACTACTCTAATCTAAAAGTTTTAGTTATAAAATGTTCAGATATATAGTTGGTTTGTGCAAACTTTTGATGCAAAAATATTAGAGATGAATTATTTTTTTGTTATTTTTTTTCCTTGTATCAAAATGATCAAGAAAACCCGGTTTTAATCTTCGGAGGTACTTTGCCAAAGATATAAGTAAGACCTTATTTCACAATCACTCCAAAACCGGCGGAGAGCCGAGAGCCATGATTCTTACTTTTAGATTCCGTACCTTGTTCTTAACTACAAGAAACATTTATTTTTCATTATGAAACATCGTTTGATTTCCTTAAACCTTCAACAATTAACAATTAAATACCACAGTAAATGTTTAGAAATTTGGGCTCGTAAAGAAATATGGGTCCTATAAATTGAGCATCTTTCTTTTAAAAGGCAGAGTGGATAAAAGGCTAACACCCCCAACTTTGATGCGCCCACGCCGGGTTCGAATCCTGGCAATGTCCTAAAGGGTTTGCTCTTTCATGTGTAGATGGGTATAACATTGCTAAAACCCCCTCACTACATTTGCATGTGTCAGAATTTGAACCCATGACCCCATAAGAAGAAACCACAAAGTGAAAAACTTCCAAACTATTGGGCTATCACCCCAATGGCTATAAATTGAGCATCTTACTCAGGTTCAAATCCATCATTTTTCTAAAACTGATAGTGTAAGTTTTTGATTCATAAATCCTTTTTAGAGCATTTTGTAATGGGACATTGGGTGTACATAACAAAGTCTATTGTGATTCGTAAATGGTATAAACTTGTAGCTATATATGGATATATAATTTACACTATTTAAGGTGTGTTTGGTAAGGAGAATTCAAAAAAATTGAATAGGAATAAAGTTATTTTTTTGTTTGGTAGGGGAAAATTAAATTGGTAGATAAATAATTTAACCACCCTTTATGTCATTGAAACGTTTAAACATCGTTGGATTTCTTAATTGTATATATCGTACCTTGTTATCGGTGATTTTGTCAAAAATAAATCATTGCATTGTAAACTCTTTTTGGATGCATTATATATCACTTGAACACTGCCTTTTCAGTTGTCATCGTAAGGACACCTGCTACCCTTGCTTGTTCTTTTGTTGACAATCATTGTTTTAAATGGTCGGGATCCTCCGGGTGTAAATCTATCTTAGCTATTATGATCCCTGAAAACATGTTAATTTGTTTTACATCTTTTGAGGTTGTAGTTGTACACTTGTACAATACCTCAATCATTTTCGTTTTTGTTGGTAGCCCAACACACGCAACAAAGTCATATTCACAAAAAAAGAAAGAAAGAAAAAAAATAAATAGCTACACATTGTTAGACAAATATCTATGTTAGACAAGTATTTCATGCCAGCTGGTCCATAAGTGCTATACTTAATTGGGCGGATGATATAAGTCTTCCCTCTACTCTCTCGTTATGCTTCAATGTTGTGATCCTTACAACAATTTGGATCATTTGGAAGAATAGAAATGAAGCTATCTTCAACAATCTCAAAGCAAAACCAGAAAAGCTTTTTGATGACATCGTTGTTTTTTCATGTAGATGGATCAGTGTTAAAAGCAAGAAATGTCGTCCGACGTGATTTGAATGGATTGCAAACCCAAAAAATTGTAACTCAATAACCTTGTAATACCTTTTCTAGCATCTTGCTAGCTAGTTTAATGAATATTTGCTGTTAAAAAAATAAGACAAGTATTTCATGCCAGCTGGTCCATAAGTGCTATACTTAATTGGGCGGATGATATAAGTCTTCCCTCTACTCTCTCGTTATGCTTCAATGTTGTGATCCTTACAACAATTTGGATCATTTGGAAGAATAGAAATGAAGCTATCTTCAACAATCTCAAAGCAAAACCAGAAAAGCTTTTTGATGACATCGTTGTTTTTTCATGTAGATGGATCAGTGTTAAAAGCAAGAAATGTCGTCCGACGTGATTTGAATGGATTGCAAACCCAAAAAATTGTAACTCAATAACCTTGTAATACCTTTTCTAGCATCTTGCTAGCTAGTTTAATGAATATTTGCTGTTAAAAAAATAAGACAAGTATTTCATGCCAGCTGGTCCATAAGTGCTATACTTAATTGGGCGGATGATATAAGTCTTCCCTCTACTCTCTCGTTATGCTTCAATGTTGTGATCCTTACAACAATTTGGATCATTTGGAAGAATAGAAATGAAGCTATCTTCAACAATCTCAAAGCAAAACCAGAAAAGCTTTTTGATGACATCGTTGTTTTTTCATGTAGATGGATCAGTGTTAAAAGCAAGAAATGTCGTCCGACGTGATTTGAATGGATTGCAAACCCAAAAAATTGTAACTCAATAACCTTGTAATACCTTTTCTAGCATCTTGCTAGCTAGTTTAATGAATATTTGCTGTTAAAAAAATAAGACAAGTATTTCATGCCAGCTGGTCCATAAGTGCTATACTTAATTGGGCGGATGATATAAGTCTTCCCTCTACTCTCTCGTTATGCTTCAATGTTGTGATCCTTACAACAATTTGGATCATTTGGAAGAATAGAAATGAAGCTATCTTCAACAATCTCAAAGCAAAACCAGAAAAGCTTTTTGATGACATCGTTGTTTTTTCATGTAGATGGATCAGTGTTAAAAGCAAGAAATGTCGTCCGACGTGATTTGAATGGATTGCAAACCCAAAAAATTGTAACTCAATAACCTTGTAATACCTTTTCTAGCATCTTGCTAGCTAGTTTAATGAATATTTGCTGTTAAAAAAATAAGACAAGTATTTCATGCCAGCTGGTCCATAAGTGCTATACTTAATTGGGCGGATGATATAAGTCTTCCCTCTACTCTCTCGTTATGCTTCAATGTTGTGATCCTTACAACAATTTGGATCATTTGGAAGAATAGAAATGAAGCTATCTTCAACAATCTCAAAGCAAAACCAGAAAAGCTTTTTGATGACATCGTTGTTTTTTCATGTAGATGGATCAGTGTTAAAAGCAAGAAATGTCGTCCGACGTGATTTGAATGGATTGCAAACCCAAAAAATTGTAACTCAATAACCTTGTAATACCTTTTCTAGCATCTTGCTAGCTAGTTTAATGAATATTTGCTGTTAAAAAAATAAGACAAGTATTTCATGCCAGCTGGTCCATAAGTGCTATACTTAATTGGGCGGATGATATAAGTCTTCCCTCTACTCTCTCGTTATGCTTCAATGTTGTGATCCTTACAACAATTTGGATCATTTGGAAGAATAGAAATGAAGCTATCTTCAACAATCTCAAAGCAAAACCAGAAAAGCTTTTTGATGACATCGTTGTTTTTTCATGTAGATGGATCAGTGTTAAAAGCAAGAAATGTCGTCCGACGTGATTTGAATGGATTGCAAACCCAAAAAATTGTAACTCAATAACCTTGTAATACCTTTTCTAGCATCTTGCTAGCTAGTTTAATGAATATTTGCTGTTAAAAAAATAAGACAAGTATTTCATGCCAGCTGGTCCATAAGTGCTATACTTAATTGGGCGGATGATATAAGTCTTCCCTCTACTCTCTCGTTATGCTTCAATGTTGTGATCCTTACAACAATTTGGATCATTTGGAAGAATAGAAATGAAGCTATCTTCAACAATCTCAAAGCAAAACCAGAAAAGCTTTTTGATGACATCGTTGTTTTTTCATGTAGATGGATCAGTGTTAAAAGCAAGAAATGTCGTCCGACGTGATTTGAATGGATTGCAAACCCAAAAAATTGTAACTCAATAACCTTGTAATACCTTTTCTAGCATCTTGCTAGCTAGTTTAATGAATATTTGCTGTTAAAAAAATAAGACAAGTATTTCAAAATAAAGGGTATTAAAGTGTGATTTATATAATGGCTGGCTATGTAATAATCCTCAATTCAAGTAATAAAAATGTGGTTTGATTTCATTAAAACTTACTTTTCATCCAAACGATTATTTGTACGTATCTTACACATAATGTATGTATATAAAATGCCGAAACACATCCAATAATCACAAGCTTTCATTCAAGTAAACAAAAAAACACATAAGAGTTGAACACAAACAATTTCTAAAGCCACGTCTATTTTTAATTAGAAAATTTCTTTTATATCGAAATTAACCACAACAAACATGGAATGCAATTTTTTTTTTTAATGAAACACTCAAAAAAAACTAATAAACTGGAAACTACATTATAACTACTATGAGGTTTGAACCTCCAACCTTAGGGGGAGAGGAGTGGTGTAGCAAAATTTTTCAACCCTCCCAAATCCCACCAATCAAATACCCCCAACTCAATTTTCCTTTTCAACCCTCCCAACCACAACCTTTTCAATGGCATTTATCACCTTCTCAACCCTCTCAATTTTTTTTTTCTTTTTCATTTAATTTAATCAAACAATTTTTAAACAAAACAATATAAATAAAACATAAACCATACATACTAAAATTAAACAAAGTTCATTACACACTTAGACAAATAAAAATTAAAATGTTCGACACATGAAAATAAACGATAACTAAGTAGATAGATTAAAAACATAAAAATCACTCATCAAACTCCCATCCATACTTCGCCGCAATCGCCCGTTTTTGCTCAATCGCCCATGCTTTGCTTTTTGGATCGGAGTTCGCGTGTGGGGTGTTGAAAAACTTGTAATCACTCCTCATGCTCTTGTTAGTTTGATGCTCGAGTTGTAAGTCCAACAATGCTTGCTTCTTCATATTGGCTTCCTCCATATTTTGTTTTTTCTTTTCATTTAATTTAATCAAACAATTTTTAAACAAAACAATATAAATAAAACATAAACCATACATACTAAAATTAAACAAAGTTCATTACACACTTAGACAAATAAAAATTAAAATGTTCGACACATGAAAATAAACGATAACTAAGTAGATAGATTAAAAACATAAAAATCACTCATCAAACTCCCATCCATACTTCGCCGCAATCGCCCGTTTTTGCTCAATCGCCCATGCTTTGCTTTTTGGATCGGAGTTCGCGTGTGGGGTGTTGAAAAACTTGTAATCACTCCTCATGCTCTTGTTAGTTTGATGCTCGAGTTGTAAGTCCAACAATGCTTGCTTCTTCATATTGGCTTCCTCCATATGTTGTTTTTTCTTCTCCGCATACTCCTCCGTGAATAAAGAAAAACCTTCTCCCTTTGACGACGACGACCCCACATTTTTTCGGCCCTTTCTTGGCCGACTACTAGGAGTGCTTGACTCGTTCAAATCCGGCAACACAGTGGCATCGTCATTGTTACTAGACGACTCATAATTGCCTCCTTCTGACGACTTTCTTCGCTTATCCGAATGGGCCGAAGATGTTTGCCCAACTTGAACTGTTTCCTTCCACTTTGCTTCGTCTTTCACAACCTTCCAAGCTGCAAGATTGGTGAACTCCTTACCGGTTCTTGTTTTGTAGTCCTTCAACGCTTCAGTCATCACATTTATATCATCACATCCACTATTCCTTACACCCTCCTACCATTAACAAAATAAAGTATATACAAAATAAATAAATGTAAATAAAGTATATAAATATATTAACAATTAACAAAATAAATAAACGTAAATAAAGTATATAAATACCGCTTGGATGTGGCATCCGTTGAACGTTGATATTGCCGTATTCATGTTGCCCCACTTGGTGTTGAGGCTATCCTTTGATCGAATTGTACCACCCAACTCCTTCGAGAAATGCTCCAAGATTCGGCCCCAAAACTTGTCCCGTCCTTGTTCATTACCGACTTGTCTACATGTTGAAATATGAATCCACGCTTTTGCCAACGCCACCTCTTCTTCTTGCATCCATTTTGTTTTTTCAGCCCGCTTTGGAAACTTCTTTTTCGGTACAACTTCTTCGACTAATAAATAAACAACAAGTAAACGTAATAAACATATATATATATATATATATATATATATATATATATAAAGTATATTAATAATAACATGTAACTAATAAACGTAATAAACATATATATGTATATATAAAGTATAGAAACATAGTTTTATACCTATTTGAACTTCTTGTGTATCGGGAATGGCCTCATCCTCATCGTCGGTGGGGAGGGGAGTCGGTGCTCGGTAGCTATCAAACGGATTAAAGGACTCCAAATCAATCTCGGCCGTTTGATGCCACTCATAATCTTGAGGGTTCATTGCGCGAGGAGGAGGAGGATTCATTGCGCGAGGGGGAGGAGGATGCATTGCGCGAGGGGGAGGAGGAAAATACGCCGTATGAGATTGTGAGGCGTAATGATATTGAGGTTGAGTAGTCGGTGGTGGGTCGGGAATATAGTATTGTTGAGGTTGATATTGAGGCGTTTCAACTCTTCGTGGTAGACGAAAGTTGCCTCGTGACCCGCTAACATTTTTCACCCTCCTTGGATCCATGGATGATTGTGAAACTAGAAAATGTGTTTGGTGTATGAAAAGGTATAGTTTTTTTGTTGTGATTGTTTGAGAATAAAAAGTGTAGATAAAATAAGAGGAGGTATTTTTTTTTATTTAAAAAAACTAACGGCTACTTTGGTCAAAGGGGGTATAAATTTTTTTTTAATGTTCCAACGGTCAAAAATGGGCTGGACCCCACGCTCCCAACGTCACTTTCTCTCCCAAGCCGTAGCTGGCTTTAAGCCCGCCAGCCCCCAGCCCGTCTGCCTGCCGCTGTTATGGCGGCAGTGTACCCTCGGCGGGCTCCTCAAACCGTGAAGCATGCCGTGACCACTCCTCTCCCCCTTATTATTTCAAAGTATAACTATATTGTTGGGCTGTAAAAGCTTTTTGATGGAAACTAATGTATTTAGTTTTCTTCTCTACATCATTGATGTTACCTTGAAAATATTATATATTAGTTTAACATGATTATATATAATTGAACTTCAAAAAGCTCTTTAAAATGATACAAACGTGCTATATCATCTTAATCCGTTTGGTCACATTTGATATTCACTTCTCATAACAATGGATATACATCAAGGATCCTAAATAGAATATTACCTAAGATTGAAGGCTACAGTGTGATAAACCTACAATATAATTTTTTTTTTCCAAAAAAACATTTGATGAGATGTACGAGTAACTTGGTAACACATAATAATGGTCTGACTGACAAGTCAACATTCTATGTGAAGGGGGCATATATTTTTGTAAGTTTTCCTCGGGAAAAGCAAGTTCAAAATATTCATTATGTCTTGTTCTCTGTCTTCACAATTACATTCCACCCCCTCATATAATTATAATAATGAAACTAAAATTTTATTTTGTGATGTCGGTTCTTAATCTTGATCTCTGACTGGTCAATATACTGGAGTGAAAAATCGTTCACTAGCCTACAACCTTATAAAGTTACTAGTATTAAGTATCGTACCTTCATTGAGTTTAAGTTATAGACTTATAGTTGATTGTGCACCAAACCGTGTCATGTATTTCGTGAATAAGGGAGACTTCTTGAAAGACGATTAGAAAGAGTTTAAAGTTTATTGGCGATTCCCCGATGGTAATTTGACGCCATTTAATATATGTTAGGTTTTTCGGCCGATTGTGATCGTGCCTAATAAAAAGAATTCTCTCTCCTTTTATAGGAGAGAGTTGCTTAGAGGAGAAAGGTAGAGTTTTATTTTCCTTCTTCTATTCGGTATCTAATTACCATATTTATCCGGTTTACTTCCCTATGAGATAATCCTTATTGGAAGTGGATTGATACGAGTCATATGCCCGCGCAATGCGGCGACGATGGTGGTAGTGGCGCGGGGTTGTGGTGGCGACGGTGGCGTCAAAGGGTGACGGCTGCCACGGGTGGCGGCGGCGGTGAATATAAAATTAATTGATGTTAAAGGAGGTAATGTGGTTATTTTAAAGATTGTGGGATTTATGTTATAAATTATTTCATTAAGGGTATTATAGGTATATAGATAGAAATGTTTAAATTAATGAATAAAAAAGAGGGGTATATTAGGTAGTTTAAATCATCTTTTGAGATTTTAAAAAAGGGTTGATGCTTTAAAGATAATAAAGATATGGATAGGTATTTGGTGAATATCTATTATTTTTGGAAATGATTTATGTTAATCTCTTAACCATTTAATTGATTAAGCATCTCCGGGCCTAAGCCCTTCGTAGGAGTGCTTCGTAAAGGTGACATTCGTATAGTTATACGAAGGGGTACATCATGCATCAACAGTCTTTTTTTCTTCTTCTTTTTTTCCTAGCTAGCACTATATTAGTGTAAAATGACACGTTAATTAATTTTTGGTCCTTAGGTGTAGAAAAGAAGTGGGAGCCTCAGAAAGTCTTAAATTCAAATCCAAACATTATTGTATAATAAATGTATAATTATTAATTTAGAAAAAACTAACTAATAAGTAAATAGTAACAACTAACGTTTTCTGTAAAAAAAGAAAGAGTGTAAAATGACACCGTTTTTACAGTCACATTGGTTTCCAGCCATTGTTGGAAGGTTTCAGGCAATGACATATATTTGGTAAATACAAGATAGACTGTGCTATAATGCATACGAAATATGATTTACAGATTGAGTGATAAAAATGCTCTAACAATCTAACATAATACAGTAGTACATAGCTAGACATGTAAATATTACATTGCAAGTTTGAATTTTTTTATAGATAATTGCGTGCTCTAAAGTGTTTTTTATAGCACCTTGTTATCTTTACAATGAAAAAAAAAACGAGTAAGTGATTCATAGCTAATAGAGGATAAACTCATAAAAGAGATGGTAAAGGTGGACATGTTCCATTTATGCATCTCTTCGACAATATGATGGCAGTCACTAAAGTTTATTGACTTTCTCTATTTTTTTTTTCTTTTTCTTTCTAATCTTAAAAACGATATTTTGCAAATATAACATAAATTAGGGTGTTGGCATCATATGGGTGGTGGGCGAGTGATTGGCGTGGCGCCACACCGCTATACCGCCGCCATTCCCCTTTCACGCAACACGCGTCGCGTGGTGAGATTGAGTGGTTCTACTACTCACTTCACCCACGAGTGGTAGTTCTTTTCTTCCCTTCTTTTTTGTCTTTTTCTTTTTTGTCTTTTCTTGTAATAGTATTTCTAAGGTATAGTGTGGTGTGAGTGATGAGTTGCCAATAAAAAAAGTGGATTGTGGTATGAGTGAGGGGTAAATGAGGTGGCGTAAGAGAATTGGTCGAAAGTAAGTGGTGAGTGAGGGGTTGAGTGGTGGATGCCAACACCCTTAGACAAGTATCAAACAAAGTTCAGCACTTACATGTTATTTTGATTTATACATTAAGCAATATTAAGCTAATAAGAAATCAGTTTCATCCACCTCAAAACGTAAGTTACGAAATGAAGATAAGCTAATTAATTCTTGCTAATCTAATTTATATTTATATACAAACTAATTAACATGGGTACGATATAGAAATAAAATATATAAAGTTTGAGAAAACTAGAAAGTGGGATGTGTTGAAAAAGTGTCCCACACCAAACAATGCAACAAAAAAACACTAATCATTTTTCCATCAAGTTATAATATTATACTAATAAAGTCTTTAGTGTAAATCCAGTGTGGATTTTTTTCTTCTATAATAAAACAACAATGCATGTGTCGTAACATGAAAACCACCACTGTATATCAATACGAAAACGACACAATCTCCATTGCTTTAAACCGTGTGATTAAAGGCTTTAATCACACCCCAATAACTCTCGTCAAACATAGCGGGAAAAAATGTCATTGGGTTAACCTTTCGGTTTCTATTAGTGCTATTCTTGATAAGGTCATGATATATATTGTTTATATATAGCTAAAAGCATAAAAATATAGTTATTTTATATATCATATAAGTTATCACATCATTTATTCTATTATCAAACGATAGCACGATTTTGTCTTCGAGTAATAAAGGGTCATCATATGTATTTGATATAATTACAAGGTAAAAGTTAATTTAGGGACACTAGGGACACTTCTCAATCATTCATTTTTCACCATCTCCGACCACCACCAATTGATCCTCCGGCGACGGCGACCACCGCCACCACGACTTACACATGTGTAAGTTACAACTTACACATATGTAAGTTACATGTCCATAATGGTCCCTAATTTAAGATGTCTCTAAATTAACTCACCCCATAATTACAATAACCAAATATTCGACAATTGATATTTGATACCCATACAATAACTAATGAAAGCTTTTTTTTTTCTTTTTTCTTTTGACTTTGTGTTCTTATGATACAGTTAAAAAATAATTTCTTTTAAAACTCGTAATTACTCGTAATATTGATGATGTTATAAGTGAAAACAACCCATCACCTAAAGTGCATTGATTTTCATCATAATTCTGGTCTATCATATGAGAAGTTGAGAACTAGATAATATAAGTCAAGTAGAAGTTAGTAACCATGTTTGACAATTACAACTTATTCATTTTTGAAAATTTTTGTCAACCTCATCACTAATTGAAAAAACCCATTTTAACAAACAGTCTCAAAAAATAAAACTTTTATTTTCAACGTATAACATTTGTAAACCACTCTAAACAATAAAAAAGCTACCCTTAAATACATTTGTACAATTGGGAAAAGAATGTAAAAGATAATAAAATCAATACATATATATCTCATCATATTTAGAAGAGATTTTGTCTGTATCAACTATTCTGTTTGTTGAAAAACAGAGGGACCAATAAGTTTTTTGTAGTTTTGGCTCACAAGAACACATGTTACTTCTTCTCATAATAAGTCCATAACAGAAATCCTTCCACTTCATTCTCTTATCTTTTCAATGGCTTCCACATCTTCTTCTTGTTCTTCTTCATTTTCTCCTTCTTCATCATCACATCATCTTCATTGTCATGAATCCATAGACCCCGAACTCTTACGTCGACTCGTGACACTAATAAATAATCACATTGACTCCATAATATCCAACCCCAGAACCCGAAAAATCCTACAAACAAAATGCTCATCAAAGCTCAAACTTTACAAACACGACTCGTACGACGAACAGTCAGTAGTCTCAAATCTTTACTTTGGTATGCAAAATGTAGAGGCTGCAATACAATCAAAATGTTGTATGATGGAACAAGTTCAAACCGCAGAGAAAATGCTTCAAGCACCGGCTTCGTTGAACGAAAACGAAATCACGGATGGAATATCGAATGCTTATTTAGTTTGTTGTTCTTATTTTTATTTATGTATGCTTTGGAAAGTTCAAGAAGTTGAGCTTCAAGTTGCATTGCATTTTCTTCAAGCATTGGTGGTGTTGCCCGGGTTGGTACGGACCGAGCTTGCACCTGAGCTTTATCGAACCATGGTCGAGTCGTGCATTGCGCCTTTGAGACCCGAGTTAGAGAATAGTAACAATAATAATAATGGGTTGGAATTTGAAAGTGTGAAATGGGGTGCTAATAGTTATAAGGCTTGGTTAATGTATCATCAAGTTATTTCTTATGGCCAATCTCCTTTGTTGATGAAACAACCTCATCATCATCATCATGAGGATAAATCTCATGAAATTATTAGGTAATTAGCTTAACTTTTTTTTTTTTTTTCATCTCTAAATTAGTTGTTTGTCTGCTTAGAACTCACTTATTCTTAAAGTGCTTATTTTTACTTTAGCATAAAATTTCATAATAATCAGATAAGTATTGTATAAGCAGTTTAGAATTAGCAACTTTGAAGTTAACTATTAGTCAAAATTTGTTTATTTCAAATATATAAGTTTTAATAAGCAATCCCTAACACCCCACTACTTTGCTTCTTAAAGCCAATAATTACAACTTTACACCTTCACAACTTCACACCTTCATGTGTGTTAATTATGAATTATGATGTAAAGAAAACATGGGTGCCATTTTAAAACTATATGTTAATATTATAAACAATTGCTACTTTGTTCCAAACAAAACAACCTATGGCATTTGGCATTTATGGTCAAACAAAACAATTTAGGAATCAAAGTCAGTTATATTTATTTCAGAAACTCTGCACAAAAATGCAAACTCTAAACCAAAACGCATATAGAATTTTTCTCTAAATGTTTGTGCTATAAATGATGAAAACTTCATTTCAGATTTCATTAAAGAAAGCAGTAAGTTTGGCCTGAAAAGTCCAGTTTCTGTTATTAAGCATCATTTTACCAGTTTTGTTAGCTTATTGCAGGAATACAAAGGCCTGCAGTACGTCATCTTCGAATTCGTATGAACATGTGCATATGCATCATTATCATCATCACAATGTAAGTGCATATATCAGGACTTACTATCTTAACTTTTGAAAATAGCACATATGCAAATGAGATTAAATTGTCTTTATTTAAATTTTTTTTTTTAATGTAGTTTGTAAAGGTGCATCCTATTGTTCATCCTCAACATAATGCAAATGATGACATATTAGAAGGTTCTGTTTCAAAGAAAGTTCCAGAAAACACGAGTGTCAAGCGTCTTCAAGATCTTCTATTGGAAGACCAGTCAGATTCACAATCCTTATTTTCAGACGCCAGTGACCTTGTACAAGATGATGATTTTGAGGTATTTCTCAAAAAAGTCCCCATCGTTTTTTTCATGTCCAATTTTTTTGGAGGGAAGGTGTTGTTTGCTAAAGATACATGTCTAGCATTATAGCAATATGTGGCTAAAGAGAAGGTGAGTTAGGCGGGTTGGGTAACAGTCAAAACGGGTCAGGTTGACCTTAAACACCATTTGATCAGTTTTTTTATATATACATATATGGTGTGTAAAAATTAATTTGCAAAAGTTATATTTTTTAAATCTAAATTCTTTTAGAAAAAGTAATTTAGGAGGTCTAATACTTTAATAAAACTAAAAATTCACTTTGGACAACTTTTGAAATGTTTTGCCGTTTGACCCGTTTCATTTTGATATATATTTGACCAGTTTGAGACAAATGATAACCCAAAATCAACCGGTTTATAAGTATATGAGTTTAAATTTCTGGTTCTAAACAAATGTATAACACGTATAGTTCTCATGTCTTAATTTTGTAGCGGTTACTCACTGCTGCTGAAAATTATAATCAGGAATATGCGGATGAATTCGATAGATCATTGAGAAACTTGCGTAGAGGTGCGGCCGAACAACAACAACCAGGAACAAAAAGTATAATGTCAAAATCTCAAGAATTTTGGAACTGTTTGGCAGATGAAGAAGTCAAGTGCCAAAGCTTTCAAATATCTCAAAGGAGAGATGAAATCTCATTTTGTGGTGAAACTAGTTACAGGATCGAACAAGCTGAGATCGTGGAGAAAGTAATTTCCAAGTTATGTTTCTCAGAAAAACTAGAAGAACACGAAGACGATGATTCAACAACAATTGAAATTACGACTGTGTATGAGATGTTAGCAAGCAAACCAGGACTAAAATACTCACTATTGAAAGATGTCATTTTGGATCAGTTACTAATGGCTCTTTCTACTTCAAAGGAAGAAGGGGTGACAAGAGCATCAGTTTCTATACTTACAAGTATTGTATCATCGAATCGGTCAGTAATCGAGGATATAAAGAAGAAAGGGCTAAATCTTGGTGACCTTGCAAATGCTTTGAAAAGAGATGTTTATGAAGCAGCTGTGTTGCTTTATCTAATAAACCCATCTCCAAATGAGATTAAAACGCTTCAAATCATGCCAGTATTAATTAAGATCATTTGTTCTTCAAGCTGTTACAAGAGTCGCTTAAAATCACTTTTTGTGACACCCACTACCGCGTCACTAATGATTATTCAAGTGTTGGTGACTGCTTTTGACTACTCCACAAACAACACTCACTTGGCTGAAATCAGTTCGCCAAACGTGATTTTGAGTCTTGTTAATGTTCCAAGAAATGATAACTTAGAAGAAGTAATATCCTTGGCGGCAATTCTAGTAAAATGTATGAGGTTTAATGGGCAATGTAGATACCATATCTCACAGTTTACTCCCGTCGCCCCATTCATTTCTCTCATCCTGAGCAACCAAGAGCATGCGATATGTGCAGGACTTGAATTCTACCATGAACTACTAAGAATGCCAAGGTGCGTTATAAACATATCTGGATATGCTCAAAGTGTATATTTGTGCATTTATAGCGCCACCATTTTGATTAAATCTATTATAGGTGGCAGAATGAGTGAGTAGGGTGGGTAACAGGTCAATGTTACAGGTCTGGTTGACCTAGAACACTTTGTCGAAAACTTGAAAAAATTAGTTAGTGTGCCAAATATGGTTCATAAATCTAGTACTATTTCAGTAATTATGTAACATTTACTGAATAGTACGTCCGGAGGTTTTATGCATCTAAGATACAACTTTGGGGTGACTTTCAACCCGTTTGACCAGTTTCCTGCTAAGATAACGATTGTTTATACACTCTGACCGTTAGAGATTAAAACACAATCTGGATTAACCTATGCATGAGTAATTGGGTCGATATTGTCAGGAACGTACCTTAAGCTAAAACGAGACTAGTGCTTCAGAATATGACTGCAGAAGTGTGATATGTAGAAAACTAGAAATGCATTTATTTTGTTACTAAAGAAAATTCATAATATAAAATTACCAGATCATCATCAGTAAGTCTACTACAGCAACTACGAGAAGGAGGTGGTGTCAACATTATGTGTATTTTATTGCTTGCTATTCAACAAACACAAGACGAATACAAGCTTTTAGCAGCTAGTTTGTTGCTTCAGTTAGATATTCAGGTAAGATTTATGGTACTATTTATACATTCAACAGTTTTAGACATGTAAGTAGTTGAAATATTTATGTGACGTGCTCACAGGAAGAATCGCCAGATAACAGTTTGAACCGGGAAATGGCAATTCAGACCCTCTTTAAGTCACTGACATGTGAAGAAAACTTGGATACACAACAGCTAGCAGGATTTCTAGTATCGAATCTTGGTGGAACTTTTGCTTGGACTGGAGAGCCATACACAATAGCTTGGTTGGTAAAGAAGGCTGGATTGAACTCAACACTACACAAGAATATTGTCAAAACCATTGACTGGTCTGATGATACACTGCAGGTAGTATAAAAATTCATTCAACTCTAAATTTTGACTTATGTGGTCAAACAAACTATTTTCAACATCAAATTTGATGATTCTAATTTTTAAGTACTTGAAATAAATTTAATACGAATTTCATAGGGTTGTAAAAATTATATAGAAAGAATAATAATGACCAAGTATATTGAAAATCACCTGTATTACATTTAACTGGAATGTAGGGCTCTTTGACTGCAAAAGTCAAAGTTTACTCTTTTTTAAGCTAAGTGGTTTCATGGCACACATCAAAGCTATAAATTCAACCAGGTCAACGTTACTAACACGTCCGCTCCTATTAATCTGTCTGGGACACTGGGTTACATTACATTAACTTGTCATATTTGAATGTTGGTTATCTTAAGTTAGTTTATTTATAAGACTTTGATGGTTTTCTCTATGGAGTTATAATATAGATTACCAAAAGTTCGGTTACTTTTTCCCAAAATGGAGAAAATGTATGATAAGTTGACAATCTGTAGCATAGTGTGTGGAAACGACGCAACGTGCATATTAAAGTATCAAACTTATGAACATGTAGGAAAGTGGGACAGAAATTTGGTGTGCGAAGGTTGCACGAGAACTTATAAAGCTAGGGAATCCTGTTTTCATTGCTTTGGAAAGGGGACTAAGGAGCAAGAACAAGAGAGTATCGAGAGACTGCCTTACAACAATTACTTGGATTGGATGTGAAATAGTGAAGGGTCCTGATGATTTGAGATGCTCAGCTTGTGACATCTTGCTAAGTACTATTGAGCAATATGTGCATCCTGGAATGGAACTAGATGAAAGACTTTTAGCATGTTTGTGCATATATAACTACACTTTTGGTAGAGGTAAGTAGTGCCGTTATGATCCTGTTTATACTATTTTCTTGTTATTGTTATCGTATTAAAACCGTTTTCCTTATATATAGATTTGTTATATGTATTTTGCAGGCATGCAGAAACTAACTCAGCTTTCAGAGGGTGTAAGAGAATCACTCAGACGCCTTTCGAGTATAACATGGATGGCAGAGGAATTGTTGAAGGTTGCAGATTATTATATGCCCAATAAATGGG
Source organism: Erigeron breviscapus (assembly GCA_034093135.1). Taxonomy (NCBI): domain Eukaryota; kingdom Viridiplantae; phylum Streptophyta; class Magnoliopsida; order Asterales; family Asteraceae; genus Erigeron; species Erigeron breviscapus. The sequence goes on along the minus strand of CM067174.1, from coordinate 3,582,810 downwards.
TAAGTTCTCTTCCACTTTTATTCTATTTTAAGTTATTTCTACAGGTGGACTAGTTAACTCAACATGTTGTTTGATTAATAGCGAATATCTTGTGTCCACACACAAGTTTTGGAGGCAAATTACAGTAGTTGTGGAGCTGTAAATTGTCTCATCTACTACAGGGGACATCTTCTTAGCGGCTACTCAAACGGGTCTATCAAGGTACATAATATGGTAACTTATATATTGTACAAAAATAAACAAAAAAATACTTTCTTGATTAAATTATGGAGATGAAAAATGATAATAAGGTGACTTGTAGGTTTGGGACATCAAGGGGCAGACAACAACTCTTATATCAGATATAAAGGAGCACAAGAAGGCGGTAACATGTTTTGCACTTTATGAACCAGGGAATTGCCTTTTGAGCGGATCTGCAGACAAAACGATTAGGGTACTTATTAGCTCAAGTTAACTGCATATTACTGTGTTAGTTGAATCAAGGGCAAGTTTTGACATGAATTGTTTTCCTAAGTGTAGGTTTGGCAAATGTATGAAAGAAAATTGCAATGCGTTGAAGTAATAACAACCAAGGACGCTATTCAAAGTCTTGAGAGTTTCGGTGAAGTAATTTTTGCAGTTACCCACAACCATAAAATGAAGGTACCTAATTATAGTACTAACAGTAAAAGCAAATCTATTCGTGCCAAGAAACTGTTGACAATGCAAAAGTATGATATCATGCAGGTATTTGATTCATCAAGAAAGGTGAAGGATGTTCTAAATAACAAGAATGTTAAATGCATAAAAGCTAGTCAAGGGAAAGTTTACATAGGCTGCATGGACTCGAGCATACAGGTTGGCTTTGGTGTTGGTTTTCTTCCGAGAATGATCATACCAAACTTATAGTTTAAAGAGATTTAAGTTTATTAATCGGCTATTTTAGGAGCTAAGTATTGGGAACAACAAACAACAAGAAATCAAAGCAGCGTCCAAGAGTTGGAGAATGCAAAACAAGCCAATAAATTCAATAGCACTATACAAAGACTGGCTATTTAGTGCAAGTACATGTATCGATGGGTCAAGAATTAAGGTTTGAATGATGATCATAATATATGATTAAAAATAACATTATTATTGACCTTCACTAATTTAAAGTAATGCAGGATTGGAGAAAACAATGTAAGGCTCAAGTATCGATAGTACCAGAGAAAAGATCAAATGTTGTAGCAATAAGCATAGTTGAGGACTTTATATACTTAAACACCAGCTCTTCAGCAAGTAACTTAGAGGTGTGTCATGTACCCACTACGCCGTTACTCTTTGTTACGATTATATGTCTAATATATGCATGTGTGTATATTTATAACTAATGCATTCATAAGAAGCAGATTTGGTTGAGGGGGACATTGCATAAAGTTGGAAGATTATCAGCAGGCAGCAAGATAACAAGCATGCTTACAGCTAATGATATGATCTTATGTGGTACCGAATCAGGATTAATAAAGGTACATTTCTTTAAAATATTTTTATACAGTTTATTTGAAATTACAAACTTTGGTCAAGTTTCTATATATGTAACCAACATTTTTTTGTAACACTAAAACACCAAACTTGCATTAGGAGTATAATTAGCAAAATTCATGTTATTATATCCAATTAACTCTCTGTTTGTTTTATAGCTGTTATAATATTGCATTTTTACATTCCGTTTTCTATGATAAACAGGGTTGGATCCCTCTTTAGATGCATTAATTTTCGGGTTAACTTGGATTGCTTCACTATGATCGAGTATATATTATGGTGTAAATACACAAGAGGAATTCTGCTGCAGATAATGTACATGGGTTGCATACGACGATGGTAAATCTCACACATTTTATCTCCATTTCTCAACAGCTTGTGCAATATTAGACATGGAGAAATGAGTTCATGTATTTGAGTTGACAATTGGCGTCTTGTGGTTATGATAATGAGTTTTATACATGTATAGTTAAAAACTGGCTCTAGATATTTCAATAAAGTAAAGATCAAAATAGTTAATGCATGGTTTTCTTAACAGCAACTCTCCAACTTCTTATCTACATAAGATAGGAAGGACACAGTGGTCTCATATTCAAAATATTGGGACATCATCAACATTCAAAAGTAATCCTCTCTTAATCTCATTGAGACATTGGAGAGAAAACAATGAAAAGCCTCTGAAAAGGATCACACCTTTTATTATTCATGATGTGCAATCCACTGGCATTAAAAGTAGACACATCATAGATGACCCATTAGGGCCATCACCAACGTGAAACCCTCCCCATTGCACCCCTGATGTGAAAGGGCCGGTGTGAAGGGCGAGCAACATTTTCTTTTTCTTTTTTCCTAACTTCTATTTATGTGTATTTAATTTAAAAATATAGGGTTTATATAACTGAGTTTTAAAACTAAACATCGAGTTGTAGGTAAGTACGTAACAGGTGGTCCAGTATGAAAGTTTAGTGATATGAGGAGTTTTTGAGTTGAAGATGGTCTAAATGCAAAGAGGGGTTATCGTGTTTAAACCATTTCAATTTTTAAATTAAACCATTTGAACTTAAAAACACAACCACTTGAGATATATGAATTATGAAGTCTTAAGATATGAACATGCTCTTTTGGGTCATTGTGTGAGTCATTTACTTTTAATCGTTAATGGATGGCAGTATTTAATCTTTGATTGCCATTTGATGTCCTATGATTCAACGTACGGTTTTGCTACTAAGACCATTGTTAAGGAAAGGTGAAATAGATAGGTGAAGAGAAATGATAAGAAAATGAATGGATTAAAGGTAGGTGAAAGAAGAGGGCGAGAGGTCATAGAGGGTGATAAGTCATAGGGGGTGATCGGTGATGGGTGATCTACCTAACAGGCTCCGCCCTTAGTCACTATGGCTCCGCCATGGACTGACGGGATCCACCCTTGTCCACCGTGGCTCCGCCGTGGATTGACAGGCTCCGCACTTAACCGTCACTGTTGTGTACAAATGATCATTTAGTAATTTACATGTGAAAACAAAGATCTTACACATGTGTAAGTACACAAGTATGAGAAGAAAAAAAACGCGAAAATTAAAAACTCGTCAAAAGTATATTGAGTCAGATCTTTAATAAAAGATGACGAAATTTTAAGACAACCCATATTTTTTTTTTCCGTCTAACGATATACGGTTTGTGAGATAAAACATTTTAAATGATTTGGATGAATTTTCATTATTTTATTAAGAAAAGAAAATGTTTGGTCCAGAATGGTTTCCGCGTTCATTTTTTTATAAGACCATTGTTAAGGGGGAGGCGAAATAGATATGTGAAGATGCAACCGGAGAAGATCAATAGCTCGTCATTTAATAATAACACATTACATGATTCATCTTTTATGATACGTGTATTCCATATGCTAGACCACCCGCTCCGAGTATTAACATCTTTTTTTATATAAAAAAAATGAAAACAGCCAACGTACAAGAAATGATAATGGATATATTTCATGTATTTTGTTTTAATCATATAATCTAGTAAGTATGCTATTTAATCTGAGTAACTTTCCACATATTTGACACATCCTGCCGGATTAAGATTTTCTAAAGTTGTCCCAACTTGACGACTATTCAAGTTGGGAAGATCTTGACCCTTGGATTTTCATCAAGGGTCAAGATTTAAAGATAAGTTTTAAATCTTGACCCTTGAATGAAAATCAAGGGTCAAGATTAGTCAAGTTGGGATAACTTTAGGGGATCCCCTTCCCATCCTGCCACTTAACGTAATCTATTATTACATCTATATAACATACAATTATTATGCCGTGTATCGAACGGATTATAAAATAGTTAGCTTTTATATGTTTGGTATGTATTCCATTATCAAACATGGTCATTAGCAAGACTATCTATAAAATTACTTTGTACTTGTGATGTCAAATTCGTCTTCAATTCGTTTGGTGTCTGTTGTAATATTCGATCCACATCTTTCAAAAAAAAAATTAAATGACATTTGGTTCTGAAAGAGTACGTCTCCGTTTACATCCATACGAATAAAAGATCATATCTATATATGTCTCAAACAACAATCAGCGATGATACAACTTAAAATACCTAATATCGTCTTTCACAAGGTATGAAAGAGATGAGAATGTTTTAAGAGGACCTCTCACATAGTCACATATAAGACATCAACGTAACTGGATGGTTACATTGTACGCATTATGCAAGATAACACACTTAGCTTTTAATAAAGCAAAGATATTTAAACTCAAACATTTCAAAGAAATCGTATGAATACAGATTCTAGGATCAAAGATAGAGAACGAAAGAAGAATACAAAAACTGAAAAACTAGACTCATGCCCACAAAATCTATGGCGTGCATGCTCAAAAACGTTCAAACCTTCAACTTGCCTAGCTTTCTTGACTTCACATTCTTTTTAAAGATGAAAATAAACTCCGAACAGCACCATTGAAAATTTTATTAGGATAACTTATTAATTATAAGAGAGATGTATGTAATTAAACTTTAGACTCGACCTTTTTAGTTATCATAACATGCAACCAAGACAATTTTATTATGTATACTAGATTATGTCTCGTGTTAACACACAACACACTTTTAAGCCATAGTTAGTTAGTTATGATCTAAAATTAAGTTTTAAATTACAAAGAAAATATATCATCATTTGATATCCGAAAGTAATATTTTTACAAACATAATTAATTCATTTCTCATTTATTTACATGTTTTATTTTTTAAGGAAAAATAAATAACATCAAATAAAAAGTTAGAATTATAAAGTTTTAATTAGATGAGGATTGCAAATAATTAAGAAAAAGGGTTTAAAATATAAACTTCGAAGACTTTTATGTAATTATTATAAAATTATGCTGATGTGGATAACCTAATGCCCGCATAATGCAATGGGTAAAATTTTCATTGATGATGTCTGATGATCATATCTCATTCTTAATGTTGCAGATGGTTTAACAGTGGAAAAAGTTACATGACTTATGATATGTATCGTTTTAGAATAAAGATATTAAGTTATATCAATGAATTATAGAATACGCGGTTGATAACTATATTTTAAGACTTACATTATAAACAACTAGTAATACATTTTATGTATATTTTAAATTACAAAAAATCCAATTTCTTTTATTTGTATAACATTAATAATCAAAATTTTAAAATAAGATTTTAACCAAGATTTTAAGTTATTATATAAAAATTATTAACTTATAATTAACAATGTTAATAAATGATTAATTATAACCAACGGAATTGATGACTTATTTGTATAGTCTTAATACCTTGAGATCAACCTTTCGGGTTTGAAACTCACTTCTCATATCTATAAAGGTGGGATGGAGGGGGCCATTTGGTGAAAGTTTTAATTAACAACTAAGCATTTAAAGTACTTTAGGTCCAAGGGATTAAGGGTTTCTTTCTATGTAATTTCTTTTATATGCTCACATATTACATGTATACATGTAGATAATTACAAGGTAGCATGTTTGGATCAAGTGGTTAACAATTTTTCTTCTGAATACAGAGGTGAAGGGTTCGATCCTCAGTCTATGCAAAGGCTTGAGATCTTGTTTTATCATTTAGATAGAAAATAGAAGCGGCCTCCCTACCTTGGTAGAGATAAAAGTATTAGAATTCAAAACCCGTAGAAAACGACATTGTGTATTACTTACTTACTCTTTTATGCATACAGAAAGTACATATATACTCCGTAATGTCCTATGTATGAACAAATTAGACACATCAAAATCAACATGTGTATAAAAACATACCGAAAACCCCACAACAAGTGTATCGCGTGCGCTAGGTATTCTACGTACAACTTGCATCAAATGTATCCGAAAGTCTCCTTTAATTTGACAATTTGATTCATTGACGAGGCCTTCATTTCTTAGATACGAACTAAAGCCATTACGGTTTTCAGTTTAATTTCAAAAAGAGCTAAAAGCGACATTACCTTACATTTCTATATTCCCTTATAAAAGAAACTGACCCCCCTCCTTAAACTTTTAGAAACCTGATATATCTAATTTACCCTCCATCTTAATACATCCCTATTTCCATTTTATACACTGTGACTAAAATACAAAGTTTCAGACTTTGTTAAAATTCTCTTTGTTCGTCAAATAATTTTTTTGTTTGTTATTGTCAAAAACTATCATACAAATAAGTATTTGATTTGAATTAACATTGTCACAACACCTCGAACGTTGTCTATTTTTGCCGCTGCAACGCGCGGGCACCTATCTAGTTCTTATAAATAGGCAACTACCATGCATGGCATTTTATCCTATCAAACACTTATAACTATAAGCATACATAGGTCTCTAGCTAGCTTTTAGTAGAGTACATCGATTGATCGATCAATCAATCAATGGCAATGAAATTCATCATCCTTTTTGTCATTGTTTTAGCAGCAGCAGCAGCAACAGCACCACAATTAGCCGATGCTCAACTTTCAGGCCTCCTTGGTTTGATAAACATCAATGGAACCATATTTTGCTCTCTCAATGGCAATATCGTCCCCAATGCTGCAACCCCAACCATTCCTTTCGCAAGTAAGTTCCTTCCCTTTCCTTATTTAATTAACTAATTAACCTCGCTCGATTGAAGAACTCCTTATTAACCCATGCCGCCATTTAAAGGATGTCAAAAGAGATAATTACGTTATCTCTAGCAATAATGAACAAAATTGACAAGGATATATATAGCAACTTAATTAATATAACTCTTAATTTAATTCCTGCTTGTTGGGTGAACACTGAACAGATGCTCTAGTCCAAGTATCGTGTGGCGGAAATGTGATATCCTCTGCCATAACAAATTCAGCAGGAATATTCAGCATGGTTCTGGATCCGCTCCAATCTCTTCTGGGCGGCCTTCTATCATCGTGCAATGTAGTCGTCGCTACACCACTCGCGACTTGTAATGCAAGCCTACCCGCTGTTGGTGTTCTCCAGTCCCCGCTACAATTAGTCGGGACCACCCTTCGTGGCCTTTTGAGGATTGTGAATTTAGTTCCCACGGTTTTTCAACTTATCGGGGCCTGATCGATCCATATATTATTTATGATTCCAGCAAGCATGCTGCATACATAACTAAAGTTAATTAAAGAGTACAATGTATAGTACTATAGTAGTCTCATATACTCTATAATAATGTTTTTAATAAAGGAAGATATTGATAATTGTTGTTTATATCTATCCATTTCCAAGGTTTGGTTTGTAACTATACTTGTACTTGTTTCTATTTAAATTGTAACTAATTAAGTTTCAATATTACTCTATGAAGTTTGTCCCTCTCCAGATGTCTATTCCGGCCATATTCATATTAGACTATGAGAAAGTCACCCGCACAATGCGACAAAAATTAATTTTAACGAAAAAAATCTGATAACACGTTTATGAGATATAATTTATAATAAATAGTAGTTTGTTAAGTTTTTATATGATAGATTATATGATAAAATATAAATTTTTGGTGAATAGCAAAATTATAGTATAGTAAATATCAGTAATCAATAATAAAAATAATTAATATTAAATATTTTACAAAGTTTATAAAAAATAAAAAATAAACACTGCTCTCTCCAGAGTCCAGAGATATGTAAGTTAATATGTTTTAGCCCATTGTTACAATACAAGTAATGGACCAAAAGCCCATTAGGTTCAGTGCTTCACATTGATTTATATTGATGCAATACTGAACAATAAAATTATGAGCCAATACTTTTGGGATTAAAAGATATACTTATTTGTATCAATATTACTAAAATGCGTAACACTATGAGAAGTTCTAGTGTTACAAGCTTACAACCCTCTTTTACAGTTAGAAAAACAATCATTTATATGATTATATCTATACTAGTTTTCTGTTCTAGTAATTAGTCATATGTTTCAAGTTTAAAGTCACCTCCTTTTTCGAATTGGAAAGGAGAGATATTACAGCTATTTTCGTATAAGAAAAATACAATTTGGTTTCTCTTAAAACTACTACTATTTTTCATTAATGGGTTTTTTTTGTGTGTTTCAAAACCATTATGCATATTATATTATCAATTTAATATCTATACTCTCTTATAAAAAAAATAACACTCTCTCTCCTAAATGTTGAAAATGTAATCTGCAAATGTACGAAATTCCCCCTCGTCTATTTCAATTCAAATCTATACTTATTTATTTTATTATTACCTATTACACATGAGGATTTATCTAAAATACTCTCCCCACAAAAAAAAAACTCTCATTTTCATTTGCAGTCATTTACACACACAAAATTTTCTCTCAATATCTCTCTCTCTTTCTGTTAACAGTATCCGCCGCAACGCGCGGGTACCATGCTATATTTTATAATCTCTGTGGACATTTGTAAGTTGTTATTATCAAAAGATTTAAATATTACATTTTATAATGAAAAGATGTCAATATTAATTTTGTATTGTCACATACAAATCTCTTATGTGAAAAGGTGTATCAATGATGGTAAAGTTTATATGTTATTTTAGGAAGCAGACACTTGTTTTGAAACAAAATGAAATAAAAATATAAGCATTTATTTTAAACGGGATATGATTTATAAGCTTACGTTTTTACTTTAAAAAATACGTATTTATTTTATTATTACCTATTACACATGAGGATTTATCTAAAATACTCTCCCCACAAAAAAAAAACTCTCATTTTCATTTGCAGTCATTTACACACACAAAATTTTCTCTCAATATCTCTCTCTCTTTCTGTTAACAGTATCCGCCGCAACGCGCGGGTACCATGCTATATTTTATAATCTCTGTGGACATTTGTAAGTTGTTATTATCAAAAGATTTAAATATTACATTTTATAATGAAAAGATGTCAATATTAATTTTGTATTGTCACATACAAATCTCTTATGTGAAAAGGTGTATCAATGATGGTAAAGTTTATATGTTATTTTAGGAAGCAGACGCTTGTTTTGAAACAAACTAAAATAACAATATAAACAGTTATTTTAAAACGACATATGATTAAATGCTCACATTTTACTTTTAAAAATCCGTATTTACATTTTGATGCTGAGTCATATAATATAATTCATATTTTTCTTTACGGCTATTTGACATAATATGCTTTTCACCCACAAAGTGAATAGTCTGAATTGTCAATATGAAAAACGACGAATCATGCAATACTTTTGAGGATCATGATTCATAAATGTTTCTCCTCCTCGGAGTCAAGTGGGGTGAGCCTATACTTTCCCAACCATACATTCATACTCATATCCTTGGTCCACTTTTCTATTAAGGGACTGACACATTCAATTACTTTGTTAAAGGGTTAAACATGCATGTGTTGCATTTTATAGGGACCATTTGTATTACTCTTCTTTTCTAAGTTTCTTCTCTTTAACTTTTTTACATACTAGTCCCTGCACAAAATTTCATAGCATCTAATGCAGATGTTACTTTGTCTTCAAAAAAGTGATATTTGAGTGTTTTATATCTAAAATTTATTACAAAATCTTACTTATTGTTTTTGACGTATATCAAACACTTGAATGCTAAAAGAAATTAAATAAAGTCATAAGACGAGCTTCAAGGTTTAACCAGGAGTGGAATGACTGGAGATGCTTTAGAGTCGTGTAAATTCATAGTATTTGTTTTTTTTGTCTCTTTTATCTTTTACAAAAACTTCACTTGTAATTCTTGTTGTTGTTGAATGAAATTTGCCAAAAAAAGTATGTAGACGGCGACTAGCATTAGCGGCGACCCACTTTTCCGGCGACCCACTTTTCCGGCGACCCACTTTTCCGGCGACATTTTCCGGCGACCACTTTTCCGGCGACCCACTTTTCCGGCGACCCACTTTTCCGGCGACCCACTTTTCCGGCGACCCACTTTTCCGGCGACCCACTTTTCCGGCGACCCACTTTTCCGGCGACCACTTTTCCGGCGACCCACTTTTCCGGCGACCCACTTTTCCGGCGACCCACTTTTCCGGCGACCCACTTTTCCGGCGACCACTTTTCCGGCGACCCACTTTTCCGGCGACCCACTTTTCCGGCGACCCACTTTTCCGGCGACCCACTTTTCCGACGTTTTCTTTGGCGACATTTTCCGGCGACATTTTCCGGCGACATTTTCCGGCGACATTTTCCGGCGACATTTTCCGGCGACACTTTTCCGGCGACACTTTTCCGGCGACACTTTTCCGGCGACACTTTTCCGGCGACACTTTTCCGGCGACACTTTTCCGGCGACACTTTTCCGGCGACACTTTTCCGGCGACACTTTTCCGGCGACACTTTTCCGGCGACACTTTTCCGGCGACACTTTTCCGGCGACACTTTTCCGGCGACACTTTTCCGGCGACACTTTTCCGGCGACACTTTTCCGGCGACACTTTTCCGGCGACACTTTTCCGGCGACACTTTTCCGGCGACACTTTTCCGGCGACACTTTTCCGGCGACACTTTTCCGGCGACACTTTTCCGGCGACACTTTTCCGGCGACACTTTTCCGGCGACACTTTTCCGGCGACACTTTTCCGGCGACACTTTTCCGGCGACACTTTTCCGGCGACACTTTTCCGGCGACACTTTTCCGGCGACACTTTTCCGGCGACACTTTTCCGGCGACACTTTTCCGGCGACACTTTTCCGGCGACACTTTTCCGGCGACACTTTTCCGGCGACACTTTTCCGGCGACACTTTTCCGGCGACACTTTTCCGGCGACACTTTTCCGGCGACACTTTTCCGGCGACACTTTTCCGGCGACACTTTTCCGGCGACACTTTTCCGGCGACACTTTTCCGGCGACACTTTTCCGGCGACACTTTTCCGGCGACACTTTTCCGGCGACACTTTTCCGGCGACACTTTTCCGGCGACACTTTTCCGGCGACACTTTTCCGGCGACACTTTTCCGGCGACACTTTTCCGGCGACACTTTTCCGGCGACACTTTTCCGGCGACACTTTTCCGGCGACACTTTTCCGGCGACACTTTTCCGGCGACACTTTTCCGGCGACACTTTTCCGGCGACACTTTTCCGGCGACACTTTTCCGGCGACACTTTTCCGGCGACACTTTTCCGGCGACACTTTTCCGGCGACACTTTTCCGGCGACACTTTTCCGGCGACACTTTTCCGGCGACACTTTTCCGGCGACACTTTTCCGGCGACACTTTTCCGGCGACACTTTTCCGGCGACACTTTTCCGGCGACACTTTTCCGGCGACACTTTTCCGGCGACACTTTTCCGGCGACACTTTTCCGGCGACACTTTTCCGGCGACACTTTTCCGGCGACACTTTTCCGGCGACACTTTTCCGGCGACACTTTTCCGGCGACACTTTTCCGGCGACACTTTTCCGGCGACACTTTTCCGGCGACACTTTTCCGGCGACACTTTTCCGGCGACACTTTTCCGGCGACACTTTTCCGGCGACACTTTTCCGGCGACACTTTTCCGGCGACACTTTTCCGGCGACACTTTTCCGGCGACACTTTTCCGGCGACACTTTTCCGGCGACACTTTTCCGGCGACACTTTTCCGGCGACCCACTTTTCCGGACGAAGTTTTCGGCGACTAGCATTAGCGGCGACATTTCCGGCGACCCACTTTTCCGGCGACCCACTTTTCCGACGTTTTCTTTGTATGTTTAACAAGACTCATTTATTTTTATATTGTTGTTATTATTTTTAATATATGTTATTATTAGTTATAAAAATGTTATATTATTATATTTAGAAATTTTACGTTATGTATATTATTGATTTAAAGATATATATATATATATATATATATATATATATATATATATATATATATATATATATATATATATATATATATATATATATATATATATATATATATATATATATATATATATATATATATATATATATATATATATATATATATATATATATATATATATATATATATATATATATATATATATATATATATATATATATATATATATATATATATATATATATATATATATATATATATATATATATATATATATATATATATATATATATATATATATATATATATATATATATATATATATATATATATATATATATATATATATATATATATATATATATATATATATATATATATATATATATATATATATATATATATATATATATATATATATATATATATATATATATATATATATATATATATATATATATATATATATATATATATATATATATATATATATATATATATATATATATATATATATATATATATATATATATATATATATATATATATATATATATATATATATATATATATATATATATATATATATATATATATATATATATATATATATATATATATATATATATATATATATATATATATATATATATATATATATATATATATATATATATATATATATATATATATATATATATATATATATATATATATATATATATATATATATATATATATATATATATATATATATATATATATATATATATATATATATATATATATATATATATATATATATATATATATATATATATATATATATATATATATATATATATATATATATATATATATATATATATATATATATATATATATATATATATATATATATATATATATATATATATATATATATATATATATATATATATATATATATATATATATATATATATATATATATATATATATATATATATATATATATATATATATATATATATATATATATATATATATATATATATATATATATATATATATATATATATATATATATATATATATATATATATATATATATATATATATATATATATATATATATATATATATATATATATATATATATATATATATATATATATATATATATATATATATTAAATATATACTTATATATATATATATATATATAATATATATATATATATATATATATATATATATATATATATATGTATATATATATATATATATATATATATATATTTATGTATATATATTTATTCTATATTTTTGCTTTGTAGGGAATAGCTCAGGGAGAGCTGCCGCTGCTAACAAGGAACTAGAGCGGGAGTTTCAGAAGACTGGACGACTTATAGCTCTTAGACTAGACCCCACCAATAGCAGGTGGCAGACTATCGGTGACACCTCCAAATGGTACAAGAGCTATTTGGGGACATATGTCGCTACCGTCCCGCATACTTACGACTCGTGGGATCAGGTGCCCGCACACATCAGGGATGGACTTATTCCCTGGCTCCAGGTTTAAAACATTTTATTTTATAATTTAAATACGTCATTACAAAATTAGGGTAGATGCTGACTATTACTACAAAATTGCAGAGACGGTTCTACTTGGACCCGTATCTAAATTACGACAACGGTCACCCCTTACGGGTCGCTGTTGAAAACATGATTCGTCAAGATGCCCAAAAGAACTACAGGGATAAAAAAGCAAAATTCAAGGGGAAATGGTTTAGCGACAGAGGTGGGTTAGATAGACTCGGGGAATTCGAAGGTGTTCCGCCGCATGGAATGCCTCAAGATGTCTGGAGGGATCTACTGCATTTCTGGACCAGGGAACACCGGATGCTTGTTGCCCAAAGAAACGCGACTAACAGGCATGGACAAGATAATCTTGTCAGTACTCACGGTCGCCAGTCATATGCTCAGCGTGAATATGAATACGCTGTAAGTTATTATTTTTACGGTTTATTAATAAATATGTATATATATATATATAGAGAGAGAGATACACATACATATATATAACTTTTATTAATGTATATACAGCGTAGTAATCAGGGGCAACGGGAGCCCCCGCCTGAGTTCTTTTTGCGGGCCCACACATTACACGATGGGACGGTGCAGGCAAGAGTTCCTCCCATTTATGTAAGTTCTTGTAACTAACTTAAGTTTGTATTTTTTGTAAATTTTTATTAATTAAAACTAACTTTTTTATTTGTTTATGATTTAATGTGGTACAGGACCGGCTTGTTGAATCCCACCAGGCACTTTCCCAACAGCCCAACACCCCGCCGAGTCAGACATTTTTGGAAGCTTTGGGGATCCGGTCGGGACATACCCGCGGGGTTGGGCGTTTGGTTAGAGGAACACGAGGACTGAATGTCGACCTCCCGCCTATTGTTGACCCTCCTTTGGAGGCCCCAGCTCAGGAGCCGTGGTTTAACGTGGATCAATTCTTCAACCCTCCGAGCCCTTGGGACATCGCCGGGTCTAGTTCCGCCTCATTACCCACACATCGCTTGGATAGTGATAGTGATAGTGATTAGTTTGTAATTTTTATGAACCTCTTTATTTTGAAGTTTTCTATGTATTATGTACATTATGTCTTTATTTTGATTATGTATTATTTTAATTAAAGTTTATATCGGTTAAATAAGATAATAAATAATAAACCGGAAGGTGACGTCAAGGTGGGGCTTCAAGCAATAAAAATAAAAAATTTGTTTTTTTAAGATAATAAATTTTAAAAGAGAAAAATGAAAAATATGCGAAAATTATGATTGGTAGTGATAATTTTATCTAACTAGAAATGAGAAATAAATAACGTGGTGTAGATTTGACGATGATATACGAGAAAAAAAAATTAAGTTGGATAAGGCTTTAAAATTACATTATTACCAAAATAAGTTTAATTTCTCAATATTATTATGGCCAAATGAATCAAGTTTTTTAATGCCATAACATAATATGAGTTTATTAGTTTAAAGTAAACAATTTAATCAAGTAATTCTATCAATTTTTTTTTTATTAAATGATATTTATCTAATGAAAGAGCATTAAAATGATTAACCAACAAACCACCTTGATAGTGGTTATCACCATGGTCTTCTTCTATATTTAGGCCTCCCCGTTCAATTCATGAGAACAAATCACACACCATTATGTCTTTATTTTGATTATGTATTATTTTAATTAAAGTTTATATCGGTTAAATAAGATAATAAATAATGATAAAATTTATATTATTGGAAAACAAATATTTATGTATAAAAACAAAAAATATAACAAAATATTTATTATTGTAATGAATTTAATCATCTATAACAATAGGAGGCCCAGGTGGTATTCTTGGGCAGTTTGCATACATCCATTCTTGAAACGCTTGTTCTCGATGTGCGTACAATGATGCCACTGCACGTGCAGGCGGGGTTGCGTAGTATGACCATTCTGGATTCTTGTAAGCCATTGGGTACTCACCTGTTAATTCCACTGCAACAAAATGACTCTCCTCATTTACGAGAGCAATAGTTATCGGTTGAGCCAACATTAATTGATCCAATCCATGATGCATCGGGAATACTGTTCGGGCGTCACGTAAACTGATGCAGTTGATTATTATACCTAGCTTATTGGCCAGGAGGATATGGAAAAACACTTTACTCATCCAATGGTCCTTGGGACGCCATTTTTTATAATAAGAGGTTTGCAACGCCTCTAATATGCGTTTGCCCTCGGGCCCATACATTCGCATGTACCCTTCGCGGTCAGATTCAAACTCCTCTAGCATTTGCGTACGAACCCACTCCGAACCGTAATCCTCATCTAGCCCCAAAGCTACCGCGGTAGCTCGAAATCCACAACTACCATCCCCTGTGACATTCTGTGCGCCGACAACGTAAGGTCGAATGTACGTTGGCAGCTCTTCTAGTACCCATGCGATGTTTCGGGACAGTCTGGCGTTAAGCGGTTCCGCAATATACCCAACCCAACTGGTGTCTGACTTTGCCTCTGAATCTGGCTCTGACTTTGACTTGGCATATGGCTGCTCAGATTGGACCGCATATGATTGGGATGGTTCCCCCCAGCCATATAAATTTTGGACCCCATAGGATTGGGACGGGTCCCCGAATGTATATATATTCTCAAGACCAGGATATGGGAAGAGGTTTCCGAAAAAGTCTAGATTATCCTTTACCCATTCGGATTGGGTCGTCTCCCCGAATAAGTTCTGTGTCTCGGGGATACGACATGATTGGGACGGCTCGTACATACTGTGTCGCGCACCCTGCGGGTCATCATACCGTGATTTGGTGGGCGCGTACTCACTTTGTCTGGCGGGCTGCACAGGTGGCGGGCTATTCAGATCTGGCACCTCTTCAGTCCTTGGGCGACTGGACTTAGATTTCCGAAGCCCAGGTGGCTTTTTGTTAAGATCGGGCACCTAGACCAATAAAATAAAACAATTACTTAAAATCAATTAGTTTTATAAATTTTATTAAATCACTAATTAAGCTTATGATGTGTTTGGTCTACCTTTGGCGGCTTTTGTTTCGACCCGACCGGTCTTCCACGTGTGCTCTTCTGAACAATGGGATCTTTCACCTGTGACTTACCCGGCTTAAACATATCCTTTATCTTAGACAACCAATGTTTCCGTTGGGCCTTGGGTTGCTCCACCAAGAAAGTTGTAAGATCACCTACGACTTCATGGACATCTTCTACATCGTCTTCCTCTTTTAGACATGTCGATGGTGTTAAGTCAAGCTTTCTCCAAAACGGGTCTATTACATGCGGCTGAATACGAGTCTCTGCATTTTTATATATCAATAAGTATACGACATTATGTTGGTATGATTAAAAAAATATATATTAAAACATACTAACCACGGTGCATGTACTCGGCAATCTTGCAGGCACATGGTAGCCCACAACTATACCGAACCTTGCACCCGCATTTTTTCACATTTTTTTTCAATTGTTTCTCTAAGCGAATGATTTCATCAACCATGATGTCCAAAGCTTTATGTGAAACCGTTCCCAGCAGGGCCTTCATACAGTTGTAGTTATGTTTACCCAGGCGGGTTCCCTTGCTATACCCCAGTTGGCCCCTTATTTCAGTTTCTTGACCGATAATGACAGAATCAACACATTGCAGGATTCTAGTAAATGTACATTTCCCCTTCAGCTCTTCCTTCAGATGGTGGTGCTCGGCCTCGACTCTGTTTGTGGTGTGGTTCTGATAGTTGAGATGTTCATCCACCCAACATGACACAAAATGCTCTCGGTACGGGGACAACCAATTATCGTTGAGGTACTTGTAGACACCTGGATAAGCTCCCAATTTTTTCTTTAACTCCTTCTCGTATGCTTTAAACTCGTCAAGAGTCCGAGATTCATAGACTCTTTTCCACCACACGTTAAGCATAAAGATGTTAACATCTTTCTTCACCCGCAATGCCGGTTCGCAGTGTTTGGTTATGTTTTGCCATATGTGGTACCTACACAACAGGTGTTTCGCTTGCGGCATAACAACCTTCAATGCTCTCATCAGGGCCAGCTCCCTGTCAGTTAAAACCACACGAACAGTTAAGCCTTCAACAAGGGTGGACTTCAGACATTGTAACACCCATTTATAATTCGCCTCCTGCTCGTTTACGATAAAAGCATATGCTAAACTGAAGGTCCGGCCCGTTGAAGTGACGCCGACAATCTCAACAAGCGGCATGTTGTACACGTTGGTCTTGTACGTGGAGTCTATTTCAATAACCCAGGGAAATGCGCGCCATAGGGTCATTGATGTTGGATGCATGAAAAAGAGATTCTCCAACCGTCCATTTTTACTATTTGTAGTAAACTGGTAAAAGTAATTTTTCTCTTGCATCAGTGAGAACATAACCTGCGACAGGTGAACAAGATATAGTAAATATGTCACTTCCAACAACGGAGTACGTAATCACTAATATGATGTTTGTACCTGCATTGGAGTATGTCCTGCATGGCCCGCCCTCCGTCTCGATTTCAGAAAGTTGGTAATGTCTCCTCTTCGAGTCAGGTTTCCTGGAAATTCATTTTTCAGGTTAACCAGGATCTGGCGTGGGAACATACCGCGATCAGATAGGTTTCCCACATATTGCTTTTCTTCTTCCGTCATCCGTCTCGCGTATGCATTCCCCTGCAGATCGGTAGCTGGATCATGATTGTGTTTCCAGTCCTTGACAGTTACCCTCCAACCACCATCATACCCGGGGCGGCCTTCCAAATTAAAGGGACACCCTATCTTGTTGGACCGTTTGGGTGGCCCAGTTAACCTTTTATCGCGTGGTCCACCGTGGTGACATATTAGTGTCACCTTATTGACCACCTTTAACGAGTTTTTGTTCGACCTCCGTGTGACTAGAACATAACCCAACTCCAGTGCTGTTCTTTTAGCCCACTCCGTCAATTCTTCGACGGAATCAAACACCTCCTCGGTTTCTAAGTCTCCAGGTTCGCAGTCAAATTGACCTTCTGCATCAGGTGACTCAAACTCATCATCGGGCACTTCAATACGTACGTTTTCTGGGTCTGCCCAAATAGCCTCAAAACTATCCATCTTAAACAAAAATGCGAAAAGAAAATTGTGATTCTGTTTGTTATCGAAATGAAGAAAGAAAATAGAACATGTACTTTGAATGCCAAACGAAATACGGATTATATAAGCCAATTTATATAATTGTAAAATTGTGATTCATTGCTTGGGTCGAGTGAGTAAAGATTTGAAATCGAAATGAAGAAAGAAAATAGAACATGTACTTTGAATGCCAAACGAAATACGGATTTATATGATCGGCAGTCATGGGTCCAAGGATGACGAGGTGCCACGTGGCACGTATTAGCGGCGACGTCGCCGCTAATACGTGATACGTGGCACCTCGTGTTCAGTAATGCTGTCAAGACTGAACCGAGGTGCCACGTGGCACGTATTAGCGGCGACGTCGCCGCTAATACGTGATACGTGGCACCTCGTGTTCAGTAATGCTGTCAAGATTGTCGAGGTGCCACGTGGCACGTATTAGCGGCGACGTCGCCGCTAATACGTGTTACGTGGTACCTCGGGAACGTGCTTCGTCAGTCATGGTTCCAAAGTTTGTCGGGTCCCACCATTAGCGGCGACGTCGCCGCTAATACCCTGGTGGGGTTGCCCTTTTACTGGTGGGGTTACCCTGTGCCTTCTTAATATATAAAGATCTTCCATAATAATGAACAAAACGGAGCAATAAATATATATATAAGTTATAATTTATAGCTTGTGTTTTAAATCACAAGTAAAGATGTAATTAATGTTGTATATTTTAGAAAAATCTTAATACATTTTCAGCTTTCTAACAAAATGTTGGTGCATTAAATGTTGATATGTTTATTTTCATAGCACAAGTTAAAGCTTTCATATACTTATACTTAATTATGTTGATAATCAATGTCGTTGGACCGATCAAAAATATAAACTAAATACCTATAACTAGTATGGGTAAGTCGAGTATCGTATCCTCAGGGAATCATGGGAAAATGTTAAACAATTTACAAAGTTGATTAAACTAGACATAAACTTAAAATTGATTTGATTGATTGGTTTGATTAACTCAAAAATTAATTAAGAACTTAACAATATAATTCAATAAAATGAAAGTAGATCATTCTCATGCTCTCAATTATGCTTTCAAATATGTAACCTAACCTATATTCGTTGGAAATCACATAGACATGATTCGTTATAATGTTTGGATTGGATGAACTTAAGAACTAAATTAATCGGTTGTGATGATTCACGATAACGAAAACCGGGGAATTGACACAACTAGATTTTCAGTTCATTAAAGTAAAATTACAAGTTCATGAGAGATTCATTCAATAATCAATGATCAATTGACAAGTTAAAATCAATAGATAGATGAATTTCATTCAAAGTCATAAACAAGTAATCATTCAAACAATCCAAACAACATTAGATGTAAAAGACTAATTAGGAATTAAACATATAATCCAACATGAATATGAGAAAGGTTGAACATAAATGGCTTACATAATTGTTCACATGAGAATGATCAAAAGAAAATTAGCCTAAAATCTTCATTATTGATTCTTCAATTAAGGCTTGAATCTCCATGAAATTATGAATTGATAGTGATATTGGGGTGTTGAGAGGATGAAAAACTGCTCCAGGTGTGTGAAAAATATGAAGGATAACTTCCAAGTTCGTGTTTGAAAGTAATATAAACTAAAAAATAATTAAATCCATAAAATTCAGATTTTTGCACAGGTGCCACCGTTTCGCACTGTGGTTCTGGGCGTCCTTCACTGTGCCCCAGAAATGGCAATTTTCCAGATTTTTGCTTTGACCTTTCTTGACTCGCTCCTTCATCCAATTAGCTCCATTTTGCTACTTATGACCTGAAATCACTCAACAAACATAAAACCGCCCTAATCATCTATTAACAAGCACCAAAACATGTCAATTTTATATCTTAAAGTTAGACGATTTAGGCGTTTATCAGTTGATAATGTGAAAAGTAAAAGAATAACAGGTTTAATATAATCAAATGGGTATCCATGAGCGCAAAATTCCAGAATGCGAAGCTTTGACTTGATCTTTAGGCCCTTCTTCATCAGGCTCAAAAACATTTGAAAATTTATTAACTCGCAATGCTTGTATCAAATGTTTAACGCTTTCATTTTTATAGATAGAGGTCAAGCGATCCTTACTTCTTCTAAAGGCCGGGATTTTTTTTTATAACTTTAGGTAGAATTAGAAACAGTCTCTCTACTTTAGGTAGTGTAAAGATTGTTTAGATAGCAGCCTAAACAAAGTATCTTCTCATTACTCATAAGAGCGTTTGTAGTGGTGATAGTGTGGACGACGTCACTGCAGACAAATTGGTTACAAGATCTCACCCACTAGATAACTAGCTACTATCTTATAATTAAGAAGTGATGGTGAATTGTAAGTAAACTGTAAACTTTTAATAAAAATTAGACATCCGTTATGCAAAATATTTAGGGTATAAATGTACTCATATATTCTTTTTGATGCATATTAGCCATTACACAAAACAAAAACACAAAAGTTATCGGCTGGTTATAACATGATAAGCAAGTAACTTGTCGAAAATAAATAGATGTTAAAGGGGTGTAATGATAAAAGGATGATACGAAGTAATATAATGACGAATTTCAGGATTATTAGTTTATTAATATTACGAGTAATATATTAATTACTAGATTTTGGTCCCGTGTTAACACACGGGTTCCATTAAGTTTTTACTAAAAAATTGTCTATATGAATCAAAGAGAAGATGGAAGCAGACATATTGAATGTCAACTACATCTATTTCATTGCATTAAAACTAACAGCAAAAAAAAGAGAGTAATAGATCAGTGGTTGGAGTCCTTGTCTCTGGAAACAGAGGTCATGGGTTCGATCCTCATGCCTAGCAAGACTGGAGGTCATTTTCTACCTTTGGTAGAACCTGGAAGCAGCCTCTCTACCTTTGGTAAGGGTAAAACTGTCTACATATCAACCTCTCACATACACCGTCGAAGACGGTATTGGGACCCAAAATCCGTGAAAGACGGCATTGGGAGTTACTTTACTTACTAATAGCATGTCTTAAAAATCCAAAGTTTCAGTTTTATTATGCAAAACACTAACAATAGGTCTTAAATGCACCTCCACCAATTTTAGATTTTTGATTCCAAAATGATCATCCGCTACAATTTGTTTATAATTGTTTTCAAATCTGAGGAGGAGGTTGCATAACATGATTCATTTGCATGTGAGACGATTAACATGATTTTGAATGTAGAATAGGGAGTTAACAATTTTATGTCAGGGAATGGATTTTGAATATGTTTTAGATTTAGAGGGATCTGAAATTAAATAAGAAGGAGCTATTTGTAAATAAAAGTTAAGTTTATAGGCTGAATTGCATTTAGGTGCACGTAGGTGATTGGAAAAAAACATGGGTTCTTTTAATAGATAGGTAAACTAGGCTTTTGGCCCGTGCGTTGCACGAGCTAAGCTAAATTTATAACTAATAATTCAACAAAAGCTCAATATAAAAGAGAACCTTCGGTAGACAACGAACATAAATTTTTGTAATCTTAAACATATAACCCACGACAATTCTGGTAATGGTTACTACAACTTTTAGTAAAAGCAGCTAGTTACACCTACACACCATATTTTTACAAGAATATTCACGTTCGCAAGTAAGACGTACCTTATCATGTGTATATAAAAAAGATGTATCATGTATTTATGAATCTTTAATGTTAATAGGATATGAATTATATGTACAATGTAACATTGAGCATTAGCTCAATGGTTGAAAAGACATTCTCCTATTCAAAAGGTTTTGTGTTCAAGCCTTGGATGGACATAAAAAGTCCTTCTATGAGGACTTGGCTTGGGTATACTTGGGTTCAAATCTGAGGGCAGGGTTTACCCCTATTAATCGTCGTGCCTTCGGGTAGATTAGTAGGGGGTTTTCCCCTCATCGGGTATTTGAAATGGGCATTTCTACTTCGAGAGAGCTTTCTAACACGAACCCGGTTAAGACAACGTATGTCAGACCTTCCGATGTCGAATCGCGACACGAAGTTTCAAGCGAAATACACCTTTAAAAAAAATGTATTTATAAATCCTTACTTAAAAAGTTACAAATTAAAATCTTTTTTTAAAATAACCCACCTTGCTTGAAATATGACATTTGTGTTGACAACATACATAGTTAGCGATCTATATAATCTTTGTATGAAATTAAAACCTTCAATCTTTGTATATTTTTTACTCTAGAAATTCTTCAAATATAAATTAATTTGGACCAAACTCTATCCCTAACTTTTGTTGATACTAATTACGTTCAAATCAAGTCACAATGCAAACACATTTTGTCCAGATATACTTAAATATATTTGAATGTTGAACAATGAACATAAAACTATTAGAATAAATAATCTAACTTTTTAAATAAATTGTTTAGAATGTTGTATAAAAATAAAATACAGCTTTGGCAACATCATACATTTTTCATTGTTAGCTTAATTTCTTAAGTATGGCCGTATAAATAGTTAAATACAGCCGATTCATAAGTCAATGATAGACCTTGCCAATTTTATCCACAAACGCAGCTAGGATTCTATTATATGACTTGTTATATATGTACGAAGACATGCTTGGATATAAGTAAGAGCAAACATAATATTAAAATAATTAAGATATGAAGCCTGATATTCGATCGATGGTGTAGCTTAATTTGAGATTTTTATATAGGGGTTAATTAAATGTTTAGAAGGGATGGCCGACCACTTTGATTAGCTATTTATTTTTTCGTTTTGAACAAATAAGCAACACTAATATGTAGATAGAGTGGCAAGAGTGTACTAATTAATGTACAATAGCTTTGCGGGTTCGAGTCTTAATTTTAGAGGTTTTTTTAATTTATTATGTAATAGAGATGATATATCAAAACAAGTGCATAAGTGATAGCTTAGACTACTCCAGTCTTCCCATTCATTCCCATCCTTCTTCTCCCTAAGAATTGAACGAACCAAGTTCACCTATTCGAGAGTGAGGAAGAAAAACCAACAAGAAACTTCCCACTTTTGATGTCCTGCGATTCTGCTAGTTTAGAAACTAAGGAGAAGGACAGGGGGCGCTAGGTCAGAAAAGCGAGAACTCTAAATTCTAAGAAAGAAGTCTGAAAAGGCAATATAGTTAGAAAAAAGGTAAAAGAATCGAACACAACATACATATATATTAACAAAGCATGAAAAGCTAGAAATCATAACCTCAATCAGAAGAAGTTCCCCACTAACTAATACCCTTTTTACATCAAGATATACCCTTCGTCCCTACCTACCAAATTTAGATCGTTTGACAAGCCAATCCGCTACCAACACTACTTGCTAAATCATTCCCTCAAACTTACATATGTATGTATGTATGTATAAATTAAAAAAGTTGGTCATTTTTTAATTTTTATAACATATTCAGACACAAACAATGATAAAGTAAGTAAAGTTTACTAGTTTAGCAACGCAGCACCGGCTAAATACTGATCGGCAATGGGTATACGGAAGATAAAAATAAAATGAAAATAGAAATCGAAAGGTAATAATTACCCATTCTATAACTTACCTTCTGTTGTCCGCCCATGAGGCTGTAAAAAAAGAGGGAAAGGTGTTGGCTATCTAGCGGGGGAGTTGTGTCATTCGTCTGCCGCAAGGTCAAAATAAGCTCTGGTTTATTTATTTAAGTATTTTGGTAAAATAGGAATTATCACATGCTCTTACAATTATATTAACAAAAAAATGATTTTTTTTATAGAACGGCAATATATTAAATAAAATGCGGTATCTAGCAAAACACCAGACACCATATAGAGTACAACGGAACATAAACAATTACAACTACACAACCTAATATAACATCAATACTCGAAAACTAGACTCTTCTAACAAAAAGAAAACAAAAAAAATGATTATGTTTTATAAAAATATACAAATTCATAATAACCTTTTAAATCATGAAAATTATGTTTATCACAATTTTTTTATTTAAAAGCACAATATAAACTGTAATGTTTTCTCAATATTTTTTTGTAAAAGTGGGCAAAAACCGGACTTGACCCAAACTGCCCCGAACTTAAAACCTGAACCGTTTTTTGTTCAATGAAACAAAACCAAATTTGGTCCAACCCGAATCATTAGAACCCGATTTTGGGTCAAACATGGACCCGTTCTTAACATGGTCTTTTTACCAACAACCGACCCCGGCCTGATTTCAACCCGTTTTTGAATGATCATATAGCACATTCTCAAACGTTAATATATATAACCGATGCTACTTGTCAATTTATAATTTATTCAATCAGTTTCTGAATTCTCACTCATTAATGAACAAGAGAATTCTTGGTTTCGTGAAGAGCCATGTACCAAGATAAATGAACCAACCAGAAAATAACGTGTCAGCACTGTCCATCAGGACTATCATCATTCTTCATGAACCCGAACAAGTAAATTTACTCCACGTCAAAAGTCAATGTTAAATTGTTAATTGAAAAGTCCATTTCGTATTGATACATACTCGTAGTATATATGATGCAAGTTTTACCATTTATCTTAAAAAGTGGATATTTATTTCCACATAATTTTTTTTAAAAATACTTTTAAAATATAATAAATAGTTGTATATTTACATAAATTATTATACTTGAGAATTGTATTTGGGAAAAAAGAAATTGAAAATAGAATATTTAGAAAAAAGAAATTGAAAATAGAACCCCCTTAAAAAACCAATACAAAGTGTAATACTATGTATCAATAACAGAGATTGCATCCAAAATTTCCCAACTCTAAAAGGTTCATGCTAAAAGATCCAGTCCCTCAAGAAGATTTTGATATCATGCTTTTGCGTTAGTGGCTTGGTTATACTCTTTTCTTAACTTTTTCCAACACAAAGACTACACATCACTATCGAACTATCGAACTACAACTATATATAAAATTCTAAACATAAAGTGTGCTTAATTTGAAGACGTATGTATGCTTACTTTAGACTTCCACATCACTTAATTCTCACATTTGTTAATGCACAAAAAGCTAATATTACAAACTACCTATTCGCATTAGAGAATAAAGAAGGGTGAAATTGACATATCCGTTCCATCAAATCTTCAAAAAGTTTTTCATCTAGAAATCCTTCTTTTTTTTCCCCAATATCAATACTCTATAAAAATAGGCACAGGTAACACCACCAGGCAAAAGTCAACCCGACCAAAATCGCCGCTAATACTCTGACACTGACAGGGGGCCCGCTAATTTCTCTGCCAGATTTACCATTACATACATAGGGCCCCGCAGTATTAGCGGCGACGTCGCCGCTAATAATGCCTCTGGTGGGGTTACACTTTTTTGCCCGGTGGTGTTACACTCCTAGTAGAAATAAGCATAGGCACCAATACAATTCAATCCAATAAAATCAACAAGAATTACCATTATCATATTCAATCCACCAAAAAGAAAGAATGAGAATAGTTGTAAATGTGCTAAAATATAGTTGTACCTTAATATTAACTCTCATACAGAACAATTAACATCAATGATCATCATCATCATCAACCCATAAACAAACAAACATTACCATAACAAAAGATGAACCAATTTACCATATAAAAATGTGTACTTCAAAAGAGTATAATGGTATGATTTCACTAGCTTACTTGGATAATATTATTACTGTAATTATTCCTTCACACCATTTTCATTTCCCATTTTCTTGATTCCTTTTATCATAAACTAGATAAGATTTCACACCCATCTAAAAATAAAACCAATCAAATGAAAAATGACCAAAAAAAAGACCATTATAAAAAATATAGATAAAAATTTAGCTTCTCACAGATAACAAAGAAGGGATTGCAGCCAAATTTGGAGTTTGATTCTTGTTTGTGGCTTCTTTTTTACTTGATGGTTTACTAAATGCTCTCATTGGGCTTGCCAAGGCCCATCCCCAGCTCTTGCTCCTTGAATGCTGCTGTTGATGACTGTGACCTGACGTCACCGCCGACGTCATCATTAGATCACTTCCTTCACTATTATTATTGTTATTATTACTATTAGCCCAGTAAGATGATGAAGAAGAAGATGAAGATGATGACGTAATCATAAAACCACTAAATAAACCGCCGCACCTGACTCTTTCCTTGATGCAATCTTGACCGCCGCCGCCGCGGATGCCGGAGACTTTTGACTTCCCTTCACGTTGTGACTCCACGCGCCGGAGCGTGCAGTCTCCAAACCCAGTTGAGATTCTTTCAAAGAAGTCGCCGGAAAAGCTCCGGCTGCCGCACCCGACGGATCTGGATCTGGAAACTTTCCGGTCGAAAGATGCTTGACATGGGCTTCCGTTTTCTTCAACAACAATCATGTCTCTAGATCTTTGAGCTTGTGGGTATGAGCTTACTGATGATGAACACAAACTGTTTGATGAAATGTGTCTGAGAGTTTTTTGTTGTTGTTGTGAGTGTTTTTGTAAGTAAAGAAACGACCAGAAACCACGTTGTTTATGTGGGCTATTAATGTTGTCATTAGAATCACTGTCTGTAAAATGCAAGCCGCCACGCCTAGGGGTGACAGTGGACTTGCTTCTTTTAAACATCATGTTTTTGCTTCGGTCATCAATAATGTTGACAACATCTTTCTTTTTCTTCTTCTTTTGACCAAGAAGATAAAGAATCCTTGACTTATTTGAACCATTATTACTACTATTATTATTGGAATAATAGTGATGATAGTTACACTCATTACTTCTTGTATTTGAGGCAATCAATGAGGTTGAGCTCATCATCATCCGTGGTGGTGCCACGGTGGATGAAACGGCGGTGCTTGTGGTGGTGGTGGTTGGGACATTGATGTCAGATCTAAAAGATGGTGAAGAAGAAGAAGAAGATGGAAAAACAGCAATAGGAAAAGAAGAAGAAACCAACTTGCCTAACTTTTCTTGAAGACAAAAAGCACATATACCACCAGCTGGTGTATTGTTCTTGAATGGATGTTCAGTACACAACATTCCACCATCACCATTGTCATCTTGTAAAGCTTCCATCTTTATAACAAATTTCAAGTTTTTAACACAAGCCCACGTATTATTTCAGGTTTTTGAATCTGGGTTTTTGGTATTTTTGTTGATCTTGAAAATCTTGATATTTTGTGTGTGTGTTTGAGATATGGTCAAAGAGTGTAAATGAAGGGGGGGGGGTATGGTATGGAAAGGTATTTTGGTATGGCAATGAAGTAAAAGGGGGGGGTGAAGGGGTAGAGTCCCCAGAAGCACGTGGAAGACTGACTAGGTTGGATTATTAAAAAAGAGAGTGAAGCCCTACACACACAGACTAAGGACAAATAATGTGTGCAGTAATATAATATAACGGTGATGATGGTGGTGGTGGTGGAGTGAAGGAGAGATTTGTAATTTAAAATAATCTGAAAAAGAATCTTATAACTCTGCAAACAAAATGCTAAAGAAGAGACACCAGTCATTTAATTTAATTACAGTACTTTCTTTTTATCAATAATACTATTCCAGCTTTGTCTGTTTACAAACAAACAATGGTTTATCTTTGGTAGAATTTCATCATTTACGTTTGAAAAATGATTGATGTGTCTAAAATGTAGGCCTAAAATTATGCCTAATAAAAAAATGTTGATAAATGACAAAATCAATGATAAAGACTAGGGGGGAGGGAGTGGAACACGGAGAAGGGAGTTTCTCGCGGGGGCTGCACGGTAACACCGCCGGCGGCGGTTTACCGATGGAGAGAGGGTGTCAAAATTGGGGAGCTTCACCGTGTGGGGGGAAAGGAAGAGAGAGGAGAGAGATAGGAGGTGATTGGTGGATTGGAGATAGCGGGGGCCCAAATGTAATGATTTTATTTTTATAATATTAAAAATATATAGTATTAAAAATAAATGAAAGATAAATGATGAGGTAGAAATTTAGGGAAGTTTGGGGAAAGTGGCGTCAGAAAATTTAGGTGGAAGATTTTTATTGGTTAGTGATGATGTGGAAAAGTGGTAAATTGGGGAATACCACTCCCTCCCCCTAAGAAAGAGAAAATATAATTGAATGGATTATGCATAATTTTAAACATATTTGTTAGGCATATCTATCATTACCCAAACATTTTTACAAAAATAAAAACCTACAAAAAGTATTTAGGCCCTCTTGAACGGGCTCTCCGGCACAATGTGCTCACCCTTTGCTCACGGGCTTTAGTGTGCCTGGGGTTGGGGCTTCAATGTGTACACACTATGCTCGACTTAGACTGAAAGTTTAGAAGTAAATAATGGTTCAATATTGCTGACGTGACAATTTAAATCTGAGAATGAACCGAAGATGGCCTTAAGTTTTTTTTTTTTTAATAAAATGGTACAAGTTTGGTGTAATGCCCATTGGTTGAAGAAATATAATTAGTATAACTACATGAATATATAAATCGATTTGGGTAAAAAAAAGTGATATATTTGTTTGGTGTTTAATAGTGTGTATGTGATGAGAGGCTTGAACATTTCAATCGTAAGGTACACCAGTCGATTTTCAACTATTGAATTGTTGATTTTTTGGTCACTAACTTCAAATAATCTCAATCCTGTTTGTTTATACCATAGAGACATAGTGCATAATTACATACCTATGATGGATGGACGGTAGTACACTAGTACGCCTTTGTATCCTTCCCCGTTCTATCGTCTAATGTGTCTATACTTGTCTAATGATTTGTCAACACTATAGCACATTACGAAAGGTTAAGAGATTGACATTTTTTCTTACTTTGCGTAAATGTACGTAGTCTAGTTACGAAGGTATATCCGTAACTATTTCCGGTCTATTTTCCTGACCATCCCAAGATAGGGGGATTTAAACCTAAAACACATTAATTGTCAATAAACATGACGTTTAAACCCTAAGCCAGCTTGGTGTTGATTAGCGTATTACAAAGGGATGCTCGTTAAATTCTATATTTTCAGAGTACTAATTTGTAGACGGTCCATTCTCGACAGTAAATGAAAAACAATGTGTAATCAGCTTCATCATGAACAAAATTACTCGAATCATTAGCTAGCTAGCCAAGGCTTTTTAACTGATTATAGATGCACATGATTTTAGCAAGTTTATTGTAAAACAAGCACTCTAATATAATATCAGGTATATTGTTTGACTTCGGATTCTTATATATCATGGACTTCGGATTCTTTACATATCATTCTTAATTTATTTATATAACTAAGGATGATTATAATCAAAAAGGTCATTTGTTTCACTTCGGCTTTGTGAGTTTTTAATATTAATATGGCGTTGTCATGTCTAAGGCTCTAATTAGATCTAATGTTAAACAAATAATGTGTTACTAGATTTTAGACCCGTGTCCAACACTGGACACATGATTTACGATATTATTAATATTAGATCTTCATACATTTAAGTCATAAAAGCTTATAATTTTGAAGATATACGCTTCTAAGTGTTATACTTTGCAAATTGTAGTACAATAATCACATGTTCGTCACTGTCATTATTAGGTGAGACTTATTGATGGAATTGTTTGTCGTAGTCATTCCACAAGGCACAGGCTACAATAATTCATCTATTATAAATTTTTTTAAAACAGTTGTACTCATAATGTGATATTATTTTGAAAGATAATTAAGAATTAAAATATATGTACATACTTGTGATCATGTACTTGACATTCAAGTATATGTATTTGATTATGATGCGGGCCCATAACACGAATAGGTTTATTTTCAATCACCTGTTCTATGATAATTAGATAACAATTAGGATTATTTTCATATTCTTTGATAACAATTAGGACTCTTGATTTGAGTGACAGTTGTAACTTTAAACATTAATACGCAAAACTAATATTAAAAAGGGATTAAATTTAATTTGTACCTTTTTTATTGAGAAATAGAATAAATCTTGAATGGAGTTCATATTAATTTGGATTTAGTATTTGAGTAACCTTCTGTTGTAAATCCTGTTTTTAAAACAATTAGTGTAAATTAATGAGAATTTTTATACAAATATTAATATAAATACTTATATAATAATATATTTGGATAATGATTATTAGGATTTTTAATTTATAACTAAATTAAATGATGACATAAGCGGGAGTAAACTTGATGAAATTGAGCGATTTGATTGATTAATAAGTCATTAGGTTTTGAAATAATTTTTTGTAGACATTATTTCATATGTTGAAATTTTTTTAATTAATTAAATGATTGAAAATTTAAAAAAATTCTTTCAAGTTGATGGCTAAAAATAAATATAAGTTAAGTATTCAGGCTAAAAAGTGTAAATTATTGATGGAAAACAAAAAAGTGTAAATTAATGAGACTTTTTCTACAAATTAATATAAATACTAATATAATAATATATTTGGATAATGATTATTAGGATTTTTAATTTATAGTTAAATTAAATGATGACATAAGCGAGAGACAATTTGATGAAATTGAGCGATTTGATTGGTTAATAAGTCATTAGTTCAACTGTCTTATAGTATATATTAAGATTAAGATTAAGATTGTTTTCACACATAGGTAATGTTTTTTAATACCTAATTTGATAGATGATGCATCAATTGAACATGGTGGTGTATAGATCTCTGAAGGGGAAAATAAGCCACTTTGTTAGTTGTTGTTTCCAAATTAAAAAATGCATCTTTAAGTATCATATACGTTTTGTAACAAGCTAGGATTAAATTGTTAGAACTTATGGCTCTATGCACATGAAATTGGATTTGTCTTTTTTATATAAAAAGTGGTAGCATGATTCAAACGACAACAACTATCAGAGCATATTTAGCCTAGCTTATTCTATAAAAAATTACTGATTTATTTGGATTCGACTTGTATTTTAATATAATCCAATTTGTTTCTTATTTTATGGTTTATAAATTTTCAAGTTTAAAAAGTAACTACAAACCTTTTTTTCTCTAGTTTTTATTTTTTTGGCCACCAAAACGATACTTCCATTTGCTTTGAGTATATACTTTACTAAGAGAATTAGATGTGAACAGTAAATATATTAAGAATGATTATATATTAATACTGGTAAATTTGAAGCAAAGTAAGTCTTTGAGGTAGTGGTCAAAGGCTTTTAAAAGATCACTTAATTCACATGGAGGTTTTTAGTTCGATTCTTGGCCTTTTCTTGCTTAACTTCTTTTTTTCCTATTATTTTAGTTTGTTAGTTGTTGAGTGTGGGCAAGAATTGGGATGCCCATGTAAGAAATATAGAAATGACTTTGATTTTGTTAAAATGAATTTGATTTTGTTAAAATAATTTGTCGTTTTAATAAATTTATTTTTATTTTTGGCTCTCTTTACTATTGTTTTTTTGTTGTCTTTCTTTTTGACATAATAAATATATGGGCATATGGGAGAAGTGACGGTGGCTTGTCTCATACCCAACTTGGTGAAAAATCTCTCACATCTTGATTTTTTATTTCATAAAAATCATGTGAGTCCAATCATTTATTCATTATACAAAAAGTATTTAAAAAATAATATGTGAGGGGGTTTTCACCTAAGTTAGTTAAGGGTTACGCCCGTATCGTATCCAACCGTCACCATCTCTTGGATCGCCGCCCATCAAATCCATATCATTCTCATATGCGTCCGGTGACAACCCCTTTAGAACGGATAAGAGCAACGCTCGTACCGTATCCATACGTTTTCAACACGTAACCCATATGATTTTTTACAAAAAAAATGTTTAATTTTTTTTTTGAAATGGGTTTTTGTTAAAAGAAAATAAAATGCTTTATAATGTTTTATTTTACACATAACCCATATGCGTGTATATTTTTATAATGTATTATTTTACCTTTTGTTTAAGCTTGTTTTTTACACGAGGCTTTTGTCTCATTTCTTTTCATGCTGCTTACTTTTGTATTCTCTCTTTTATTTTTCTTTTAAGGTTTTTTATGTTTCAAGAAATTATTAATATGGGAATAAACACATTTATGATGTTGTGTTTGTATTATTGTCTATAATCAAGTAAACGTGCAAAAATGGTAATCACGGCCCGCATCGCGGGGCTTAGAAGATTCCTAGTTGAAAATAATGTAACAGATGTCCTGAAGTTAAAAATGATGAATAAATAACAGCAAGTAGATATAATAAGATGTAAAAAATGGTACGTGTGGGTAAGCATTTAAGATTGGGGCATTAGCATAAGTAAGTTTGTGATAATGAAAGTGTTGTTTTTTTTCCGGCTAACCCATGAAGGAAAAAGAATCTCCACACGTGTTATAAGTTTGACCATTTTGATATTTGAAGGTGAAAGCTAGGCTGTGGATGATGAGTTGTGTTGTGGTCCTCCACTCCCTCCTCATAAAAACAACAAACATAAACCATGTTTTGTGGTCACCCATCGCTTCCCTAAAACACTTGTTCTTAACCAAACTCATTATCATCATCAATATCATCATTATTCACTTCTTTTTGTTCTTTTCTTTAACGTTTATCGAAGTCCCATGTGATTTCCATTAGAAAGATATATGTCGTTTTTAACTATATTTCAACGTAGCAATATCATCAAAAAGGTTGAAAATATGAATGATCGGTATTTAAATTCAAAACAATTTTATGGACCTAACATGTATAGTTTCATATAGTTGAAAATTGGAACAAGTTGATTGGATAATTTCGGTAGCCAAATTGAAAAGTCAATAGTCCGAAAATATCTTTTTAAAAACCTTCGACACAAACCATCATTTTTTTTTTCTATAGGATTGAGCACAAGACGGCCGAAATGAAAATAGTAATGTTTTTTCCTGTAGGATTTATAAGCGTACATAATTCTCTGGTAATCTAAACATCAAAAACTTATTCGTTTACTCGTTGATCAAATGCAACTCGTTATTCAAAACATTTAGCCCCACATGACCTGTTTTAGAAGTACAATAATTTTAATGACCGGAAAATAGAAAATTATAACTTTCATGTTTTGAATTAATTTTTTTTTAATTGTACCTTGCGTTCATAAAGTGATACCTTACAATATACATTCATAGTTTACAATGTTGACTAGCATTCTAAATCGAAACAGTCAGATTAAGAATCACAATTCATCGAATTCCTGTATAAATGTTCATGATACATGATCTGTAAATATAGATATGGTTTTGGATTAGGACAATGATTAATATGTTTAATTGTTTATTCCTAAAGATAGACCTAATGATAAGATGATGTCAAGTTTTAATAGTCAGACTAAAAATTAAAATTAAAATTAGTCAATATACTGTATGAATGTGAACGATACATGAAACACAAATATAAATTTAATATAAGGTTTTACTAAACGAAACCCTGAGATTTTTCGTTAAGGTGCATTAAATAGTTGTACCACTACTAGAAAAATGGGCTTTACCGACAGAATTGCCGACGGAAAAAAATCCGTCGCAATTACCGACGGATTTACCGACGGATATGTCGTCGCAACGCTATTTATGTAATTTGAGATAGATTACCGACAAGGAAAACTCCGTAGGTAATCCGTCGATAAAAGACAAACTTTACCGACGGATTAGCGACAGATTTCTAAATACTATTTAATAATTTTATTTTTTAAAAAATTTTATGTTTACCGACGGTTTACCGACGGATTTAAGTAAATTATTTAATTTGGATTTAATGCTTGTATTAATCTAGATTTAATAATTTACTTGATCTATTATTTAGATTTTTCCGTAGGTAATCCATCGCTATCACCGACAGATTACCGACGATCTAAAAATTAAATTTATATTTTATATCCGTCGGTAATCCGTCGGTGATAACGACGAATTACCAACGGAAAATATTTGTTTTTCAATTTTTAGTTTTAAAACCTAACTACGTAGCTAATACACTTTGTACGTAATAAAAAAACAAATAAATTTGTAACTAAATCTGCTTTATAGTCACGAAGCTCGTGTTTTTCGTTGTCATGCTTTCTTTAAACATCTTCTATGATACTTTGCATTGAGCATCACATGACGCAATCGTGCCAATCCGATCATCCTTCTATGATACTTTGCATTGAGCATCACATGACACAATGTACAACTACCACTTACATGTTTGTATTTTTTTATTCGTTTGTTGAAAGTCGCCCTTGTATTAGAATAAATAAACAATACTAAACTACAACTTTATTCACATCTTATAAAAGTTACTTAGGTTTTAAGTTTTTTTTTTATGTTTTAGGATTATATATATGTATGTATGTCTTTTAGGTTGAAAAACACAAGTTTTTATAGTTGGAAGTAGAAATAAAAAAATTATCCGTCGGTAATCCGTCGCTATTACCGATGGATTACCTACAGATTTTAAAATAAATTAATTTTCTAATCATGTCCGTCGGTAATCCGTCGCTATTACCGTCGGATTACCTACGGATTACCGACGGTTAATTTTTTATTTTTAGTTTTTAGCTTTGGAACCTAACTTTCTAGCTTATAAACTTCGTACATAATCAAAAAACATACAAATATGTAATTACAATTTGTTTATACTCACGAAACTCGTGTTTTTCAACTTCACACCTTCTATAGTTATCCTTAACTTAAAAATAATGTTCATCCTTGACAATCGTAACCATTTAAGCATCATTTCTATGATACTTTGCATCAATGATCATGGTATATAAAATTAAACTACCACTTTTCATGTTTGTTTCTTTTCGTTCGTTTGTTAGCCAAAGTAGCATTTGAATCACAATACACAAACAACACCAAACTACAATTTTATTAACATATTATAAAAGTTACACAATTTCTATTTTTCTTTACGTCTTTTAGGTTGAAAAATACAAGTTTTTAGATTTGAAACTAAAAAAATTATCCGTTGGTAATCCGTCGCTATCACCGACGGATTATCTACGGAAATACGTGAAAAGTTAATTTATATTAAAATCCGTAGGTAATCCGTCGGTGATAGCGACGGATTACCGACTTGTGTATTTCAACCTAAAAGATAGACATATATTTTTGGAAAAACCATTTAAACATAAGAAAAAACATTAAACAGTAATATGATAGAATTTTATATAATTTGAAACTCATATTTTTAACAACAAAATTTTGAAACTTTTAAAAAGATGTCCTATTGAAAGGCTATCTATTCTATCTAATTTCTTTGTGTTATCGATTGATAGTATATGTTTTGGGTTTTTCATTAAAAAACTATATTTTTTTAAATTAAAAATAGGTGTGTTAATGAATGATAGTAGCAACGATAACATTAAATAAAAGACCCACATCAGTTTTGAACTCTACAAAATTTTCAGAAAATTTCATTATACCGCCTTATAGTTCCCTCCACCCCCCAAAACACTTTTCAATTCCCTTAACATTTTCAGATCTGATCTGTCTAGTCTTTATACTCCTTTTCTCTATTTTCTCCCTTTCTGCAAAACCCTAAAACCACCGCCATGTTTGCCGCCGTCACACTACCTCTCCCCTGTCAAAACAGCCAACTACCGCCACATTAATTAACCACCACCACTGTTTCCGCACCACCACTATATGACCACCACTGTAGCACCACCAATCGCTTTACAACCACAGTCGTACCATCTCCACAGCCGTAAACCACCACCACTTAGGTCATCTCAACCGACCACACCAATAAAATGGTTAATTTTTTTCTTTATTGTGTTAACATCATCTATAGTGTTTAGATATATTATTAAGTTTCTACTGAGAAATACTTTGGTTTTCTTTCTTAATGTCTCATTAGAAACCTTTATAAATATATCTTTTAACTAATTTTTGTGTGTTATCAATTGGTTTAATTTTTGTGCTAGTAAAATATCTTTGATTAGCGAGAATTTTGGTATGTGTATTTTGTTTGTGTCTGACTAAATTCTTCAAGGCCCCATATCATAATAGACGTTAGGTACTTAGGTGTAGGGGCTGAAACCTTCCGTTATTAGAATGCAATGTAGACATGATTCAAGAATGCAAAAGAACTTGCTAGTATGTCATTTCCTTTTACCTTTGTGGGTAAGGACTAACTATGTTTTTATCAATGTGATATTCATCGTTGCTACTAGTTTGTGTTCTTTTATATCTACTCTGCGTTCTAGAATGACTTGAAGTTACTTAGTACCTGATGTGACCAATTTATATAGATCGCCCACATCATTATTGGCCTTGTTCGTATGTGTTTTGAGTCGATTTTGTATGCATTTGGCGCGTTTATGGTGTTTGTTAGTGCTTTCAGGTTCTTAGCAGGTTGCGTGTCCATTTGGTGCATTTTCTGACGATTTTAGGCCTAGATGTTGATCCGAGTACTCAAGAGCGGTTAATGAAGAAGAACCAAGAATTCCAGCAAGTTTGAGCTGCGCCGCAGTGGGAAGAGTGTTGCCCCACTGCGCCGCAGTCAAGGGTGCCAGAAGACATGATTTCCAGAGAGTTATCATTGCGCCGCAGTGGGAAGTGCACAGGCCCACTGCGCCGCAGTCAAGGTCGAGAGAAAAAGACAAGAATTTCAGAGAATTATCACTGCGCCGCAGTGGGAACATTCACACCCCACTGCGCCGCAGTCAACAACGAATAAACAATTCCAGGGACTTCCTAATGCGCCGCAGTGGGAAGTGCACAAGGCCACTGCGCCGCAGTGAGTGCACGGGAGAATCAGGGTTGCAGCCTTTTGCTGCAGATTTTGGGAGAGATATATAAAGAAAAATATACCCTATTTCTCATTTGATCAAGCTTTCTTTCTAGGAGCCGTTCTAGGCGAATTCCTCGAAGGATCATCTCAGATTTCATCAATTGATTCATTAAAGATTCAAGAACACCCATCTAGATCGTATCTACTTTTCCGTCTTTGCAATTTCTATTCAAACAATTTGGTACAATATGTTCTATTTCTATTTCGTTTGTTATTTTCAATTTAGCATGAGTGGCTAGATTTATAATCATCCACTTTGATGAAACTTGATGAATGATATGATTGCAATATTTTAATTCAAGAGTTGATTCAATTATCGTTGTGTCGTGATCTTTATCAATTAATTCCTTGTGATTTATTCTTTTGATGTTGATGGTTTATGTGTTCATCGTTAGTGGTACTAGGTGAATATGTTTATCGTTTCAATTCGATTGTCTATGGTCGTTTGTCACCGGTTCATGGTATGACGGTGAATGTCAAATCTATAATAGGAGTTAATTGGTAAACGTGTTTAGAAACGGTTGGTGGTACCACGTTTTCCTTCACATAGGCATAATTGGTAATTGGATAATCAAGCAAACTAATTGTTGGGGAGATTTTCTAGGCATTGGTGGTACCGGCTTGGGTAATTTAACTAGCAACTTAGGTGTTTGGGTTATTTGTGAGCGGTTGGTGGTACCACGCGAGCATTTCAATCCTTTCACGATTATCTTGTCAACTCTAAATAATTTGAACTTTATCGTGTGCAATCATAACTGAAGTCAAGTGGATTCGAAGTGGATGATCTTTATTCATATTGTTTGAACTTTCTTTACTTTTCAATTGTCTTGTTATTTCAATTTTTTTAATTTAATATTGTCAAAGTGAGGTAGCAATTCGGCTACGGTTCCATCCTTTTCCCCAAATCACTTTAGCAAACAATTATTTCAAACCAATCCCCGTGAACGAATTCGGACTTACCTTTTAGCTATACTATATACGAACGGGTCCACTGCCCGCGAGTGTGTAGTAGTCAGTTTTAGGGTAGTTCTTGTTTATAAATTTTAAACTCGATTTCACACATCAAGTTTTTGGCGCCGCTGCCGGGGATTGTGTGCAGATTTAGTTGTTAATTTAGTGGTTTGATCCTTTCTCACGCGTGAGGAAGTTACTTGTTTTATTAGATTAGTTTTCTTTTCTTATCACAGGTGCATTTGACGTGTTTGTGTTAGTTGTGTGTTTGCAGGCATATTTCTTTAGTTGATGAACTTACGTTCTTCGGGTCTACCTTTGAATAGTCCTTTGTTTACTCCGAGAAGACCAAGAGGGCGTCAGTTTAACTTCACTGAACCCACAACACCAATACCAGCACCATTTTCACCTATAGCTAAACCCACTCCTGATTCGGACGAGGAAGGGTTCTTTTTAGACGAATTCTTCAATTTGGAAGTTAAGTAGGAAGAGATGGGTGACGAACAACCTAGGGATCCAAATGACACTCGCTATGGCGAGAGGGTTCGAACTATTCCAACTAGTCGTGGCTCCGCCATTAGACCACCGGCCATTGATCACACTTTCAATTTGAAAGGGAATCATCTTAAGAGCATAGAAGAGCACCAATTTGATGGAAAAAGGAAATGGGATCCTTACCAACACTTGGATAGGTTTGAAAAGTTGGCTCGGCTTTATCAATACGGTCAAAATCAAATGAATGCCGTGAAACTTGAGACATTTCCCATGTCAATCACCGGAGAAGCCCTTGATTGGTTCAATGATCTTCCGGAAATTCAATCACTACTTGGAACCAACTTAAGGAAGCTTTCATTGGTGAGTTTTATTAACTAAGAACTCAAAGAAGGTTGGAAAATATGATTAGATCTTTTGAACAAGATGATGGGGAAGATGTTGTTGATGCTTGGGTTCGTTTCAAGGAAATGTTGAGAAATTGTCCAGGTCACGATTTGACTAGGGAAAAATATGTGGAGCTTTTCTTTGATGGGTTAGATAAGAAGTCCAAACGTGAATTGGGATATGCTTTCGGGGGTAGTTTCAATAACATTACACCCAATGAAGGTTATCAAATCTTGGAAGATATGGCAAAGGATAGCTCAACTTTGGATGATGAAAGGTTCTTGAAGAATGAAAGAAAGATGAAGAGAGGTACTAACCAAGGGTGAGTTGCTAAGGTTGAAGCTAGCAATGACCCAGGGGTTATTGGAGAAATTAGGGCGCTATCTGAGCGCATGAAAAAGGGGTTTGCTACTCAAGAGAATATGTTTGGAGCAATTGAGAGGGATGTTAAGGTAGTCGCCGATGGGTGTGATCATTGTGGTGATATGCACTATTCTGATGAGTGTCCAAATCGGGCACCCGAAGATGTGAACTATGTTCAAAATCAACCCCAAGGGAATTTCTACCGCAACACCGGTTTCCAGAACCGACCTTCAGGTAATACTTCTTATAACTCTTCTTTTCAGACTAATAATTCTCGTTTTTCAGGTAACAGGTGGCAAAGAGATAATTATCAGAATCAGCCACAACAGCAGACTCAACAAGGACAAGGATCAAGTTCTTCTTCTTCTAATGCCGATCCTAATGCCGAGTTGAGGGAGATGATGAAGCAGTTGGCTAGTAATCAAGTTGAAACAAATACTAGCATTCAAATGATCAGGGAAGATACCAAGGCTTTGAGTGAGAGGTTGGATCAGATAAGCGGGAAGGTGGAGATCAACATGAAAAATCAGGGTGTTAACTTCAAGGATCTCGAAAGTAGGATGGCAGCTCTTGCTAGGCCCACGGGGACTCTTCCTAGCAACACACAGCACGCCTCAGTTTAGCCAGGGACAGAAATACACTCCACCTCCACTCCGTAATGAGCAAGCCAAAGCCATCACCACTCGTACTGGTAGGTCTTATGACTCACCTCATATGCCTCATGTTGCTGTTTCAGATGTGCAGGATAAAGGGAGTGATGATGAGGTTGATGAAGAGATTGAAATGGAGGAAGAGTCGACCATGAAGACTCCGGTCACTCCACCAAAACCGGCTGTGGTTCCAGAGGTTAAACCATACAAGCCAAAGATACCATTTCCACAGAGGTTCAGGAAAATAAAGCTAAAGGAGCAATATAACAAGTTTGTGGAAATGATTACAAATGTTCATATTAATGTGCCTTTAGTTGATCTTATTCAGGGGATGCCCCATTATGCCAAGTTCATTAAGGAGCTTGTGACAGACAAAGGGAAGATGGAAGAGGCAAAGGCTACTTTTCTCAATGCGAGTGTTCTGCTATCTTGCAGAACCGCATTCCACCAAAACTTGAAGACCCAGGGAGTTTTCTTATCACTTGCTCTATTAGAACCATTATTTGTAAGGCCTTAGCTGATTTAGGAGCTAGCATTAATTTGATGCCTTACTCAGTTTATGCTAAGTTATCCTTGGGAATCCTTCGCCCTACTCGCATGAGTATAAGACTAGCTGACCATTCATTTCAGTATCCCATTGGGATTGCTGAGAATATTAGAGTCAAAGTGGGCCATATTGTTTTTCTTGTTGACTTCGTTATCCTCGAGATGGAGGAAGATACGCAAGTCCCTCTTATTCTTGGACGCCCATTCCTTAATACTGCGGATGCTATCATCCGTGTGAAGGATAAGGAGATTTCCTTAGGCGTAGGAACTGATAGGATTGTGTTTAATGTTGAAAAGTCTATTAAGCATTCATATTCTAATGATGAGACTTGTTTCAGGATTGATGTCATTGATGATGCATTGGATCGAGAATTTCAGGACTTCATGGAGACAGATATTGGAGAGGAGGAGATCGCTAATTTAGGATCGGGAGAAATTTCTGATGAAGCTTTGTTTGCAGAGGTCATGGCACTGAGTTTGGATGAATCAACTCCTGAGGATGAGACTTTTGAGGAGGTAGTTGCTGACGGGAGTTCAAGGGTACCTAACTCTGTTGATGTACCACCTACTGACTTGGACCTTAAGCCGCTTCCAGACCATCTAGAGTATGCATATCTGTCAGGTGAGTCTTCTCTTCCAGTGGTTATCTCGTCCTCACTCTCGAGTGACGAGAAAGACCGTCTCATGTCTGTTCTTAAAGCTC
The DNA here is from genome assembly GCA_034093135.1 of Erigeron breviscapus. Taxonomy (NCBI): domain Eukaryota; kingdom Viridiplantae; phylum Streptophyta; class Magnoliopsida; order Asterales; family Asteraceae; genus Erigeron; species Erigeron breviscapus. The sequence continues at coordinate 3,541,637 of CM067174.1, read as the reverse complement.
ACAAGCGGGCTTTTGCTTGGAAGACCACAGATATTCCAGGTATTAGTCCTAATTTTTGCCAGCATAAGATTGATTTTTTCTTGATGATGTTAAGCCTGTTGTCCAGAGACAAAGGCGGCTAAATCCTAATATGAAGGAGGTTGTTAAGAAAGAGGTGATTAAGCTTCTTGATGCAGGAATCATTTTTTCTATTGCTGATAGTCCTTGGGTTAGTCCTGTTCATTGTGTGCCCAAAAAGGGGGGCATGACAGTTATTGAGAATGATAATAAGGAGCTTTTGGCCACTAGGACTATTACGGGTTGGCGGGTTTGTATAGATTACCGTAAGCTTAATGATGCCACCCGTAAGGATCATTTTCCCCTTCCTTTCATTGATCAAATGTTGGAACGTCTTGCAGTAATGAATATTTTTGTTTCTTAGATGGGTTTTCCGGGTACTTTCAAATACCCATTGATCCAAAGGATCAAGAGAAAACCACGTTTACTTGTCCATTTGGCACTTTTGCTTATCGGCGAATGCCGTTTGGTTTGTGTAATGCCCCTGGCACCTTTCAAAGGTGCATGATTGCTATTTTCCAGGACATGCTTGATGCTTCCATGGAAGTTTTCATGGATGATTTTTCTGTTTTTGGGGATTCTTTTCATTCTTGCTTTAGTAATTTGGATAGGATGTTGGAACGGTGTGAGAGGGCACACCTTGTTTTGAATTGGGAAAAGTGCCATTTTATGGTGACTGAGGGTATTGTGTTAGGTCATAAAGTGTCCAAGGCCGGGATTGAGGTTGATCGGGCTAAGATAGATGTTATTGCCAAATTACCCCCGCCTTCCAATGTGAAAGGGGTAAGAAGTTTTCTTGGACATGCAGGTTTTTATTGTCGATTTATTAAGGATTTCTCAAAGATTACTCGTCCTATGACCCACTTGTTGGAGAAGGACGTTCCTTTTGTTTTTGATGATGCTTGTTTGAATGTTTTTCAGGTATTGAAGGAGAAGTTGACTGATTCTCCTATCATGGTAGCTCCAGATTGGGAATTGCCTTTCGAGTTGATGTGTGATGCCAGTGATTATGCTGTGGGAGCCGTGCTAGGGCAAAGGGTTGAGAAACATTTCAAGCCCATTTACTTTGCTAGTAAAACTTTGAACCCCGCCCAGCAAAATTACACCACCACAGAAAAGGAGTTGCTTGCAGTGGTCTTTGCATTTGATAAGTTTAGATCATATCTTGTTTTAAGTAAGACCATAGTTTTCACTGACCATTCAGCCCTTAAGTACCTGTTCTCGAAACAGGATGCTAAACCCAGGCTTATCCATTGGATTCTTTTGTTGCAAGAATTTGACATTGAGATAAAGGATAAGAAAGGGGCTGAAAATTTGGCTGCCGACCATTTGAGTCGTTTGGAAGATCCTCACCGGGAGGAACTTCGTGATGGGGAGATCAATGATCACTTCCCCGATGAGTCTTTAATGTTTATATCTAACTCTGGTGAAGTTCCTTGGTTTGCAGATATAGCTAATTATTTGGTTGCAGGTGAGATACCTAATGATTTCACGTACCAGCAGAAGAAGAAGCTCATATCGGATGTTAAGTATTATTTTTGGGACAGTCCATATTTGTTTCGTGTTTGTGCAGATGGTATGATTAGGAGATGTGTTGCTGGAAGTGAGACTAGAGAGATTTTGGATGCGTGTCACTACGGGCCAACTGGAGGTCATTATGGTCCTTCAGTGACGGGTAAGAAAGTTTTTGATGCAGGTTTCTATTGGCCAACAATTTTCAAGGAGGCCCAGACTTTGGTTGAGACTTGTGACATCTGTCAGCGACAGGGAACATCACTAAACGGGATGAGATGCCTCAACAAAGCATTCAGGTATGTGAGGTATTTGATGTCTGGGGTATAGACTTTATGGGACCTTTCCCACCGTCTAATAAGTTTCAGTACATTCTAGTCGCCGTTGACTACGTGTCTAAATGGGCCGAAGCCAAGGCTTTACCCACGAATGACGCGCGTGTAGTCATAGATTTCTTGAAACAGTTGTTCTGTCGTTTTGGTTGTCCTAGAGCTTTGATTAGTGACCGTGGAACCCATTTTGCAAGCCATCAATTAGCCAAAGTGATGAAGAGGTATGGTGTTGTCCATTATTTTTCTACCTCATATCATCCACAGACCAGTGGTCAAGTGGAAAACACAAATAGTGCTTTGAAGAGAATTTTGGAGAAAACTGTTGGAGATAACCCCAAGGTTTGGTCAAAGAAGTTAGATGACGCCTTGTGGGCGTTTAGGACGGCTTATAAGACGCCGATTGACACCACGCCATACCGGTTGCTCTATGGCAAAACTTGCCATCTTCTTATTGAGATAGAGCATAAAGCGTATTGGGCTTTAAGGAATTTGAATTTGGATTTGATGGAAGCGCGTGAACTTAGAATGTTGCAACTACATGAGCTTGATGAGCTTAGGTTAGGTGCTTATGAGAATTCGAGGCTTTATAAGGAGAGGACCAAGATTTGGCATGATAAGAGGATCCGTAGGAAGGAGTTTAAGGTTGGGGCTAAAGTGTTGTTGTTCTTGTCCAAATTTAAGATTAAGCAACCCAAACTCACTTCTAGATGGATTGGACCATTTGAGATTAAGCATGTGTACCCGTCGGGTTATGTTGAGTTGTTTAAGAGAAATGGTGAAGGATCGTTCATTGTCAATGGTCATCGACTTAAGTTATATGAGGAAGAAGAGCAGGTTGAGGGGATATTTGATGAGATCCCCGTGTTTGAATTTGATGCTTGAAGGTTGGTCGAGTCAAGCTAAAGACTCGTTAATAACTTAAGCGCTTCTCGGGAGGCAACCCGTGTTCATTTTATCGCATTTTACTTTTCTTTGAATTTGTTAGATTTAATCTTGTTTTATTAGTAAGTGCAGGTATATTCTCGATTTGATGCGGTTCCGGTTATGTGCCATTTGAGTTTTGACATAATGATTCGAAGAGAAATTTTCCAGCAGTTCCCCACTGCGCCGCAGTGGGGGTGAGATGGCTTGGCTGCGCCGCATCAGAAAACCACTGCCCAATTGTGAAATAATCCCCACTGCGCCGCAGTGGGAGTGCAGTTTTTCCACTGCGCCGCAGTGGGCTGCCAGGTAAGTCATCTCCTGGCCGATGTAAATACAGTTTACTTTTTTTTTTTTATTTTACTTTTCACTTTCACCTTATCTTTCTTTTCTCCCCCCCTAAAAAAACCAAAATACCAACTCTTTCTTCCATCAAGATCCTCCATTTTCTTCCATCTTTAATCAATCTTCCAGATTTTCATCTTCATAACCTTGCATAATGGGAAGAAGTGTAAGTTTTTCTCTTTAACTTCTTTGTATTTTCCTTTTATTTTGAAGTTTTTAATTTCCAGGGTTATGCTAGCTTAATGTTCGAATTAATTTAGGGGTTTTGATGTTTGTGGGCAATAGAAGCCATTTGGGTGATAAATCTTGCATCTTGTTCATCCATTTTTGATTTGGATTTTGAAAATTAGGGTTTTGAAAAATTGGGGATTTGCTTTGAACAAGTGTGGGGGATGTATATGTCGATTTATGTGGAGATTATTGTTTGATTATTCCCTGAATGTGCTTGTTTGAGTACCTTTTTTGTGCTATATATGATGAACCCTAGGATTGGTTGCCCAGGTTTTTCGCCTCACTACGCCGCAGTGAGGGGGTTCTGCCCGTTTTGTCCTTTTGCCCCACTGCACCGCAGTGAGGGTGAAGCATGCCCACTACGCCGCAGTGGGGGCCCTTCCCTGCCAAGATTTTTGTTTGTTTAATATGCCTCCCACCTTTGCATTCTTAATACTTACAATTGGACGTTTTCATGTTTGTGAATGCAGGGAGCTGAAGATAAGGCCGCGGGAAAGCGCAAAATGGTTGAGGGGCAATCCAGTGAGGCGGTTGATGTCCCGACTAAGACTTCAAAGAGACAAATAGAGGTGCCGCTCACATTTATTGAAGAACTGAACGAGCGACATGCTTGGCTATCATTTGAGGGAATTAGGCAGCCTCAGAAGAACATCTACAAGAACAAGTTGTATAAGCTTTCTACGCATGTGGTCCTTCCCGCAAGACATTTAACTCAATTTCAAGCTCAGGAGGATATTCGACGGTGGTTTTCTATGAGTATGAGAGTTGGAGGTGCGTCAAGAGGGCATGACGTGAGTTGTGATATTTGGCGGCGGGTATTCGCTAACCGTGAAGCCGCCTACCGTGAGTTATGCTTAGAAGGACATTTTTGAATAGAGGGTAGTCTCGTTTTACTGTGGGGGAGTGCAGAGGAGGTTGTCAATTGCTGAATTTGGTTACTACTGTGGGATGTATACGAGGGAGGAGTTGCAGAGTGCTGAGTTTAGGGATATTTTGAAGAAGGGGTATAGAACACAGGCCGATTTGGGTGATGGAGAGTCTATCGTGCAATATTACACCAGGATCACGGGGGAGAGACATGGACATACACAAGTGGTGTGTCAAAGATTAAGAATGTACGTTTGAGGTTGCTCAACCGGATGATTGTGACTTTCCTGGTACAGAGGTCTACTCATTGGGAGAAGGCGTACAAGAATGATCCTTGGTTACTTAAGTTATTTTCTGAGGGTGCTCCATCCAGGTTTGCTTCGCCTCCTCTTGTGCTTCTGGACCGTATGTGTAATCATACCGATTCGACTCTGGTTTTGGGATACTTTATCACGGTGATCTATAAGAGGATGGGAGTTTTTGCTTCTGATGATTGCCAGACCTATCTCTCATTGCCAGTACATCAGGAGGATTTTACGTATCAGGAGCTTTGGAGGGCAAAGATTTTGAAGAAAAAGAAAGACAATGAGCAGGAGCGGTTGTTAAATGATGAGGGTGAGGTTGAAGGACCACCTCCTGTACAGGAGGAGGATGAGGAGGCTGATGTTGAGATGGCTGATGCTCCACGGGAGCCACCGAGGAGGTCTGGACGTAACATTCCCATCCCTCCTTCGTTTGATCTTACACTCTTGGGGAACACTATTCAAAACATCTATGAGTCTCAGCAGAACAGTCAGCGAGAGTTTGATGCGTACCAGAGGAGGGTGGACCAGGATTTCACCTGGATTGGATCACAGCAGGCCCACACTAACTATATCCTTGATTATTATCAGCCTATGTGGGATGCTCAGTATCATGGCCGGGAGTTTGTTCGACCTGACCCGATTCCTCCATTCTCTCCACCGCCTATTTATGTCCCTGATTATCGTCAGGGGGGTCAGACCTTTTTCTCTCAGACGACTGTTCCGGGGAACATGTCACCACGACCCCATGATTTAGGAGGTTCTCCTCGTGGTCCAGTGCAGTTTGGGGTTTTTCAGGGTGGACATGTTGGCGGTGGTTCTTCATCTTTTGCAGGTTTGGATGCAGGTGCGTCAGGATTTGATGCTGATCAGTCAGGGGGAGGTGCTGGTGGTTCAGGTTCAGCTCAGGAGGAAGAGCAAGATTGGATGACAAGTATTTTTGGCAAACCTGGACTACCATATGGCTACCATGGACACCAGGAGTGACATGATAATGATTCCCATCCGGTACCGTGGGATGGAATCATATGATTATTGGTTATGTTGGTATTCTAATGACATTCCTTTATTTATCATTGTCTGGTATCCACCCTACGGGGTGATGAAACATTTGTAATCTCCTTTGTTTTCTTTTATTTTCTACATGGTACTTTATTTTGTTTGAACTATTTTGGATATTTTGGATGGTTGGTCTTTTGGAATGTTATTGAACAGGTTTGATCTGATTGATGGCAATACCTAGTGGAACCCAAGTGTGGGGGAGGACCCGTTGGATTTGTTTGATTGTGTGATCGTGTTAGTAGCTCACTATGATGTCATGTGCATATGCTGGCAGTAAGTTCAGCGCAATATTTTTGATTGGCATCTTTATTAACATTGTTTCACACACAGCTCTCGCACCTTCCATTTTGGACTAAGTTTGTTTCTCCCGTCAACCAAATTGGACTTCCTTTTTAGGAAGAGCAATTTGTGGTGCGGGGTCGACTTACTTGTTTTGAAACGGAATGTGTCCATGATCCGGTATGTGTTCTCATTCTTTATGTCTATTTTGCTTACCCCTATTTACCTTTGTTTTGACCGAATATTGGACATTGAGGGCATTGTCCATCTTAAGTGTGGGGGGTGGCAAATAGGTTTAAGTAACCGGATATATCTCTTTTGTTGTTTTGCCATTGAGATTTAGCCGTTCTTGTGGATGTGTCCCTCTCGTAGGCTTTTGGGTTTTATCCAGGAGTAAGGGTTCTATCTTGAACTTTGAACTATGATGTGCATGTTTGAGAATGGTTGCTTTGATTTGGTAGGATGACGGAAGATGGTATGATTTGAAATTTGTGTTGAGCTTGTCCTTGTGGTAAATTGCTTTTGTCACTTAATTCATAATAACTTAATGAGCAATTTCACTACAAAAATTTTTCCTTGGTACAAATTTAATCGGCGAAATGTGTTCTGAACGGTTATTGGGCTAATCCTTGTGGATTGATAACATTACTTGCATACTCAAAATTCCCAAACACCTAAAAGTTGTGAGATTCATCATTCATTTATAGATGTGCTAGGTGTTGACGGTTTTGGTTTGATTGCCTTGTAATTTGTCCCTCTCTTAGGCTCTTGGATTTATTCGGGAGTAAGGGTTCCATTTCGAACTCTGAACTAAGATGTGCGAATTTGAGGTTAATTTATTCCATTTCCGGGTTACTTTCTTTGATATGAGTGTGCCGGTGATGTATTGATCTAGAACTTGGCCTGGTGATCGTTACGAGACCGCAGTGAGATCACTTTTGTGATATAAGTACATTGGATGACGAATTGGCATATTAGGTTTGACCCATATTTTCTTTCTATTCACCTCTTGCTTATGTATATTTTTACCTTTAGTATACATACTTTTATACATGTACCTTTAGCATATATTTTCCTTTCTTTGTAAACCTTTGTTGCACTCATCTTTAGTGCAAGATACACTTAGACACACTTTTTGAACTTAGCCTTTTCTTTGTATAAATCCACTTAAATATGTAAACTTTACCTCGCCATACCGATAGTCTAATTTTGGGGGGCCATTGATTGTCATTGGTTTGTTTGGACGGTTTGGGAGAGCTTCAATGGGTTATCGGTTGGAATATTCTTGGTCTATGGGAATACGTCGATTGGTCAAGTTATTGGGGAATGTCTTGGTTTGTTCAAAGGAAGTATATTGTTATAGACATTGTTCATCATTGTAAGAGGGTGCCTACTAGTAGAGTAAAAATGGTTCATATAAAAAAAAAAGTGAAGTGAAAAAACAGAAAAAAAAAAAAGAGAAAAAATGAAATAAGAGAAAAAAGAAAGAAAGAAAAGAACTTGGGCTACTAGTGGGTACTCTTCATTTTTATATGTCAAAAGAATTGTTGTATCATTTGGTTCGTGAATAGAACGGAAGATTTGGTTGTTCTTAAGTTGTTTGAAGTTGATACACCACAATGGTGTCGGGTTTGCTTGTTACTTTTGAGGTGTGTTCAAGGGATAGCATCTTATGGGTTGTTGGCAATCAATGGTAAGGGTTTGATTAGACTATTTTGTACTTAACTTATACTTTTGTTATTTCCTATCGCTAACCTATATTTCCCAAATCCCATTGTAAATACCCTTAGCCTTACGTTACAACCGACTTTTATGCCAAATTTTGATGATGTACTTGGTGCTCACGCTATGTTGGTGGAGCTATGATCCTTGTTCAAGCCTATGGTAAGATATGCATCACGACCGCGCAATGAGTGATTATTCATATATATTCAACCCCAATAGTAAGTTCGTTGGAGGAGGATGATTTTGATAGGTTCATTTGTTTCACTTTTGCTTAGTCGTATTATTGAGGCTTGTGAATTGTTCAGATATTGTCAAACATTTCAGATTTTCATTTAAGATTAAAACTGCTTCACCAAAGTCCTTGTCATCGACATACTTGGTTGGTTTCTTTTTGGAAATTTGTAATGTGTTCATGTACACTTAGACACACTTTTTGAACTTAGCCTTTTCCTTTGTATAAATCCACTTAAATATGTAAACTTTACCTCGCCATACCGATAGTCTAATTTTGGGGGGCCATTGATTGTCATTGGTTGTTTGGACGGTTTGGGAGAGCTTCAATGGGTTATCGGTTGGAATATTCTTGGTCTATGGGAATACGTCGATTGGTCAAGTTATTGGGGAATGTCTTGGTTTGTTCAAAGGAAGTATATTGTTATAGACATTGTTCATCATTGTAAGAGGGTGCCTACTAGTAGAGTAAAAATGGTTCATATAAAAAAAAAAAACAGAAAAAAAAGAGAAAAAATGAAATAAGAGAAAAAAGAAAGAAAGAAAAGAACTTGGGCTACTAGTGGGTACTCTTCATTTTTATATGTCAAAAGAATTGTTGTATCATTTGGTTCGTGAATAGAACGGAAGATTTGGTTGTTCTTAAGTTGTTTGAAGTTGATACACCACAATGGTGTCGGGTTTGCTTGTTACTTTTGAGGTGTGTTCAAGGGATAGCATCTTATGGGTTGTTGGCAATCAATGGTAAGGGTTTGATTAGACTATTTTGTACTTAACTTATACTTTTGTTATTTCCTATCGCTAACCTATATTTCCCAAATCCCATTGTAAATACCCTTAGCCTTACGTTACAACCGACTTTTATGCCAAATTTTGATGATGTACTTGGTGCTCACGCTATGTTGGTGGAGCTATGATCCTTGTTCAAGCCTATGGTAAGATATGCATCACGACCGCGCAATGAGTGATTATTCATATATATTCAACCCCAATAGTAAGTTCGTTGGAGGAGGATGATTTTGATAGGTTCATTTGTTTCACTTTTGCTTAGTCGTATTATTGAGGCTTGTGAATTGTTCAGATATTGTCAAACATTTCAGATTTTCATTTAAGATTAAAACTGCTTCACCAAAGTCCTTGTCATCGACATACTTGGCTTGGTTTCTTTTTGGAAATTTGTAATGTGTTCATGTAGCTTCGTGCCAAGGAATGCTTTTTGCTTAATTTCCAGATTTGCTTGAGGACAAGCAACGCTCAAGTGTGGAGGGATTTGATGTGACCAATTTATATAGATCGCCCACATCATTATTGGCCTTGTTCGTATGTGTTTTGAGTCGATTTTGTATGCATTTGGCGCGTTTATGGTGTTTGTTAGTGCTTTCAGGTTCTTAGCAGGTTGCGTGTCCATTTGGTGCATTTTCTGACGATTTTAGGCCAAGATGTTGATCCGAGTGCTCGAGAGCGGTTAATGAAGAAGAACCAAGAATTCCAGCAAGTTTGAGCTGCGCCGCAGTGGGAACATTCACACCCCACTGCGCCACAGTCAACAATGAATAAACAATTCCAGGGACTTCTCACTGCGCCGCAGTGGGAAGTGCACAAGGCCACTGCGCCGCAGTGAGTGCACGGGAGAATCAGGGTTGCAGCCTTTTGCTGCAGATTTTGGGAGAGATATATAAAGAAAAATATACCCTATTTCCCATTTATCAAGCTTTCTTTCTAGGAGCTGTTCTAGGCGAATTCCTCGAAGGATCATCTCAGATTTCATCAATTGATTCATTAAAGATTCAAGAACACCCATCTAGATCGTATCTACTTTTCCGTCTTTGCAATTTCTATTCAAACAATTTGGTACAATATGTTCTATTTCTATTTCGTTTGTTATTTTTAATTTAGCATGAGTGGCTAGATTTATAATCATCCACTTTGATGAAACTTGATGAATGATATGATTGCAATATTTTAATTCAAGAGTTGATTCAATTATCGTTGTGTCGTGATCTTTATCAATTAATTCCTTGTGATTTATTCTTTTGATGTTGATGGTTTATGTGTTCATCGTTAGTGGTACTAGGTGAATATGCTTATCGTTTAATTCGATTGTCTATGGTCGTTTGTCACCGGTTCATGGTATGACGGTGAATGTCAAATCTATAATAGGAGTTAATTGGTAAACGTGTTTAGAAACGGTTGGTGGTACCACGTTTTCCTTCACATAGGCATAATTGGTAATTGGATAATCAAGCAAACTAATTGTTGGGGAGATTTTCTAGGCATTGGTGGTACCGGCTTGGGTAATTTAACTAGCAACTTAGGTGTTTGGGTTATTTGTGAGCGGTTGGTGGTACCACGCGAGCATTTTATCCTTTCACGATTATCTTGTCAACTCTAAATAATTTGAACTTTATCGTGTGCAATCATAACTGAAGTCAAGTGGATTCGAAGTGGATGATCTTTATTCATATTGTTTGAACTTTCTTTACTTTTCAATTGTCTTGTTATTTCAATTTCTTTAATTTAATATTGTCAAAGTGAGGTAGCAATTCGGCTACGGTTCCATCCTTTTCCCCAAATCACTTTAGCAAACAATTATTTCAAACCAATCCCCGTGAACGAATTCGGACTTACCTTTTAGCTATACTATATACGAACGGGTCCACTGCCCGCGAGTGTGTAGTAGTCAGTTTTAGGGTAATTCTTGTTTATAAGTTTTAAACTCGATTTCACACATCAGTACCTTGTATCATACAGGGTATCAAATAAAGAAAAGGGGTTTGTTGCTGTTGGTGAGTAGGGATATTTAGCACCATCGCTTGAACTTTGTTTTTGTTTATATCGAATGATCTCCCCATAGATGATAGAAATTGGCCTCCATTGTTTCCAATAATAATGAGATACCAGTTCATGCTCAAAGGTTGCCGTATTTGGCTTTTACAAGTCGGTTAGGTATAAATTTGATGTCTTGTTTATTCACTGCTAATTTTATTGGGAAATTTGGTTTTGGTGATGTGCAATTCCTTTGGAATTAACACCGTTTATGCAGGCATGGTTTTGCTGCCTGACATATAACATCATAGCATTGATTCTCTGTTGGATCAAAGGCATTGATTCTCTCTGAAGTACTACAATTTCAAGTTATGACCTTTATGCATTACTTATATTATGTAAATGTGTTCGAGTGATAATCATAGCTATAAGCATTTATGGTTCTTGATTTTGCAGGACTGCCGGTGCTTTGAAATTTGGTTGGTTTTTCTTATTCTACTTGGTAAGCTGCTATATTGGTTTTTTGTATATTCGTTGCTATTGCTCCTCAAATAGTCTTTTAGGGGAAGTCATTGATGCAGGCTCTCTTTTTTAACTTTAAGCTAGTAGTCACTGATGCATGTTCATAAAGTAAAACAAATTTTCCATTTATTTCTCTTTTCTTGGTAACACGTTGACTTGTTATAATAGTTAGTATTTTATGGTAATCCATTTGTATGCATGTGCTTCAGTCGCATCTTCTAATTGTTGTCTACTTTGTTTTCAATCTATAGGGTATTCTAATGCAATCGATGTCTTTCTGACCATGTACAAGGTAAGTCTTAAACCGAACATTTATTGTATATATTATGAATTTATGATTACTATCACGGGTTTTTCAATTTATTAGATAATGCAATACTATTCTGATGATAAGTTACCTTTGTCGAGAATGAAATCTAACTATTCATTATTTCAACAAACAGATATGTGCAAGCAATCTATAAGTTCTCTTGTTGATGGAGGGACATTCGGATGGCAACGTCAAGTGAAGTGGCTAGACATAGATGACAAGCTACCAAATGTTATTCATTGTAAAATTCTCTTTTTTTGCAATATAGTTTTATCTTTGAGTGGTATCTTGTGGTGCCAGATAGCTTATTCTTAGTGTATAACACTGCAATATGTTAAGAATAGCGACGTATACTTTGTTAGCAATTGATAAAAAATATTAAATGTATATATATTCTCAGTTTTTATAATTAAAAGCCTTCGAATGTGTATTTATTATGTGTATTTGTCTAGTTTTTTGGTAAATATTTTAATTCTGAATTATTTAATTAAATTATAGAGAAAATTTCATTAGATCACCCTGTGGTTTGCTGTTTTATTAATTTTCGCCTCTGTCCTTTTTTTATTATTATTACTTCACCCTGTGGTGACTTTTTGTATCATTAGAAACCCCTCTCTCAAACGGACGTTAGTGTGGCTCCGTCAAAGCTCTCATGTGCACTGCACATGAGGGTAACTTAGTCATTTTGCTTCTAAAACACCCATTTCACCTTCCCATTTCAAACAATCAGATCAAATCCTTTTTTCCCCAAAAACTCTTTTCTTCCCCAATCTGAAAAAACAATGAAATCTGAATCCCAAATTATATCTCTATCGATCTATCATCATCATCATCAATATCAACAAAATATCACAATATATAACCAAAATCTATAAAAACATGAATTAATATGGTAAGTTTCTTTTGATGGTTATTTAATCCCAAGCTAGCCGCAATCTTCAAAAATGACCCCAGTTAATTTCCGGCCACCATGGCAGCTCCGGCTTGGTCTTGGTCTTGGTCTTGGTGTGGTGGTGGTGTGGTTTTGGTAGAGGTCTTGGTCGCCAGAAATGTGGTAGTCCGGTGGTGGGTGAGGAGCCGTCAACAGGAAAACTAGGGGAACTGACCAGAACGAGAGAGAGAGAGAGCCAAGGCGGCTGGAAAAAAATGTCACCGAAAAAGTTTGACCGGAAAACTTAAAAAACCGATTTCTTCACCGATTCTTCGAATTAGAACACGAAATTGGTGCCAAAATGCTCACAATCACAGTCCGCACAAACCCTAACCAAAAAATTCGAAATTAAAGTTCGCCGGAAAAAATGACAGCTCGCCGGAAAATGTAACCGACACCAAAACTCAACCAATCGGAAATCTGAAACTATCACCGTGTTCAGAATGATCTCGCGAACAAAACCTCGTGATTTTCAGGTTGAATCGATGAAAAACGAAGAAGAAATCGAAGAGAGAAGTTTAGAAATTTTTGTTGTTGCTTTTTCCCTTTTTTTTAATTAATTGAAATTGTAACAGTAACTGTAAGAGCAATCACATGAAGGATTATTGTAGCATAAAATTGAGATAGCAGGTAATATTAATATGTGTGTATAGTTGAATATATAGAGAAATAGATGTAGATCTTGGATTTTAATGTATGTATGTGGTTGAATAGATGTAGATCTAAAATATTGTGGAGTTTGAGTGTGTGTGTTTAGTTTATGTGTTAGATCTGGAAAGAAAAGCAAGAAGAAAAAGTGGGTGTTTAGAGGTAAAAGACTAAAGTACCCTCACGTGTAACGCACGTGAGGGGGTTAACGGATGATAACAAATGGACGTTACGTGGAGGGGTATCTAATGATACAAAAAGTCACCATAGGGGTATGTGATGATAAAAAAAAATGAGAGGGGCAAAACTTGATAATATGACATACCCCAGGGGTATGTAATGAAATTTTCTCTAAATTATAATTTGAATGAACTTAACATGAGATATTTCTGTCGCTAATAACTCAGTATCCCGACGGATTACCGACAGAAATCAGTTGACAAATTTGATGTGATCCGTCGTTAATTCTGTCGCTAAATATTTAATTAAATAATTTATTTACATTAAATAGTGGTAGCGTCGGATTACCGACGGAAGTTTCCGTAGGTAAATTTTGAGATCCGTCGCTAAATCTGTTGGAAAATATTACCGACGAGGTTTTTACCGACGGATTTTCGCCGACGTTAATCCGTCGGTGATCGTCGTTACCGACGGATTACGACGGAATTGGCCGTCGGTGAAGCCCAGTTTTCTAGTAGTGTACACTTACCAAAAAATTAAAGAGGTGAGCTTTTGATATGGAAAGATACAATATTTAAAAACGTTAAGTGAAGCTCTAAGAGTTTCATTTAATATTTTCCTTTAATATAATAAGTGAGTTAGTCGTTGCCCGACTAGTTGGCTACATATTAATAGTCAGATTTAAAATTAAAATTCATCGATATTTTGTATAAATCTAAACAACGCATGACCCGTAAATATAAAAGTGGTTTTGGAGTAATTAATATAACAAGTAAACTAGTCGTTGTTTATCAGTCAGCTAACTTTTAACAGTCAGATTAAAATTAAAAATCTTCAATATTTTTGTATGAATGTGAACAATACATGACCCACAAATATAAAGGTACTTTTGGATTAATCGAATAAGTGAATTAGTCATCGCCTGACCTATTAACTAACTTTTAATCATGAGATTAAAATTCAAGTTCAATGATATTCTATAACATATTAACATGTACACCAGATGACCCTAAAATCAATGGGTGGGATTTGATTAATCTATTAAGTGAAGAAGTCCATATGACTATGTGTTCTTCGCTTGTCACAGTTATTAATACAATCAAATCTAGACAATTGTGACATAATGTAACTGAATGTATGTAAAAGAAAAAGCTAGAAAAATTGGACTCACGATCTCTGAATCCATAACACTCTTTTTAATACTTCTCTTTCGATCGATAGTTATTTTAACAAGGTAAAGAAAAAGACAGTGGATTGATAAAAGGACTTTTTGTATAATATCTTTAGACTTCAACTTTGTTCTTCTTAGATATTTTACTAATGTTTATCACTTGCTAAAATAAGGTCAAACATCATTTGGGATTATTTTTAATGTTAGAACCACATGACCACGCCATATTTAGTTTAGGTATAATTAATTACCCATAATCAAATTGGGACATTGGCCATATATGATTAATAAAAATCGAATAGCTAAAAGCCAGTTCCATATATTTATCAGAATTGAGACTTGAACCTACACTAGGTTTGTTTGACTGGAATCTCCTTTGATATCTCCTACCAAAACCACCACAAGATTTTTCAATCCCACCTAATAGTAGACTTATATATATGGGTTTAGGTTTAATGACCGCTAGACAAGTCGACCAACCCCAAAAGCACCACAAATCTCATATGACCCACCATTAGATTATTCCTGTATCACTATTCATACTTGGAAATATACTGTAGAAATTTGATAACTTGTTATCCTGCTTAGAAAATCAAAAGAAATAAACAAAACCCCATGTAAAAATCTAAACAAATGAACACAAGCAAGTAACAGAATCTTTCTAAAATTATCTGCAAATTAGCATCACATGATGATTTAAAACTAGTGTAAAATAAAGATTCCCGAACACTAACCACAATTTACTCATTTTGATTTTCCAACCCTCTTCTGATCCTCACCATCTTGCTCATCCCCCTTATTAGTTCTCCAATATTCTTCTCGGTGGGAAAAGAAACTGTTTCAGAAGCATGTGAAGTCAGTGTGACATTTTGACCTTCTGTACTCTCTTGCTGCTCTGAACCCCTAGATCTCTTGGTGAGAGGTGCTGCCACATCAGACGTGGTGCTCTCCTGCAACTGTGATCCATCTTGTCCCTCCGAAGCAGAAGGACGTTTGCGTGCAGATGACTGTAACTCGAACATATCAACATCAGCCTTAGGTTGCTCGGGTTTTACAATACGAGGCCGAACTAACCTCCTTGCCATTTTACGTGGTTCAACTTTTGGTTTGGCTGCAACCGGCGGCTTAGTACTCGCGTCTATGTTCTGAGATGACGGTACTACTGATGTCACGGTACTTGTAGTAGCCACCTCGCCTGTGGTAGAAACTGGAGGTATATCAGCGGGTAGCAGCAAGATTATCAAAGGTATCACCTGAATGGGGCGGTACCGCCTCTGAGTCAGGGGTATGCTTGATGTTTTCAACTCCATCCAAAACAGTTTTCAGTGTCTGCTTATGTTTCTCCAATTCATCATTCTTTTGATTATTTGCTTTCCCAAGTTTCTTGTTATCCTCTTTTAATCTTTCCAAAGTTTTATCTAGCATTTGTATCCTCGTATCTTTCGCTTCCATCTCCCGTAACTCATCCCTTTGTTTGTCAACAGTTCTCTCGAGTATCTTTAACTTTACATCTTTTTCAGCCTGTTCACCTGCACTCTCCACATTGCTCCGTTTTATCTTGCTAGAATCGGCCAACTCTTTGGAAAGTTCCAAATTCTTCTTTGAAAGTTCCTCCTTCCCCTTAGACAGGTTATCACTACGTCTTTTAAACTGGGCAGTAAACCTTTTGTGCTTGTCCATTTCCAATTTAAGGGAGGTCTCGGTTTGTAAAAGATTGTTAATTTTTGACTCTTTTTCTGCCATTTTAATGTGCAGTGCCTCAAGCCGATCATGAAACAACTTGTTTTGTTCATTAATTTCGTTATAGTTCTTCTCTGATCTTTCTTTTGCCTCTTCCAACGCCAGCTTTTCAGTCTCCCACTTGCTTTTTATCTCGCTGTTCTCAATTTTGAGGATGTCAGATATCCTCTCGAGCTCGGATGCTTTCTCTTGTACTTTAGCCAATGTTTTGGTCAACTCTAGAATTGTCTCGGACTGGATTATAACCTGCCTTTCATAATTCTCTTGTGCCGTACGCCATCTTAAATGCTCGTTTTCCAAATTATTTTTCATTGCTGACATTTGCGACTCCAAACCCTCGATACACAACAGTTTTTCAGTACATTCTTCCCTTAACTTAGAACTCTCTAACAATGAGAAAGCAAGAGCTTCTCCTTGTGATTCAGCAGCAGAAGCTGCTTCTTTTGCCTGCAGATTATAACCATCTTGAAGCTGATTTACATGCTCTTGGAGTGATGCAACTTCATCTTCTAATGATTTCTTCACCTTCTCTGCCTCAGCCTTGAAATTTTCATGAGAATCTTCCATCTGTTTTAGGGCAGCCTCATTCACATTTGCAAGGCTCCTATATTGCAACATATGATCTTTACAAGATTGGGCTTCTACTCTCAATTTCTCAATCTCTTCCTTCAACTGAGTCATGTCATCTGTATTTGAAGTGGAGGCATTTTTATCTAGCTCAGAATTCTTCGTTTTCTCATAGTGAGATAATCGTTCTTCAGCAGCAGAAGCTCTAGCATTAGCTTCAGAAACAGCACGTAGAGCATTAGCTAATTCTTTTCCCATCTCCTCTATACGTTGCATGGATCCCCGCATAGCTGATTCATGCTCAAGTGTGAGCTTTCGAACATTATCCCGTTCTATCTGGAGCTCTTTTTTAGCCTCAGCCCATTCATTATGTACCAATAAACTGTACACTTTAGTGGTCAACTCATCGTTAAGCCAAAGATTATGTCTCCTAACTAATTCTTTCTCCTGAGACAAACGAGCCAAAGAAGTGTGAACCCGAGCATGGTCAGACTCCAGTTCACTGATCCGTGATTCTTTAGATGAAGCATTGTCAATCTCCCCATCTTTGCCAATCTGAAAGGAAAAAATGCAACTCAATCAGAAAATTAACCAATGATAAACATGTTACAAAAGCAACTCAGCGTATGTACTTAAGAAAGTGTTACAAAAGGTAGGTTGTGTAGAAGTGATAAAAGCATGCCAATACAATATTCGACTAACAGGATAGAAAATTTCTAATTTACTGCATGAATAATATACGCATACAATCTCCATATGAAACACCACAAATCTATTGTGTAACTTCATTCTTTCTCAACTAATGTTTTCTTATTCCCCAACCATCTTTCTCTAGCTTAGATTCCTAAAAAACTCTTGTACTTTAACATCTGAAAAACATAATATTTGAAAGTGATAGCAAATACTGCACAATGTAATAAATTCCCAGAACAGTGGATAGGATAGTGATAGACACCTAAAGAAGTTTATTAAAAAAATCTGCTTTCTCTCAAAGTAATAACTCTCAAACTTCAGAAAATATACATGTATAGAAAATACTGAAAATACATAAACCCCACGATCCCGCACAAATAAAGCTAAAAATATACCCATGTTAATCACATTACAGTACAAGCCATTAAACAGACTAACCCTGCATATATAATGCTAAAAATATGCCAGTCTTTTAACACATTATAGTACAAAGTAATTGACCAATTGAATAAAAATAAAATAAATAAAAACAAAAGAGGGAAAAAACCCTAGAAAACTTACAATTGACGATGAAGACGTCGATGTAGCCATATCCATAATACCTGAAGACGTCGATTATTATTAGAATGTATATTAGCAGAGGAGATTGATTCGAGCGATTGATTTTCAGAGAGAGTAAGAAGTTGTTTGTGAAATTATGAAAATTGAGATTGATATTTATACGCATACTAAAAAGAGGGGGTAGGTAGGCCCTAGGGATTATTTACTACAAATTTGTATGTAAATATCCTAACAACCTATGAAATACAATTGATCTACACTTGGAAATTCTCTTGACAATCGAAACACTTAAAGTTGTGAAATGTTTCTTTTTGCGATTGAGAGAATATTGCACAAGTTCACCAAGAATATTGCAGGTTTGCAAAGTGTATGCAAAGTGATTTTCTTGTTGTGCAAAGACCTCTATTTATAGGCAAAGTTGACATTGGGATGTCAACTTTGGCCGTACAAATATGGTTGAGAACATTTAAGGAATAACATTTAATTCTTTAAAATGTTGTGTAAAGTTACAGAATAAAGTAACTTTTCTCAACCTGCTTTATGTACCTTTTGTACTTTATACATAGATAAATCCTTTTATCCGTGTAATAGCACATAAAGCATAAAGGTCAATTCCTCGTAATCAGTGTAAAGCTTTGTAAGAGCTTTCCACTGATGGTCTCCAGTTTGTAACTGAGTAGAATGTCAACTGGGCCTCGCTGCCATTGTCATTCTCTATCTTCCACTTGTTATCTTCGACTTCAACTGGAATGATTCTTCAACTGGTCAGTTCTCAACTGGAGGAAGTCTTCAGTTGCGTTAACTGTACGCTGCAACTGGACTTCAATATATTTCTGGACAAATCTTCTTAGTCTCCAGATGCAACTGGAGACTGTCCAGTTTCAGCGAAACTGGTCCTAACAAATTCCCCCTATTTGTCCTGAAATATTACCAAGTCTTTTTCAGCTCTTGTATCTATACAAGTATGAACTGAAAGACTTGTTCGATTAAACCTATCTAAGTTTTCCAAGGCATTTTTATAGATCAATAAATGCCTTGGGTTTTTCTTTTGAGTTTGTTAGATTTAATCTATTATCTATCTTGTGGTTACAAACTGGTAACTTCATTTATACAAGGAAATGAAATTTACATAAGTTACAGAATGTAAATAAAATTACAAGCAGATAAACTGAAGAGAGAACTTAATCAGATGGCCCTTCGCCAGTTCTTCTTCTCTTTGACACTGAAGAGATAGGACGAGAGTCTTCAGGATCAATGTTCAACTTCAGCTCCAGATTCTCTTTGTGTTGAATCTTGCCCTTTAAAAAATTGACCCATGCTTTCTCAAACCTATTCTTTTGTGCCTTAGCTTCCAAAAAGTTTACCATCTCTACCCATTCAGAGAACCCATACTGCATTACACCAGGATTGTCAGTTCTAACTAGTGGTCCTCTAGTATAACTGACTTCAACATGAAAGTACTTGGTGCTTGGCTTGATTGTTACAAAAACACCATTGATTGCCCCACTGTGCTTTCTGGTTGCCATGATCTGGGAATAATAGTTTCTAGCTTCAGATTCATTTGAGATTTTAATAGTCCCAGCTCCAGCAGCCTGCACAGCAACCTTGATGTCATCATTTGAGACTTCGCCAGTTGGTTCAAGGAAGGTTCTAAGATCAGCATCTCTGTGCAGTGGTTTTCTTGGTTGAGGGTTCCTTCTTGGTGGATTCAAGACCCTTTTCACAACCTTCTTAACATTTTCAATTCTTTTCATACAAAAAAAAAAAAAAAAAAAAAAAAAAAAAAAAAAAAAAAAAAAAAAAAAAAAAAAAATAAACAAAAAAAAAAAAAAAAAAAAACACACAACAAACACAAAAACAAAAATATCCCACTGGCCCGATTCTCTTTGCCTTCTCCACTGATATATTCAAATTTCTGGCATCATGCTCAACTTCATCATCAGGATAGTGTCTGTCCAGTTCAATGTCAAGCATTTCTTTTAACATGCCCATTATCCTTGCATCATCTTTCACTCTGGCATATTCCTCCTTAGTGATTCCCAACAGATGAGCATCACTTATATCAAGCAATTTTATTTTAGCAGATGTTCTCTGGCTTCAGCTTGGTTTGCTTGTTTCATTTTCTTTCTTTCTTTGATTTGATCTCCAAGTCTCGCCAATCGTTTGCTATCACTTTCTGAGACTGGAGGAAGCAAATCAACATTGCCAGTTTCCAAGCATTGGTACATCAGTGGCCGGCTGGGCAGATTCATCAGATGCTAAACCTTTACCCTTATCCACATTCCCCCTATCAACCACATCGGTCTCTTCAACCCTTTGCTCACCAGTTTCAGTACTGGCAGCCACTACCATTTCTCTACCAATTTGACTTCCAGATGGAGCACTTCCAGGTGCAATTGGTGCAAGGACTGCACTTCTTTCCCCCTTGGCAGCATCTAGACCTGCCCTTATGACTTCCCATTCAGAAGGATGAGATGGCAACCGGTCAAGAGGCTGCCATGATTGTATGTCCTTGCATTCTTTAAAAATTCCGCACATCATTCTGAAAGATCTCCACAGATGGTTGGTCTCTTTAGACTGGGTCAGAACATTTGCAGCAACCTGTTGCTGACCAGTCTTCAGTTCATTCAAAGTCTTAGAATCTTCATCCAGACCAGAAACCACCTTGTCCTTAACCTCTTCATCCTTTTTCTTCAAATTTTCCACTTCAGTTGTCAGTTTGTCAATAGACTGAGAGTGAATTGATACCTGGGTGTTTAAATTATCAATGCTGCCCCTCAACTGGTTGATCTCAGTAGTAAGTGGGGCCAGATCAACCTGAGGAGTGGCCAGCTTGGTGATCTCAACTATCACCTTTTCAATTAATTGTGTTTCTCTTGCACCCAGCGTATCATCAATTTTCTGACCAACTGAAGTCATCAACTGCTGCCCAAGCTCAGTCACATTCAACCCAGGTTTTTCAACTAAATCTTTAACCTGCTTTTCAATCTCCCTTAAATCAACTTCAGATCTTCTAACAGTGTTACCCAGCAAATTTGAGATTGAGGTTGTGACTTTGCTGAGTAAGGTCAAAGGCTTCTTTCAAAGAAGTGGCCAGATTGTTGCAGCCAGTGACCAACTCATTGAGCTTCTTTAACACCAAGTCTTCATTGGTTGAAAACTTGTTAATCCCCAGATCAACCACTTTAATATTGGTCAAATGATCCTTGTGGTATCTGGAGAAGGACTTGGTGTTTTTGTCAAGTGTCTTTTGAATATCCTCCACCCTGGTAAGAAGGTTTTGGATATCGGCTTGAACAGACACAAATTGACTGTCCAGTGACGGAGGGGAAGGTGTCACTGGACCAGCAGCAGTTACCACTGGAGTAACTGGAGGAGGCAAATTGAGAGAAGCCTCCCCAGTTGACATCGCAGCAGTTGAGGGAATAATAATAGGAGTGGTGGAAGAAGGAAGGACAGGAAATTCAAATTGTTGGACATGCTGAGAATGCTCAGGTGTGTCCAACGACGGCGGTGGTGGTGGCATTTCTCGAAGGAGTGAGAATTGCCCAGATGGTGATGGTGCCATACGTCTGTTTCCAGATATATAGCTGTAAGTGGGAAATGGATTTTCAGTAAGCTCATTTTCTTGAGATGGTAAAATTGAAATTGAAGTATCTGGAGGCGAGACATGAGATGAAGGGTTTTGATCTTGTACAGAAGACTCAAAAATCTCAATGTCTGATGCAGTACCTTCAGAATCCGAAGATTCAATAAGGATTTCCTCGTCATTAACACTCATGTCCAGATCCATGAATGTAACTGAGGGCTGACCAGATTGGTCAGTCTCCAGATGACCTTCTCCAGTTTCCTGGAAGGTTGCATCTGTTGGAGGATCAGTTACCGAGGTAACTTCACCAGGGATAGAGGTCACTGGGGTTGCCTCAGTTATAATTGCTCTATCCACAATCATAACATCATCAGCCGCAGAGTTTGGAACCTCAGTCTCCAGCAGTGACTGGCCAGAGACGTCGTCAGTTCGTGCAATAGAAGTGTCAGAAGATAGGCCGTGGACACTTTGTGCAGACTCGACTCTATTCTGGGTTGGGGTAGCCCAGTATCATCTTCACCACCCTCTCCTACAGAAATTGCGAGGGTGGCTGCTTGCGGTTGTCCCATTTGACTTTCTCCAGGTTCCTGTTGGGAGGAAACTGGAGGGCTGGTTTGGTTTCTACTGTCAGTGGCAAGTGCTGACTGAGTCCTAGGGCGACGTGTTCTTTTTGCCTTTGGAGCTCCTGAAAGACCTGTTGGGAGGTCTCCAGGGTAGATGGTTGAAGGGACAGACACGCTGGAGCTGGAGGGGTTAGACTGTTGCCCGGGTTCGGCAATGGTCACAATTCCAGCAGACGAACCGGTGGGTCCCTCATTGTTTTGAGGCCCGCCCAGTTGTCTTTCCGACTCACCTTGGACTGGTGCATCGGTTTTAGAGAATGCCAACAACATTCTCTGAGGGATCTCAACCTCCCCATCGACAGATGTTAGGGAGTCGAGATTCCTCAGCAACTCTGGGACAGTGTACAGTGATAAAGTATTGTGATATTCCTCACTGCCCAGAAGTTGAAGGAAACAGAGTGACAAATACCTGGAGAAGGGGATGCATAGTCCCCTGGAGCCCTTCAGTTTGATCACCAGGCTTCTGAACAAAATATCAGCAAAGTCCACTCTGAGTCCATTCCACAAGCAGTAAGCCATCTCTGCTTGTGTGGAGTTGATCTGGTCCAATCACCAGAACTCCCACCCATACTTTCAACAAGGTGAATAAAGAAGTACCTCCAGGATGGTGAGAGGCCCTTCATAGTCATAGCACCTTTACTTTCAATACCCCATTCTCCAAGCACTCCTTATTTCCCATATCCAGGAGTACTTGGCGAAAATTGATGTTTTGGGATATCACAACTGGAGATTCACCCTCTCTCCAGTAGTTGAGATGCAGAGCATCCCTCAATGTTTCTGCTGTAATGGCACACTGGACTGATCCATCTTTAAGGGTGAAAGAGATAGATGAACAGTCTTCTGATAGTTCTGCTGTGTACCAAAACTCAGATTGATATTTATACGCATACTAAAAAGAGGGGGTAGGTAGGCCCTAGGGGATTATTTACTACAAATTTGTTTAACCCTAAGGAGCCAACATATAGTGGGCTGGCTTTAGTGGCCCATTGACAATTATCAATTTTTTTTTTCTTTTTTAGGCAGAAGAATATATTATTCAACGACAACTAGCAAGTCGCTAGTGAGTCCAAGTAGTACAACGTAATTACACGATGACAATGTAATAAATTCCCAGAACAGTGGATAGGATAGTGATAGACACCTAAAGAAGTTTATTAAAAAAATCTGCTTTCTCTCAAAGTAATAACTCTCAAACTTCAGAAAATATACATGTATAGAAAATACTGAAAATACATAAACCCCACGATCCCACACAAATAAAGCTAAAAATATACCCATGTTAATCACATTACAGTACAAGCCATTAAACAGACTAACCCTGCATATATAATGCTAAAAATATGCCAGTCTTTTAACACATTATAGTACAAAGTAATTGACCAGATAATAATTCATTCATATAAAATAAAAAAAATTTAGAAAAAAAAAAGGTGAAAAGACAGAACATACACGACGATCCTCCTCACAAGAAGATGCTTCCATGGTCTTGTCATTATTTTTAGTTAAAAGATGTGTAGCAGCAAAATACATGCATCCTGCTAATGCTGAAAACATCAAAACTTGCCACATTTTTTGTGACTACAACAACAACAACAACAAGGGTACCCAATCCCAGCATAAGCCGGGCTATGGGGGAGGTATGATGTAGACAGACCTTACCCCTACTCAAGGGAGGCTGCTTCCAGATCCACCGAAGTGGAAGGGACCTCCGGCCCGAAAGTAAAAAATAGGGTTAGATCCACCGGATTGGAGGTCTAAACCAGTTCTCAATCTCAACTCTCGATCTCAAGAATAAAAGATTTTCAATCTCAGATCTTAGATCGGAGAAAAAAAGCCGTTAGAATTGAGAGAGAAAGAGAGTAGAGAGAGAGAAGAGAGAGAAAAAGATAATATTACAATATTAATGTTTATTCTTTGCTTTAGTGTATGAATTTTAAGTTATAATATATACACAGACAGAGGGGAAATTTGGGTGCGTAAAGGGTTATATATATATGAATTTGGGTGCGTAAAGGGTTTTTGTTCCGTGTAGATAATGAAATTTTTTGGTCTGGTTGGTTGGCCCAAGTGGGGTATTTTGAGTGGGGTCCAGCAAATAGGTATCCGACTTGTTTGTTTCACCCAACTTCAGTCGTCCTTTTTTATTTTTATATTTATAAAAAAGTCTATATAGTCAATGTTTGAATACCACTAGACATTATCCAATATCCATGTGTCTGCTTAGTTTTTTATGTGTATTTGCGTTATTAAATTTTAGCTTCTTCAATTAATAATTTTAATTTGTATATAGTTGAATTTGTAATTTTTGTGCTAAAATTGTAAAGTGATTTAGTCTTTATCTAACATATATGATAAATATTGGAAAAAAATTTAATCTAATTAAGTTTTTTTTTTATGATTATAAAAACTCCCTTCAAACTGTTATTGAAAGAAACAAATATTATTATTTTTTAAAAGTTAATTTTAAATAAAAATGTTAATTCATAATATTATTATTTATTAAAATAATAGTTTGGTTGGGTTGTTAATGAGAGTGTAAAAATTAGGTTTAGTTGGGTTGGATTGATATAAGAGAGAGAAATTAATTTTTTAATGAATAGTGTGGTTGAGTTGGGTTATGAATGAGGATGGTCTAATACCAGTAGATTGAGTGAGTTGTAGTATTTATCTCTTTTTTTTTAACCCTTCCTAACTCCTCTTCATTTTTCCTTTTCATTTAAAAACTATACTATAATTTCGGATATCCGAAATTTCGGATATCCGAATTCGGATATCCGAAATTTCGGATATCCGAAGTTCGGATATCCGAAATTTCGGATTCGAAATTTCGGATATGAAATTTCGGATATCCGAAATTTCGGATATCCGAAATTTCGGATATCCGAAAATTTCGGATATCCGAAATTCGGATATCCGAAATTTCGGATATCCGAATTCGGATATGATTATATCCGAACATATATCCGAAATTTCGGATATCCGAAGTTCGGATATCCGAAATTTCGGATATCCGAATTTCGGATATCCGAAATTTCGGATATCCGAAATTTCGGATATCCGAAGTTCGGATATCCGAAATTTCGGATATCCGAAATTTCGGATATCCGAAATTTCGGATATCCGAAGTTCGGATATCCGAAATTTCGGATTCGATTTCGGATATGAAATTTCGGATATCCGAAATTTCGGATATCCAAATTTCGGATATCCGAAATTCGGATATCCGAAATTTCGGATAGTGGATTTCGATATCCGAACATCGATATCCGAAATTTCGGATATCGAATTTCAATATCCGAAATCATATCCGAAATTTCGGATATCCGAAGTTCGGATATCCGAAATTTCGGATTCGATTTCGGATATGAAATTTCGGATATGAAATTTCGGATATCCGAAATTTCGGATATCCGAAATTCGGATATCCGAATTTCATATCCGAAATCATATCCGAAATTTCGGATATCCGAAGTTCGGATATCCGAAATTTCGGATTCGATTTCGGATATGAAATTTCGGATATGAAATTTCGGATATCCGAAATTTCGGATATCCGAAACTTCGGATATCCGAAATTTCGGATATCCGATTTCGGATATCCGAAGTTTCGGATATCCGAATTTCGGATATCCGAAATTTCGGATATCCGAAATTTCGGATATCCGAATTTCATATCCGAAATTTCGGATATCCGAAATTTCGGATATCCGAAGTTCGGATATCCGAAATTTCGGATATCCGAAATTTCGGATATCCGAAGTTCGGATATCCGAATTCGGATATCCGAAATTTCGGATATCCGAAATTTCGGATATCGAATTTCGGATATCCGAAATTTCGGATATCCGAAATTTCGGATATCCGAAGTTCGGATATCCGAAATTTCGGATATCGAGTTCGGATATGAAGTTCGGATATCCGAAATTTCGGATATAATTTCGGATATGAAATTTCGGATAATTGAAATCCACTATCCGAAATTTCGGATATCCGAAACTTCGGATATCCGAAATTTCGGATATCCGATTTCGGATATGAATTGATTCCGAAATTTCGGATATCCGAAATTTCGGATATCCGAAATTTCGGATATCCGAAATTTCGGATAGTCGATTTATATCCGAAATATATCCGAAATTTCGGATATCCGAAGTTCGGATATCCGAAATTTCGGATATCCGAAATTTCGGATATCCGAAATTTCGGATATCCGAAGTTCGGATATCCGAAATTTCGGATTCGATTTCGGATATGAAATTTCGGATATCCGAAATTTCGGATATCCAAATTTCGGATATCCGAAATTCGGATATCCGAAATTTCGGATATCCGAAATTTCGGATATGATTTCATATCCGAAATTCGGATATCCGAAATTTCGGATATCCGAAGTTCGGATATCCGAAATTTCGGATATCCGAAATTTCGGATATCCGAAGTTCGGATATCCGAAATTTCGGATATCCGAATTTCGGATATGAAATTTCGGATATCCGAAATTTCGGATATCCGAAATTTCGGATATCCGAAATTCGGATATCCGAGAATTTCGGATATCCGAAATTTCGGATATCCGAAATTTCGGATATCGATTTCGGATATCCGAAAGTTTCGGATATCCGAATTTCGGATATCCGAAATTTCGGATATCCGAAATTTCGGATATCCGAATTCGATATCGAAATTTCGGATATCCGAAATTTCGGATATCCGAAATTCGGATATCCGAAATTCGGATATCCGAAATTTCGGATATCCGAAATTTCGGATATCCGAAATTTATCCGAAATTTAATGAATCCGAATCCGAAATTTCGGATATCCGAAGTTCGGATATCCGAAATTTCGGGTATCCGATTTTTCGGATAAATTCGGATCGGATTTTCGGATTTTCGGATAACGGATTCGGATACGGATAGTTTTGAACACCCCTAATTCCAAACACATTTTAAAACAAAATTTGCATTTCCAGACCTTTAACTATTTTAAATATATACATATAATCCTTCATTTACCTTTGGAAGCACATAACTTATATGCTACTATAAGCATATTGGTTTTTCCCATAATAATAAATATATTATTTTTTTTGTGAGGAGATATATTTATATATTGTAAAAAAAATAACTATTTATAGAAATTAATTTTTAACAAACCATCGATAACACTTTACTAAATTGATAAATGATAACACGTAATGCAGAGGTGGAGGGACTAGGGGGACTGGGGGGTGCCTGGTCCCTGCCAACTAGCCCAATAAATCTGATTTTTAATAGCCCAAAATCTTATTTCTAGTGAATATTATATATGGGCCCATGTTAACCTAAGTCCATTAACATGAACCGCTTTCATCAGTTAGTAACTTAGTATCAATCTCAATTAGAAAAATAAAATATAAGTGATGGAGATGTGAGGTACTGAGGTTCGACATTCAATCATCTTTGTTAACATGTATATAACTTATTATAATTTATGTCTGATGCTTTCATAAATTCATGTGAATATACGATCATGTTTCTTGTATGTATATCATTATTCAATTGAATTTATTTATTACCAAAATATATAGCATGAATTTTTGGGAGTAATTATTCATTTATTCTACAGTTTATTTTAAAGAGATCTTAGTTTAAGTTTATTGATTAGTACTCTATTATAATATAATATAATATAATGATGATATCAGATTGTAAGAAAATGAATTGATTAATATGATTATAATTTCACTGTATAAGATAGAAGAACAAAAATTTATTATTCATGAATGAAACATGTAGCTTTCTTACTTTCATTCCTCCTCTAGTTTTCAAATGGTCTAAATATAAACCAAATCTGTTTTCATACTTAATAATTGTGTTTTTGTATTAATATTGCTATTATATTTGTGACATTATCTGGTTCTTTAATCCGGTCCAATTGCCCCGTGGACCGGTAAGAAGAATGGCTTGACATCCGCTTACATAACATATTCATCGTCGTCGGCCCCGGCCCCGGCCAATTAGAAATCCTGGCTCCGCCTCTGATTCTAAACTCATGCCAACAATCTTCTGCTCCATTACGACAGCCATTTCTTGCTTTTATTGTTTGGTCCCCTACGCCTCAATCCATGTCATACATTAAGCTGGAGCAATATATGAATCCGTATGTATATACTCCATTTCCTTAATTTCTATCTATAATATATTATAAAGCAAATAAGGTTTCAACTTTCAATTTCAACAATGTACACATGATAATGCATGATGTACCATACATCAATGCCCCACAACTTTCAACTTTTATTTTCATCTTTCTCCTCAAATCTCAACCACTAATTTTTCTCTCTCCTCCATAAATCATTTTATTCCTCTAATTCATTCAAAATCTTTTATCTCAAAAACCGTACATCGATAAATTATAAAAATTATATGGGTGTTCTTAAAATTTCATGCTCTTTCATTAGAGATGTCATTCGATATACTTTCGACGAATTTTTAAATCCGAGAACGGAGCCCGTACGGCTAAGACATTTGACTATCACACTCTATGACCTATCACACTTTATGACCTATCACCCCCACCATCTCACCGTCGTGTACATATACCGGTTATTGACCAAACCGGTTAGGGTTTGAACCCGATTCGGTTAGGGTTGACCATTCCCTAACCGGGTTTGACCTCTAACCGGGTCGGGTTCAACCCGGTTTAAGAGGGAGGAAAACCCAACCCATTTGAAACCGAATTGGGTCGGTTAGTGATCGGTTAGGGTACCAAACCGGTTAGTAACCGGTTACACTTTGCCGTAATTGAATTATTAGTCTATTTTTCGCTTAAAAATACATACTTTTTATTATAGATCAAAGTTTTAGTACACATTCAAATACTTAATAAAAAGTCTTCAAACACACAATAAAAAGATGTTCAAACTTCAAACGAGTTCGACATTAAACATTAAAATTAAACGTCTTCATTAATAAAAGTCCTCACTAATATAAATTCTTCAACTTTGTGTCTTCAAGTCTTCCAGTCTTCATTCTTCAAGTCTTCAAAGTCTTCAAATACTTAATAATACTTGATAATAAAAGTTGTAAAAAAAAAACGGCTACAAAGCATTCCAACGTTCCAATTGTACTTACTGGAGTTACTGACTTCCCAGGCCCATGTAAAGCACTACATTAAAATTATAAGAGTATCAACTCTATCAACTATCAACAAACTTCAATATGTGTGAATTTGTAGTAGTAAACTGGAGTGGAAGGGAGCACCTTCCGACATAAACATGATAAGATTCAAACCGTATAGAAATTTGTTAAAACTCAAAGATGGACTGTGAAAATTCATATATATACTACGAAATCTATTGTTTGAATAATTATAGGGATTATTTTGGGGAGGAGATAAAGAAGTAAATATCAAGATAATAATATAAATTTTGGATTTCATATGTAAGAAATTAGAAATGTAAAGCTTCGATTTGGTAATCTTTTTCATACTCCTGATTAACCGGTTACATAACCGGGTTGGAACCCGGATTCTCTAACCGGTTTGGGAGTAACCGGGTCCAACCCGATTTCAACGGCTAGAAACTATAACCGGGTACTAACCATCGGTTTATGGAGAACCCGAACCGGTTAGGGTCAAACCCGGTTGTTGACCAGTTTCGGTTACGGGTTGACTTTCGGGTTCGGTTTCGGTTTTTTTGTACACGACTATCTCACCGGCAACGTGCGGGTACTTACTCTCGTATATATTAAAGGGCGTGGCTATGAATAGTGTCATGCCCTTTAATATTTCGCCACGTGTCACCAATCAATGTTTACCACGTGTCGCTTGATCAATGGTTGATTTTACACCCCGTATCACTATTCAGATTTTGTCATATCGGATTCCGTTTGAGTTTTTTCTCTTTCGGTTATTCTTGATTTTTTCCACCGATTTTTTTGCATAGTAACCCGCCTACGTGACGAGTTGCTATTTGTTGATGTCAGTCATGTCACACCCCGTACCACTATTCACACTTTGCTAAATCGCATCCCTTACGGATTTTCTACTACAGGTTCCTTTTTGGTTTTTTTCGACATGATTTTCCTTTTGAGTCATCCAACCCTTTTGTGTCACACGTCGTACCACTATTTACATTTTATTACATCTCAACTAATATCTTGATGTTTTTGCTATATCATATCCCGTTCGGTTTCTACTACGAATTACTTTTTGATTTCTTGCACATTTTTAAACAAACATATTCATGACAGAATGATTTTTAATTAACAAGTGGTTGACGGTTCAACGCAAATACACCAAAATAATATAAGCGTTTCAACAACACAATTGAGGCCCCGCAAAGGGGGGTCCGAAATTTACTAGTTAATAGTATTACAACTTTCAACCCACAATTTTGCTTTTATTCTAGCTGTATGACATTCAAATTTTCAACCCATACAATATTGAATTGTATGCTGCCCTGCATTGCTTCCACAAAGAGAATATTATCATGCCAAATTAATCTTGGGCACAAGAATGGTCTGGATATAAGAAATAACTAATAAACTATGGTCGTACAACCACATAGGCTTTATTTTACAGAGAAGAACACAAACATAAACCTATAGGTATACTTATAAAGCCGCGTCTCGTTAGTCTCCACGCATTATTGTTTAGCACAATGATCGCCGGTAGATATTGTCCAAGTCATTTCATCTCATAACCGCGATTTTGCTTGATCCAATGGTGCACTCTGCATTTCAAGCAATATATCATCATTTCATATTTATTAAATATTTTATTAATATATTCCTACAAATTTCAATTGTAGATAAGGAGAAGAATGTAAAAAAATCCTAACCAGAGGAGCCCCAAGTGCAGCTCTTTCTGCTAAGTAGGCACATGGCTTAAAGAACTCCCCGTACATTTTTGACCACTCCTCCAGCCTCCCATTTATGTATTTTGATCCAAGTAAATCTCCCCAGAACATAATTCCTCCCCTGTACGCACAAAAATATGGTTCTTTCATATGTAAAAGTATGAAAACATTAATACAAATTCATTGTTTATAACACTAAACCTGTAAGGTGGAAATCCCATTCCCATAACACCCGCAACGTCCAAATCAGCTGCTTTCACTGCAATACCCTCTGCATACACTCGGCAAGCCTCGTTCACAACAGGAAAAAATATCATCTCTATGATATCCTTGTCCGATAATTTTGCAAGCTGAAACCAATGTAAGCCCCGACTTAGAAATATAACTCTATCAGAGTTAAATCTACATATATATATATATAATATATTATATATTATTAATAATTTGTATTATATTATATATATATCCATATATATATAGAGAGAGAGAGAGAGAGAGAGAGAGGGAGACCTTGGGATCAACCGAGACACCAGACATTTCCCTTGCCTTCTGAATGTATTTCATGATTTCAGGATCTGGGTTGGCTTTACGCTTATCATTATAGACATAGAAACCTTTGCGAGTTATTTCACCTAAGCAGGAATCAGAAGTTCAAAATAATCCTTGAAAACAAACATTTTTGTCTTGTATAGCAAATACATGATACCTGCTCTTTTATCCTCATGCATGATAGGAATTAGCTTCGACTTATATGTTCTTTCGGGAAAATTAAGAACAAACTGTGAGCCAGTTGCCACTGCAACACCAAATCCGACAAGATCACACAATCTAAAAGGACCCATTGGCATTCCGAATTTTGTAATTACTCTATCGATTCTATAAATGTCGGCACCACGTTCTACAAGCAAAAGAGCCGCCTGAGTATACGGGAAGAACATCCTATTGACAGCAAACCCTGTGCAATTCCCAACAACAACTGGAGTTTTTCTTATCTTTTTCCCCACATCCAGCAAGTCCACTATTGCTTGAGGAGATGTTTTTGATGTACGAACGATCTCCAAAAGGGGCATCACATGAGCAGGGCTGCACCAAATAAACAAAGAAAAATAATCAGAAGAATATTCAAACTTGGTTAGAAAAGGACTACAGGTTATAACTAATCACCTGAAAAAGTGTGCACCAATTATTCTATCATGGGATTTTGTCTTCTCACCAATTAGACTCAAGTCGATTGTTGAGGTGTTACTTGCAAGTATGCAATTTGGAGAGCAGTATTTTTCCAAATCCGAAAATATTTGTTGTTTCAGAGAAACATTCTCAATAACAGCCTGTTTAGTCAGAAGTAGACATCAGTTCATATCTTTGTTCTCTGTTATCAATTATATGTGACCATAGGTCCACAACATACAATGGAAATGTAATAGTCAAAACAAATGCTAAAGAATACCTCTATCACCATATCCACATCCTTAAAGCTTTCATAATCAAGAACACCCTTAAGACGAGAAAGTGCTTTTTCAAACTTTTCCTGAGTCATCTTGCCTTTCTTCACACTGCTTGTCAGATTGGCTGCATATAGTAGATAAGAATAATCACTTTGCATTACATACTTAACACTAAAGATGGCAAGATGATCAGGTTGGGTAATAGACTAACATAGGATAGGTGACCTGTAAACACTTGCCAACTCTTTTACTATACTTAGAATTATTTTATGTGTTAATCATGACTTTGAAAACCATATGCATTAAAAATCAACTTCAGTCGACTTTAAGCTGTTTGACCCGCTCGGCCCATTTAATCCGTTTAAGATTAACAACGGCCGAACTTACCCATTCACAAGTATGTGGACCAAAACCCTACATTTACATATATGAGAGTAATTCACCATATATCGACAGAGCAAGGTCGTACCTTTGACTCTGCCTAGTCCACCCTCAAGGAACTTTTGATTTACTTCTTTTAAGACAACTTGATATCCACTTTGAATTAGAGCCGTTGCTATCCCCGAGCCCATCAAACCTCCTCCAAGTATAGCAACTTTATTGATTCCTCTGGGCTTCAGACCCCGATCAGTCACCCCTGGTACCTATTAACACACACATTGACACAGACGATACACAACCTTTTATTCAACTAACGATTCAACATTTAAGTTTCATAATATACAATAGAAACAAGTTTTCAAAAAAATAAACATATATTGATGCCAAGTTGTATTTAAATGATAACATCTCTATTTTTCTTTAGTACTCCGTAAATGATTACAATTCACTAGTTCAAAAAATAGTTGTACCTTTGTAGTACCACGCATGGCAAAGAAGATATGAATCAAGCTCTTGCAAGTATCCGACTTTAAAAGTACTTGGAACTCAGTATACTCCTGCAAATTTGATACATATACAAAGTCATATAACCTGTCAACTAATGTTGCAACAAGAGAAAATTGACATCAGCTATTAAACCAAACACGGACCTTCATTAAACCCGCCCGTGGGCCTGAGACTATCCCCTCTTCAATAACATTAATGCAAACTTGTGGATGTTGTAGGTTTGGTGCTTGTCTGCGAGCTTGAGCTCTAGCAAAATTAAGTATTTCACGAGCCTCCCCAAGAGGCTCTAATTTATCTGTTTTGTAGAGACTCGCAACCCAAGGCTTTTTACGCTCCAATATATCTAATGCCCATCGACGAGCAGTTTCTACTAACTCATCTCCTGATACGATGGCATCAACGAGCCCTAAGTTATGAGCTTCCTCTCCTCTAACTGGTTTTGATGTCTAGAGAGAGAGAGAGACAGAGAGAGAGAGAGAGATTACTTATCAAAAACATAAAGATATGTCGGCTCGGTTCAACAGAAATTGCAAAGTTTGACCAATCTATGTTTTAGGAAAACATTTCTTTAAGATAAAGGTGACAAAACAGACGGATTGGGTAGCAGGTCAAAATAGGTAATCGCTTGGTGCCACCCATGTTCGCTTCACCGTAAACACTTATATCCAAAACAAAAAAGTACACAATTTCACAATAATCTAACTTCAAGAAATAACATATTAAGGATAATTTATGCATTGAACATAAACTTTTGGGATAACGATGGGCAAATAAATATGTTCTAAGTCAAAAAAATTCTAAGATAAAAAATGTAAAATACTTTTGAAAGAACCCAAAGAGACAATACGTGAGAAAGTTGCATATTCCAGGGCTATGAAAATAACACAAGCAGATCTCTGTAAAATAATATAAGATAATCCATACCAACATCATTTCGAGGGACTTTGCAAGACCAACAAGTCTTGGAAGACGTTGAGTTCCTGAGATAACTCAAGATTGTAAGTGATTTGATGTTTTATTTATTG
>CM067174.1:3499773-3502273 GCA_034093135.1 Erigeron breviscapus | reverse complement strand
GTATTTATGAATAGTACCGTATTTATGAATAGTACCGTATTTATGAATAGTACCGTATTTATGAATAGTACCGTATTTATGAATAGTACCGTATTTATGAATAGTACCGTATTTATGAATAGTACCGTATTTATGAATAGTACCGTATTTATGAATAGTACCGTATTTATGAATAGTACCGTATTTATGAATAGTACCGTATTTATGAATAGTACCGTATTTATGAATAGTACCGTATTTATGAATAGTACCGTATTTATGAATAGTACCGTATTTATGAATAGTACCGTATTTATGAATAGTACCGTATTTATGAATAGTACCGTATTTATGAATAGTACCGTATTTATGAATAGTACCGTATTTATGAATAGTACCGTATTTATGAATAGTACCGTATTTATGAATAGTACCGTATTTATGAATAGTACCGTATTTATGAATAGTACCGTATTTATGAATAGTACCGTATTTATGAATAGTACCGTATTTATGAATAGTACCGTATTTATGAATAGTACCGTATTTATGAATAGTACCGTATTTATGAATAGTACCGTATTTATGAATAGTACCGTATTTATGAATAGTACCGTATTTATGAATAGTACCGTATTTATGAATAGTACCGTATTTATGAATAGTACCGTATTTATGAATAGTACCGTATTTATGAATAGTACCGTATTTATGAATAGTACCGTATTTATGAATAGTACCGTATTTATGAATAGTACCGTATTTATGAATAGTACCGTATTTATGAATAGTACCGTATTTATGAATAGTACCGTATTTATGAATAGTACCGTATTTATGAATAGTACCGTATTTATGAATAGTACCGTATTTATGAATAGTACCGTATTTATGAATAGTACCGTATTTATGAATAGTACCGTATTTATGAATAGTACCGTATTTATGAATAGTACCGTATTTATGAATAGTACCGTATTTATGAATAGTACCGTATTTATGAATAGTACCGTATTTATGAATAGTACCGTATTTATGAATAGTACCGTATTTATGAATAGTACCGTATTTATGAATAGTACCGTATTTATGAATAGTACCGTATTTATGAATAGTACCGTATTTATGAATAGTACCGTATTTATGAATAGTACCGTATTTATGAATAGTACCGTATTTATGAATAGTACCGTATTTATGAATAGTACCGTATTTATGAATAGTACCGTATTTATGAATAGTACCGTATTTATGAATAGTACCGTATTTATGAATAGTACCGTATTTATGAATAGTACCGTATTTATGAATAGTACCGTATTTATGAATAGTACCGTATTTATGAATAGTACCGTATTTATGAATAGTACCGTATTTATGAATAGTACCGTATTTATGAATAGTACCGTATTTATGAATAGTACCGTATTTATGAATAGTACCGTATTTATGAATAGTACCGTATTTATGAATAGTACCGTATTTATGAATAGTAACGGTAAATAGTAAAGGTAAAAAGTAAATTGTAAATGGTAAAGGTAAAAAGCATATTCCAAAGCATATGCTAAGGCATATTCCAAAGAATATGCTAAGGCATATTCTAAAGCATATTCTAAAATTATTTTCTATAAATAGCGACCTTAGTTTAATTATAAAACTCACACCATTTATATTCACTTCTAAAATCTCTTTTATAATCACACGAGACTAAGTACGTCTAAGTGATCTTCTTCTACAACACTAAGGTGAGTTTCCATATTCCCCTTTTTAATTCTTTTATATGATTTATTTCGGAGACTGAGATACATGCATAATAATTATTTTATGTTATATATATACGAAACTTTGAAGAACAATTGCAAAACTATATGATATATAATATACTATGTGAGTTTCCATATTCCCCTTTTCAAACTCTTTTATATATTGGGGCTGAGATACATGCAAATAAAACTGTTTGTTATACTTATATGTATATTTACAAAATTATATATATTATATATATTTTGTAACTCCACTTTATTTATTTTACCTTCGGGTAAAATACAAACTCTTTACTGTTATGATGAACACAAGTACTCCAGAAATGTATATATGGTTGATTCTAAGTTGCTCTGTTCACTCAAAGTCCTCACCATCATGAACGATTAATTATGGAAACATAAACGTGGGTATATTGAATAGTACTATTGGGGTAGGCACCCCCATTCGTGTTGGTCATACCAACTGGATACGGATGCATTATATTTGGAAAGCTTAGGGTACCCTGAACAAGGTACCTACTTTGGAGGCAAACAAACTTATACTTGTCTAGTTTCGGTTCATGAGCTTAGAACTTGATGTATACAGTATCTACTCTTATATTCTATTTGATCCATTGTGTGATCAAATAGTTACTTTAAAATCTTGTGGTTCATACTCTATATTTTTATTAAAAATCTATGATACTCTTTGCTTTATATTGTATCATAACTACTTGACATTGCGGTAAGGCAATGGTCACACTGAACTCTGGTATTTG
>CM067174.1:3467644-3498773 GCA_034093135.1 Erigeron breviscapus | reverse complement strand
ATCTGAAGGCTCCATAGAGCGATGCAAGAGTATGAGTGTGCAAGGTTTTACCTTGTCTCAAGACAAGAACCATGTTTTCCCATTTGGAAGGAAGAATATCACAAAACTTCTCAAGAAGAATATCCTTATCCTTCTCTACACCCAATCCTCTCAACTGATTGATGAGGCTAGAAAATCTGGTGTACATACCAGTTAGACTTTCATTGGGCAAGGCAAAGAAGGATTCATACTTCTTGTTCAAAGCAACTTTTCTGGTGACAATTGTGTCATCACCTCCTTCAAATTGAATCACTAATTCGTCCCACATAGATTTTGCACTGGGGAACAGCACAAGTGTTGGAATTAGATCTTTAGGAACAGTCCCAAGGATCATGTTCTTGAGTCTGGTGTCCAGATCAACAAGTCTACGATCCTCATCAGACCAATGGTCTTCTGGCTTTTCCCTTGAACCTCTTCTTCCATTTGGATCAAGAAGAGGACTGACCCCAAGGGACATGGGTATATATGGTCCATCCTTAAGGATTTTCAACATATACCTTGCACAAGTTCACCAAGAATATTGCAGGTTTGCAAAGTGTGAAGTTTTTTCGTCTTTGTGAAATAACTTAAATTCTTGGTTGTGCAATGACTTGTATTTATAGGCAAAGTTAACATTGGGATGTTAACTTTAGCCGTACAAATGTGGTTGAGAGCATTTAAGGAATAGCATTTAATTCCTTAAAAAGCAGTGTAAAGTCGCATGATAAAGCAACTTTACACAACCACCTTTATGTACCTTATAATACTTAAATAATAAGATAAGGCTTATTATCCGGGTAAAGGTACATAAAGCATACAAGTCAATTCCTCGTAATCAGTGTAAAGCTTTGTAAGGGCTTTCCACTGATGGTCTCCAGTTTGTAACTGACTAGAATGCCAACTGGGCTTCGCTGCCATTGCCATTCTCTATCTTCCATTTGTTGTCTTCGACTTCAACTGGAATGATTCTTCAACTGGTCAGTTCTCAACCGGAGGAAGTCTTCAGTTGCGTTGACTGTACGGTGCAACTGGACTTCAATATATTTCTGGACAAATCTTCTTGGTCACCAGTTTTACTGGGTCACCAGATGCAACTGGTGACTGGTCAGTGTGAACTGGTGACTGGCCAGTTCCAGGTGAACTGGTCCTAACAGAGTTTACCTGGGAACGTGAGGATCAAATGAAACAAAAGTATCCTCACTTGTTCGAAAAAGCCCTACATTCCGACCACACGCGCTAAATTTCGGGACGAAATTTAAATAACTGGGGGAGAATGTGACAACCGCCAAAATTTCAGGTTGATTAATTTACTATTACGTGTACTATTTAAATTTTTGTTGATCAAACAATATGAACAAACATTTTATGGCATAATAAACTGAACAAATATTCCTTTTTTTTGATAAATTATGGATAACTATTGCCAAGAACTCAAATAGTTATTTGAGAGTTGCTTGGAAATATTTTTTTTCATATTTATACTATCAATAACCGTATTTATGAATAGTACCGTATTTATGAATAGTAACCGTACTTATGAATAGTACCGTAATTGTGAATAGTAACCATACTTATGAATAGTACCGTATTTTGTGAATAGTAACCGTATATGAATAGTACTGTATTTTGAATAGTAACCGTATCCAGAAATCGTATTCATGAATAGTGACCGTGAATAGTTACTATGAATAGTAACGGTAAATAGTAAAGGTAAAAAGTAAATTGTAAATGGTAAAGGTAAAAAGCATATTCCAAAGAATATGCTAAGGCATATTCCAAAGCATATGCTAAGGCATATTCCAAAGAATATGCTAAGGCATATTCTAAAGCATATTCTAAAATTATTTTCTATAAATAGCGACCTTAGTTTAATTATAAAACTCACACCATTTATATTCACTTCTAAAATCTCTTTTATAATCACACGAGACTAAGTACGTCTAAGTGATCTTCTTCTACAACACTAAGGTGAGTTTCCATATTCCCCTTTTTAATTCTTTTATATGATTTATTTCGGAGACTGAGATACATGCATAATAGTTATTTTATGTTATATATATACGAAACTTTGAAGAACAATTGCAAAACTATATGATATATAATATACTATGTGAGTTTCCATATTCCCCTTTTCAAACTCTTTTATATATTGGGGCTGAGATACATGCAAATAAAACTGTTTGTTATACTTATATGTATATTTACAAAATTATATATATTATATATATTTTGTAACTCCACTTTATTTATTTTACCTTCGGGGTAGAATACAAACTCTTTACTGTTATGATGAACACAAGTACTCCAGAAATGTATATATGGTTGATTCTAAGTTGCTCTGTTCACTCAAAGTCCTCACCATCATGAACGATTAATTATGGTAACATAAACGTGGGTATATTGAATAGTACTATTGGGGTAGGCACCCCCATTCGTGTTGGTCATACCAACTGGATACGGATGCATTATATCTGGAAAGCTTAGGGTACCCTGAACAAGGTACCTACTTCGGAGGCAAACAAACTTATACTTGTCTAGTTTCGGTTCATGAGCTTAGAACTTGATGTATACAGTATCTACTCTTATATTCTATTTGATCCATTGTGTGATCAAATAGTTACTTTAAAATCTTGTGGTTCATACTCTATATTTTTATTAAAAATCTATGATACTCTTTGCTTTATATTGTATCATAACTACTTGACATTGCGGTAAGGCAATGATCACACTGAACTCCGGTATTTTGAGAAACTATAATTTCTATATGAAAAACTTATGGAACTCACCAACTTTATGTTGACGTATTTTAGCATGTATTCTCAGGTAACTAGACGATACACTTTACATGGGACACTTTCCGCTGCATACAACATACTGGACCATGGCCTACCCTCAGACTCTAGTAAAGACAAGTCAATTTGCTAAAGTCTCTGTCTACTGTTTAATATTGTTTAATATTAAATAAATGTTTTCAAGAATAATATCTTTCATAAATTGTAATATAAATTTGTGAACAATGCTTTTATATAAATGTATTTTAAAACGACAACGTTTTGTGTCGTTCATTATATCTTGTGTTGTGAATCCATGTACGTCATACCCCGTCTAGGGCGGGTGTGACAGTCACTCTTTTATGTGTGTAAAAATATGTAGAACTAAAAGTGTGTAGAAATTTATCTACACTAAAATTTGTGTTTTCTAAAAGTTTACACTTTTTAGTGTGGATTTTCATAATTATTTTGTAACACCCATTTGTCCACACTAACTAAAAAGTTAGTGTGGACAAATGGGGTGTTACAAAATAATTATGAAAGTCCACACTAAAAAGTGTAAACTTTTAGTTCTACACACTTTTTAGTGTGAATAAATTTCTACACACTTTTAGTTCTATATATTTTTACACACATAAAAGCGTGACAAAATTTTTAATTTGTTCACACTAATTAAAAGTGTGGACAAATGCAACATTATTTGCAGTGAACCTTCAATAAAAAAGAGTTGTATGAGAAATGAACATTTTATTTTAAATAAGTTCATTTGCATACCGGTCTCTTATCTTCTATAATACTCCACTACCATTTAAATTAGTTATTTTTACATCAATTATTTACACGGGTACACTATTTAATGTCGCAACCACCAGTCACCGCCACCACCTCTGCCTTACAGGCGTACTGTGCTAATTTATTTTAATCTATTTTAGATTTAAAAATATTGGACGGTATAAGAAATATTGGTTTTAGGTAAAATAAAACAAGTATTAAAGTAAAACAAATAAAACAATAGATTTATGTTCACTAAAAATCACCGTGCATCATGAAAATCATCGTGCATCAATTGCTTCGTGAATCGTCATGCATCAATATAACCTTGATCTAAGGGTCAAGATCTTGTCCTATTTGTTTTACTTTAATACTTGTTTTACAATATTCAACCCCAAGAAATATTTATTGAAATGATAAATTTACTCATGAATAACGAGAGTTCTAAAATAAGTTGTTTTAACCAGGTATGCGCTAGAAAACCATTTCACATAATGATTTTCTAATATAAACCCTTGAAAAATCACTATCACTCAAATATCTTAAAAAGCTCACTTACGTCGACCATAGTAAGAATTAACTACATGTGACCATTACTAATAACCAAATATTTAATATGCTTTGAATATGGTTTATTCATTTCAATCCTTTTCTTTTATTTTTAGAGAATAATAGCACGATACCTGCACAATGCAGCGGCGACTGTATGGTTTTAGCGGCGACTAGTGGTGATGACAACGATTATTGGTGGTGGTGGAGGCGACTGGTGGTGAAAGCGCTGAGTGGTGTAGATAGTTGATGTAAAGGTAATTGATGTAAAAGGTTAATTAAGATATTTTAAAAAATAAATGACTGATATTGTAATTTAATCATTAATGGTATTTTATATCCAACTAATGTAATTTTCTACAAAAGATTATAATTTTTATATATTATTATCTCCAACAGGGTTGAGATTCGAGAGTCCTGAGTTTTATCCCATGAATGCGTCGTTCGAATTTCGTATACTGTCCTGATTGGATATCACTGTAGTGTTTCGAATGCTAACTACTAACTCGTTGTTCAAAAACATAAAAAAAAAAGAAAAAAAGATATAGATTATAGATAGATGATATAACTACACAGTTTCGAGACCTCCAAGTAAGAAAGTTGGTCGGGGACATTTATGTATATTTCCAATTATTTTATTTTTTAGAAAAAAGAAAAAGAAAAATATTTCCAATTAGTTAAGTCGTGAAACTATCTATATCTATATCTATAATAAATCAATAATAAACAATTGGTCATAAGTGGATATATAAATTGGGCTATGAACTAGGGCTGTCAATGGGTTCGGGTTGACGAGTTGGTGGGTTGAAAAACTCCGACCCTAACCCAACCCACTAAAAGTTTCAGGTCAGAAATTTCAACCCTGACCCACAACTCGCCAACCCATGACCCAACCCATGTGACCCGATAAGCAAATATATATAAATATAAAATGGAATAAATCAACCAATATAAAGCTTTATCATTGATGGTGTAAGCTGAAAACGAAGGGTACAAAAAAGAAAGAAATACGAGGGTATTGTTAGTACTCGGCACAAAG
Organism: Erigeron breviscapus; assembly: GCA_034093135.1. Taxonomy (NCBI): domain Eukaryota; kingdom Viridiplantae; phylum Streptophyta; class Magnoliopsida; order Asterales; family Asteraceae; genus Erigeron; species Erigeron breviscapus. The sequence continues at coordinate 3,493,625 of CM067174.1, read as the reverse complement.
TTAATAAACTTACCGTCTCATCCTACATCACTTATCATCTCACAGAATTTTGAATCCTCCTCTTATTTCATATTTGAAGTTACTTTAGGTTAGAAATATAGAAAATGAGAATGGGGCGTATGGATTAGTGTAATGTGGAGTATGAGCTATTATATATAATTCAATTATTTTAAAGATATCGGGTTGGCGGGTCGACCTGACAACCCAACCCGGACCCAACCCAAACAAAATCAGGTTGGTGGGTTGGCGGGTCGAAAATACTCAACCCTAACCTGATTTTTTTCAGGTTGAGTTCGGGTTGAGTTTCGGGTTGGGTCGAAATTGACAGCCCTAGCTATGACAATACTCAATAGTAATGGTTTTGATAAAGATGTCGTTAAATTGACAGCCCTAGCTTATCAAAATTTGCGGTCTACTTTCTCCAGTAGGTTAGAAAGTAATATAAAGATGTCGTTAAATTAAGGGTTTTGATATAGATATCAAAGTTGTCTAAAGATATTCGACCGATCGTCTCTTTTGATTTGAAATAATAGCTCCTGTTGTTTAAAAAAACTATATTGCATCGTTGTCACTTTTTATTTTATTTTATTTTTATCAAACTTCACTGATCACATAATTTACTATCTTGTAACTGTTTTTTCTTATAATATTAATTAATTTTATTTAACTATTATCGTGAGATACATTTTTTTCACAAATTTGTTCAGAAAAAAGGTTAATAGGTGAGAACCCTTAAATCTCATCTATTGTCTTGTTACCAAAAACGCACACCGCATAAAACTCATGTCCGACAGGTTATCATCATCACACATAGATCACAATATATATTTTTGCTACTTGTCTTTGACAAGCTTTGAACATCTCTAATCTTCATTTATAGGTCATGTGATTAAATGATGGTGATACCATTTGGGGTTTCCATTGGTCAAAATGAGACGATACAAGATCCTGAAAATGAGACAGAAAATGGCGGGCGGTAAAACAAAGAAAGCTCTAACGTAGGTTACATATACAAATTATACATCTTTTTTTATTTACTATGATAGGGTATTCGAAACGATCTACGTATACTTTTTTGTTCAATCGTCGCATGTTATGTTTCATTTGCTACAGGAGCATAAATACTTGTATTACTTTACCACAAATTGTGAATCTGATTGGTTGGAAAATATGTTTTTCGTACATCCAATATCCTTTGAGTTACGGGTGGATTTTCTTGGATTATCAAAATAGACGTGACATACAAAACCAATCTATAAAACATACCGCTGGTTGAGATTGTCGGTGTAACTTCAACTTGGAAAACCTTCAGCTTATATATAAAGTTATAAACAGATTTGCACGTATTTATAGTTATGTACGATGTGAACTTATACAAATACTTGTATTCAGCTGATTCAGCTATCGTTGTTTACGTATGTATTACGCGCTTCATAGTGCGAGCGAAGTTACTTTGAGATAAAGTATATCCTTTTTATTGTATCCTAATTCTCGATCCCTTCAACGCCCACATCTTCCTATTGACTGACTGTCACTTGGCTGGTGTCACCGTCCAATCACATTATATCAATCAGAAATATGTCCACATCTCAATCGTGCCTGTCTCCTCTTTAGTCATAATCGTTTTGGAAGGATCACTGCAACAACTTTTGCATTCCCAATGTTATCTTGCAATTACGTAGTAATATGATGGATTTTTTATTTAATGAGTAAATGATAATTTAGGATTTTAGGACATGATCAAGAAGAAATTTATTTTTGAAAGGCGATCTAAAAAGAATTTATTTACTAGTAATGTATATGATGATGACTTATGTTATAATGTATATGATGATGATGTATAATGTATTTATTTTATTTTATTTTATTTATATATATATATTTTTTATTTTTTTTATATTGATTGATTGGATTACTTGTTTGGTGGTAAAAATATTTTTGCATACTAATTATCAGTGGCGGATCCAGAAAAATATTATAGGGTATGCAAAATTTAATAATTTATAAGAAATTAATTTATTTTTTCGGACTTTGTTCAGGTTTTTGGTTTGATAAAATACCTTAGTCAAAAACTCAATATGCATACTAAAATAAACTTGTAGTTAATACTTAATGCATAGTATACTTACATATCTTTCATTCATAAATCTCCTCGTCTAGGATTCAAGGTTTGAAAGCGTTCCAAAATGTTATCATCACTAGTTTCAGAGAAAATATCTTTCTCTATAAAAGTGACTAAACAATCATTCAAAAGTTGATCACCCATTCTATTACGCAGCTTGTTCTTCACATATGTCATTGCCGAAAATGCTCTTTCCACACTTGCAGTCGCCACCGGAAGGATGAGCACTAGCTTTATAAGTAAGTAGACATGATCAAAAGTTCCATGTTTATTTACTTCCACAAGTTTCCTACAAAGTTCCCGGATATCCTTTAATCCTGTAAAGCTCTCATCGGTTCTCATGTCATTAATGAAGAGGTCAAGTTGATCATCAAGCCGGTGCAATTCAATACTTGGAAACTCTTTAGGATAAAACTTTGCAAGTGTAAGCAACTTTTCCTTGTCAAAGGAACTAAAACTATCAACCGGGTTCAAACTTCCCATGCAGTCAACTAATTTCATGTTTTCCTCATTAAATCGATTGTTAAGTTCTTGAAGTTGTAAATCAATGATTGTCAAAAATAATTCAACTCGGTAATGATGAACGTTTGTGGTCTATAGTTGGCCACGCTTTTTTCTTCCTCTCGGAACATAGATACTTTCCATACCAGGAACTTCAATGTCATTTTTTTTGACAAAAACAAGTGACCTTGTATAACATGGTTTCCCATTCACTCTCTCTTATTTTTTGCAATTGTTTCTTGGTGGATTTTACTAGTGAAATTGCATTAATAATATCTTGATCTTTTTTAGTAAACTCATACTAATGAACTGAATTGACTTTAATAGAATATCCAAATATAACTTTTGATAAAATTTAATATAAGAGCATCTTCAATGGTCAAGTTATTTGTTGAAAGCCTTTTGAAAAAGTTTTTCATTAAGTTATGACTCCAATTGTTAAAAGAGTAAATTATACTTTTCGTCCCTGAAGTTAGCACGTTTTTCACTTTTGATCCCTAAAGTGAAAAAATTACAATTTTGACCTTAAACTTGGCCAATTTTTTCAATCGTGGTCCTTTGGCCAGACGGAGTTAAATTTTGGCCGTTAACGTTACACCCGAGGGACTAAAAGTGAAAAACGTGTCAACTTTAGGGACGGAAAATGTAATTCATTCTTCCATTCATCTTCTCCAACAAGATTCGGGCCTCCGGTCATCTTCTTCGATGGACTTACAAACTTATTATTTACACCCAATGACCAACTCCATTTCTAGCTAGCCATTGACCGACGAAAAATGAAAATCATACAAATAAATTTATTCTTTCATTCTTTTTTTTCCGGTCATCTTCTCCGATCATCTTTTCCGATGGAATTTTTCGACTAGACATTTATTTTCCGATGATACCTAATAAAAACTCGACTTTCAATCCAAATCTAAACCACAAACAAAATCATTTACTCAAATGATACGATATCAAATTTCATACGTACGAGTGGATTTTTGTTTACAACCAAAACTTTACAGTCAGTCAACCAAGATACGACCCGAATTCACCCGTTATAAACTTTACAGTCAGTCAACCAAAGTGGGGAATTTATAACGGGTGAATTTGGGCCGTATCTTGGTTGACTGGCTGTAAAGTTTTGGTTGTAAACAAAAATCCACTCGTACGTATGAAATTTGATATCGTATCATTTGAGCAAATGATTTTGTTTGTGGTTTAGATTTGGATTGAAAGTCGAGTTTTTATTAGGTATCATCGAAAAATAAATGTCTAGTCGAAAAATTCCATCGGAAAAGATGATCGGAGAAGATGACTGGGAAAAAAGAATGGAAGAATAAATTTATTTGTATGCCTCCTTGGCCACTCCACTAATGGCTCGACAGATTTTCATTTTTCGTCGGTCAATGGCTAGCTAGAAATGGAGTTGGTCATTGGGTGTAAATAATAAGTTTGTGAGTCCATCGGAGAAGATGACCGGAGGCCGGAATCTTGTTGGAGAAGATGAATGCAAGAATGAATTACAATTTCCGTCCCTAATGTTGGCACGTTTTTCACTTTTAGTCCCTCGGGTGTAACGTTAACGGCCAAAATTTAACTCCGTCTGGCCAAAGGACCACGATTGAAAAAATTGGCCAAGTTTAAGGTCAAAATTGTAATTTTTCACTTTAGGGACAAAAGTGAAAAACGTGTCAACTTTAGGCACGGAAAATGTAATTCATTCTTCCATTCATCTTCTCCAACAAGATTCGGGCCTCCGGTCATCTTCTTCGATGGACTTACAAACTTATTATTTACACCCAATGACCAACTCCATTTCTAGCTAGCCATTGACCGACGAAAAATGAAAATCATACAAATAAATTTATTCTTTCATTCTTTTTTTTCCGGTCATCTTCTCCGATCATCTTTTCCGATGGAATTTTTCGACTAGACATTTATTTTCCGATGATACCTAATAAAAACTCGACTTTCAATCCAAATCTAAACCACAAACAAAATCATTTACTCAAATGATACGATATCAAATTTCATACGTACGAGTGGATTTTTGTTTACAACCAAAACTTTACAGTCAGTCAACCAAGATACGACCCGAATTCACCCGTTATAAACTTTACAGTCAGTCAACCAAAGTGGGGAATTTATAACGGGTGAATTTGGGCCGTATCTTGGTTGACTGGCTGTAAAGTTTTGGTTGTAAACAAAAATCCACTCGTACGTATGAAATTTGATATCGTATCATTTGAGCAAATGATTTTGTTTGTGGTTTAGATTTGGATTGAAAGTCGAGTTTTTATTAGGTATCATCGAAAAATAAATGTCTAGTCGAAAAATTCCATCGGAAAAGATGATCGGAGAAGATGACTGGGAAAAAAGAATGGAAGAATAAATTTATTTGTATGCCTCCTTGGCCACTCCACTAATGGCTCGACAGATTTTCATTTTTCGTCGGTCAATGGCTAGCTAGAAATGAAGTTGGTCATTGGGTGTAAATAATAAGTTTGTGAGTCCATCGGAGAAGATGACCGGAGGCCGGAATCTTGTTGGAGAAGATGAATGCAAGAATGAATTACAATTTCCGTCCCTAATGTTGGCACGTTTTTCACTTTTAGTCCCTCGGGTGTAACGTTAACGGCCAAAATTTAACTCCGTCTGGCCAAAGGACCACGATTGAAAAAATTGGCCAAGTTTAAGGTCAAAATTGTAATTTTCACTTTAGGGACCAAAAGTGAAAAACGTGTCAACTTCAGGGACGAAAAGTGTAATTTCAAAAACAGTCTTTTAACTATTTTAATCATGAAACAATAGAGAGAGTGTGTCAAATTCTTGTGAAGACTTAAAATTCCTGAAGCTATTGCTAAAAACTTTTCACTCTAATAACAAAAAGTTTGTGTAAAAGTTTTTTGAAATAAAAAAAAAACTTTACAAAAAGCTCAATTGGAAATACCCTAACAAAATACTTGAAAAAAATTCTACAAATGTTACTTTGGTTCCATAACCAGTTGCATCATATCGTACTATTTTCAATTTGAAATAAGTATCTTATAAGAATCAACGTTTTAGAAACGTATGATGATTGTATAGCATAGATCATAATACGGTCCCTATTTTTGCATAATTCTAGAGATCGGTTATTGAAAAGTTGCATCCAAAAATAAATAGTAAAGTTAAGAGTTTGCTTTCATATGTCGATGTTTATTTTGAAATAAATTAAAATAATAAACCTTGAATATATCACACACAAAAGTATAAACATTATGATTCTAATGTATAACTGCATAATGCCTATATTTTTGTGTATGGATTTTTTTTGTGTGTGTGTAATCACTACCCTTATTTTATTATAAAACTAGACTATATTTCATTACGTCGACATGGTGCATAGTTGCGCTTTATAACCATTACCAAGACCATATACTACATGGTAACATGCTAACCTGTATATTAAATTAAAATACACTTCAAATTTAAAGAAAGTCAGTTTTTCTTTTTCAAAACAAAAAAGAAATCAGAAATTATTCTCCAGCTATATCAAAAGCAATAATAAAATGATATCCATTAACGTCGCAGTGAACGAGTTACAATAATATTGCTTTTTATCAGAAGGGGTTATAATAGATGGTACGGTATATTCATATCATATGTTTTGTTATACTTACCAAACTAGTTACATTACTCGGGCTTTGCCCCGGGAGATATAACGTTGTTTCAGAAACCTTATACACGCGGAATATACATTCGTTTGTTTATTATTTAAATGTGTCTCTAGAAATGTATTATCATGTACAAACGTAAGATATAGTAATCATTAAATGATCAAATCTATGAATAGTTGAAGGATTAAAAAAACAAATGCTAATCATGTAACAACTATATATGATTAATTGGAAAAAACTGTGACAAAACGGGGGGAAAAAAAATGAAAAACGCACTAAAATTATATTATTATATGTGAAATACAAAAAAATGGAAAGTATCATTGTAGAAAATAGAAAGACAGATGAACGCGGATACCATATTAACTTTGTACAATAAATTGAAAAAGCAAAAGACAATTCAAAGAATGAAAAATTTATTTAAAACTATAAGGCAAAAATAAAAATGTAAAACAAAAAAACAAACTCATGTTTTTTCGTTAAATTGGGCAACCGATAGACAATACTAATTGACACAAAAACTACACTCCGACGCCCATTAAAAAAACGAATCAGATTTGCAGTAGCTTTTGTAACTCTCATTTTACACAAAAGCATCTAATGATCGTTGAAACTCATTTGAGAAAGGACATAACTTCATGTTAGAGAAAAACACCTAATTTCCAGCCGTTAGTGTTACCTCCGTTAAATATGCAGCAAAACTTAATGGCCGTTAATGGTGAGGACTTATACTGCAAGATATTAAACGACAGGGACTAAAACTGTTGAAAAATTGACTTAACGGCCGTTAATGATGGGGACTTATAATGCAAGATATTAAACGACAAGGACTAAAACTGTTGAAAAAGTGCTCCGCACGGAAATCCATGCACGGTTATATATATATATAGAGTTAATTTCACAAATCGTCCTTGTGGTTTTACCAAAAAATCACGTTTCATCCTTTAAATTTCAAAATGACACTGGTAGTCCTTTATACACGGATAATGGTCATGTTTCGTCCTTTAATCTAACGGGTGATGGTCACGTTTCGTCCTTTAATCTAACGGATGATGGACACGTTTCGTCCTTTATACGGTCGACTAAAGGACGAAATGTGACCATTATCCGCGTATAAAGGACTACCAGTGTCATTTTGAAGTTTAAAGGATGAAACGTAATTTTTTGGTAAAACCACAAGGACGATTTTTGAAATTAACTCTATATATATATATAATGTATGAATGTTATCCATATCAAATTTAAATCATAATATGATAATTTTTATCAAAATACTTGATATCTTTATCTGTTTTCTTAAAAAAAATGCTCATACATACATTGAGAAGTTAAAAGTTGAATTAAATGGTTAAGCTTTTGTTTTATAGACGGAAATCAATGCTTCGATTCTCATGGCCAACAAGGGTGGTGAAAGTTTTTATATCTTTGATAGAATTGTAAAACTATCTACATTTCAACATCCTTGTATATCCTTATAGACAATACTAGATTTAGAACCCGTGTGAAAACACGGGATATGTTTGGAAATATAACCTTAATTGTAACACCCTTCGTTTAAAAATACGAGTTTCCAAAAATTTTCGCCTAACGGCGTTAAAATAGAGCGGAAGAAACTTTAAAAGTCCAAACCAATTAAAATCTGTTTGGTTTCCTTATTCATTGGTGTTACTTATTCATATCATAACATACACTACAGTATACTACATATCATAACATTCACTACATTATACTACATATCATAACATTCACTACATTATACTTCATATCATAACATTCACTACATTATACTACATATCATAACATTCACTACATTATACTACATATCATAACATTCACTACATTATACTACATATCATAACATTCACTACATTATACTACATATCATAACATTCACTACATTATACTACATATCATAACATTCACTACATTATACTACATATCATAACATTCACTACATTATACTACATATCATAACATTCACTACATTATACTACATATCATAACATTCACTACATTATACTACATATCATAACATTCACTACATTATACTACATATCATAACATTCACTACATTATACTACATATCATAACATTCACTACATTATACTACATATCATAACATTCACTACATTATACTACATATCATAACATTCACTACATTATACTACATATCATAACATTCACTACATTATACTACATATCATAACATTCACTACATTATACTACATATCATAACATTCACTACATTATACTACATATCATAACATTCACTACATTATACTACATATCATAACATTCACTACATTATACTACATATCATAACATTCACTACATTATACTACATATCATAACATTCACTACATTATACTACATATCATAACATTCACTACATTATACTACATATCATAACATTCACTACATTATACTACATATCATAACATTCACTACATTATACTACATATCATAACATTCACTACATTATACTACATATCATAACATTCACTACATTATACTACATATCATAACATTCACTACATTATACTACATATCATAACATTCACTACATTATACTACATATCATAACATTCACTACATTATACTACATATCATAACATTCACTACATTATACTACATATCATAACATTCACTACATTATACTACATATCATAACATTCACTACATTATACTACATATCATAACATTCACTACATTATACTACATATCATAACATTCACTACATTATACTACATATCATAACATTCACTACATTATACTACATATCATAACATTCACTACATTATACTACATATCATAACATTCACTACATTATACTACATATCATAACATTCACTACATTATACTACATATCATAACATTCACTACATTATACTACATATCATAACATTCACTACATTATACTACATATCATAACATTCACTACATTATACTACATATCATAACATTCACTACATTATACTACATATCATAACATTCACTACATTATACTACATATCATAACATTCACTACATTATACTACATATCATAACATTCACTACATTATACTACATATCATAACATTCACTACATTATACTACATATCATAACATTCACTACATTATACTACATATCATAACATTCACTACATTATACTACATATCATAACATTCACTACATTATACTACATATCATAACATTCACTACATTATACTACATATCATAACATTCACTACATTATACTACATATCATAACATTCACTACATTATACTACATATCATAACATTCACTACATTATACTACATATCATAACATTCACTACATTATACTACATATCATAACATTCACTACATTATACTACATATCATAACATTCACTACATTATACTACATATCATAACATTCACTACATTATACTACATATCATAACATTCACTACATTATACTACATATCATAACATTCACTACATTATACTACATATCATAACATTCACTACATTATACTACATATCATAACATTCACTACATTATACTACATATCATAACATTCACTACATTATACTACATATCATAACATTCACTACATTATACTACATATCATAACATTCACTACATTATACTACATATCATAACATTCACTACATTATACTACATATCATAACATTCACTACATTATACTACATATCATAACATTCACTACATTATACTACATATCATAACATTCACTACATTATACTACATATCATAACATTCACTACATTATACTACATATCATAACATTCACTACATTATACTACATATCATAACATTCACTACATTATACTACATATCATAACATTCACTACATTATACTACATATCATAACATTCACTACATTATACTACATATCATAACATTCACTACATTATACTACATATCATAACATTCACTACATTATACTACATATCATAACATTCACTACATTATACTACATATCATAACATTCACTACATTATACTACATATCATAACATTCACTACATTATACTACATATCATAACATTCACTACATTATACTACATATCATAACATTCACTACATTATACTACATATCATAACATTCACTACATTATACTACATATCATAACATTCACTACATTATACTACATATCATAACATTCACTACATTATACTACATATCATAACATTCACTACATTATACTACATATCATAACATTCACTACATTATACTACATATCATAACATTCACTACATTATACTACATATCATAACATTCACTACATTATACTACATATCATAACATTCACTACATTATACTACATATCATAACATTCACTACATTATACTACATATCATAACATTCACTACATTATACTACATATCATAACATTCACTACATTATACTACATATCATAACATTCACTACATTATACTACATATCATAACATTCACTACATTATACTACATATCATAACATTCACTACATTATACTACATATCATAACATTCACTACATTATACTACATATCATAACATTCACTACATTATACTTCATTTGGGACTGCATTTCAGGTCTCAATGGTCAACTACATAACCCATATCACCTCCCGTGTAACCCCGAATACCCACAAACAATTCAAGATATAAGTTGAGAAGTTATTATTTGAAACTATCTTTTGTTGAACCCTCAGCGTGTCAAAGTAGTGTATCTTACCTCAAAGAAGCGCACGACAAATGATAACTACGTTACCGTGCAAAGCAAGTATTCCTGACCTCCTATAATCATTAAGAGATCATTAGACAAGCTAATACCCACATCATTAAGGTCATAACTCATACCTAAACACCTATAAACATGACCCATGACAATGCTTTATGCATTGGAGGTTTGATTAATACATTAGGACTCATAGAATCCGACGAAACTCGACCTTCACTCACAAATTATACCTTTCAGGAAACTTGACATCAAAATCATCTTTTAAAAGCTTTACCATTAGAAACTAGACTCTCTCACGATTCCAGGGATAGTTTATTTGTCAAAAACGGAGTTACGGTTCAAAAGTTATGGCCGTTTCAAAATTCAGTCTCTGTTGCGCCGCAATGACTTCATTGCGCCGCAACTATTAATCCAGTTGCGCCGCAACTATTAGTTGCGCCGCAACTATGTAGTTGCGCCGCAACTATTAGTTGCGCCGCAACTATGTAGTTGCGCCGCAACTATGTAGTTGCGCCGCAACTATGTAGTTGCGCCGCAACTATGTAGTTGCGCCGCAACTATGTAGTTGCGCCGCAACTATGTAGTTGCGCCGCAACTATGTAGTTGCGCCGCAACTATGTAGTTGCGCCGCAACTATGTAGTTGCGCCGCAACTATGTAGTTGCGCCGCAACTATGTAGTTGCGCCGCAACTATGTAGTTGCGCCGCAACTGGCCCCGATTCAGCACAACAATGATCGTTAAACCTCCAAAACTTAACCAAACATAACCCAAACGACCCCAAACCATATGAACGACTTTTGTACCTCAAAATCCATCATATTAAGACCATAATGATGCAATAAAATCTTTGATTAATCCATACATGATTTGCATGATAAAAACAATTGTTTTAGATTACCAAACCGATCAAAACACATGTTTTTGACATCAAACAACCCTCCAATGACTTAGATCTGATATTGAATGAATCAAAGGATTGGAATGACATGAAATCAAAGTAATAATACCTGTAGATTGCAAAAGGAATGCTAAAACTTGATCAAAACACCCTCAACTCCACCAAATAATGATGAAATTGATCGAAAGGATGCTATGGGGGCTAAGGATCGGCTAGGGCTTGATAAAAAGGAAGAAGAAACTGATTTGTGATGTTAATTAGGGTCTAATAAACCCCTAATCCCGTTTTTAAGATTGGCCATATGTCAAAATTGGTCCCTTGACTTCCTTATGACTCATATTTAGCTCAAAACACCTTTAGGGTATACTTACAACTCATTAAACACTTCAAGCACCTCAAAGGCATATAAATACACCTTAAACACCTTAATACATCCATCATTAAGACATTCAAGCCTCACACATATGACACATTAACCACGTCTAAGCATTAAATCTACCATAGACTTAACGGACATTATGTTGACTTAACGACTCAAGTCAACCGTTAATTAAAAAGTTTGGGATGTTACATTAATAAATAACTTAAAATATGTCTTAAAAAATACTCGTAGTTGTCTTATTTTATATGTTTACAAATTACTCTTAAAAGTATAGCTGTAGAACCCGTGTGAAAACACGGGTTGACAATAAGAAATTCATATTATAAATCTTATTAAATGATGAATATACGATAAGAAACATGGGTCTTGAACTTTAACAATTCATGTACCATCACAACCAACCAATCGGAAGGATTTTAGAACAATCATAATGACATTACATTTAAAATATATAACTCCATATCAAATAAAAAAAACCAACATAAGCAATATATGTTTCTGCAATACTTTGAAGATAACCATTCTAGTGCGAAAGCAGTCCTTTACTTCATGACTTCAATCCTTTTACCAGTTCCACTTCTACCTTCAGGAAACAATTTTCCGTTTCAAGAGAAAGGTGCAAGGAAAGAAATATAGAACTTGAAAAATATACCATTAGTCCATTACCATTTGTAGCTGATTGCATTTATTGATCCTTCAAATCATTTTTGTGACAGCCCATGGTACCTAAACAACATCATAAATCAAACATTAACAACAGAAACAAATATGCAACATAATCCCTAATCCTATTATACTTTACCAAAGCATAACAAAAATCCACTTTTTAGATGATCATTGTGGCTGGATTCATGAGCGGATAAAACTAAAGTGTCAGGTCTCACTGTTAGTTTTTTACAATTATAGTTTCCTGACTTGAAAACTGCCCGAGTTTGAAACATAACATGGACGAGCTAACGGCTGCTTACCATTTTCTGCAGGATGTTTTTGACACGATTCTCCCATCTCATCAAGACACGCTTTTGTCTGATGTATGATCAAGTCAGGACCCTAAGCAGAAGGTTAAAATAAAATCGAGTTGCTATGAAACTAATGATAACCTCCATGATAATCAAATACATAAACAAAGCTAGAAAATTAAGGTCAGTTAATGTATTAAAATGTTATATTTTGCCCTAATTAGAACTTATCTTGCATTCTTTTGTTGATCACAACTTACTTTAGTGATAATCCCAACAACTCATTCGTAATTTCAATAGGAAGTAGAAGCTTATGAGTCAACTGTTAGATATCAAGAAACTAAAACCTTAATGCACTTTAACTTTTTGCCTAATAATTATATACTCCTATCGTTTAATCATATACATTTTTCATTTTGTGAGTTCGTTTATATGGTGTTGCCTTGTGAGAATGAGCAAAGAAGTTGAGATCCCCCATTCTCCATGAGATAGACTTATAGTAAAATAATGAAACCCTCCAATGACTATGTCAATAAACAAAAAGCGAGATCGACAATTCACCTCTAAAGATTTGGTCAACTTCCCATCCGTATTTGCAACTTCAAGTCCTTCGAAAAGAATAGGCAACCATTTCTGGCAAATTGAATGAGCAGCAAGATCCACGATTAGTACGAACATGGCTTGAAAAGCTCCCCCCATATAGCTTTTAACCTGCCTTTGATCATCCGCAATTCCAAAAAATTGCTACCAAAGTTTGCATACACAACACAAGCGAATAAGTAAGATTTATAAAGGTTTGGGACAACAAAAGTAAAATTAATATATTTAAGATCGGTTTACTCAAAAATAAGTAAATTACTGATTTTTTTTGGATAAAACAAACCTTAATAATAAAAATCAAAAAAATAAACAAACAATAAGTATCATGTAACCAAAATTATACCTTCTAAGAGTTCTGTGTGCATCTGTTTGCACTCTCGATTTTCACAATCACATGGATATTTGCATTGAACCCTACTAAGATTCACCAAATGTGATATTAGTAGTTGCATAGGATAAATTCTTGATCACATAAGGCCACAGGCTCGTTTAACTGTATTTGAAGTGTCAGACAACAAAGCCATAGCCATGAGTGATGCAAACAAATCTTCATCAAAAACAATTCCAATTAGTGAAAATAAAAAAGAAAAACACTACTTAAGATCTACCAATTAAGAGTAGGAAGAAATAACATGAGTGAAACAATAAAATCACTCACTACTAAAGAAAATATCAAAACACTTTTATAGTAAAGCTACTTGTTTAGCATGATAGACATAAAACATACCCAACCAGTTTGCAACTCAATATAACATGCAATTTCTACGAACCATGTTTATTATCTACCAATCTGATCAGAACGACAATGAAAAGTAAGAGTGAACTAAAAAATTACCTTCATTTCGAAACAATGCTCCAAAAGCACTGAAAATATCATAAAGTAGTTTCACATCTACATCCTGCAGAGAATATTGTGACAATTTGAGTATGAAAATGTATGTGTGATGGAATAAAAGTAAAGGCATAAAAAGATCTCTTAGTTGAACTTGAGAATGATAAATCTATCTATTAATGTTTGATGGCATACCAAATCTTACTGGATCGAAGTTTTCAACAAAAAGGTTTGCTCCTACGTCCATCCTCTTCTTATCTTGTGATGCCTGCAATGTAAGAAAAGATCAAACATAACTTAGATGGCAACTATTAATCTGATGAGACAAGTTTTAATCTGCAACCATGATGAGACAAGTTTTAATCTGATGAAACTTTTGTAGCAATATCAACCATGCTTGCTTTCTATCAATCTGTACATAAAAAACATAACTTAGATGGCAACTATTAATCAGCCTACCTGAGTTTACCAGAGTAAGTCCATAATCATTAGATCGATAAAGTCCAATATCGTCAAGAGGCATGATCAATAATGTCACAAAAAGCTAAAGCTACTGGAAATATATCACAAGCAGTTAAAACATCAATATGACTCTAAATCCCCATTTCAGCAACTTCCCCTCACTTTTTCATGATATCAAATAAGATGCAGAACTTCTTATGACCTTGACTCAACTCTAGCATGCTATATAAATCCCATAAGTAGCAAGCATCTCTTACATGCCACGTCAAATAGTTACAACTCAAGATTTAGTTACTACCAAAATTCCAACCATAACTTCGCCCTTGGAGCATCTACTTACACTCAATCATAACACCCAACCAAAAACGATTCCAAACGGCACCAAAAAACAAATAAAAGACCACTACAAACTCTAATTCCGAAATGCTAGTCTTAACAATCAAGAGAGACAACCATCGTATTAAGATGATATGTATAATGACGGCTTAATTTGTGCTTCAATAACTATAAGTACAAACATATAGTTACATATTAAAAGCATAAAAATGATAGATACAACAATTTATCACATTAAAAAGGATTTTTGCAGTTACATATTGTGACAAGAAAACTGTTGCTACACCAAAATTAACAACACATTATGAACAAACTTTTTTTTTTACAGAAACACCAAATTCAACAAATTCACTTAGACATTTACACAAACAATTTGTGAGCATGATTATGAACAGAAATCTAACACATCAACAACTTTACTATTGCAAAAAATAAGATTCAATTTATCAATTTTATCATCAACTTTCTTTAGGAGAGAAATTCAAAAAAAGAAATATAGAATATTAAATATACCTTGATTCACTTCCATGAGATTGAACCCTAATTTCCAAAGCAAGATTTATATGAACAGTACGAACGGTAGATCTGAAACTCATTCAGGCTATATTTTCTGATATATCCATGGTGTCTGAATCTTTTCCCCAAACTCATTCACGTACGAACGGTATATATATATATATATATATATAAAATATTATAATATATATATATATATTGATGTGTAATATCGAGTTTATAAATTTTTAAACAAGTAATACCAAATAACGACTACCACACACTATTGGGCAGTGGACCCAATCGTATATAGTATAGCTAAGTGGTAAGACCAGGTCGAACACAAGGACTTTGAAAGCAATTGTTAAAATTAAGTAATTCAAATAGATAGGGGGTTTTGTGACCGAATTGTCACTTTGCAAAAAGTAAAAGTAAATAACTTAAATCCGGTATGACCGGGGCAGGGTTCGTCTGAAGACGAAAGTTAAAATAATTTGTATGACAATAATTATTAGGGCATCCATCTTGATTTCGCTCAACAATACGCTCAGATTTCACATAAATGAAGTTCAAATCCAAATTAAGTTGATTAAATTAACCGAGACTCAAACAAAGCACCAACCCCGTACCCATCAAGTTAATGACATCATTTGACTCTCTTGCTTAAACTAGTTTCGTTACAAAGACCGGTACCCCAAGACATCTTTTATAACTTCCCTAATCAAACAATTGTTTTGGTTATTGAAATAACAATTATACCTATCGATTGTACCCAACCGTTAACACATTTCCCCCTATTATCATTGAATGATTATCTACCGTACCCGTTATAGATCCAATTATTTGTACCCAAATAATCAAAACGACATATACGCAATCAATAATTACCATTAAAGACACACATATATCACCAATCAATCCAAGATAAATTAAAAGAGAGAAATACACTAAGATCTCGGTATAACGTCAAATGAAATCAACATTGAATTATAAAAATTCTGCAATCCTTACATATTGTCTCACTCCGTCAAGATGGATGATAAAGTAATTAGCCACTCATATTAAAATAAGTATAACAAATAACATATGAAGAATTCATTGTTACCGAATGATAATAATCGAAAGCGACAAACGAAATTGATCCAATCGTGTTTGAAATCATTAAAGATGATAAATAGATGAAAATATCTCCGAAAAAGTCTTCAAAATCGGCTGGGGGAAGAGAAGAAGGGTTTTGGGATGTTTTTGCATGCTATTTATACTTCCCTAAAATCTGCCCAGAATCGGACCGAGTTGCGGCGCAACTAAGTTTGACTTTCGCATTGACTTTGACTTCTGTTGACTCGAGGCTTACCAAGTATTGAAGGCGTTGCGGCGCAATGCTTCTTTTGCCAGTTTTGACTTTTGTTGACTTTCTGCAATCTTTATCCAAATGCCCCGGAAATCATCCGTTAGCACTTATTTCACCTCAATAATGTCGTTTTCTCCAGATTTACGCTTAAATACCTGTCAGTAGCCTGAAACACTAACAAATACCATAAACGCACCAAATGTATACAAAAACGACTCATAAAACATGCTAAATCAACTATATTCATTGTGGGAAATGGGTATAAAATACGACATATCAAATCCCCCCACACTTAAGCTTTGCTTGTCCTCAAGCAATTCCAAGCTGAAAAACAAATAAAACCTTGGTACATAATGGAAACCACATTTCAGTAATAAAAAAGAAGCTCAACCATGATCAAAAATGAGAATAGATGGTTAGGCCGTTTTAATCTTAAATGAAAACCGGAATGTTTGACAATACTTGACTGAAACACAAGCCTTAATAACACGACTAAGCACAAAAGAATCGAATTAGTGATATCTCGTCTATCCTACTCCAACTAACTTACTTTTGGGGTTGAATATTTGAATAATCACTCAATGCCTAGTCGTGATGCATACTCTTTTACCATAGGCTTGTACTAGGTTCGTTCCTTCACCGCCATGATGCAAGCACCACAACGTCTATCAAAAGAGGACTTTAAGGGTTTTAATGAACATCTGAGGCTAAACAAGGTATTTAAAAGGGTATGGAAATTTGGATAAACAAAGGGTGTTAAAAACAAATAACACAACATTTAACAAAGTTTTACATAATAGTCTAATCCATGAAATCCCATGTCACTAGTTGCCAACGGTCCGAAACCCGAGAAGTTGTCTAGACAATACCCCCAATAGACGATTAAAAACCGACACCATTGTGGTGTATGACATTAAACAACTCAATCAACCAAATCTAACCATATTGGCTTAAACAAACGCGCCAACCCACAAATAACAACTTAAGATTATAGCATTCAGATCCTTTCGTTGGTGTAATTGATGTACCAACTTACAAAAATGATTTGACCAAAAGTGAGAAATACCAACTGACAGCCCAAGCTCTTTTTTCATTTTTTTTTTTTTTTTTTCTTTCTGTTTTTCAATTTTTTATTCTTTTTTTCTCTTTTTTAGGTATTTAAAAGGGTATGGAAATTTGGATAAACAAAGGGTGTTAAAAACAAATAACACAACATTTAACAAAGTTTTACATAATAGTCTAATCCATGAAATCCCATGTCACTAGTTGCCAACGGTCCGAAACCCGAGAAGTTGTCTAGACAATACCCCCAATAGACGATTAAAAACCGACACCATTGTGGTGTATGACATTAAACAACTCAATCAACCAAATCTAACCATATTGGCTTAAACAAACGCGCCAACCCACAAATAACAACTTAAGATTATAGCATTCAGATCCTTTCGTTGGTGTAATTGATGTACCAACTTACAAAAATGATTTGACCAAAAGTGAGAAATACCAACTGACAGCCCAAGCTCTTTTTTCATTTTTTTTTTTTTTTTTTCTTTTTTTTTTTTTTTTTTTTTTTGTGAGCTACTTTTACTCTGACTAATTGGTATTCTCTTAAATAACATTGAAACAGTGACAAATCATATACTCATATGCTCAAATGAACGATCCAGACTTTATCCAAACAAACATGACGCAATCAATCTATTCTCAGTAACCGAGAATATCCCAACCCGACATAAAGGATAACCCCAAACCATCCACTAGCATAGGCAACCAATGACCCACCAGGACTTCGACTATCGGTATGGTTAGGAAAAGGTGTATATTAAGGGTGGATTTAATAACAAAGAACAGGCTAGTGACAACATGTTTTCTATTGTTTCTTGCACTAAAAGTGAGTGCAACATAAGGGTTTAACAGGTGGTTCACTAACCAGTGTAGTTAGCTACTAAGCACATTAACAAAACATGCACATAACAATTATTTACGAAACAAGGGGTGAACATACAAAGAACAAATGGTTTTATCCTAAATTTGCCTCTTCTGATAAATAACACGGAACGATCAACCAGGACAAGTTCTATAATCAACGCAATCACCGGCACACTCATAGCAAATGAAATAATCCGGAAATGGAAAATCAACCTCAAACTTGCACATCATAGTTCAGAGCTCTAAATAGAACCCTTACTCTTGAATAAATCCAAAAGCCTACGAGAGGGACAAATTACAAGGCTAATAATTCCAAAACCGTAACATTTATCATAACTAGCAATGAATCAATAATCTCACAATTTGGGTGTTTTAGTGCTTTGAGCGTGCTAGTCATATTATTAATCCAGAAGGGATTGCCTAATTAATCAGTCAAAACACATTCCACATATTAAAATTTGTACCAAGGGTGTAGTCAAATTGCTTATTAAGTTCTATAATTAAGTGACAAAAGCAATTAACTACAAGGACAAGCATGCAAACTATGGGAAATAGGGGAAAGTAAACAAAAACAAAATCAAGAACAAGAAAAACTTGCCGGGTATGATGTGTTCCATGCTTGAATATGATGCCAACAAAATATGTCGCTGAACTTACTGCCAGCATATGCATATGACATTCAACTTGCTATCAACATGAACACACAATTAAAAGCCAACAGATATATCATAAAGCATGCATCATCCTAATCCTACTTATTCAAACGGAAATGGAAAATAAAATACGATGTTCCATCACCCCGTAGGGTGGATACAAACCAAACAAATAGAAATAAATAAAAGTACGGAATTTAAAATTGTTCAAACAAATAAATAATATAAGCCATCACAACCAACAGACGGCTGCCATCATCAACTCCAAGCACATCACTGAGAAGGGTAACCAGGCATAGGCCCTGGTGTAAATAACTGATCAGCCATCTGCTCAGCAAAACTCCTAGTATCTGAACCACCAACAGCTGCATCTCCGCCCTGAGTACCTGCAAGTGAACCAAAACTAACAGGGTTATCGGGCCCCGTTCCCCCAAGATCATAGGAAGGAGCAACCTCGAACTGGCGCTCTGGTGGATAGAAGAAACCACCACCAGCCCTGTGCTCTGGAATAAATATACTGGAAGGGCGGTAGTCGGGAATAGGATCAGGTCGATGGAACTCCTGACCCGTATACTGGGCCTCCCACATGGGATGATAGCGCTCCTGATCATGCATCACACGCCCCACACCTGAACCAACCCATCTGAAATCACTATCCATCCTCTGCTGGAACTGCTCATGGGAATGCTGAAACTGCTGCTGAGATTCCCACATGTTACTAACCAAAGTCCCCAAAGAAGAAAAATCCCATGAACCTGCAGGGGCGGCAGAAGAAGAAGATGGCCCCGCAGTAGGTATAGTGGTAGCACAACGCTTAGTACGACGTGCGGGCTCTAGCGGCTGCTCTGGTGCATCAGCCATCTCCGCATCATCATCATCACCTGCCTCTGCCTCCTCCTCATCATCAGAGGCAGCACCACCAAAATCAATCAACTCTGGAATAACATGCTTATGAGCTAGAGGCTTAATCAATTTCCAACGCTTTTAATCATTCCAAGTGAACGGCTTCATAGGTTTGCAGTTCAAAGCGACTGCATTATCAGCAACCTCAAAACTTCACCATATTGAAAATAAAATGACCACATACTAACCCCCTATCATGAACTCCCTTTGTCCCCATATGTTTGGCCAACACATAGGGAGCACAAGCTTTCCTATAAACATCACCTTCATCAAACAACCTCAATAACCATAAATCTCCATATATAACTTGTCCGGGTGATTAGTCCTTTGGACAAAGGAATGGACTAACATCTTGTGGAACAAGCGCAAAATAGGCGACTGAAGTGTATTCGCCCCACAAGCTGCGCGCCAAGCGCGACCCCCAGACACCCAGTTGTAGTAATCTCTAAAATCACCTGCATCCCTATTAAAACCAGAAGTACTCCTAACAGAAATGGCAAAGAGACGCTCGAAAGCAGGATCATCCAACATCTCTTGGGTGTACATCCCCGTGCACAACCCAAACTCAGCAATAGTTAGGTGTCTATTAACACCCCCACAACAAAAGAAAATGACCTGATCAGCAAACACATCATTTGCTTTCTCTATGTCCTCAACAGAAATAGTCGAATAAACCTCCAAACACCACTCCTTACAAACTACCTCCCGATTCTGAAATATATCAAACCACAAACTAAATTCTTTGGCAACGGGATTACCATTATTTTTGAATTTCGTTTTTTTTTTGGATTTTCGAATTTTCTGACAAAAATACATGTTGCGGCGCAATTACTTCCCTGCGGCGCAACTGAAAAACAGTGAGATAGGTTGCGGCGCAACTTGTATAGTTGCGGCGCAACAGACAAAACAGTACATGTTGCGGCGCAATTACTTCCCTGCGGCGCAACTGAAAAACAGTGAGATAGGTTGCGGCGCAATTACTTCCCTGCGGCGCAACTGAAAAACAGTGAGATGTTGCGGCGCAATTACTTCCCTGCGGCGCAACTGAAAAACAGTGAGATAGGTTGCGGCGCAACTTCGTATAGTTGCGGCGCAACTGAAAAACAGTAGATAGTTGCGGCGCAACTTCTGTATAGTTGCGGCGCAACAAACAGTTGTGGCGCAACTGAGCATTGCGGCGCAACTCGTTGTTTTCTGGGCAGGGTTCGAGCAGCAGTAATGGAGAACAACCAAAAATCCCACAAACTTAATAACAACTTAATTCTTAGGGTTTAAACTTTCAATTGATAAATACAAATCCGAATTAACCCTAATCCATCTTCATTAACACAAACAATCCAACAAATCTTCAATTAACTTAACAATTAAACCACCCATTCATTGTTCTTTATCCACTCAATTCAAATTCGAAAGTAATCAATCAATTAAGCATACTAACAAGTTAATTCGATTTTAAGCAAGAACAATGGCAAAACTTAAATCAAGAAACATTGAGATAAGAGAATGGATTAACATACCTTTCCAGTTCTTGTCATGATGCTAATTAAAGGAAATAAAAGATGAAATTAATTGAATTTGAAAGAGATAGAGGGGGTTGGATCGGTAGGCAAGAGAGAGGACAAAGGGGTGCAATAATGTTTGTGTGTGTGAGAAAACAAAACCCGCGATCCCCTTTTTGAGTTCAAAAGGCTTTGACCCTGTTTGACCCGGGTTGCGGCGCAACGCATTATTTTTGAATTTCGTTTTTTTTTTTGGATTTTCGAATTTCTGACAAAAATACATGTTTTTTTTTTTTGGATTTTCGAATTTTCTGACAAAAATACATGTTGCGGCGCAATTACTTCCCTGCGGCGCAACTGAAAAACAGTGAGATAGGTTGCGGCGCAACATAACAGAAGCATTGCGGCGCAACTTCATGTTGCGGCGCAATTCACCTCCCCCACACTTACCTTTTGTTTCACCTTCGAAACGACTTACCGGAAGGCATGAGAGCGGCTCCTACCTGCAATTCTTGTTAAAACACATTACCAATGACAAATAAACAATAATGAAAACAAGAAAAACAGGTTGCCTCCCGCGAAGCGCTTAAGTTATTAACGAGTCTTTAGCTCAACTCACAGTCCTTTCTTCATTGACCCGTTCTGAAAAATGGAAGCTCGTCAACGACGACTCCCACATTTTCCTCTTCTTCATAATAAAGCTTCAACCTGTGACCATTAACAATAAAAGTAGCTCCATCCGATTTAAACAATTCAACATAACCAGACGGATAGACATGTTTGATCACAAAAGGGCCGGTCCACCTAGAAGTCAACTTGGGTTGCTTGAACTTATACTTGGAAAGGAACAACAAAACTTTATCACCGGATTTAAAATCCTTCTTTCTTATCCTACGATCATGCCAAACCTTAGTCCTCTCTTTGTAGAGCCTAGAATTCTCGTAAGCATTCAACCTCAACTCATCTAACTCATGTAATTGCAACATTCTCAATTCACTACTTTCAACTAAGTCCATATTGCAATTCCTAAGAGCATAATAAGCTTTATGCTCTATTTCTAAAGGCAAATGACATGTCTTCCCATAAAGCAACCTATAAGGTGTAGTTCCAATTGGAGACTTAAATGCGATTATAAAAGCCCATAACGCATCATCCAACTTCCTAGACCAATTTTTAGGATTATCACCTATGGTTTTCTCTAAGATTCGTATTAAAGCCCTATTAGTATTTTCTACTTGGCCACTCGTTTGCGGGTGATAAGAAGTAGAGAAACGATGAAGAACACTGATGTGTGAAATCTAGTTTAAAATTTATAACAAGATCTACCGCTAACTGACTACAACACACTTACGGGCAGTGTACCCGTTCGTATGTAATATAGCTAACTGGCAAGACCAGGATCGAACACAAGGACTGATTGTTGTACTAAAGGTTGTTAAAATGTAAATCAAGAGAAAGTTTGGTTTGTGACCGAATTGTCACTTTGCGTTTCTGAAAGCTATGTAGTCAACAAGTAAATAAAAGTACTCAACCGACGTCAATCGAGAGCACACGAAAATAGTTGGAGTTGTGACAAATAATTAAAAAGCCATCTATGTCGAATCCGCTACACAAAAAGTCTAGGTTGCATATGGGTTAAGCTCAAAATTCTTTAATGTTGGTGATAATAATCATGACAAGACAAAACACAACCGGCGTGCACTCCGTTTGTAAAATCGACTCAATCACCTAATCAATGCAATTTATTGCAACAAGTGGTACCACCACCCCTGCTACAATTCCTTGAACTAACTAGTTTATTTGGTTATTTAAATAACAATTTTATCTTTGTGAAAGAAACATGGTACCACCAACCGTTAAATCCACTTAACAAAGTAGTTTCTATTCAACTTGTATCATTTACTATCATACCATGACCTAGCAAGAGTTATTCATAGACAAACAACTCAAATAATACTTGCGTTCAACTAGTACCACTATCGAAGAACCAAATATCACCAAGAACACAAGTTAAATAGAAGAAATCACTTCATTAAGATCTTGACAAAATGTTAAGTAAAACCAACTTGAATTCAAAATATTATGCAACCATAACTAATTGTTTCACTTCATCTTCATAGATGTATAGAGATTTAGCTACTCATAATCAAAATAACTAGAGATTCAAATAACAAAGAGAACATAGTTACCAAGGATGAAGTAATAATCCAAATCGAGGTTACAACCGAGCTACAATCACTAATCTAGAATCAAAATTAATCTTCAAGTCTTCAAATGATGTTGGAGTAGTGAAAACCCTTGAAAAACCCTAAAAATCGTCTGGAAGAAAAGTGTGTAGGCTGTGGTATCCAAGATTAGGTTTAGGGTTGAGTGGGGGTTGGTATTTATACCCCAGAAGAGAGAAAAACATGTTGTCAGCTAGAAGTCGCGCCGCGAGGTACGCGGGTCACGCCGCGGGATCTTCCAAAATTCGAACAGAAGACTGCAGACCAAAATCTCGCGCCGCGGGCTTTTGCCTGGTTTCACCATTTTAACTTTGTTTTCGACCATTCTTCATCCGTTAGTGCCTTTGGACCATTCCTAAGTCGCTTTCTACCATTTGTGAGTGAAGTACCTGCCTTAGACCTGAAATCACTAGCAAATACCATAAAGCACCATAAAACATGTATAAACGGCTATCAACCGTGCCTAAAACGTCCAAATAAGATGTTGGAAATATGTATATATTGAGACATATCAAACCTCCCCACACTTAAACCTTGCTTGCCCTCAAACAAGTATGCACTTTAATCAATTCTCAATAACCCAACAATTCACGATTTCATAAAACAAAACATAGTTATAAGGGAAGTTTCCTACCAAGCGGTGTCGAATACCAAAAGCAAATGCATTTAAAAACTAATGAGAAAGTTTAAGACGAAATCAGAAAATTCGACTAATCTAGAGCAAAACCATCTTTCGGTTACAATTAGAATCCTCCCTATGCTTGTGTTAACACCTTTTGAACGTTTCTATCATTCCAATTGACCTTAGGCTCGTTCTTACTAAGCTATAATCTACTAGCAAGAATCAACATTATTATTGGTAACATAAGCAATATTCCACAATGATTATCGGTATAATTGTCCACTTAAACACTCACGCCATTGGTTTTCCATAAGATTTTCATTACGTTATACTTACGAGTCTCTTGACAAAACATACTCCTACGGTCTAGAATTGCAACTCTATCCACACATCAGGTGATCATACAAAAGTGTACTTTAAGCGTCCGGCCAGCGGTTCGCTACGGATACGTGAGTATCGTTAAGAGACATACGCCAGAACTCAAGGTTGGGTTGCATATCCAGAGACCATGCTCTAAACACTAACACATACGAGAACAAAAGGTTTTATATTTAAATACCCGTGAGTTTCTATGAGACCCATGTAGCGAACTTTCGGGCAACTCATCCCAAGTTGGAAGCTTTAGGTGAGCTAGGTAAAACGAAGTTACCCCAAGGACCTACTTGTTCGAATCTCAAAGCCCACATTAGCATTAGACTATTGAAAATTGTTTTGCGCGTGTTCCCGCATGTGCCACCCGTTTGATGCCGCAGCACCCCAGACACCCCGATATAAAGACCAAACATAATGACTAGAGCCACAACCTATAACATAAGAATTAAGGAACGGAGATCCGGTGTGCAACCATATGATAA
>CM067174.1:3354818-3466644 GCA_034093135.1 Erigeron breviscapus | reverse complement strand
TGGGGATACCTCTTTTTATAGGAGAAACTTATCTTGGGGGATAAGTTAGGGTTCTAGGGTTTTTAGGGGATACCCTAGTCATTAGAAAGGGATTTGGGTAGATCCCTTTTCTTTAGGAGGAGGAAATAAGAGATTTCCTCCATATTTGGCGGAGCTCCGTTCTGACGGAGTGCTCCGTTCTGATAGGTGAGCTCCGTAATAAGATCTGGGACATTCTGAGGTGAGCTCCGTTCTGACGAGGTGAGCTCCGTAATTCTGGCAGGAAACATTCTTAAGTAGCCTCCATAATAGCAGATTTACATACGGAGGTAGGGCTCCGTATAGGGTATATCATCAAGCCCCCCAGTCTAATAGGAGAGACTGGCAAGAGGCTGTCGTATTAGACTCCAAGAAAATATCAACTGGCTTCAGATCCGAATAAATTCTCCATGATTGATGTCTTTCGTCTGGTATTAACCGTTCCGTCTTTTCCTTTGGCCATTAAAACATTTGGTTATCCGGCTTTTTCCTCTAATAATTAGGGGAATTACCTCGATGTCATGGTTGGACTGCTGGAAACTTCTGTCGGCATGATGATCTGCAGATGAGACTTTCATGTCCGTCGGAGATGCTGTCATGTAGTATGTAGCTTCGGCTCCGCTGTTGGTGAAAAAAGGTCTTCAATGTTGTGGTTGGATAATCGGTTCTTGAGCTGTGTGCTTATTTTGGATTTTTGCGAAGATATCTGGCTGTTGTGACGCTAGTAGAGTGGATGTTGAGGCAGGGTTGATCCGGGCTCTTATTGCTGAAGGTAGTGTTGCTCTAAATAATCTTCTTGTAACTGCGTTCTCCTTCGCAGAAATTGTTTAGGCAACATGTCAATGTTGAATCGTCGTCCAAAATATGTTTGAATTTTACTCCACCGTTATCTTTATCGGATCATATTAATGCACAACAAAACTGTTTGTGCATATTTCTTGTTGTTTTCGCCTTGTGTAGACTGTGTAATCTGACCATCGTAGATTGTTCCGGGTGTCTCTTAGTGCTTGGAGGGCCTTGTTTTGTTGGCGTAGGATGTGAAGACAAACTTGGGCCCTTTGGATTATGCAATGTGTTGATGTGTAGGGCTAAACTGAATCGTCTTTGTGATGTGTAGGGGCTGAACTGAAATCGTCTTCGTCTGTTGAAGTCTTTGATGCTTGTCATTCAGCCTTCAGGAAGGTTTTAAAACTATTCCTTCGGCTTACATGCTTTATCTCTCGGCGATCTCGCGCTAGAAAGTTTCTGCATGGTCTTTGTATTTTAAATGGCTCTCTATCTTTTACTTTTCACACCCCGACAGCTTCGCATATAACCATTACGAATTTTTCTTAAAAACTTTTTACAAAGTTTCTAAGAGCTGTCGATCTGGATCGGCTAAGATTTAAGAGGCGCTCATTCGTCATGATCGGTTACTTCAATTCGGCTTCTGTTGTGGCTTATATGTCTCCTTTGTCTATATCTCTAGAAGTCTGTATCTTTAGTAGTGAGTTGTGTCTTCCTTGGTAGCTCCGATTTGTAACCGTCTTCTTGAATTTTTTCTGTCATGTGATTTGCATTGGGATTATCTAACGGCGTTTGCCTTTTCGAGATGCTGATCAGGCTATCTATTGGCTTTTGCCTTTGCAAGACTATTCCACAATGCTCAAATTTGCACCAGATTTGCCCTATTGATTTTTTGTCGCCAAGGCTTTATCTGTGATATACTGGGCTTTTATCTTAATTAAGATTTATCCACAGTTCGTTGGATTTTATGGGCGTCCCCTTACTCCAACTTAATAAGTTAATTGTACGTACTTATTTATAATATTTGCGAAGGGTAGCGACCCAACTTCGCTTATGTTAGCAGAGCTCAGTAAGCATCTGGCACTGAGTTATCTGCTTGGTGCCCACGTAGGGTCTTATAGTTGTGACAGAGATTTCTACCTTTCGAGCAGCTTTGTGGTCGGAAGGTTTCAGCTCCGTCGTCTTTTAATTTCTTCGTTGGTTGCAGTCATCCTTGCTATCCATTAATTGAATGCTCCTCCTTTGGCGTGCTTTGCAAATGTTGCGCCAATTGCTTGATATAGTCTTCTGGGAGCTTCGAAGATCGTAATATAACCTTCGTTATGTGTAGAGCTATGCCAGAATATCGGAGAGTAAGTGTGATGTGGTCGTCCGCCTTTGGTGTTACGACCGTCTTTGTAAACGTATTGGGTTTGGTCCGTGCATTTGAAGATGACATCTTTCTTGCAGATGTAATATGTGTCGGCTAGGAGTGAGGTGGAGGTAGGAGATAAAGATAAATATTGTAGTCTTCTGGATGTTGTAGTGTTCTTGTGCGCGTCATCGAATAATTACTCTTCTTGCTATGTTGACAATATCTTCCATAGAAAATCACTTTTTCTCCCTCTTCTGTTATTTCTGGCAAGCTTGGACAGCTTGAATGTATCAATATTTCCAACGATCTTTCATTTTAATCACCGCGATCTATTATCTAGCGATGCCATCGGGGCAAATTCCTAACGATGGACTCTAGGGCTTAGGGATCCCAATGCGAGTTTTAATAATTCCATACGTGCGTTTATTGGTGAAGAGCTCTTGCAACTTCGTCTTTGTAGGAGTTCGTCTCTTTTTGTCTTCATAAAATCTGGCGGGAAGTGGCCTCTATTGTTTAGTTGGATGTAATGCCTCCCTTTTGACGTGTCTTGCATGTGGTGCACCGATATGTGTCTTCGGGAGCATCCAATGTCATAAATATGGCCTTTATATCTTGTACCATGATGTAGTTGTCTGCTTATCATCGTTTTTATCTTGCGGCTGTAGACGAGGCGCTTGAAAGATGGAGATCGAGATAAAATTTTCTCCGGCTTTCTCGATGTCAGCGGCAATAGTCTATGGATGGTTCACTTATACTCCCCTCCGTCCCACTAGAAGTGTCATGTTTGCAATATTCAAAGTCTTAATCTTTAATCTTTGACCTTAAATATATTTTTTTGTGGTATATAAAACTTGATGAAAATTATATCATTGAAAACATTTCTAAAACACAATCAATTCATATAACTTTCATCAAGTATTATCTAACACAGAAAATTATTTATGGTCAAAGTTGCAAAAGTTAGATTTTGAAAATTCAAAACATGACACTTCTAGTGGGACGGGGCAACTTTTTATACGCCATTCTCCACAATTTTGTGCTTCATAGGTAATTCGTGCCCATTATAATAGGATCGTGTTAATTGTGGGGCGAAGCCTACTCCATTTGCCATGCATCTCCTTTTAATCTTTGTTTATGTAGTTCCATGCTCCAATAGGAAACGTAATAAGCTCCATCAATATTGTATGGCCACCTTTTTTTTATTTGAATGCTTACGTGCATGATATTAAATTTAAAACCAACTAGCTCATAAATATGATGCTGTTAGCATTTATGAGCAAATTCTTATGAAAGTGTGGCTTGGTTCGCAGGAGGCTTTTATCGTTATCGGCATGTACACAAAATAATCTTTCGCATTTGTACTTCTTGCGATATTTGCAACGGACGTTCATACGTCAAACTGGATCGATCTCTTCTCAGTTTATTCCTTGCGAGATGGTTTTTAGTGAAGATTTTGTCACGAAAGCTTCGTTCGTATGATTAATTGAGCTACCCGCAGCTCTGTCTTCTGCGAGTGTAGTGGTGTGGTGTCTGGTAGTGGCCGCATCGTCATAGATAAATGGTGGGGACGTCGGTTTGCCAACGGCGCTTGTATATATATTCTGAGTTTTGTACCGTCTTATTGACGTATTATTATCCTAAACATGAGCTTTTCGTCTCTCCACTTTGTCTTCTTTTGTGACGCTTGATCTAGCCAGCCATCTCTGTACTAGCCATGCGCATATATAACTTTCCAAGCGCAAATAATGCTGACCATATCATATATGAGATCTTCGTAATACCTTCGTTCATGTCTTCAAACAAGTCGTATATACACTTACGACGTCTTTTTCATATACTCCGTATTACTTTATTCTTTATAAGATGCTCCTGTAAGTTGTCATCCAAGTCATGACCATGGTAGTATTTTCATGGCCATCAACTGTACTTGAAATCTTCACATGTGCGCGCATGTCGTCTTTTTGAGATTTTTGTTCGTATGGATCGAGATCCTCATCTTGGAGCAAGTTATACGTAGCACCATATGACCTATTACTAACACCGACAGGTCTATGGTGACACGTGGGTTGGCGAAGCTCGGATATTAATGTCGTCTAGGGATCCCTTCTTTTGAATAATCGTCGTTTCAAATCGTCAAGAGGGACCTCCCTTCATGAGTCGGCTGTTCATTGGTGGTGGTAGTAAGCCATGAAATCGATCGTCATGTTTTCGTACTTATTTATCGAGTTTGTCGATGAGGCTAGTAGAGGAGATGGTTGCCTTATTTGTTGGCCCACCAGATGAGTATATATCTTCGGTTGGAGGTTGATTCCTTAGCTCGATCATATGGATTATATATACGTTTTTTTTTCTTCGTAAAAGTATACTCCTTTATGATCGTCGACCTCTATATATATGTTTTCTTTGAATAATGCATTCATGATATCTCATGGACAGCAACATTCATAGTGTACTACACTTAAAATTACTTGATTTTTGCATGGCTTTATGGGGCATGCT
The DNA here is from genome assembly GCA_034093135.1 of Erigeron breviscapus. Lineage (NCBI taxonomy): Eukaryota > Viridiplantae > Streptophyta > Magnoliopsida > Asterales > Asteraceae > Erigeron > Erigeron breviscapus. Next base: position 3,461,987 of record CM067174.1, on the reverse strand, counting down.
TGTAATCGGTAATCTCAATCATGTAGCAACTTATGGACTTTGAGATTTGGTCCATAGGATTCAATGGTGGCTCGTCAGCAGCTGGTTGTTTTAAGTTCCGCAACTCAATACTCGATCCCTTCTTGGCGGATTTTTTTTTTTTTCTTTTTAACAACAACGAGCCAGGGCTTTCTTTTATTCGAGTCAATGACCTCACCAGTCAGATTCGACTTGTGCATCGTCTTGAGTGACGTCTGGACCATGGCTTGTGCCGACATAATCGAAAAAAAAACGTTTTTATCGGGTATTTTTTTCTTTTCTTTTTCGCGTTTTTCCTTTTTTACATCGTTGATCAGCATCGCTTCAGTCTCCATATATTCTTTGGTCGTTCCATGAGGTCTCTCTATTGTCATGGGGCAGCCCCATAGTAGCTTCTTGTGGTGTCACCGCATTCTTCGTCGCTCCTTCTGGAATTTAGGGTGATGTGATCTTTAATCTCCCTAGGTCTTTATGTTTTATGAAGTCGTCTCGCCAAAAGCCCGACTGAAAATAAAAGAATGGAATGTAGGTTTCGAATTCTTTTAGGTCTTTTTGTCTTTTTCCAAAATCCTATAATTTGTTTTTGGCATGATTTTGGTGGCGTGTGATTGGAAAAAAGAGAATATAGACATCAATTGATTCGATGTGGAGAGCTTTTGGCAGAGCTTTTTGCGGGTATGGAATTTGTACAGAAAGAAAAGAGTAAATAATTAGTATTATTTACTTGACATGGTTGTGATACTGACGTGTTTTACGATATCGGCTTTTGTGAGATCTGGAAAAAAAAGTTTGATGATTTTTATGATCGTCGGCTGTTGAAGATTTAACCCGGTGGTAGAGATAGGAACGTGTAGTATATTGTCCCACGGATAGCGTCAATTTGTTTGATCCAAAGATCGTATGGACCTTCGATCGAGAACAAGGAGGGGTTTTGACCAATTTATTGGCGTTTCCTTACCGGTGTAAAGCTTTGAGAAGCTTAACGCCATTGTATCGGAGGTGATTGTGTTGGCGGTGGAGACTTCTCCATAGAGAAGCCGGCCACCTTAGGTGTTTTGAGGGTGAAGAGAACATGCCTCCATTCGATGGGGATGACCTCTTTTTATAAGAGAAACTTATCTTGGGGGATAAGTTAGGGTTGTAAGGTTTTTAGGGGATACCCTAGTCATTAGGAAGGGATTTGGGTAGATCCCTTTTCTTTAGGAGGAAGAAATAAGAGATTTCCTCCATATTTGGCGGAGCTCCGTTCTGACGAGGTGAGCTCCGTTATTCTGACTGAGGTGAGCTCCGTAATAGGATCTGGGACATTCTGAGGTGAGCTCCGTTCTGACGAGGTGAGCTCCGTAATTCTAGCAGGAAACATCCTTAAGCAGCCTCCGTAATAGCAGATTTACATACAGAGGTAGGTCTCTGTATAGGGTATATCATCAACGTTTATAATCAACCAACCTCCTTTCAATAGTTTATATGCTTTACTTGTGTAATGATATGAGTGTAAACAGGCCCGTCCCATAGATTTTAAGTACCCTACGCAATAACATAAATAAGGCCCTCTAAACATTAAAAATTTTCGTTAATAGAGTTGTATTCATGTGAAAACATAAAATTTGGTGAAACCCAAGGGCTAAATCTCAGCCCTTGGATCAAAACAGATCTACGGCTGATATTAAAAAAAAACACGGAGGGGTATTTTCGTCATTTGACACATTATCCCACTTCTTTGCTATCTAGTTCCAAACACACACACACACACACACACACAGAGATCTCTCTTTCTCTCTCACTCCCCCCTCTTGGAAAATCATCACTAACATCACCACCATTACCACCACCACCACCACCACCACTACCCCCATCGTGTTTAGGTCACCGCCGCGTTCCAATCGAAATGGCACAGCCATCATTTCCGTCGTCATCATCATCTTCATCAGTCATCATCAATGGATCTTGAGATGTTAATATCAATGAAGGATGTATTGAATACGAATATTACGACTTTTTGTTATGTAAATTCGAATTTTTTCAGGTGATAATCAAATGTAATTTGATAATATGTGATTAGATCTATTCTAACATTTGAACTTGTTAAATTTTATTAGTTATTTAATTGACTTTGTTGTTTGGTACATTATCCCACTTATTTTTGAAGATTTTAACTACATGTATGTTTAGAATCAAATATGATTATTTACGTTTCAAGGCATACGTGTTTGTGTAGTTTTATGTTTAGAATCAAATTTGATTTTGTACAGTATAAGTGTATATGTTTGTGTGATTTCATGTATTGAATCAAATATGATTATGTAAGTTATTTGTTATTGTTTACTTTATGTTCAGAATCATATTTGATTATGTATTGATATTTTATTGATTTCTGTTTTTGTAACTGTATGTGTAAAATCATATTTGATTTTGTATATAGATTCTATAGATTTGTGTTTTGTAACTTTGTTTCTACAATCAAATTTGATTTTGTATTGAGGTTTTAGTTACCTGTGTTCTTATGCCTAGAATCAAAAATAATTTTACGCATACATTGTGAAAAATATATACAAAATCAACTATTCAAAATCAAAAATGATTTTACGCATACATTGGGGAAAACCTATGAGACAAACCAAATGAGTTCCATACAAAGAAAACCATTTAAAATCAAAAATGATTTTAAGAATAGAGTGTGAAAAAGCTATACAAAATCATATATGATTTTGTTCAGGTTTGTACGTTTTAAGGTATAAGTGTCTTTTTAAGACTATCTGTATAAACCCTAAACCCTAAACCCTAAATCTAAACCCTTGGGGGCTAAAAGCTAATCCGAGGGGGAAGTGTGATTACGGGGGCCTTTGGCCCCGCGCTTTAGTTTAGGGTTTAAAGTCGTAGGGTTAGCCTTATTTAGGGTTTGAAGTCGTAGGGTTAGCCAGGCTAACCCTACGACTTCAAACCCTAAACTAAAGCTTAATTGCTAATCAAAGTTGATTTCACATGTATAATGTTAAAAATCAATGCAAAATCATTTATGAATTTATGCATACATTTTAGAAAAGTTGCATTCTAAAACCCTAAAATCTAAACCCTTGGGGGCTAAAAGCTAATCCGAGGGGGAATTGTGATTACGGGGGCCTGCGGCCCGCGCTTTAGTTTAGGGTTTGAAGTAACCCTACGACTTCAAACCCTAAACTAAAGCTTAATTGCTAATCAAAGTTGATTTCACATGTATAATGTTAAAAATCAATGCAAAATCATTTATGAATTTATGCATACATTTTAGAAAAGTTGCATTCTAAAACCCTAAACTAAAGCTTAATTGCTAATCAAAGTTGATTTCACATGTATAATGTTAAAAATCAATGCAAAATCATTTATGAATTTATGCATACATTTTAGAAAAGTTGCATTCTAAAACCCTAAAATCTAAACCCTTGGGGGCTAAAAGCTAATCCGAGGGGGAATTGTGATTACGGGGGCCTGCGGCCCGCGCTTTAGTTTAGGGTTTGAAGTAACCCTATGACTTCAAACCCTAAACTAAAGCTTAATTGCTAATCAAAGTTGATTTCACATGTATAATGTTAAAAATCAATGCAAAATCATTTTTGATTTTATGCATACATTTTAGAAAAGTTGCATTCTAAAACCCTAAAATCTAAACCCTTGGGGGCTAAAAGCTAATCCGAGGGGGAATTGTGATTACGGGCTAACCCTACAACTTCAAACCCTAAACCCTAAAATCTAAACCCTTGGGGGCTAAAAGCTAATCCGAGGGGGAATTGTGATTACGGGGGCCTGCGGCCCGCGCTTTAGTTTAGGGTTTGAAGTCGTAGGGTTAGCCAGGCTAACCCTACAACTTCAAACCCTAAACTAAAGCTTAATTGCTAATCAAAGTTGATTTCACATGTATAATGTTTAGGGTTTGAAGTCGTAGGGTTTTTCTCAATGTGCTATATTTTGAATAGGTTTTCATACTTTATGAGTAAAATCAAATTTGATTTTGTATAGCTTTTTCACACTGTATGCGTAAAATCAATTTTGATTTTGTATATCTTTTTCACACTGTATGCGTAAAATCAATTTTGATTTTGAATAGGTTTCTTTGTATGGAACTCATTTGTTTTGTCTCAATGTGCTATACAAAATCATATATGATTATGATTTTGTATAGCTTAAAATCATTTTTGATTTTGAATAGGTTTTCATACTTTATGAGTAAAATCAAATTTGATTTTGTATAGCTTTTTCACACTGTATGCGTAAAATCAATTTTGATTTTGAATAGGTTAGTGATATAAAACTCATTTGTTTTGTCTCAATGTAAGCACAAAATCAAATTTGATTTTGTATAGGTTTTTGAAACCATATGCGTAAAATCAAATTTGATTTTGTGTAGGTTTCTTGGTATGGAACTCATTTGTTTTGTCTAAATGTATGCATAAAAATGTTTTTGTATATCTTTTTCACACTGTATGCGTAAAATCAATTTTGATTTTGAATAGGTTTCTTTGTATGGAACTCATTTGTTTTGTCTCAATGTGTGCACAAAATCAAATTTGATTTTGTATAGGTTTTTGACACCGTATGCATAAAATCAAATTTGATGTTCCACGAGACTCAAATAACTATAAAAAAGGTTATGCTATGCACAATCAAGTATGATTGGATGTATAATTAGCAAATTCGTATATAATCAAATTTGATTTAGTACATACACTTTGGTTTAGACATTTCATCAAACACTTTGTGCGCAAAATTCTTTAAAAAACAACAACCAAGGATACAACTTCTTATCATTTGAAAAAACAAAAATAATTGAAAATAACTACAAATCATGGATAAAAATGGTTTGATTATCTACTTTTTATATAAAAAACATTAACTACATAAAATCTCACTATAATAATATCTAAAACATAATCATCCATTTGTTGTTGTTGTTAGTGATTTGAGGTGGAGATCCAGACAGGAGGGGGAGCGCGAGATGATGGTGGCAGTGGTGGTGGTGGTGGTTACCGTCGCCAGAGTTGATGAGAGGGAGAGAGTGTGTGTGTGTGCGTGCGTGTGTTTGTGTTTGTGTGTGTTTCCATCAGGAGGAGGAAAGGGGAAAAGAGAGTTTTTTTTTTGTTAAGCAAATTTACATAAATGCCCCTCCGTGTTTTTTTTAATTAAGGCATAAGTTTCAATCCTAGCCATTGATTGAGATGATCAAATGGCTAGGATTTGGTCCTTGGGTTTCATGAAAAATTAAGGATTCAAATGAACATTTACCTGTATAATAAAAATACTACTTTACAAAAAAATAATCAAAATAACTATAGCATAATGTTGCTAAAGAAACAATTGTAGCAAACTTTTTTAACTTATTGCTAAATGGATCAAAATTTACTCATTCTTCTAGTACTATTGGCAGCAATTTTTGCCGACTTGAGTTACAATAAACATTTTGATGGGGATATGCAGAATACAAACAATAATAACCGGATTTCTGTTAATCTCTGAAGGCACGGAAACACTTTTAGATTGAATCAATTCGGTGGTTCACCCAAAACTATTCAATATGATACAAAAGATTCGAGAACGTTTTGTATATGTGTGTTTTGAGAGCGTATGTGAACCAGAGAATGACCAGAATTCGTAATGACAGAATGAATGGGGTTTCAGGGCCATAACTGCTTTAGGCAGTTTATTATGTGGGTTTGCAAGATTGGCAAAAACAGTCTCTCAAGTTTCGAAAATTAATTTTTGAGTATTTTTCCATAGCAATTATAATAGACCCCACCAGGGGCTGCCGCCCTTGGACCCCGCTCCCAGGGGCGTTGCCCCCGGACCCCCGTCCTTAGGGATTCTCCCTTAAGATCATAATAAATTCATATAAGTGTGCCACTCCGCACCACCATACTTATATAATGTTTTATTATGACAAAATTAGTCAAACAAGTTAATCTTATTACATTAAAATATCTAACACATTTCGTATCACCCTTAGAAGTTTAATGATTAGTGGGTATAAATAATGTATAAAAATTATAACATAACATATGGACTTCAACAAATGATCCTTCCAACATCCAAATATTGTTAACTTATTATTGGGCCACATATATATTCGTGCATCTAGCCTATGAACTTGGTGCCCTTTAAATAATATGTGCCCTGCTCGTTAGTGTCAGTTGCACATAGTCGTGCCCAAAAATCGGTTTTGGGCCAAACGGGTTTGAAACCAAAACTGAAACCGGTTTAGGTCAATGCGATCAAAAACCGGTTTTGACCAAACCTAAACCGGTTTGAAACCGGCTTTGGTCAAAAGTTGACTGGGTTTTTTTCGGTTTTTCCCCGGTTTTTTTCCCAAAAACCGAAACCGAACCGATCTCATACCGGTAAAAAATCGATTCTAGGGACCGAAAACCAAACCGGTTTCAAACCGGCGGTTTTTCCAAAAACTGAACCGGTTTGATCAAAACCGGTTTTTTTTGGGTTTAGGATTTGGTGGGCTGAATCGGTTTTTTTGGGCATGACTTGTTGCACATGCCAACAACCGGGCCTTAGTGTAAACTTCTAAAAATTATGGCTTGGATCAAATAATTGTATACTGTTTTGTGGTCTTGCCATGTCTCATGGATATATGAACTGCCATAAAGTTGTATCTTGTGAGTAATTAAAATAATTTGTTTGCTTTTCAAAACATTATAAATTTATCGAACTGTCAAAAAATTCTCAAAAATTAATATAAGGTATACAATTTATTTTAGTAGTACACCATTAAACTAAACATATTTCACATTATTATATATTACAACACCCTAATTATTATGAAATGTCCTGTTGGATATTTTAGAATAATTGGATTAACTTGTTTGACCATTATTGTCATAATAATACATCATTTAGGCTTGGAGGTACGAAGTGCACGTGTAACATCCCGAACTCTTTTATTTATTTCGTTGACTTTAACAGTTAGTCAGGTTGACCTATCGATAGGTGACCTTATATTTTAGATGAAAAATTATGGTGCTAATTATTATGTGATTATGTGGATAAATTTGGGTAGGTGTTCCATTTAGTGTGATTAAAAGTGTTGATAAATGTTTACTATTAATGCTTGTTAAGGCGGTATGTATTCCCTATAGTGTTGAATTAATATTAGACGTCGTTAAAAGAAGTTAAAATATAGTTATAAGTTCAATGGGATTAAGTAAATCATAATAATAAGATATTATTTGTGAGGTTTTAGTCGGGCCCAAAAAGAAACTAAAAGGCCAAAAGGCTTGAAGTTAAGCGTATAAAAGAAGAAGGGGTTTTGTCAGTTGTTGTTCCTTGGGGTCGTCCGCAGCAAAGGGAAAAGAAAACCATATTGTGATCGGTGTCAAAACAAGAAGTAAGAGAAAATCTCTTTGTCCTTGAAATCTATATGATGATATACCCTCCCGGCGGCACGCAAGACCTGTCACACAAAGGAATAGTAATACACTGCAACACGAAGGCTTCTCCGTGACGAAGGCCTCTCCGTGACGAAGGATCCCGCAGAAGATATAAGTAGATAAGAATTGCTTCCCTGTAAACGGATTTGCTCTTATCATAAAGGGCCGGTAATTATGGAAATGATATTACTCCTGGCCTAAGACTTAGGGAAACCCTAAAGAGGACTAACTTTTCCTACAAGATAATTTCTCCCTATAAAAGGAGAACCTCAAGACCTTTCAAGGCATCATAATACAGATCAAGAACACACACATGTTTGATTGGCGTAAAGATGAACGAACTCTACCTTCGGGGAACCGCCAACAAACAACCAAAACACCCATCATTCCATCTTCAACCTAACCCCGGTTCGGTGCACAATCATTTGGCGCCATCCGTGGAACCACACGCTTGGATCCCAAAACCACCCTCATTTTTGTTTTTGTGATAACTTGCATTGAACCAAATTAGGAAGAAATGGCCGATGTACCACCCGGATTCGGACAAGATTCCCAGCAGGCTGCCGGAAATGAACCAGGGGGAAATACTCCCCCTAGATCAGGACCAGCCACTGAAGCACCCATTAGCGGTGATCAACGAGCTAATCGCCAAACCGAGGGGAATTCCGGGCGATCAACCCAGATACAGGGAGAATGAGGAAGATTCTCACGAGGATCCCCCTCAAGGGCTCCACAACTATTCGATCCAGATTATATTCTTCGGAATTATAGTCACATCCAGGAAACTATGAGGCATCTGCGAAGGGTCGGGGCGTTGGGCAGCACCAGCAGGGTGTTGAACTTTGATGACGAGATGGAGGATGACTACGATGCGGAAACTCCACCGAGAGGGTTTCAGCGATATCCTCGAGACATGAGATCAAGGGTCGGAGCCGGTTTTGGCTTCGGATTGAACAGCGAAGGCCTTCGTCCCCGAACACCTCCGCACCGACCACAGCCACAAGCGGCCGAAGCCTCGAGACCGGAAGGCGCAGCCCCGGCGGGGGCTGCCACACAAACCAACACCCCCCAAGGTCATGAAGGTCTTGGGGGCCAACAGTCCAACATGCCACAAGCAGGATCCGCGCCCGTGCAGAACGCTCAGTATGTCCCCGTGAGCGTCGGAGGGAATAACACCAATCCGGCTTACAACACTCCAGCCGGATACAGCTTTCCATCAGGAAGCTATCAAGGGCCGCAGGGTTAAAGTTACGGAGGTGCGTATGGGCCGCAGCCAGGGGCACAACAATATAAACTCCTCCCAACCATATGGAACCCAGCCTTCAGGCAACCCGCAGGGAGACCCGTATGGCAGCCAGCCAACGGGGCAGGCACAAGCCCATCAGTATTACGCATCACAGTATAATGCACAACAATATACCACACCGATCCAAGGGACCTCACAAGGCATCAGAGGACCGCAATATGTCACGCAGACCCCAGGGTCTGCGCCCAACCAAGGATCATATGGCCCTCAGAACTGGGGGCTCCAATGTATCAGAATATATTGGAATTACAGACAGTGGCGGAGGGAATGTCGACAATTCTCCATTTGTCGCCTGGATACAAAACTACCCCCTCCCGAAGGATCTAAAGTACCCGTCACACCTGGGAACGTACGATGGAAAGAGCGATCCAGATTATTTTTTGGAACCATTCGAAAGGCCACTTCTGGCTCGACCCTCCTCCCAGTGACACACACCTATCACGCGGTCGAAAGTATAACGGTCGTCTCTCGGGTTGCTCACTCGTTTTCTCCCAGGCTTTTCGATCATTTTCTTTCACGTCTACTCATCTCGCCCCGGGATCCTGTCCGCGCGAGAGCATCATTCACTCCCCGCTCTGTCTGTTACGTTCACGGATCTATTATCTTTTCTCCGCCTTCCCTAGTCACCGTGCTTTCAGCCGGTCCCCCTCAAACCGGCTTTCAAAGCTGAAAGAAGCTGAAAGAATCGGGAGATGGTGAACAGTCATGGGTTTCAGACTTACAAAGGTAGGAAGTGGGTACCTGTATTCGGTGGCAACCGCGAGCTAATACTCGAGGAAGCTCATAGATCGAGATATTCTATTCATCCAGGTGCTACTAAGATGTTTCATGACTTGAAGCCTTTGTATTGGTGGCCTGGTATGCGGAGTGATATTGCTATGTTCGTGCAGAAGTGTGTGACTTGTGCTCAAGTTAAAGCTGAGCATCAGAAACCCTACGGTGAATTGCAACAGTTGGAGATCCCCGAGTGGAAATGGATCATATTACCATGGATTTCGTGACTAAGCTACCAAGAACTAAAGCTGGGAATGACATGATTTGGGTTGTGGTTGATAGATTGACTAAGAGTGCTCATTTCAAGGCTACACGTGAGAACGCACCATTGGAGAAGCTGGCTGAGTTGTATATTGATGAAATTGTGTCTAAGCACGGTGTGCCGTTGACTATAGTTTCTGATCGTGATGGTAGATTTAATTCGGGTTTTTGGAGAGGTCTTCAGCGGGAATTGGGGAGTAGAATTAATATGAGTACTGCTTTTCATCCGCAGACAGATGGACAGAGCGAGAGGACTATTCAGACTTTGGAGGATATGCTTCGAGCGTGTGTTTTGGAATATGGAGGATAGTGGGATGATCATTTGCCGTTAGTTGAGTTCGCTTATAATAATAGTTATCATTCCAGTATAGGTATGCCTCCGTTTGAGATGCTATATGGTCGTAGGTGTCGTACGCCTAGTTGTTGGTTGGAACCCGGTGAGAGACAGTTTTCTGGACCTGAGGTTGTGCAAATAACAGCTGATAAGGTTAACATTGCTAAGGATGCTTTGAGAGCAGCTAGGGATCGTCAGAAAGCTTATGCTGATAAGAGGACTCGTCCGATTACTTTTGAGGTTGGTGACATGGTTATGTTGAAAGTCTCGCCGTGGAAAGGAGTTCTTCGTTCTGGTAAGCGTGGTAAGTTGAGCCCACGTTTCATTGGTCCATTCAAAGTGTTGAAGCGCATCAAAAGTCAAGCATATCAGTTGGATTTACCTCCGCAGTTGGCTGGCATTCATAACACATTTCATGTGTGTTACTTGAGGAAATGTCTAGCTAACGAGACTAGTGTAATTCCTTTAGAAGATGTCAGTATTGATCCAGAGAAGAAGATGATTGATGAACCAATTGTTATCCTTGATCGTAAGAAGACTAAGCTTAGAAGAAAGCAGATTGATCTGGTTTTGGTGAAGTGGAGACACAGTCGAGGTGAGAGTATGACCTGGGAGACGGAGTCTGTGATGAAGGATCGTTACCCCCATCTATTCGTTGCTGAACCGATTCTGAGGACAGAATCTTCTTAAGGGGGAGGTAATTGTAACATCCTAATCATTTTTCGATCTTTGACTATTAGTTGACCGTTAACTCCGTTAGTTGACCTATTAGTTGACTCTTAACTTCGTTAGTATTTAGACGACCCATTAGTTGATTTAGTTGAATTTTATTATAAATTAAATGTTTTATAAACATTAATTGCCCAAAAAGTTGAAATAGTTAAATCGTTGCTCACTTCGTGGTTGTCGGTCATTTATTGATTTATTTCGATAAATCGATATATATGCTAAGTTGAAAGTTGCAAATTTATCGTTGACTGAAAGTTGTGTTATAAATTGATTATTGTGCCTCATTTGTAGTAGAAAAAGGTCCTTATATGTTAGGTATATGATAACGGGTCATTTAGAGGTATAATGAAGGCATTAGTTACTTTAGGGTCAAAATTGCCAAGTGCTCAAACTTAAAAACGGGTTTAAGGAGTTAGGGGGTGTCTTGAGGTTGTCGATTACAGATTATTCATTCCCTAAACAAACCCTAGCAGCCCCATATCATCCCTTCATAAATTGCAAACCGAAAAGTCTTCCAACGTGTGATTCGAGAGAGTTTGGTCTAGTATTTTGCTTCCTTATAGCGATCTACAAGTAATATGAGTATTTACCATTTGAGATCTGAATGTTGGAGTCTTATATTAGTCTTAATACAGGCCATAAGGGTTTGGGTTGGGTTAATTAATTGGTTGATCATTGATTTCATGCTTTCGGGTGATTCAATGATTTATTTATGTCGTAAAGGATTAAAGGATTGATTGATAGATTAAAGTCATCAAAAGTGTTGTCAAAGAGGTCAATTTTATGTCTCCAGGTCGGGCTAAGGGTTGGAGATCGAATGGGAATCGTTTAGAGCAAGTTTGAAATTGATTTTGCTGGTCGGCACCTAAGGTGCGACGCACCAAATGGGTGGTGCGGCGCACCACTGCCAGTTTGGGAAACTTGATTTTTGAATGGAGCCCGATATGCGACGCACCACTTGGGAGGTGCGGCACACCTCTGGTCAGTTTGGAATTTTGGGATTTTCTGAAGGATTGGTGCGACGCACCACTTGGCAGGTGCGGCGCACCTCATGCCCAGATTTCACAAAACACTTCGTTTAGCTTATACTTCGATCTTATACTCATTATAGGTTGTCGGGAGCATTTAGCAAGCAATTTAATTCTTATTGTTTACTTTTTTTTTTTTTTTTTTTTTTTTTTTTTTTTTTTTTTTTTTTTCTTTTTTTTTTTTTTTTTTTTTTTTTTTTTTTTTTTTTTTTTTTTCTTTTTTTTTTTTTTGTTGGTAAGCTTTATCAAGGTAAGATATATCATTTTTGACACGCTGGGGTGCACAACGAAAATAGTGATTTCGTAAAAGTGGTTTAAAACCTTTCTTTCTCATACGCTAGTTTGGGTAATGGACTTTTGGAGGGTTTCGCGAAATGGGTAGATTTGCATGATTAGGTTGATTTATATTGTTGTTATTATGCTGTACATGCTGAATTATAGTTGATATTAATGTCGTTTTTAGTTGTAAAGTTGTTTTCGTTGGAATGCTAAGTTGTTGAGTTGGTTTGGCTTTTACACTAGTTCACTAGACTTGTGTAGGTTGCCATGTTAACACTGTGCACGATTAGGGGCCCTAAACTTAAAGTTGAAATAAAAGTTGCTAAAGTTGATATCGTTGTTAAAACTCGAGTATAAATCTAAGTTGAAAGTGGTAAGCTTATCCCATACTGGAACCGCGTAGGAACCAGTGTGATTTAGTTGGTCAGCGGGAGTAGACTAGTTGCTTCCAATGGCACGGCCTCGAAGTTTGAGATTAGTTGGGTGACTAGGTCCAGTCACTACAAGTTACGTAACAGCTTTCTCCTGGATTTGGTTATGCCTATCCTTAACGACACTGATGGACCCCGATAGGACTACCCATCAAGTCGGGTGCAAGGTCCCTTAAAGGCCTTAAAGCCGCCTTTGCACACATTTGTAGTTGTATTCATTGTGGTGACGCGAGTCATCCACCTTTAGTTGTAATAAAAAAGGGCATAACCTATTGTTGAATAAAGTTGTTGAAGTTGATTAAGTTGCTAGATGGAATACGTAGATAAAGTTGAATATTGTTGATTAAGTCGATAGGCACACGTAGGATTGTTAATCATTCTTATGGGTATTCCATTGCTATATATTGTTGTTGTTGTTACATGCTCGACTGCGTATGATTCTTTATTAAGTTGTTTTAAATTGGAAATCATTTATATTAACCTATGGTATATCTTACTCGGCTTTAAAGCTGACACTTGTTCTTTTGTTGAAAATGTTGTGCCACTTCAGGTTGATGCTTAGTTGAGATGCAGTTTAGAGTGAGGATGGGTAGAAGATACAGCTGAAGGCTTTTACCTAGACTGCCTCATTTATTCAAACTCGTTTATTATATTTCGTTGACCATTATCGTTATTTGACGTTTATGGGTTTCATTTGATTATGGTTAGATCCGACGAGTAACACCGTCATTTAAGTTGAACATTTTTATTTGGAAATGTAATAATTGATGGAAACTTCCGCAATACTCTGTGTTTTTAAGAAAAATTTTGAAATCCATATTTTTATATAGTTCGGTGTTACACCAAAAAGCTTCTAATTGACTTGACATTAGTGGGTGGAGGCAATTTAGCTATACATCAATTTTGGCTTTATCTACCTCTAAACCCGCTTTTGAAACTTTGTGTCCCAACACTATCCCCTCTTTTACCATAAAGTGACACTTTTCCCAATTCAAAACCAAGTGTGCCCTTTCACACCTTTCAAGCATTTTATCAAGACTATTAAGACAACTCTCAAAAGAACTACCAAATACCGAAAAGTCATCCATGAAAACTTCCATGGAAGTTTCGATCATGTCTTGAAATATTGCAAGCATACATCTTTGAAAAGTTCCAAGGGCATTGCAAAGACCAAATGGCATCCTCCTATAGGCATAAGTGCCAAAGGGACAAGTAAAGGTGGCCTTTTCTTGGTCCTTGGGGTCAATGGGTATTTGGAAGTACTCGGAGAACCCATCCAAAAAGCAAAAATACTCATTACCGGCGAGCCGTTCGAGCATTTGATCAATAAAGGGCAAGGGAAAATGGTCTTTGCGGGTAGCATCATTTAATATCCGATAATCTATACATACCCTCCACCCCGTGACAGTCCTAGTGGGAACCAATTCATTTTTATCATTTAAAACTACGGTCATCCCACCCTTCTTCGGTACACAATGTACCGGACTTACCCATGAACTATCCGAGATGGGGAATATGATTCCCGCATCAAGCAACTTTATTATCTCCTTTTTAACCACATCTTTCATATTTGGATTCAACCTTCGTTGCCTTTGCACAACCGCTTTAACATTATCAACAAAGTTTATGGTATGTTTGCAAAATTCTGGACTTATACCTGGAATATCGGAAATTTTCCATGCAAAGGCCTTTTTATGGGCCTTTAGGACGGTCATAAGTCTAGATTTCTCATCCTCCATTAATGAGGACGAGATGACAACAGGTAAAAGAGATGTACCTTCAAATATGCATACTCAAGATGATCCGGAAGCGGTTTGAGTTCCAAGTCGGTAGGGGGGCTCTCAATCGATGTTAGCACCCGTGTGCTTTCATTAACCGTGATCTCTTCAAAGGTTTCATCTTCCGGAGGAGTTTCATCAACACTTAATGCCATAATCTCTTGCATCATATCTCCAACCAACTCTTGCTCTTCTTCACTGCAAGCTAGTAATGCTTCACCTTCTTCCATGTCCAAGAATTCCATGAGCTCCTTTTCCAAAGCATCTTCTTCTTCAATCACATCTACCCTGAAACAAGTCTCATCACAAGAGTAAGGATACTTTAGTGCTCTATCAACATTAAAAACGACTCGGTCATCACCGACCCCTAAGGAAATCTCCTTAGCCTTAACTCGGATGATAGCATCCGCGGTCATAAGGAATGGTCGGCCAAGAATGAGGGGGACTTTGGCGTCCGCCTCCATCTCAAGAATAACAAAATCAACCGAAAATATCATGTGCCCTACTTTAATTTGCAAATTTTCCGCTATCCCCATGGGATATTGGAAAGAACGATCCGCGAGCCTAATGCTCACGCGGGTAGGGGTCAACTCTCCTAAGGACAACTTCCTATACACAGAATAAGGCATCAAATTAATACTAGCCCCAAGATCGGCCAATGCCTCACACAAGTAAGCACCAAAAGAACAAGCAATTAGAAAACTCCCTGGATCTTCCAACTTGGGAGGAATCTGATTCTGAATTATTGCTGAACATTCGGCACTCATAACTGCAGTCCTTGCTTCTTCTAGCTTCTTCTTATCACTGACAAGTTCCTTGAGGAACTTCGCATAGTTTGGCATACCTGCAATCAAATCAACTAAAGGAACAGTTATATTAACAGACTGAATAAGATCAACAAATTTCTTAAAATGTTCCTTGACTTTTTCTTTCCTCAACCGTTGAGGAAATGGAATCTTTGGTTGATAAGGCTTCACGGTCGGTTTCTCAACAGTTTTGGATGGAACGGCCGGTGTCGGCACGGCTGGGTTCGGCTCCATCTCAATCTCATCATCAACAGTTTCATCAGCTTCATTAACCTGCACAAGTGGAGGGGAATCTTCAAGTAAAGGGTTTGCAGAATTATAAGTCTTACCTGCCCTCGTAGTGATGGCATTCACTTGCTCATTTCGAGCATTAGGAGGGGTGTACTTCTGCCCTGTTCCTTGAGTATTCTGCCCTTGGTTGCTGAATTGAGGCTTTGGGTTCTGCTGAGTGTTGCTCGGTAGAGTACCGGGCTGCCTATTGAAGTTTCCTAGCCTTTCAATCCTCCCTTCTAAATCTTTAATAGTGGCTTGTTGATTCTTTGCTCCTT
Organism: Erigeron breviscapus; assembly: GCA_034093135.1. Classification (NCBI taxonomy): domain Eukaryota; kingdom Viridiplantae; phylum Streptophyta; class Magnoliopsida; order Asterales; family Asteraceae; genus Erigeron; species Erigeron breviscapus. The sequence goes on along the minus strand of CM067174.1, from coordinate 3,446,289 downwards.
GATCCAACTTATGTCCGAGCCCATCCAATCGAGTAGTCAAAGCGTCCAATACAGAAATCACCTTCTTGGACTCTTCTGCAACATGTTCATTAGTTGCTTTCTGGGCACTAATGAAATCCTTCACTATATCTCTTAGTTCTTGATCCGAACCTCGTTGATTGTTGAACCTACTAAACCTGTTACCACCATAACCAGAAATGTTAGTATTAAAAGAAGAAGAAATAGGGTAAGAACTACCTGATGGTCGGTTTTGATAACCGGTATTTTGGTTGAAATTCCCTTGATTCTGAACGTAACTAACATCTTGCACTGGTTTATCCGGGCAATCCTCCGTATAATGCAAGTCCCCACAATGCTCACAACCGTCAGCCATAACCTTAACATCTCTTTCACGGTTCTTGAATCTATTATCTTGATTATCAAACCTCTCATTCATTTGCTTCGAGAGAGCCTTGACTTCAGTAATAAGTTTTGAATCCTCATTACTCCCAACCTTAGCCACGGTGCTTATACTGGATCGCCTATCTCGGTCCTCATCTCTTGTTGAATACTCCTTTGCCATATCTTCAAGAATCTTGTATCCTTCATTCGGGGAAATGTTGTTTAGACTACCCCCAAATGCATAACCGAGCTCTCTTTTGGTCTTTCTATCCAAGCCATCATAGAAAATCTCAAAACTTTCTTCAGTACCCATACTATGTCCGGGGCAATTTCTTAGCATTTCCTTGAACCGTTTCCATGCATCAACAACATCCTCACCACTGTCTTGAGTAAAACCTCTGATTTTATTTTCCAATTGCCTTTGAGTTCTTAATGAATAGAACTCATCAATAAATCCTTCACGAAGTTCGGCCCAAGTGGTGAATGAGTTATCGGGTAACTCCTTAAACCAAGTGGCTGCATCTCCAATGAGAGTTAATGGAAATAGCTCAAGTTTAACAGCTTCAGTTTGCCCTTGACCATACTGATATAACCTACAGATCTTCTCAAACCTCTCAAGATGTGCATAAGGGTCATTTCTTCGAATACCATCAAACTTATCCTCTTCATCACTCTTGAGGTGATTTCCTTTCAAGGAGAAATCTACTGAAATAGCCAGAGGGCGGATAGTTGTGCCCCGGTTATTCGGTATGTTTCTTCTTCGTTCCCCGTAAGGACGGGCGTTCGGATCTACCGGTTGTTCATCACCCATTCCGTTTCCGCTCGGTTGTTGATTAATATTAAGGTTAACTAGAGGGAATACAAGTGCACTCGGTTCAGGTGTTTGAACTTTATCTTCTGGGTCCGAGTCTTCTCTTGTTCTAAAGATCCAAGCTGCTTCTTCCTCACTATTAACCACTTTCTCTTTCAAGGCTTGGTCCGGTGGAGCTTGATTTGCGGTTTCTAAATCTATTTTGACTGGTGTGGATGGTTCCTGGTTATCTCTTGACACAAGTCGACGTCTGACTTTCCTGGATTAGATAATGGGCTAAGCAAAGGTCGGCCAGAAGCTCTTGTGTTCATCAACTAGCAAGAACCTGCACAATCACCACAAACAAACCGTCAACCGCACCTGTGGTATAATTAAAAGAAAATAAAATACAATCTATCTAGTAAAACAATAACCTTCTCACAAATGAATGTGAAAAAGGATCGAACTACAAAATAAAACAACTACTTAAACAAAAGTCCCCGGCAGCGGCGCCAAAAACTTGATGTGTAATATCGAGTTTATAAATTTTTAAACAAGTACATAAATGAAGTTCAAATCCAAATTAAGTTGATTAAAATAACCGAGACTCAAACAAAGCACCAACCCCGTACCCGTCAAGTTAATGACATCATTTGACTCTCTTTCTTAAACTAGTTTCGTTACAAAGACCGGTACCCCAAGACATCTTTTATAACTTCCCTAATCAAACAATTGTTTTGGTTATTGAAATAACAATTATACCTATCGATTGTACCCAACCGTTAACACATTTCCCCCTATTATCATTGAATGATTATCTACCGTACCCGTTATAGATCCAATTATTTGTACCCAAATAAGTTTGACTTTCGCATTGACTTTGACTTCTGTTGACTCGAGGCTTACCAAGTATTGAAGGCGTTGCGGCGCAACTAAGTTTGACTTTCGCATTGACTTTGACTTCTGTTGACTCGAGGCTTACCAAGTATTGAAGGCGTTGCGGCGCAACGAAATTGATTGCGGCGCAACTCTAGTTGCGGCGAATCGGACCGAGTTGCGGCGCAACTAAGTTTGACTTTCGCATTGACTTTGACTTCTGTTGACTCGAGGCTTACCAAGTATTGAAGGCGTTGCGGCGCAATGAAATTGATTGCGGCGCAACTTAATCTTCTGCTTTTCTGTTGCGGCGCAACAACGAGTTGCGGCGCAACTAAGTTTGACTTTCGCATTGACTTTGACTTCTGTTGACTCGAGGCTTACCAAGTATTGAAGGCGTTGCGGCGCAATGAAATTGATTGCGGCGCAACTTAATCTTCTGCTTTTCTGTTGCGACGCAGCTAAGCATTGCGGCGCAACCAAGTTTGACTTTCGCATTGACTTTGACTTCTGTTGACTCGAGGCTGGCCAAGTATTGAAGGCGTTGCGGCGCAACTTAATATTCTGCTTTACTGTTGCGGCGCAACGACTACGTTGCGGCGCAACTGCTAGTTGCGCGCAACGGCAGTTGCGGCGCAACAAGTTTGACTTTCGCATTGACTTTGACTTCTGTTGACTCGAGGCTTACCAAGTATTGAAGGCGTTGCGGCGCAATGAAATTGATTGCGGCGCAACGAGCTACGTTGCGGCGCAACGAGCTACGTTGCGGCGCAACGAGCTACGTTGCGGCGCAACTGCTAGTTGCGGCGCAACTAAGTTTGACTTTCGCATTGACTTTGACTTCTGTTGACTCGAGGCTTACCAAGTATTGAAGGCGTTGCGGCGCAACGAAATTGATTGCGGCGCAACTAAGTTTGACTTTCGCATTGACTTTGACTTCTGTTGACTCGAGGCTTACCAAGTATTGAAGGCGTTGCGGCGCAATGACGAGTTGCGGCGCAACTAAGTTTGACTTTCGCATTGACTTTGACTTCTGTTGACTCGAGGCTTACCAAGTATTGAAGGCGTTGCGGCGCAATGAAATTGATTGCGGCGCAACTAAGTTTGACTTTCGCATTGACTTTGACTTCTGTTGACTCGAGGCTTACCAAGTATTGAAGGCGTTGCGGCGCAACGAAATTGTTGCGGCGCAACTAAGTTTGACTTTCGCATTGACTTTGACTTCTGTTGACTCGAGGCTTACCAAGTATTGAAGGCGTTGCGGCGCAATGAGTTGCGGCGCAACTAAGTTTGACTTTCGCATTGACTTTGACTTCTGTTGACTCGAGGCTTACCAAGTATTGAAGGCGTTGCGGCGCAACTAAGTTTGACTTTCGCATTGACTTTGACTTCTGTTGACTCGAGGCTTACCAAGTATTGAAGGCGTTGCGGCGCAATGAGTTGCGGCGCAACTAAGTTTGACTTTCGCATTGACTTTGACTTCTGTTGACTCGAGGCTTACCAAGTATTGAAGGCGTTGCGGCGCAACTAAGTTTGACTTTCGCATTGACTTTGACTTCTGTTGACTCGAGGCTTACCAAGTATTGAAGGCGTTGCGGCGCAACGAAATTGATTGCGGCGCAACTTAATCTTCTGCTTTTCTGTTGCGGCGCAACTAAGTTTGACTTTCGCATTGACTTTGACTTCTGTTGACTCGAGGCTTACCAAGTATTGAAGGCGTTGCGGCGCAATGAAATTGATTGCGGCGCAACTAAGTTTGACTTTCGCATTGACTTTGACTTCTGTTGACTCGAGGCTTACCAAGTATTGAAGGCGTTGCGGCGCAACGAAATTGATTGCGGCGCAACTTAATCTTCTGCTTTTCTGTTGCGGCGCAACAACTAGTTGCGGCGCAACTAAGTTTGACTTTCGCATTGACTTTGACTTCTGTTGACTCGAGGCTTACCAAGTATTGAAGGCGTTGCGGCGCAACGAAATTCATTGCGGCGCAACTTAACACTCTGGAATCTTGTTGCGGCGCAACCTATTGCGGCGCAACTGCTAGTTGCGGCGCAATGCTTCTTTTGCCAGCTTTGACTTTTGTTGACTTTCTGCAATCTTTATCCAAATGCTCCGGAAATCATCCGTTAGCACTTATTTCACCTCAATAATGTCGTTTTCTCCAGATTTACGCTTAAATACCTGTCAGTAGCCTGAAACACTAACAAATACCATAAACGCACCAAATGTATACAAAAACGACTCATAAAACATGCTAAATCAACTATATTCACTGTGGGAAATAGGTATAAAATACGACATATCATATATATATTTGTGACATAGAGCTTCACAAGATGAAGAAATAGATCTAAAACCCAAGAAATTACATAGATCTGAAACCTAAAAAGAAAAGTAGATCAGATTTGAAAGAGAGAGAGATTTGAATCTGATGAAGACAACGACTTTTTTTGAATTATAAGGCTTCTCAAAGAAGCCAAAAACAATAGTGATAAAGCTTCTTGGAGAAGTCTTTCAACCAGGCCCACTAATATATATAAATACCGTGTATATACCAAAACACACATATGACATCAGCTAATATGTGTATTTTCTGATGTGTACAGGCTTAGAAGCTGACACATCAGCTTTTATGAGATCATCTCCCACGCTCCTTTAGTAGGAGAGGGATATTGAAGGAGTCGGATGTTAATTTAGTTGGAAAAGAAAATGGAAAATATATACTTTCAAACTTTATTTTGAATAAAAATAGAAAAAAAAATATCAGCAAAATATAAACTTTTCCCGCGCTTCCCATTCCCAATATCAACAAAAACACACAAACCATCATCAGCACAAAACTTCCTCTGCAATCACCACCACTTTCCATTTCCCAGCATGACAACCTCCACCACCACCAACCACCACAATCCACCACAATCTCTAACCCCAGACGACATAATCCGGCTAGCCCAATACCACACAACCGCCCCACTCCACCCATTCCTCTTATCCCCAACTTCTCACCAAACCCTAATTTCACATCTTTTCGCCCTCCCCAAATCCGTTATCTCAACCTACACTTCATCTTTACTCTCTCTCATCTCCCCTTCACTTTCTCTCTCTACACTCACATCCTCTCTCCTCACTTCCTATATCTCTCTTTTCACCTCTCACAAATTCCCTCACAATCACACTTCTTATAAAACCATCCATCTTTTTATCCCTCATCTCGATACTCTCCGGATTCCCGACTTATTATCCGTCTCCGAATCGATCCTTTCCGGTTTAGATAATCCTGATTATCATGAACTAGATGATTTCCAGCTTTTGGACTTGCTTCCTAATTGTTTGAATATTGTGTACAATAGTGAAATGCATTGTTTAAAACCGAATGAGACGGTTAACGGATTGTTTGATCGGATGTTGGATATGCGTTGGTCGGGTGTTTTGATAGTTAAACTTGTGTCGATAATTCGTGAGTTTCAGTTTGTTGATAAATTGAGATGTAGACAGTTTGTAGCTAAGGTGTTTGATGAAATGCATTGTGTGGAAATGCAGGATTTGCCGTCTTTGGTTTATCAGTTATTGGTTTTGGCGTCGAAAGGGTTTTGTAAACGAGAAGTGGTTCAAGGGGTGGTTGTGTTTTTCGGGAGTAGAATAGGGGTGAAAAAGGCGAGTGCGAATGTTGTTAGGGAAGTTGAAGGGACTGTTTTGTTACATGTGAATTTTGCGGTGAAGCAAGATCCTTCGTTGGGACAAGAAGTTATGGGGCTTGTCAGGTCGGATGTTCATGTGATTGATCATTTTGTTGTTGGGTTGCTGTTGTCAATCGCGAGAATTAGGAGGTACAGTGAGAGCTCAATGGGAACACTGAAAACGGCTCTCTGCAATGTTTATAAGGATTATAAGTTTTCGAGGTATATAATTCATTACATGATATGATTCTGTATTTGTATACGATTCCATGTATTAGGTTATATCCATCAATATATCTTGTTATCAATTTATGCAGTGAAAATCCGTTGTAAAATCTATTTTCGTATTGTGTTAGTATCATTAGTACAGCCTGACTAAACTTGCAACGTATTTGTTTTTTAGTATTTGCCCAAATTACATGACATATTCTTATTAGTTGAAATTTTTGTTCTGTGATTTTTATTTCGTGTGCAGACATTGTAAATGGCTACCTGATGACTTAAAGGAGGAGTATCTGCAAAATGCCATATTGACAGAGAAAGCGGTGATAAGAGCTGTATATTACTTTATTCTATTCTATATTCGAAGTTTTTTTTCTATTTTCTTTTATTTTTATTTCCTTGAAATTCTTTTCATGAAGCAACTAAGTGACCAACAAGTGATATGTATCAAGTCTTATACTTCTGCTGTGTTTGGTTACTGTTATATAGGTTAATGCGAGTAATTATGGAAGAGAGCATATCATTCCTAGCATAGTGCAGTTGGCCTTTGTGTTGGTAGAATCGGTGGAGGAGATTAGTTATAAAGACCTTGCAAATACTGGTCTTATGGGTTCTCATGAGCTAGGCATTCAGATGCTAAAAAGTTTATTTGAGGCTCATGATATGGCAAGAAATGAGGTCAGTATGAAGTATGAACAAATGAAGTCTATTTATGGGATGTCTGGACTTTCCTTGTGGAATTAGTTATCTGATCATCGATTTATGGCTGCTTGAAGTCAAGATGGTCCTTTAGAATATATTAAAAATTACACTTCTGATTATTTAGGGGTCAAGTTAAAGTTAGATGGTTACCCGCCCGATAATTTAACCCTATTTGAGATTTTCTTGAATTTAAAAAGACATCTCTTCTTTTTCTTACAGTAGTATCATCTCTGGTCATTTCATTAATTGAATTCTTCCACAATCAGATTTGCCAAACACTTAAGCATATACTTTATTATAACTTTAAATAGCAGCATCCATCCAAACACTATATTCTGTAGCTTGTCTACAACTGATTATCTGACTATGATGATTGAATCATATTATCACTTTCAAAAACAATCTGTACAACTCTATGTAACTTAATATGTTCAAACATATTGGTATACATCTGTATAACTGTGGCTGTTAGTGCTTATAAACCTAACCTTAAGCTGCACAGAATCTTGATGTAGACTTCTTATTTGCAGATAATCGAGCAATGTAAGTTTAGAATACTTTCTCTGAAGCCTGAGCAAAGTTTAGCTATCATAAGGTATTTAAAAGTGGCACTTATGCTTTTTGATGCAACCTTAGTTGGATACTTAAAAGTTAAAACTGATGTGCTAATTGATACTTTCCTTTTCTTTGATAGGTTACTTGGTAACCTAGTGCAGAACTACCCCTATCCTATGCTAGAGTATGTTTCACATTTGAAGGAATTGTTAGATTATTTTGGTTTCATGCAAAGCAAGGTTGCTTCCCATCTGATTAGCGTTTTATTGCCTCTCATCAAGTTCAGTCATAACCTTCAGGTTTGCATTCTTAACATCGTTTATTCAATAAGTATATCAGATGTAGCAGTTTTTATCCATTTACTTATCTCTAACGGGCCATATTGTTTAAACAGGTTGTTCAATTAAGTTTATGTAATGCGTAATGATAAATTCTCTTAAGCCATGATAGTCAAAGCATTAGACATTTTGAAAATTAATGTATTTGTGATCACATTTGACACACTAAATTTTGGATGCAATGTTTTGTGCCCACTGACTTATTGGTTTCGGGTAGAATGTTGCATGTCAATGGACCCATTATGATCCACTTTCCTTTCTCTAACACTGCAGGATTACATCATTTTGGTGGTGCGCAAAGCTATGTTTAGACAAGAAGATCAAATCCGCATAGCTGCAGCTGAAGCCATTATATATTTAATTGTTGCAGATAAACAATCTAAACAAAATAGACCTTGTGCTTATCAGGAATCATCAAGTCAAGCTAGTAGTAGTCAAGCACCTGAAATACCCAGTGGAATGAGCGGTGATCTTTTCAAAGAGCTCAGTGGTTTATTGCAACGATGTCTCTACCAGCAGGTTGATTAATCAAATTTGCTCTTCTATATCCGAAGCCATTAAAAATTTAAGGTCCAGACAAAAACAAAAAGTATATACGGAGAATCAAGTTCAATTTTGAACTGACTGGGTAGCTGTTTTGAAGTGGTTTGATTACAACCTCAATCCTGAACTGAATACATGTATGGTTCGTCTAATTAAACACCTTTAGTCTAAATCGAATCATTCAAGTTAGATGAATGTCTATTCAGTTAGACAGTTGGAGTTTTGAACCTGCCTGGATAGAACCGCTAACCAGTTTAATATTTGGAACCAGTACTGGTTAGTATAATCCCTAAAACTGAGATCCAAACCATATAAAGCCAGTACTTCTCCAGTCCAAGTTCAGTTCTTTGGTTTTGTTTGTACGGATCTAGTTTTGAACATTCTATATTTTTCAGTGAGGTTTCGTTGTTGTATGCAGGCTCAAGTGAAAAAGATTATATACAGGGGACTTCTAAAGCTTGTGCTGGTTGATCCATTAACTGCAGGTGCAGTTTTTGATTTTCTCTTGCCTCAGTTTCTGAAATTCTACAAAGAAGTAAGTACTCCTGGATACTTTATTTCTTGTTTTAGATACTATTATGGCCATTTTGTATTCTTTTAATAACCATATGCATTGTGTTACAGGATGGTCAACTTGGTATAAACCAGTGTATTAAGACGGAGAATGCCAAAGTTTGTATAGCAGAACCACTAGATGATCTCTTATCTTGTGTCTCATGGATTCTTTTGCTTCAGCCACAGACAAGAGCTGATGTTCGTTCAGATTCTTTTGGTTTCTCGCTCACACAAGACACCGAGGTTATCGAATTTGTTGGAAATGTAATGATAATTAGCAATTAGTTACATGTGTTCTAACAATAAGTATCAGCAGGCAGGAGGAATGCATTCCGGTGAGTCGTTTTCCAGTGCTTTGCTGACAATCCGTAAGCTTCTTAGAAATGAAAATCTGGAAGGTCAGTGGGATGCTCTTACGACTTTATTGCCACTCTGTTCTTTTTTTTCCTTTACCTTAGTTTGGATGTTTTATTGAGGATATGCATGCATATTTTGAGGGTAGAGAATGGTTTTCCCATTACTAAGTTTGGCCTGTTAAAATTTAGTTCATCTTATCATGAAAGAAAATCTTACCAAGTTCCCTTTCATTTAGGCAACATAATGATAGCGTTGATTGAAACGATAATGTAAATTGGTTCGATTTTTGCTTTAGGTGATGATGTCTACTTCTACTTCTAAAATTTCTTATAGTTTCAAAAAACAAAGATAAAAAGCCTCAAAGTTGTAAAATTTTAGGTTTAAGGTAATCCGTTCATGGGGTCAGAGTGATGACATGGCAGACATTTTGTCAGTTTTCTTTATTTTATTTTTTTTAAAAAAAGAAGCTAGGCACAGTGTTACCGTGTTAGTAAGTTTGACATTTACCGCTCCTGGTGTGGTGCCCATTAAATGAGTCAAAGCTCAAAAAGTTTGTAGTTGGTTACCTTTTTCATTGGGGAAAACAAAGGATGGTTATACAATACAAAATCAAACCAAACTATGTTACATTTGTATCCAATCCCTTGATAAGTTATTTTTTGGAGATATAAGATAGAAGATTGATTATAGCTTTTTTTTTAGTCAAAAATGAAGTTTTGATGAAAAAGGTATAAGCAAAGAGAACCTAATTATATGTGTGCCTGTGAGATCAGGCTTACTTGGTCAAATGAGAGATGCTAGCTCAGCAGCTCAACAAGGAGAGAGATGCAAATATAGTGCTCAGATTTTATCAGGTATCATTGAGGTGACATTGAATACCGTTGCTACTGAATTGGAGAAGGCAACTAATGAGAAAAAGATAGAGTTGGAGAAAGAATTCATAGATCTAGTTGATCTTTACGAGTCCTTGGGGAAACATGCTTCTATATCTACACACAATTCACAATATAATGGTACTAGAAAAGGGATAACACAGTCTACTGCTCTTGAACTCACATACAAAAATGAATTGGACACCACAAAGCCCTCTAAAGAACGAGCTTCCTTCTTGGCAACTTCTAGTATATATCAATTGTTTCAAACATCGTTTGAACTGTACAAGCATGATGCTGCAAAGAGCAAACTCTTGTATTTCGTCTTAAATGCCACTTTTTGCCAGATAAAATCTTTGTCTTTAGTGACAAAAGACGATACATTGAAGGGTTTGATCTATGGAGATATTAAGGTTCTAGGACCACCCTTGTTGAAATCAATCTGGTTGATCATGCGGGTAGATCCAAAGAAAAAGGAAACCAAGGGGAAAAAGGACAACGAAGATAGAAAGGGTCTTATTCTCTTAGCTCTAATGTGCTTGAAGGAACTGCTAGCTGTCAATTCTCAAAGTCCAGAGGAAATGAAAGTAGTTGAAGACATGCTATCAGATTCTGTAGATGCTCTTGATTCCGAAGGTGATCAAAATGATCGAGGGAATGGAATCAACACTCAAAGCAAAGAAGTCTTTATCTCAAAAATTGTGAAACCCTTGTTTTTCAAGCTTCTTCACTCAAAGTTTTTCCAGGAGGTTGAGGTAAGTTCCCCAGCAACTACCTTGTTTTATAGGTGGGCTAATTGCATAAAAGTGTTACTTTCTTCTGATTTATATATCTGGTAACTTAACTTATCATTGATCAGAGTAAATTATCAAAATGTCAAATGTATTTGAACCGGTTTTAGATACATGAGTTAAAAGTTACGCAATACGTCATCATTTTGACTGGTTAGCTGGTGGATTTTTAGGAGGTAGTTACTTTAAAATCCGTTTTCATGTACTTTCTTAGTTTTTCATGGAGTTTTGTAATCCAGATAAAAAACTTGAACCAAAGTTCAATTTTTAAGACTATAGGTAATTTGTTAAGATAAACTGGTTTTTAGATACCATGTAATATAGCTAAAAAAAATGTCATGATTTTGACTGGTTAGCTGGTCAATTTATAGGAGGTGGTACCGTAAAATTAATTTTCATGTCCTTTCTTATTTGTTCATGGCTTACTCTTTTACAGTTTTATCCAATCAAAAGTCCAACCAAAATCAGTTATTATTTGATGCAATTAGCTCAATAAGAGTTCTAATCTTAGATTACTACTATGTTATCAGATCCTGTGCGACATTGCAAAGATGATTGGGAACACATCTAATGAAAGAAGTAGCATTCTTGGAAGCTGGGCAATTAAAAAGTGTAAAACTAGTAATCTGGCAAACCCAAAGATTGCCAAAAGTCTAGTCACTTTAGCACTATCATGTACCCAGGCTCCGAATGATTTGGTTGTTGCTCGACATATGGCATTGGAATTGGTTAAAATCACGGGATCGCCATCAGAGAAGTCTGGAACATATGGCATTATTCAACGCTCAACAGAAACTGTTATAATAACTGTTATTTTGCAGTTAGCTGAATCAGTTATTAATGACTTGGATCGACTCAGCATGAAGTTGAAGACTTGCTTCACTGGTGCCTATAAAGATGAAAATCATAATTCTTATTTTACCTTGGAAGACACTTTATACCAGAGGGCTGAAGCTGTTGTTGAACTGATATCTTCTTTTGTCGTCATGACCCTCAAGGGTAACTACTTTCTACCTTCTGGAATTACCAGTCAACTTTAATAAAAATTTCTGAAGGAAACAAGGTTTTATAAATGTACAGATTCTCAAGCAGAACATCTACTGAAATTGGCCACCAAATTTTACAAGAACTTGGCTAGGATTTCAAAGTTCCATATCGCGCCCAAAGGTTGCAAGCAAATCTTACCTAGCCTGAAATGCCAGAAGCTTGTGGAAGTGACCTGCAAGCAGCTAACAGCCCCCTTGTACACGTTTGTGGATTTAATGCAACAGGTTTGTTAAATCCTTGTAAATTTCTATTGTCTTTTTGAAAGATACCTTGGTGCTTATTTGATACTTTAATTCTCACATTAAATTACCATCATATCACACATTGCATTGATGTTAACACTCGGGTGAGACTATGTTGTAAATAGTACACTCTGCCCACATGTAAGTTAAACCATATGACATTAAATCGTACAAAGTTTATTTGGCTGTTAACTAATTGTCTTATAGCTTGATGAGCAAATACTACACCGGACCTAAATGAATGGCACTGGTTGTTTGTAATCATAAATGATCATAAGCTGGCAAAATCATAATATTATGATGCTTTTTTTTAGCAAGAATAGACACTGTAAGAACTTGTAACATTTGTCTGATCTATCACTTGCAGAATCAACAAGATAATAGAGCAAGTAAAGGGATGATAAACAAGATCAAAAGGGAGAACAGATGCATCCCAGATTTGATATATCAGATAGAAGACTATGAGAAGTATCTGATTCTACTTAGCAAGGCTAGCAAAATCAACTTGTTAAGGCATGCAAAACGCAGCACTGCCAGAGACTTTAGAATAGAGTATCCAAAAGATATCTCCCAGCAAGAAAATGGGCTTAACCAGGAAGAACCCAATGAGGATAACGAGTCCACCACACCTCAAAATGATTTGGTCCAAGACTCTGGAGATGGGGAAGAAGATGCATCAGATACGGCATTGGCTGCAGAGGATTCTGAAGCCTGTGATGAAGATGACAGAATTATGCCCAGTGCAAAGAGAAGCAGAATTGTTCATGACTCGGACGATGAGTGAAGCAGAAGGAGTCCGTGTAGTTAGCTGGGATGGAGTATATATGAATCATTTCACTATTTGACATAGATACAATGATAAATTTGGAAGTTTCTTATCAGCCAGGGTCGATAGCAATACTATACAAGTGTACCTGACCAGTCATAATATAAAGGTGTCAATTCGGTTATGTTTTATTCCAAAAGAGTCAGCTAGTTAAACGAAATAGTATAACTAAAAAGAAAATGGATCAAACTGTTTGAAAGACATGCTAAATATTTTCAGTTGGATGGAAACCTCCTAAATTGCTTTATCATATATATTGTTGGATTAATTTTGTAGACGACGATTTACATTTTTGTTTAAAAGATGAAAGATAAAATGAAGATGAACAATGTTTTTACAGATTGACAACTATTCCACATATAAATGCTACCTGTTTTGACCCACACATGTTATGACCCACCACCCAGCCTGCCTGACCTGTCAATTTTCCTCATGACTGGCAGGAATTGAAGCCAACCAAGCACTTGCCAGGCTGCATTCTTGGCATACTCCCCCTCCTTTAGATAGAGTTACTTACAGATGTAGAGAAGGTGTTCTTAATCCGGCAGATCGACTTTACACCACCCAATTGGTATAGTATGCTGGCTATTGACATCAACTTAAGTAGGTTGTTCATTTAGCAACTAAGCACAATTTGACCACTTATGTGAGAATATAGCTATCGAATAGGCTTATTTGACTGGAATCTCCTACCAAAACCACCACAAGATTTTTCTATCCCACCTAATAGTAGACTTATATAATATGGGTTTACGCTAGACAAATCTTATATGACCCACCATTAGTATCACTTGGAAATATGGAATTTTGCTATCAAAATTCTCATATGACCCGCCATTAGATTATTCCTGTGTCACTATTCATACTTGGAAATATACTGTAGAAATTTGATAACTTGTTATCCTGCTTAGAAAATCAAAAGAAATAAACAAAACCCCATGTAAAAATCTAAACAAATGAACACAAGCAAGTAACAGAATCTTTCTAAAATTATCTGCAAATTAGCATCACATGATGATTTAAAACTAGTGTAAAATAAAGATTCCCGAACACTAACCACAATTTACTCATTTTGATTTTCCAACCCTCTTCTGATCCTCGTCTTCTTCATCTCGAACACGATTACTGTGTCCACCTATCACCGCCACCTTCGCATTCGTCGTCTCAACAAACGTAGCAGACGACATTTCCATTTGACAAATCCTAACCGCCCCCAACAATCTCTCCGGCAAATCCGCATCCTCTTGTGCCTCAATTACAAACCCCATATCAATAGTAACAGCAGTGACACACCCTAAAGCCAAATGCAAAATGGCAGTTGCAATTTTGGAACTCCCAATATCAACATCAATTTCCAAATAATTAGGTCCTTTATAATAATGACAATTCAGTGCTTTTCCTAACAAACAAGCTGAATAATTCCCAGCTGTTGCTTTTACAATCCAAGGCCCTTTTACTATCCTATTCACCATTTTAAACCTTTGGTTTCGGTAACTATCATCCCCGTGTACAAACCGATACAGTAACGAACCCGGTTGAACCGGTTCATCCGTTGCAAAGTAAAAAACCGCTGAATGATGCTCCCGACCTGGAACTTGTAAATTAACAGCTATTACAAAACTTTTTTTACAACTGTTTTTATTGAGCGCGTTGATTACACGGTTGTCGGCGCGTGAGAGGACGTGGTCGAGCTTAGAAGTGGCGCGTAGCCAGTCCTGGTGGTGGTGGTGGTGGTGGTGGTGGTGGTGGTGGTGGTGGTGGTGGTGGTGGTGGTGGTGGTGGTGGTGGTGGTGGTGGTGGTGGTGGTGGTGGTGGTGGTGGTGGTGGTGGTGGTGGTGGTGGTGGTGGTGGTGGTGGTGGTGGTGGTGGTGGTGGTGGTGGTGGTGGTGGTGGTGGTGGTGGTGGTGGTGGTGGTGGTGGTGGTGGTGGTGGTGGTGGTGGTGGTGGTGGTGGTGGTGGTGGTGGTGGTGGTGGTGGTGGTGGTGGTGGTGGTGGTGGTGGTGGTGGTGGTGGTGGTGGTGGTGGTGGTGGTGGTGGTGGTGGTGGTGGTGGTGGTGGTGGTGGTGGTGGTGGTGGTGGTGGTGGTGGTGGTGGTGGTGGTGGTGGTGGTGGTGGTGGTGGTGGTGGTGGTGGTGGTGGTGGTGGTGGTGGTGGTGGTGGTGGTGGTGGTGGTGGTGGTGGTGGTGGTGGTGGTGGTGGTGGTGGTGGTGGTGGTGGTGGTGGTGGTGGTGGTGGTGGTGGTGGTGGTGGTGGTGGTGGTGGTGGTGGTGGTGGTGGTGGTGGTGGTGGTGGTGGTGGTGGTGGTGGTGGTGGTGGTGGTGGTGGTGGTGGTGGTGGTGGTGGTGGTGGTGGTGGTGGTGGTGGTGGTGGTGGTGGTGGTGGTGGTGGTGGTGGTGGTGGTGGTGGTGGTGGTGGTGGTGGTGGTGGTGGTGGTGGTGGTGGTGGTGGTGGTGGTGGTGGTGGTGGTGGTGGTGGTGGTGGTGGTGGTGGTGGTGGTGGTGGTGGTGGTGGTGGTGGTGGTGGTGGTGGTGGTGGTGGTGGTGGTGGTGGTGGTGGTGGTGGTGGTGGTGGTGGTGGTGGTGGTGGTGGTGGTGGTGGTGGTGGTGGTGGTGGTGGTGGTGGTGGTGGTGGTGGTGGTGGTGGTGGTGGTGGTGGTGGTGGTGGTGGTGGTGGTGGTGGTGGTGGTGGTGGTGGTGGTGGTGGTGGTGGTGGTGGTGGTGGTGGTGGTGGTGGTGGTGGTGGTGGTGGTGGTGGTGGTGGTGGTGGTGGTGGTGGTGGTGGTGGTGGTGGTGGTGGTGGTGGTGGTGGTGGTGGTGGTGGTGGTGGTGGTGGTGGTGGTGGTGGTGGTGGTGGTGGTGGTGGCGATAACGGGTGGTGATAGATGGTGGCGGTAGGTGGTGACTGGTGGTGGTAGCGGCATGTGGTAGTGGTGATAGGTGGTGGTGGTGGTGGTTGATCGTTTCTTGTTTCCAGTCGGTGGTGGTGGTGGTTTTGGAACACATTCTGGAGGGAGGGTGAGTTTATTTTGGGGAATGAGGTTTTTACAAGTTATTTTATGTTGTGTGATGGATCTGATTGAGTGCTGGTTGTTTATTTGTAACGTTTTTATTATGAAAGTAATTATTATAACACGCGTTTTTCTTTTAACTCTATTTA
The DNA here is from genome assembly GCA_034093135.1 of Erigeron breviscapus. Taxonomy (NCBI): domain Eukaryota; kingdom Viridiplantae; phylum Streptophyta; class Magnoliopsida; order Asterales; family Asteraceae; genus Erigeron; species Erigeron breviscapus. The sequence continues at coordinate 3,430,359 of CM067174.1, read as the reverse complement.
TTTATGGATACTTGATATAGAAAACCAGGTTGTCGATGGGCACTTAAAATTTTATTCTTTTTCTGTTACATAGATATTACTCGTTCTATTACACGTACGATGTACGGTAGCTATATAAATTGTATCATAAAGAAATTTGAATATGCTTCATACATGATATGAAATAAATTGTGGTTAAAGTAAACCGATGATCGAAGTTAAATTATAATAAACAGTAATGATAAATATAATATATGTTTAGTTAGAGTTTGAGATTTACCTTAAATTTATAGAATCACATTAAAATCGGAACTTGTAAGCATAGTGAATGACGGCAAATAGTCTTTTGATTTCGGATCGTAAACTCAAATTTTTGAAGTCTTCATGTTAATAACTTATTATAAGTAATAGGAGTTTATAATTGAGAAAGAAAAAGAGACAATCAAATAAGGTTATAATGTCTTTTGTATTAATAAGATAATAGTTAAAGTTTAATTCTAAGTCTAATAAGGAAATTGAATTTATATACAATTAAAAAAACTAATTTAATAAAATAAATAAATTAAAAGGACACGTGTCGATCAAGGATTACGCACATGTCGTTTCAAGAACATCTCAATCATGTTTTCCCCCCAAAACTTTATTTCTTCCCCCTAAAACTCTCTTTCTTCCCCCCAAAACTTTTTTCTTCCCCCCAAAACTTTATTCTTCCCCCCAAAACTTTATTTCTTCCCCCCAAAACTTTATTCTTCCCCCCAAAACTCTTTTTCTCCCCCCAAAACTTTATTTCTTCCCCCCAAAACTTTATTTCTTCCCCCCAAAACTCTTATTTCTTCCCCCCAAAACTTTATTTCTTCCCCCCAAAACTTTATTTCTTCCCCCCAAAACTTTATTTCTTCCCCCCAAAACTCTTATTTCTTCCCCCCAAAACTTTATTTCTTCCCCCCAAAACTTTATTTCTTCCCCCCAAAACTTTTTTCTTCCCCCCAAAACTTTATTTCTTCCCCCCAAAACTTTATTTCTTCCCCCCAAAACTCTTTTTCTTCCCCCCAAAACTTTATTTCTTCCCCCCAAAACTTTATTTCTTCCCCCCAAAACTCTTTTTCTTCCCCCCAAAACTTTATTTCTTCCCCCCAAAACTTTATTTCTTCCCCCCAAAACTTTATTTCTTCCCCCCAAAACTCTTTTTCTTCCCCCCAAAACTTTATTTCTTCCCCCCAAAACTCTCTTTCTTCCCCCCAAAACTTTATTTCTTCCCCCCAAAACTTTATTCTTCCCCCCAAAACTCTTTTTCCCCCCCAAAACTTTATTTCTTCCCCCCAAAACTTTATTTCTTCCCCCCAAAACTCTTTTTCTTCCCCCCAAAACTTTATTTCTTCCCCCCAAAACTTTATTTCTTCCCCCCAAAACTTTATTTCTTCCCCCCAAAACTTTATTTCTTCCCCCCAAAACTTTATTTCTTCCCCCCAAAACTTTATTTCTTCCCCCCAAAACTCTTATTTCTTCCCCCCAAAACTTTATTTCTTCCCCCCAAAACTTTTTTCTTCCCCCCAAAACTTTATTTCTTCCCCCCAAAACTTTATTTCTTCCCCCCAAAACTCTTTTTCTTCCCCCCAAAACTTTATTTCTTCCCCCCAAAACTTTATTTCTTCCCCCCAAAACTTTATTTCTTCCCCCCAAAACTTTATTTCTTCCCCCCAAAACTTTATTTCTTCCCCCCAAAACTTTATTTCTTCCCCCCAAAACTTTATTTCTTCCCCCCAAAACTTTATTTCTTCCCCCCAAAACTCTTTTTCTTCCCCCCAAAACTTTATTTCTTCCCCCCAAAACTTTATTTCTTCCCCCCAAAACTTTATTTCTTCCCCCCAAAACTCTTTTTCTTCCCCCCAAAACTTTATTTCTTCCCCCCAAAACTTTATTTCTTCCCCCCAAAACTTTATTTCTTCCCCCCAAAACTTTATTTCTTCCCCCCAAAACTTTATTTCTTCCCCCCAAAACTTTATTTCTTCCCCCCAAAACTTTATTTCTTCCCCCCAAAACTTTATTTCTTCCCCCCAAAACTTTATTTCTTCCCCCCAAAACTTTATTTCTTCCCCCCAAAACTCTTTTTCTTCCCCCCAAAACTTTATTTCTTCCCCCCAAAACTTTATTTCTTCCCCCCAAAACTCTCTTTTCTTCCCCCCAAAACTCTTTTTCTTCCCCCCAAAACTTTATTTCTTCCCCCCAAAACTTTATTTCTTCCCCCCAAAACTCTTTTTCTTCCCCCCAAAACTTTATTTCTTCCCCCCAAAACTTTATTTCTTCCCCCCAAAACTTTATTTCTTCCCCCCAAAACTTTATTTCTTCCCCCCAAAACTTTATTTCTTCCCCCCAAAACTTTATTTCTTCCCCCCAAAACTTTATTTCTTCCCCCCAAAACTCTTTTTCTTCCCCCCAAAACTTTATTTCTTCCCCCCAAAACTTTATTTCTTCCCCCCAAAACTCTTTTTCTTCCCCCCAAAACTTTATTTCTTCCCCCCAAAACTTTATTTCTTCCCCCCAAAACTTTATTTCTTCCCCCCAAAACTTTATTTCTTCCCCCCAAAACTTTATTTCTTCCCCCCAAAACTTTATTTCTTCCCCCCAAAACTTTATTTCTTCCCCCCAAAACTTTATTTCTTCCCCCCAAAACTTTATTTCTTCCCCCCAAAACTTTATTTCTTCCCCCCAAAACTTTATTTCTTCCCCCCAAAACTCTTTTTCTTCCCCCCAAAACTTTATTTCTTCCCCCCAAAACTTTATTTCTTCCCCCCAAAACTCTTTTTCTTCCCCCCAAAACTCTTTTTCTTCCCCCCAAAACTTTATTTCTTCCCCCCAAAACTTTATTTCTTCCCCCCAAAACTTTATTTCTTCCCCCCAAAACTTTATTTCTTCCCCCCAAAACTTTATTTCTTCCCCCCAAAACTTTATTTCTTCCCCCCAAAACTTTATTTCTTCCCCCCAAAACTTTATTTCTTCCCCCCAAAACTTTATTTCTTCCCCCCAAAACTTTATTTCTTCCCCCCAAAACTCTTTTTCTTCCCCCCAAAACTTTATTTCTTCCCCCCAAAACTTTATTTCTTCCCCCCAAAACTCTTTTTCTTCCCCCCAAAACTTTATTTCTTCCCCCCAAAACTTTATTTCTTCCCCCCAAAACTTTATTTCTTCCCCCCAAAACTTTATTTCTTCCCCCCAAAACTTTATTTCTTCCCCCCAAAACTTTATTTCTTCCCCCCAAAACTTTATTTCTTCCCCCCAAAACTTTATTTCTTCCCCCCAAAACTTTATTTCTTCCCCCCAAAACTTTATTTCTTCCCCCCAAAACTTTATTTCTTCCCCCCAAAACTCTTTTTCTTCCCCCCAAAACTTTATTTCTTCCCCCCAAAACTTTATTCTTCCCCCAAAACTCTTTTTCTTCCCCCCAAAACTTTATTTCTTCCCCCCAAAACTTTATTTCTTCCCCCCAAAACTCTTTTTCTTCCCCCCAAAACTTTATTTCTTCCCCCCAAAACTTTATTTCTTCCCCCCAAAACTTTATTTCTTCCCCCCAAAACTTTATTTCTTCCCCCCAAAACTTTATTTCTTCCCCCCAAAACTTTATTTCTTCCCCCCAAAACTTTATTTCTTCCCCCCAAAACTTTATTTCTTCCCCCCAAAACTTTATTTCTTCCCCCCAAAACTCTTTTTCTTCCCCCCAAAACTTTATTTCTTCCCCCCAAAACTTTATTTCTTCCCCCCAAAACTCTTTTTCTTCCCCCCAAAACTCTTTTTCTTCCCCCCAAAACTTTATTTCTTCCCCCCAAAACTTTATTTCTTCCCCCCAAAACTTTATTTCTTCCCCCCAAAACTTTATTTCTTCCCCCCAAAACTTTATTTCTTCCCCCCAAAACTTTATTTCTTCCCCCCAAAACTTTATTTCTTCCCCCCAAAACTTTATTTCTTCCCCCCAAAATTTATTCTCCCCAAAACATTTATATTTCCCCCCAAAACTTTATTTCTTCCCCCCAAAACTCTCTTTCCTCCTATCAAAATTAGGGTTTTCTGCATAACCCAATAAATTAGGGTTCACATACCATTATGGTAAACTATTGTTCGTGTGGAAATCCAGCAATCGTTCTAACCTCCTGGACCCCTAATAATCCTGGTCGAAGGTTCTATCGATGTTCAAGCAAGGTAAATAATTGTGGGTACTTTTTTTGGATCGATCCACCAATGTGTGCTAGAGCTGTGGATATAATACCTGGGTTATTGAGAGGAAAAAACAAGCTCGAAGCTACATTGCGTATTAGAGACCAACAAGTGTGGAAGCTGAAGATGTATCTAATTTGTAGTTGGGTAATGTTTTTATGTATTTTTATCTGGGTTGTATGAATGAACACCAAGTTGTAAGCTTTATGGTTAATGAAGAAAAAGTTGTATCACTTATGTTTCCTTGTTATCAGCAATATATCCAGAATTTAAGCATGAATACCAAGTATATATTTTGCCACTAAAATTTGCATTCATATACCAAAACTTGCTTATAACAAGCATCATACAAAAGAGTGGCAGTTACATACCATATTACATACCAGGATTCATAGATAGTACCATAAGATAGATAAGTCATAAGTCATACAAACCATAAGTCATAAGTCATACAATTCATAAGTCAACAATAAACAAATCACATGGCAGCAAATCTTTTGACTTTCATTTTGGGACTTGTATTTGTTCTTGGACTTGAAGCAGCCTGAAATTGACCTCCTTGAGTTTGAGTGTTTGTAACTTGACTGGTTTGGGTTGGTTGGCTTCCTTGAGCTTGAGTTGTACATGGATTAGCTCTACTTGCACTTGCCCTAGTTCTGCTTGCACTTGCTTGACTGGTTTGGGTTGGTTGAGTTCCTTGAGGTTGACTATCACCACAATATACAAAAAATAGTTAACTAAACTATTGACTTTACTAAACAATGTACATTACAGTAAGCTAAACAGTTACCTTGGTTTTTCCTTGCCTTTCTTTGACTTGTTTTGCTTACTTGAACTTGCTGTTCTGCTTGCACTTGCTTGACTGGTTTGGGTTGGTTGAGTTCCTTGAGGTTGACTATCACCACAATATACAAAAAATAGTTAACTAAACTATTGACTTTACTAAACAATGTACATTACAGTAAGCTAAACAGTTACCTTGGTTTTTTCTTGCCTTTCTTTGACTTGTTTTGCTTACTTGAACTTGCTTCTGTTTGACCTTTGCACTTTCTTAAGTTATGTCCTTTCTGCTTACACTTGCTGCATGTCACAGTCTTGCCAATCCTAGATAATTTACCTCCTGTAACAGTTGAGTGTGTCACCTTCTCATCAGCAGCCCTCTTTCTTTTCTTTGCTGGTCTTCCAATCTGTGGATGATGGTGTGGGGGTAATAGCTTGGTTGGGCAGTTACTTCTTGGCCATGTAGAGGCACCAGTAACAGGGTTAATTTTGTGATCATAGACCTCCCTCCATGTTTCCAATCTATATGCACTGTGAACCCAATCTTCTTCAACCCCAACAACCCTATCATTGTCATGTGCATTCCAGATTGATGCCACAGCATGCTTGCAGGGGAGACCAGTTAACTCCCACTTTCTACAACTACATTCTTTTGTATTTAGATTGACCACAGCTTGGTCCTGCCATGGTCCTCTACATTCATACAGATTCCCACCATTCCATATGACATTGTACTTGTGTGCTTCTTTTTTGTTGGCCTCAAAAATCATAGTTGCTGTGGGAGTTAATGGTCCATCACATTTTTCAATAACTTTCTGGACAGTCACAATCCTTCTCATCATATACTCCCTAATATATTCTACACATGTTATGATTGGTTTGTCTCTAGCATCTACCAACTTAGCCTAGTTCTGCTTGCACTTGCTTGACTGGTTTGGGTTGGTTGAGTTCCTTGAGGTTGAGCTCTACTTGCACTTGCCCTAGTTCTGCTTGCACTTGCTTGACTGGTTTGGGTTGGTTGAGTTCCTTGAGGTTGAGCTCTACTTGCACTTGCCCTAGTTCTGCTTGCACTTGCTTGACTGGTTTGGGTTGGTTGAGTTCCTTGAGGTTGAGCTCTACTTGCACTTGCCCTAGTTCTGCTTGCACTTGCTTGACTGGTTTGGGTTGGTTGAGTTCCTTGAGGTTGAGCTCTACTTGCACTTGCCCTAGTTCTGCTTGCACTTGCTTGACTGGTTTGGGTTGGTTGAGTTCCTTGAGGTTGAGCTCTACTTGCACTTGCCCTAGTTCTGCTTGCACTTGCTTGACTGGTTTGGGTTGGTTGAGTTCCTTGAGGTTGAGCTCTACTTGCACTTGCCCTAGTTCTGCTTGCACTTGCTTGACTGGTTTGGGTTGGTTGAGTTCCTTGAGGTTGAGCTCTACTTGCACTTGCCCTAGTTCTGCTTGCACTTGCTTGACTGGTTTGGGTTGGTTGAGTTCCTTGAGGTTGAGCTCTACTTGCACTTGCCCTAGTTCTGCTTGCACTTGCTTGACTGGTTTGGGTTGGTTGAGTTCCTTGAGGTTGACTATCACCACAATATACAAAAAATAGTTAACTAAACTATTGACTTTACTAAACAATGTACATTACAGTAAGCTAAACAGTTACCTTGGTTTTTTCTTGCCTTTCTTTGACTTGTTTTGCTTACTTGAACTTGCTTCTGTTTGACCTTTGCACTTTCTTAAGTTATGTCCTTTCTGCTTACACTTGCTGCATGTCACAGTCTTGCCAATCCTAGATAATTTACCTCCTGTAACAGTTGAGTGTGTCACCTTCTCATCAGCAGCCCTCTTTCTTTTCTTTGCTGGTCTTCCAATCTGTGGATGATGGTGTGGGGGTAATAGCTTGGTTGGGCAGTTACTTCTTGGCCATGTAGAGGCACCAGTAACAGGGTTAATTTTGTGATCATAGACCTCCCTCCATGTTTCCAATCTATATGCACTGTGAACCCAATCTTCTTCAACCCCAACAACCCTATCATTGTCATGTGCATTCCAGATTGATGCCACAGCATGCTTGCAGGGGAGACCAGTTAACTCCCACTTTCTACAACTACATTCTCTTGAAAACCCTTGTTTCACACTCTGGATTAGGAGGCAGTTCAACATCTATCTTGACAGTGGTATCTGGATTTCTTGTCATCAATTCAAGTGCATAGTTTCTTAAATTGTGATATTGACCAACATAATCACCCCTTAATCTAACCATGGCCTTCTGTTTTGCCCTATAAACCACTTGTTTATCTATTCCTATCTCAAAATGCCTCTGCAGTTGATCTTGTAAGCCTTTCCCACTGATTTCTGGATTTGAAGTAAGAGTATCACTTAAATGTTGAGAAAGGTAGGTTGAATTTGCCCACCTAATTTGCCTGGATTGTAAACATTTATGTGTTTCAACAACAGTCTTGACAAACCAATATTTATCTTGATCTGTCTTGGACACATGTAAATACCAAGGGCAAGTGGGTTTGGTGGCAATTACAGATTTGCCCTTGTCTACCTTTTCAACACCTTTACCTTTATCTACAACTTTGCCCTTATCTACCTTTTTCAATAAATTATCTCCCTTTTCACTATTCTCCAAAGATTCCCCACTTACATTTTTGTTTTTCTTGTAACATGGCATAGTACCAAAACATTTGACTGTTATCCTTGATGGCTCATTTTTAACAAATTTCAAATTTCTTCTTGTCTCCACTGAATGAGACTTAATTAAACTCTTAATCTGTTTTGGACTAATGAAAGCCTGTCCAGGATAAAAGGGACCAGTGTGTTCCACACCTTCTTTCACTGTCCTCTTAACCTTTTTCACTCTTTTCTTTTTGGTACCTCCATCACTATCTTCTCCTTCTCCACTGTCATATTTATCAAAATCAATACCCACAACTTCCTCATTAATCTCTAAATCCCCTATTCCAGTTTCCAACATTGGTTCTATTGTCTTCCTAATTTAAGCACATTTTTCCTGTACATCACTTAAATGTTGAGAAAGGTAGGTTGAATTTGCCCACCTAATTTGCCTGGTTTGTAAACATTTATGTGTTTCAACAACAGTCTTGACAAACCAATATTTATCTTGATCTGTCTTGGACACATGTAAATACCAAGGGCAAGTGGGTTTGGTGGCAATTACAGATTTGCCCTTGTCTACCTTTTCAACACCTTTACCTTTATCTACAACTTTGCCCTTATCTACCTTTTTCAATAAACCTTTATCTACAATTTGCCCTTGTCTACCTTTTCAACACCTTTACCTTTATCTACAACTTTGCCCTTATCTACCTTTTTCAATAAATTATCTCCCTTTTCACTATTCTCCAAAGATTCCCCACTTACATTTTTGTTTTTCTTGTAACATGGCATAGTACCAAAACATTTGACTGTTATCCTTGATGGCTCATTTTTAACAAATTTCAAATTTCTTCTTGTCTCCACTGAATGAGACTTAATTAAACTAATATAGATTTTGATAATCATTCTGGATGACTCATAGATTAGAACACAAACGAAACTGATTCTCATTGTTATTAATCTAGAAATTAAAGATAGTTTTATACAAGCAAATATTACCCCAAAACTGGTAAGAAACAAATAACGATTACATTGCAAATAAGTAAGTGAGACAACGGTCAGAAAAAAAGGCAGGGGAATGTTCAGAACCCTAGGTGCTAGTTAAGGTTACATATATAGGCCTAGGGATCTTCATCTTCAGTCCTCTTGTCTTCAATCTTTACAGCTTCAGTCCTTCTCCTTTCCATAGCTTCCTTTAAGTCCTCAAACTCCTAAAGTGTGTCACCAAAGGTCCTGCACATAAAATAGACAAAATAACTAGAAGTAATATAACAATTAAGTTGGTCAAGTTAACACCCCCCACAACTTAATTGTGGAAAATGTTGAACAAGCCAAGCTTGTCACAAAGGTGTTTGTGTTGATTCAGTGAAAGCCCTTTTGTGAATATGTCTGCCGCATTATTTTCAGAGGCAACTTTTACGATCTCAATTACTCCTGCCAAAACCTTTTCTCTAGTGAAAAATAAGTCAAGTTGAAAGTGCTTAGTCTTCTCATGGAATACAGGATTGGCAGCAATTTGCCTTGCTGCCTTGCTATCACATTTGATTTGAACAGAATCATAAGTATAAATTCCCAAATCCTTGAGAATTTTCAAGAACCAAATAATCCCACAAGTAACATAGCCAAGGGCTCTGAATTCTGCTTCAGCAGAAGATCTTGAGATTGTGGATTGTTTTTTGCTTTTCCAAGAAACAAGGGAACCACCCAAGAAGAGACAGTATCCAGTGATACTCTTCCTGGCAGTAGCCTTCTTGGCCCAGTCAGAATCAACAAAGGCATTAAGAGTGAGAGAAGTACCTTGTTTGAACATAATACCCTTACCTGGTGAGCCCTTCAAGTATCTAAGGACTCTTAAAGCAATTTTCAAGTGAGATTCATAAGGATCATGCATATAATGACTCAAAATGTGGACAGAGTATGCAATGTCAGGTCTAGTGAGAGTTAAGTAAATGAGCTTACCAACAAGTTTCTGATACTCAGTGATGTTGTCCAAAGGTTTGTCAGAATCATCTTTAAAGCAAAGAGAGAGAGTGCAGTCTATGGGTGTCTGGGATGGCTTGCATCCAAGAAGACCAAATTCAGAAATGAGGTCAAGGCAATATTTCCTTTGTGACAAACATATATCACCCTTAATGTCAATGACTTCAATTCCAAGGAAATACCTAAGTATTCCTAAATCTTTAATAGAGAATTTAGAGTTAAGAAACTGCTTGCAGTTTTCAATCTCATCAGTATTATTGCCAGTAATGACAATGTCATCAACATAAACAAGAAGAACAATGAAGACCTTATGCCAGCTAATCAAGATGGCCCAGGTGAAGCCGATGATCAGGGCTTTCAGCGTCCTAAAAGACGAAAGAGAAGGGTCAAATCACCTCAGAGTTCGGGTATCCATGTTACTCCATCCAAACCCAAGGTCAAACCGCCTCAGAGTTCGGGTATCCATGTTACTCCATCAAACCCAAGGTCAAATATGTTCCTAAGGTAACACAGTCAGGAAAGGGTAAGGAAGTGCTAGGTACCACTCAGACTCATGATCTAGATCCAACTACAAGTTCAAGTGGTCAAGATGCTCAACGAGGTGCAGGAAATGCTATCAGCACACCCCCCGCACCTAATATTGAGACTAGGAATCCATATGACATTCTGGATGGGCTTAATACTGAGATTAGTAATGCAGAAGAAGTCCAAGAAGAATAAGAAGATGAAGTTTATGAAGAGGATAACCCAACTGCTCAGTTTATGAAAAGCTGACCAATGATACTGTATGTGTCTAGTTTTTCTAAAGACATAGATGATTTTGATGATGATGTAGACTTATTATAGATAGGATAGTATTTTGGATGTCCTTTTGGTGGTTATTCTCTTAAATATATGGGGCATGTCTCATATATGAACTAGTGTGATATTCAATCACACTACTTGCTTTGTAATGTTTGTGTTGGTATAAAAGTTTGAACAGGGTAACTCCTTTTACCCAAAAAAAGAAAGAAAAAGAATAATCACTCTCTGCACAAAGCCATATTCAGTTAAAGCACAAGTAAGTTTCTCATTCCATTTTCTTGGTGCCTGTTTAAGGCCATACAGAGACTTAATCAATCTGCAAACCCTAGAATCAGAACTGGAATGATATCCAGGAGGAGGTAACATGTAAACATTCTCATCAAGATCACCATACAGAAAGGCATTGTTAACATCTAATTGAAAGATAGGCCATTTATTATTAACAACAATGGTAATGAGACATCTAATTGTCACCATTTTGACAACTGGTGAGAAGGTCTCATCAAAGTCAATTCCTACTCTTTGTGAGTAGCCTTTAGCTACAAGTCTAGCCTTGTATCTATCTATCTCTCCACTAGACTTATATTTGATCTATTACACCCATTTACACCCAATGGGTTCCCTACCAGGAGGCAAGTCAGTCAATTCCCAGGTTCCATTCTTATACAAGGCCTCCATTTCATTGTTCATAGCCTCAACCCATAAAGGGTCTCTACTAGCTTCAAGATAAGAATTAGGTTCACTGTGTTTATTCAAATTAGACACAAAGCAAGAAATTTCAGAGTTGAGATTAGAGTAGCAAACAAAGTTGGCAATACTGTGCTTGGTTTTATTTCCAAGCACAAAGTCATGATATTTCTTGGGGGTTCTAGTATTCCTGTTTGACCTTCTAAGGTAAAGAGGAGCAGGTTGATCATCCCCATGAGTTAAAGGTGTGGAATTACCATCAAGATTACCCTCATAAACATTGTCATCATCATTTGGAAGTGTTGCAATTGATGGTTGATCCCTAGCAGTCACCAAGGTGCTACCAGAGGGACCATTATCATTGCCATCACTTTCAGTGATGTGAACTTTCCCTTCATCATTGGGATTTTGGGCATTATTGGTTGAATTTTCATTATCTAAGAAAACAGAATCAAGAGGATTTAGACAAGTGCTATCCTCGTCAAAGAGAGGTGGTTTTTTTTTATTCATTAATCATTCTTAAAGGAAAGACATTTTCATAGAATTTCACATCTCTTGAAAACAAGACAGCTATATATTCCAAACTAAGAAGTTTATATCCCTTCTTTTCATTAGAGTACCCAATAAGGATACATTTTTCAGACCTACTAGAAAACTTATCATGATTATTTAAAATAGTAGTGAAACACCTGTCGTTTAAAAATATGGATTTCCAAAAATTTTCGCCTAACGGCGTCAAAAGATAGCGGAAGTAAACTTTAAAAGACCAAACCAAAAGAATCTGTTTGGTTCGATTATTAATTGGTGTTACTAGCAATGTCATCAAAATAAGTTCAATTGGAAATCCGTCGGTTTCCCAACATTAAACAACCGACAACATAATAAATGCAAATCATAAATGTCTAAACATGAAGCAAATGTCTAATGCGAGCAGCCACTATGGGTAAACTATAGTCATCCACATTGCAATCTACCCACGCCTCGCACTTTATTCATCAATTCTCACAAGCTTGCTAAACCTGAGGGAGCAACACATTTCAAGAAACAAGTGTTAGCTAACGAATTAGCTAAGTAAGATAACACATAGTTTATAAAGCATTTGTCCGTTTCAATATTTGAAAGAAATACATTATAATCATTAAGGCACAAATCATAGCATAACATCATCTCACATTACATTAAGCATCATAAGATATTCAATCCTAATTGTGCCTAAACACATCACACATCACATCTCACATTTACATCACATATCATATCTCACGTTCACAACAAGTTATGTGTGACTTATGCCACACATCTCACGTTAGGTGAAAGTTTATATGTTGGCGGTCATAAGACCTCACAACAACTCCCACAATCGACTTAATGGTAAAACCTTTCGGTAATCCCTCCTTGTCGTTAAGGATAGGCAAAGCCGATCCAGGAGTAGTCCGTATGTTCAAAGACATTGGTGGCTAGTTAGGCCTACCCGGAATTACTCATCTCACGTTGACTATGTTGTAAGGAGCCACCCAAGCAACCACAACTACGCACCAGTCGGGCAAGGGCAAGTACGGGTTAAGCTTAACACTTCTCACATCAATAGCTCAAGCATTACTCACATATCACATTGCATTACATCATTTTACGTTTGGGCCCTTAAACGTGCACGTGTCATGGCAACTTATAAAGTCTAGTGAACTAGATGAACAAGCCATACATTCATGCACATTCCATTTATCATCAACATATATTCACATTTCAAAACATCTCAATGCATTATATAACATTTCATAGCATATCGTAACATCTCATATCATTGGGGTAGCATTTCAGGCTTCAATAGTCATTTACATAGTCCATAACACCTCCCGTGTAACCCCGAATACCCATAAGCAATCATCATAACCCTCATGGATGTCATTAATAGTACCGTTAGCAATTTCAACCTCTATAGAACAATCTAGGGGAGTAGTAACTCTTTCGAGCTTAGGAGCAAACAATGTAGACACAAAAGACCTATTTGCACCCGAATCAAAAAGAACAGAAGCAGGTTTTGAATTAACAAGAAAAGTACCGCTTACTACCTCATCGTTGTCCTTGGCAGCTTCCACTGTCATCTGAAGAGCTTGAACTTTTGGCCTTTGGGCAGCCGCCTTCCTTCCACCATTCTTCATTTGAGTACAATCAGCAATCAAGTGACCTGTTTCGCCACACTTGTAGCAACGGGTTTTGTCTTTGCATGTAGGAGCTAAATGGCCCTGTTTACCGCATTTGTCACATCTTTTGGTCTTTTCAGAACATGGCCCATTATGTGAAGCTTTACAATTTGCACACCACGGGGTGGCCTTCTTATCATCTCTTCCATTATGGGAGGAAGAACCACCTTTAAACCTCTTTTCAGAATTTGATGACCCATTGAACCTTCTCTTGAACCCAGATTTCTTATCATCATCTTTAGTAGCCACTTTCTCAGTTTTAAAGTCATCATCTAACCTTTTGGACTCCTTAATCGCAGCAGACAATATAGTATGTTGCCTACAAAGGCCACGATAGCTAGCAGGGAGACCATCACAGTAAGCTTCAATTTGGTCAACTTCTCTACGAACCATGTGACCAACAAACTTGAGCTTTTCCATAAATGAGTGAGCATACTCAGTTATGGCACCGGGCTTGGCGGTTAAGGCTCTAAACTCTTTCTCAATCAGCCTCAACTCACGAGTACCAACATATTCCTCCAAAAACTTTTCCCTGAAAGTACCCCAAGGCATTGCAGCTAATACCCCGGGAGCCAATGGAACAGTAGCAGACCTCCACCAATTGCGAGCATTCTTTTTTAGCAGGCGGGAAGCACATAACACCTTCATATCCTCGGGACATTAACATGAAGCAAACACTACCTCTATATCATCCAACCATACCATAGCACCTACAACATTTTGAGTACCATCAAACTCTTTCGCACCACACTTCTGGAAGCTATCATACTTAAAGTTAGTAGTACGAGGAGCAACCACAACACGAGGCTCCACTACATTTACCCCATCATTCACATCAGCAACAACATTCACAGGAGCAACCTGTGATCTCACAATGGATGGCTCGGCACGGTTTGAGCGGTTGGAATAATTTCCATCAGTATGCTCTTCCCGATGCAAGCTAGCTTCCCTTTCAGCTCTTACTTGAGCCAACTCCTCTTCAGTCCTTCTCAGATGGGCTTGAATAGCCCTTAACTCTTCAAACATTTCAGCTTGAGTAGGAATCTGCTTGATAATTGGGTTTGCCCGTTCAATTTCTGACCTTGTTGGTTGTTCACCCGGAAATGGCCTTCGAGGAGGCCTTTGATTAAATCCATTTCCAGCTCCATTCTGATTAGCTGGAGCATTACTTGGGGTAGCTCTATCACGTTGACTGTTAGTACGAGTGTTAACCATATGTCTACAATGCAATGACGACGGTTAGCAAGAGTTAAAGCAAGAATAAAGAGATTAAGGCTACATGACATGTATTTCAGCAATACATATACACATTTATGCCTCAACCTACACTCTCACTCAAACCCAAACCCGTCCTAAGGCATTTCATCTCAAAGGCTAAGCATACCTACTTAAGCCTAACTTGATCTTTATCGGTTTAAGTCCAATTCCCATGGCAAACCTATAGTCATTGGTTCACTTAAACCACTTCTCTGATACCACTTGAAACACCTGGCGTTTAAAAATATGGATTTCCAAAATTTTTCGCCTAACGGCGTCAAAAGATAGCGGAAGTAAACTTTAAAAGACCAAACCAAAAGAATCTGTTTGGTTCAATTATTAATTGGTGTTACTAGCAATGTCATCAAAATAAGTTCAAATGGAAATCCGTCGGTTGCCCAACATTAAACAACCGACAACATAATAAATGCAAATCATAAATGTCTAAACATGAAGCAAATGTCTAATGCGAGCAGCCACTATGGGTAAACTATAGTCATCCACATTGCAATCTACCCACGCCTCGCACTTTATTCATCAATTCTCACAAGCTTGCTAAACCTGAGGGAGCAACACATTTCAAAAAATAAAGTGTTAGCTAACGAATTAGCTAAGTAAGATAACACATAGTTTATAAAGCATTTGTCCGTTTCAATATTTGAAAGAAATACATTATAATCATTAAGGCACAAATCATAGCATAACATCATCTCGCATTACATTAAGCATCATAAGATATTCTGTAACACCCTTCATTTAAAAATACGGGTTTCCAAAAATTTTCGCCTAACGGCGTTATAACAAAGCGGAAGTAAACTTTGAAAGTCCAAACCAACTAAAATCTGTTTGGTTTCTTTAATCATTGGTGTTACTCGGTCATATCGTCAAAACAAGTTTAAATAGAAACTCGTCGGCTGCCCAACACAAAACAACCGACTACATAACATACAAACTACATAAATGCCAAAACATAAGCAAGAGTCTAAAAATGTGCAACAACTATGGGTAGCTAAGGTCATCAGCAAGCTATCTACCATTCCTCGCTCTTCTTCATCAACTACCTCAGCTACGCTAAACCTGAGGGAGCAACACATTTCAAAAGAAAAGTGTTAGCTAACGAATTAGCTAAGTAAGATAACACTCAAGTTATAAAACATTTATCCATTTCAAACATTGTGGATTTAATCAACGTCATTAAGGCACAACACACATCAAGCATATCACATCATCAAAACTACATAATAGGATGAAACACCCTAAATGTGCCTATCCTTCATTTTGCATTACACACATATAACCACATAACTGCATTACTACTTTTAACTGCGTAACTACATTTTAACTGCATTACTACGTTTTAACTGCTTTACTACATTTTAACTGCGTCAATGTGTAACATAAGTTACACCCGACTAGATGACAACCATTCAGTTGAACATCAAACGTCGTTAAGGAATGGCAAGCCAATCCCCGAGTAATCCAACCTAATAAGATTATAAGACCATACATTAACTTAGGTACACTTATAGGACCCTTAAACGCTTGTTTCGGACCTCAAACGGGCTCACAAACCCTTTACGTGGCGCATGCTTTGAATAGGCGTCGCATATTTGCTTCAAAAATCACCCAGAAACCTCCCAAGCCCCAATATGCACCGCACATAGGTTATATGCGCCGCATATGGAGTGCTGGTCTAAAGACTGACTCGCGCCCTTCACTTGCAGGCAACTTTTCGACCTCAAGACGACCAAATGAGTCAAAACTTAGTTCTTAAGGAATGTAGGGAATTCAAAGACCTTTCCAGAAATATAAAGTTTGACTCTTGAAGATCTCTAATGAATTAGTTATGGCATCTGCAAAACAGACCTACATAATTCGTCTTAAATCCGACCACTTCTGGAAATTGACATTTTTCACCCATATCTGGGCAAAATCAAAAGAAAAATTGTTCATATCGAATCAAGAGGACACATAGACCTTTTCAAAAATATAAGATTCATCTTTTAACTCTTCTAATTGAAAGAGATATGATTTTTGCAATATTACTAATTTTTTCAGATCTAGTAAACCCTTAGTTTTGCAAGCAATTTTCGACCATCAGATGACCATAGCAACCACCACGACCTATGAACCTCATATGAACCCAAAATATGACTCATATAATGATTTCACATGATCACTTGTTCCAGGAACAAGAGGATACAATTACAATACATTAAATTACCCGAAACCCCAATAATCGACAATGAAACATAATCAAATCAATCTCAACCCTAGAGACCAGAAGTAAGATCCATATGATAGACTCTTATGATCACAAATCAAAGGGAAATCGTCTATATTACTTGTATATGAAATCAAGGATGAGAGATCTTGATCAAACTTCACTTGAATCACACGTTTTGAAGGATTTTCGGCTTAGGAATTTGATAGGGGATCAAAGGGGTGGCTAGGGCTTGGGAGAAAAGTTATTAGATCTGATTTGATAAACTAATGACTCCTCCATTGACCCTAATCCCGTTTTTGACTTTCACATCATGTCAAAACTGGTCCCTAAACTTCGTAAAGTCATATTATTAGCCCAAAACACCTCTATGGACTATATACAACTTGATTAACACTTTGAAACACCTCTAAAAGGCACATAACTTCTTCTTTAAACATATTTCTACATCAATATTAAGACATTCAAGTCTCACACATAAAACACTTTAACTACATATAAGCGTTAATCCACCCTAAACTTAACGAACACTTTACGTTGACTTAACGATTCAAGTCAACCGTTAATTAAAAAGTTTGGGATGTTACAATTACCTCCCCCCTTAAGAGGATTCCGTCCTCGGAATCATTTCAGCATCAAATAGGTGAGGATAACTTTCGAATCAACTTTTACCGTAAATATGATTCCATCCCACTAGCACAAGCTCAATTAACTTCCTATGAAGCTTCTTTTACTTTTGGCCAAGGATCTCAACCAGGCCAACTACAAACACTCCTTAACATCAATACTCATATCTCTCCACGGGTTCACATTGATTTCATATCAACATATACATCATATCATCGTATACTCACATCTTAATCCATGTCTTATACCACATCAACATAGACTTACCACTTAAACGTAACTTCATAACATATCTTGCTTAAATCTCACGTCACATTGTAATCCCACATCTTACATCTTTAATCAACTTACATATTACGCACTAGCTTTACACTAGCACGATTTCCCACGTCTTACGCACTAGCATTACATCTAGCACGATTTCCCACATATTACGCACTAGCATTACATCTAGCACGATTTCCCACGTCTTACGCACTAGCATTACATCTAGCACGATTTCCCTTCAATAACTTGTCGTATCATGAAATGACATCCAACACCTATGGCATAATCATTGTTGCCTATGAACACAACAATAAATCTCGAGGCACCATCACGCCATCATATGGTTTTACCAAGTTTCTAACTCATTCATTCTCTTTCCATCAATCTAAGAGTGATAGGCATCACTTGAGTTCACCATTTTCCTCATACTTTGTCAAACATCTTTAAAAATTTTCATATAATGGCCGTCTCGATTCAAAACATTCCACCATTTACTTTCACACTTTAAGAGCACTTCTTGATCACACATCTTTTCTTTCATGTCCAAGGAAACGGCGTAATAGCTCACAAAACAAAATAAGCATTCTTGGACAACTTTCCTACTAACTGCTCATGTCTTATCATTACCTTTCGCTTCCCACGCAACTTTGTCTCTTAGTCCACGGTGACATGACTCCTCACTTTCGTTAAAGGATCGTTAAACTCTTTGTATTGCTACCAAACTTTCGGTGTCTAGTCTTGGCTTTAACCCAATCACACGTCAACATATAAAATTTACTACACCTCGTATCATAATAGGTCGTATCACACTTCAGGCAGCATCCAAATGAGCATGTCACCACGGTTCATAAACTTCCTCAAGTACAACTTTTAGTCATTTCGTTCTCGGATACCGAAATCTTACTTTTAGACTTATAGGTCCACGCTGGTTATTTATGAATTTTCAGAATCCACCCACATAATACCAACATCTTCGTCTCTAAAAACATCACCTTGGACTGGCTCATTGTAGACAATTGCTTACCCTAACCTTATAGTCATGGAATTAAACATTAAATGGAACCTTGTTCCTTTTAATTCTACGCGTCAGCTTCTACTTTAACTTTTACTCACTTTGGGCGAATTTAAAATTAGGCCTCTACTTATAGAAAATCGTAGTAATGTTCCTTACACAACATGATGTTCTTCGTCATACTTAGAATAGATAATAATGTCATCACCGAATGTAATGACTGAACGGTCTAGAGAAACTTTAAACTTTATCCCTTAAGTTCACGACATGGTAAGGACCATTCGTTAACATGCATGACTTCAAGAAACTCAATAGAGTCATAATGAGCGTATAATTAACTTAAACAGGACTTTCATCATCAACTTCATCATATGGTAGTACCAATCGTAAACCCATCTTATAGAAAGAAATACATCCCACAATTGAAAACATTAACTTCTTCCTATAAGTGAGAACAAAACGAAAGGTGTCTTTGAATAAAAGTAGCACTCGTCACACATCAACAGAAGGTTTGACCTCACGATCGCAATGAAACCGAGAACATTAATAGAACATCTCAAAACTACGAGTGACCTCGACTTTAGAAATACACAACCTTTGCCTTACATGAGTAAATCACATAGGCGAGAAACATGATCAATTCGGAACCGAATGCTCCTGAAAACTTCTACTTCTTGTGATTTAAGGATCCATAGTTAACTCCGTCATCCAACCTCTTAACTTTTCATAAGGGAAAAAAAATCATTATCTTTGAGAAGCGGCCAAACATAAAATCTTGTACAAATATAGGATATCAACAACACCTTCACGTCACACCGGCGAAGGCAGTAAGCGATAGAACTGCTAAAAAGGTTCACGTTAGTTCACCACACATTCATGCAATATAAGGAAGAATCTCCAGCTGTGAATACTCGTTCCAATCGTCATATATCATCCCGTAACGAAATCTAAACTGAGCGAGTCGTAAATCCAAAACAGACCAAAATATGCACCGCATGGATGGTGCATGCGCCTCATAACTCGAGCATTTATGAACAGTAACTTTCATGCATTTGCACATGCCCCGCATAAACTTAAAAACTCAGAATATGCGCCGCATACCATCTATGACCAGGAAAGATAATTTCAAACAAAATCTAAGCGTCTTCCTTACACCCAAGCACAACTTTAAGACTTCGCAGCTCGAAGGTAACCTCACATCATAACATGGTGTTCATCGAATGGAAGAGCTTCATGGTTAAAAGGTTCAATAATCCATAGCGTTATCTTCTTTACTTGCTTCAGCTTCATCATTCTTTAATCCATAGATACATGTCTACTCTTCACATGGTTAATTATGCCACCAACCAGAGATTCCATCTTTCCCATCTTCTCTTTCCAATCACAGACACAGTCTCACAAACACACACATGTCGTGATACATTTACAATTACGTTCGCGACCGGAATTGTAACTGTATCCTTCCATACGTGTACCCGGTAACCCTTCTGTGCATCACCTGCTTATCACCCTTCAAATATCCAGCATTAACTCTAATTGTCAACTTCAAGTCCATGTCCTTTGAACTAGTAGACTCAACAACATTGTCTACCAACCACTTCATTCCTCACGTACCTTTAGACTTCATTTAACTTCATGTACTTCATAATTATCATAAACATTTAACCGGCTATAATTTTTCACCGATCTTCACACATTTCCACACACACGAGGCATCAACGTCATTAAAGTTGTTACACGATGTTTACTCTCGACACATAAAGATTCACTACATAGAAATCTCTCTAGCTTCATTACTTTGTACACCGGTCAACACAAGCATGGCCATACAAACACACTCGCGTCGTGATACACTTGCAATTATGTTCCGGACCATAATTGTAATTGTATCCTTTCACATGCATGTCCGTTACCACATTTGTGTATCGCCTCTTTTCCCATCAATTCCAATTCACATGATTTTCAGCACACATACAACATCTCATATCCTTTGCGGTCCTTGTCACTAACCCCATGGGCTAGGCAACATTGATGGAGCACCATCTCACCTAATCCTCCAACCTTTGTCCATCTCAACAACTTCTCACATAATATAAAGCACAAGTTTATCAAATTCAGTTAGAGGAATAGAAGATCACCTCGAGGACCGTCTATCGTAGCAATAGCACAACTTAGCGACGGAGAAGCGAGAAACGGAAGAATAAAGGCTAAAACACATATTCACATATCAATAAACAATCATCATATAGCCTTATTCCTACACTCTCACTCATCCCAAACCCGTCCTAAGGCATTTCATCTCAAAGCTAAGCATACCTACTTAAGCCTAACTTGTCGTCTATCGGTTTAAGTCCAATTCCTATGGCACACTTATAGTCATTGGTTCACTTAAACCATTTCTCTGATACCAACTTGTAACACCCTTCATTTAAAAATACGGGTTTCCAAAAATTTTCGCCTAACGGCGTTATAACAAAGCGGAAGTAAACTTTGAAAGTCCAAACCAATTAAAATTTGTTTGTTTCTTTAATCATTGGTGTTACTCGGTCATATCGTCAAAACAAGTTTAAATAGAAACCCGTCGGCTGCCCAACACAAAACAAATCTCTTTCTTTCTTTTATCCTTTTTTCCTCTTTTTTCTTGCGTCTCCTCATGTGTTGGGTCCTTCTCTATCTTTCCCTTCTTCTTATACCTATTTCCCCATTTTCTTTCTATATCTTTTTAACCCTTTACTTCCTGTATCGTCTCTCTTTTCCTTCTTCTATTGTCCGCTCCGAACTACATAACATGCAAACTACATAAATGCCAAAACATAAGCAAGAGTCTAAAAAATGTGCAACAACTATGGGTAGCTAAGGTCATCAGCAAGCTATCTACCCATTCCTCGCTCTTCTTCATCAACTACCTCAGCTACGCTAAACCTGAGGGAGCAACACATTTCAAAAGACAAGTGTTAGCTAACGAATTAGCTAAGTAAGATAACACTCAAGTTATAAAACATTTATCCATTTAAAACATTGTGGATTTAATCAACGTCATTAAGGCACAACACACATCAAGCATATCAAATCATCAAAAATACATAATAGGATGAAACACCCTAAATGTGCCTATCCTTCATTCTGCATTACACACATATAACCACATAACTGCATTACTACTTTTAACTGCGTAACTACATTTTAACTGCATTACTACGTTTTAACTGCTTTACTACATTTTAACTGCGTCAATGTGTAACATAAGTTACACCCGACTAGATGACAACCATTCAGTTGAACATCAAACGTTGTTAAGGAATGGCAAGCCAATCCCCGAGTAATCCGTATGCACAAGACAAATGAGGGCGGGTCAGACCCCTCGTATTACTCAACTGCATCTCAATGACCATGTTGCAAGGAGCCACCCAAGCAACCTACGTCAACGCACTTAGCCGGGCTAGGGCAAGTACGGGTTAAGCTTAACACTTTCCTGCATTAAAGTTTAATGAGCTCGATCCTGCATTATTTAGTTTAGGTGACTGCATTACCTAAACATTTACTACGTTTATTGCTTTTACGTTTTGGGCCCTTAAACGTGCACGTGTCATGGCAACTTAACAAGTCTAGTGAACTAGATGAGCAAGCCATACAATCATGCACATATCAACAATCAACAACATATACTACATCTCAAAGCATCACAAGCTACTGCATATCACTCATAACATAACACTACATTATACTTCATATCATAACATACACTACATTATACTTCATATCATAACATACACTACATTATACTTCATTTGGGGCTGCATTTCAGGTCTCAATGGTCAACTACATAACCCATATCACCTCCCGTGTAACCCCGAAAACCCACAAGCAATTCAAGATATAAGTTGGGAAGTTATTATTTGAAACCATCTTTTCGTTGAACCCTCAGCGTGTCAAAGTAGTGTATCTTACCTCGTGACGATCAATAAGCAACGTTAATGTATCTTGTTTGTGATCCCGACAACCTATCTCGAGTTCATAGTCATTAAACCTGTATAAACCCAACCTAATAAGGTTATAAGACCATACATTAACTTAGGTACACTTATAGGACCCTTAAACGCTTGTTTTGGACCTCAAACGGGCTCACAGACCCTTTATGCGGCGCATGCTTTGAATATGCGTCGCATATTTGCTTCAAAAATCACCCAAAAACCTCCCAGGCCCCGATATGCGCCGCACATAGGTTATATGCGCCGCATATGGAGTGCTGGTCTAAAGACTGACTCGCGCCCTTCACTTGCAGGCGACTTTTCGACCTCAAGACGACCAAATGAGTCAAAACTTAGTTCTTAAGGAATGTAGGGAATTCAAAGACCTTTCCAGAAATATAAAGTTTGACTCTTGAAGATCTCTAATGAATTAGTTATGGCGTCTGTAAAACAGACCTACAGAATTCGTCTTAAATCCGACCACTCCTGGAAATTGACATTTTTCACCCATATCTGGGCAAAATCAAAAGAAACATTGTTCATATCGAATCAAGAGGACACATAGACCTTTCAAAAATATAAGATTCATCTTATAACTCTTCTAATTGAAAGAGATATGATTTTTGCAATATTACTAGTTTTTCAGATCTAGTAAACCCTTAGTTTTGCAAGCAATTTTCGACCATCAGATGACCATAGCAACCACCACGACCTATGAACCTCATATGCACCAAAAATATGACTCATATAATGATTTCACATGATCACTTGTTCCAGGAACAAGAGGATACAATTACAATACATTAAATTACCCGAAAACCCCAATAATCGACAATGAAACATAATCAAATCAATCTCAACCCTAGAGACCAGAAGTAAGATCCATATGATCGACTCTTATGATCACAAATCAAAGGGAAATCGTCTATATTACCTGTAGATGAAAGCAAGGATGAGAGATCTTGATCAAACTTCACTTGAATCACACGTTTTGAAGGATTTTCGGCTTAGGAATTTGATAGGGGATCAAAGGGGTGGCTAGGGATTGGGAGAAAAGTTATTAGATCTGATTTGACTTTCACACCATGTCAAAACTGGTCCCTAAACTTCGTAAAGTCATATTATTAGCCCAAAACACCTCTATGGACTATATACAACTTGATTAACACTTTGAAAACCTCTAAAAGGCACATAACTTTTTCTTTAAACATATTTCTACATCAATTAATAAGACATTCAAGTCTCACACATAAAACACTTTAACTACATATAAGCGTTAATCCACCCTAAACTTAACGAACACTTTACGTTGACTTAACGACTCAAGTCAACCGTTAATTAAAAAGTTTGGGATGTTACATATTCAATCCTAACTGTGCCTAAACACATCACACATCACATCTCACATTTACATCACATATCATATCTCACGTTCACAATAAGTTATGTGTGTCTTATGCCACACATCTCACGTTAGGTGAATGTTTATGTGTTGGCAGTCATAAGACCTCACAATAACTCTCACAACCGACTTAATGGTAAAACCTTTCGGTAATCCCTCCTTGTCGTTAAGGATAGGCAAAGCCGATCCAGGAGTAGTCCGTATGTTCAAATACATTGGTGGCTAGTTAGGCCTACCCGTAATTACTCATCTCACGTTGACTATGTTGCAAGGAGCCACCCAAGCAACCACATCTACGCACCAGCCGGGCAAGGGCAAGTACGGGTTAAGCTTAACACTTCTCACATCAATAGCTCGAGCATTACTCACATATCACATTGCATTACATTATTTTACGTTTGGGCCCTTAAACGTGCACGTGTCATGACAACTTATAAAGTCTAGTGAACTAGATGAACAAGCCATACATTCATGCACATTCCATTTATCATCAACATATATTCACATTTCAAAACATCTCAATGCATTATATAACATTTCATAGCATATCGTAACATCTCATATCATTGGGGTAGCATTTCAGGCTTCAATAGTCATTTACATAGTCCATAACACCTCCCGTGTAACCCCGAATACCCATAAGCAAACAAGATATCATTTGGGAAGTTATTATATGAAAACCATGTTTTTGTTGAACCCTCAGCGTGTCAAAGTAGTGTATCTTACCTCGTAGAAGCGCACACAAACGATAACTAAGGTTACCTTGCAAAGCAAGTATTCCCGACTACCTATAATCATAAAGCAACCATTAACGAGCTAAACAAACACCCAAACATTGCTGGTCACGAGTTGTGACATGACCATTATGGTCCCATCATGACCAAGCTAAACTAAACTCCAACTTCCCCTTTCTGTCACTCAATCCCATCGGGACCAAATATGGTCCCGTCAGGACCACATGACCAAAACACCTCCTTTGTCTTCCCTGAATACCCATTGCGACACGACCAATATGGTCCCGTTGGAACCACCTGCGGGATTTCACTATTTTGCATGTTTTTCACTCTAAAATGAATCTAAACGAATAGCAAACCATCCCAAACCCCATAAACGAATTTGAACCCTTAAAATTCATCATTTTAAAACTCTATTCATGCCATGAAAACAAACCTTAACATCCAATTGATTTGCAATACAATAACAACCGTTTTAGGTCACCGATTTGATCAAAACACACGTTTTTGACATCAATTGATCCTCTAAAGACCTAGATCAGTTATGGAACAAATTATATGATTGAAATGACCTAAAATTAATGTTATTATACCTCTATTACCTGAAGGTTACAAAAAGGATGCAAAATCTTGATCAAACACACCCGAATTAACACTTATTGGAAGATTTTTGCAATGAAATCGATATGGAGTCAAAGGGGGCGGTTAGGGTTCAAAGAGAAGATGATAATATCAGTAATTAGAAGCTAATGACCATCTCCTAGACCCTAATCCCGTTTTTTAGTTTAACCTTATGTCAAAACTAGTCCCTAAGCTTCCAAACGACTCATATTTAGCTCAAAACACCTATAGGGAATACTTACAACTCGCTAAACACTTCAAGCACCTCTAAAGGCATATAAATACACCTTAAACACATTAGTACATCAATTATTAAGGCATTTAAGCCTCACACGTATAGCACATTAAACACATCTAAGCATTAAATCTCATAGAGACTTAACGGACACGTAGTGTTGACTTAACGACTCAAGTCAACCGTTAAATAAAAATAAGTTTGGGATGTTACAAGTAGAAAAGCAAAGATAGCCAAAAGCCCTTAAATGAGAAAGATTAGGTTCACTTTTAAAAATTAACTCATAGGGTGATTTTCCAGACAAGACAAAAGAGGGTAACCTGTTAATCAAGTAAGTAGCAGTTAGAACACAATCAGACCAACACATATTTAAAGGTATCCCCCCTTGAAACATGAGAGCTCTTGCTAAATCGTGATTAAGTGATGTGTGTGTGAGAAGAGAGCTAGAGAGAGAAAGGGAGAAATGTAAATTATATTTCAAAAGCTTTAAAGGTGTAACCTTACAAATGGAGATTGGAGGGGTTTATATAGAGACAACATTTGCTCTAAACCCCCTCCTTAATTACAACTAAGTCCTTATCTAATTACAACATAAACCTTCCATACTTACTACATTAAATCAAGGACTATTCTATTACATAATTACAAAACTTGCACTAACAAAATAATTAAAGCTAACAATCTCCCCCCTTTAGTGCAGTTTTGTGAAGGTTCATCGTCTAGTCCTTTTCTTCTTTCTTTGTCTTCTGTTTTTTTTTCTTGGTTGACGATTCGGGTTTGTCTTGATGAGTCCTTTGATCATTGAAGGCCCTTTTCTTGTATTCACTGAACTTCTCTTTCCAGAGGCGCTTGGGAATGAAATGAAATTTCGGATCAGATGGTCGGTTGGGGGTTCTATGATATGGATCTTTAAATAAACGTGATGAGCCCATTTGTTGAAAATCTTCAATGTTGAGTAGACTTTGTAGCTTTCTCTTTGAAGACGAAGACTTGGGTTTCTTGTAGAATGCGGAAGCTTGGTATGAAGTGGGAAGCTGTCTTGGTTCTTACTTTACAGTCTTTTATCATTTGTCTTTTGCTCCCCCTCAAACACACAATTTTCTCAACAACAAACAATTAATCCAAAAATTGAATTTTCCTTTAAGCTCCCCCTCAAATTGAGCATAATCTACGGAGCAAATAATCAAACTATGCATTGTGCTCCCCCTCAAAAAGATAATCAATCTTTAGACTCTTCTCCCCCTCATGATGAACATGAACACGGTGTTCATCATGCAACAATGATTGATGTCCCACATGGCGAATGAAAATGTTTAATTATGAAGTAACGTCTTAAATAAACAGATTTTGAACGGGTTGTACACTGTTATGTGTACAAGCCAAATCACAACCACCTACTTGGATCCAGACGTTGGAACCCATGTAAGGGTGGGTCCAACTGGATATTTGAAGAGAGAAGTAGAAGGTTGTGCATAGTAAAACACTTTTTGCACACGAGGGTGAATGACTCGTGGTGCCAACTTAAACAACTCAGAGAGAGAGTATTTAATGAGAGTGCTTTTAGGTTTTGGTTTGGGTTTAGTATGAGAGAACCAGCCATATTGATCTCTATAACGAATGATTCCGGTGGTGGAATCCTTGAATATCTGGCAATGGCTGTTTATAGGCTTGAAAGGAGACCCGGTCTTGCGAGGTGTGTAATATGGGTTCATTTGTTTGAGGGTTTGATGAGGTTTAGGTAGAAGGATTTTGGTTTTGGTAGAATGAGGGTCTTTGGAGAATTTGGGAGTGGTATGAGCTGGTTTGAAAGATGGTTGTGGGTGTTTATTGTTTTGGTGAGATGGTTTGGTGTTGTGAGGATTTGTTTTGGTTTTGAAGGAAGGGTGTTGCTTGGTATTGGTTGATAATGTTGGGTGATTGTGTTTGGTTGGGCATTTGAAGGAATGGTTTTGTTTTAGTTGGAGATGGAGTGGTTTGGTTGAGAAGAGGTGATTTTGGAGCACGAGTTAAAGGAGGATTTTCATGAAATTCTTCACTAAATCAGGTTTTCATGAAATTCTTCACTAAATCAGGTTTTCATGAAATTCTTCACTAAATCAGGTTTTCATGAAATTCTTCACTAAATCAGGTTTTCATGAAATTCTTCACTAAATCAGGTTTTCATGAAATTCTTCACTAAATCAGGTTTTCATGAAATTCTTCACTAAATCAGGTTTTCATGAAATTCTTCACTAAATCAGGTTTTCAAGAAATTCTTCACTAAATCAGGTTTTCATGAAATTCTTCACTAAATCAGGTTTTCATGAAATTCTTCACTAAATCAGTTTTCATGAAATTCTTCACTAAATCAGGTTTTCATGAAATTCTTCACTAAATCAGGTTTTCATGAAATTCTTCACTAAATCAGGTTTTCATGAAATTCTTCACTAAATCAGGTTTTCATGAAATTCTTCACTAAATCAGGTTTTCATGAAATTCTTCACTAAATCAGGTTTTCATGAAATTCTTCACTAAATCAGGTTTTCATGAAATTCTTCACTAAATCAGGTTTTCATGAAATTCTTCACTAAATCAGGTTTTCATGAAATTCTTCACTAAATCAGGTTTTCATGAAATTCTTCACTAAATCAGGTTTTCATGAAATTCTTCACTAAATCAGGTTTTCATGAAATTCTTCACTAAATCAGGTTTTCATGAAATTCTTCACTAAATCAGGTTTTCATGAAATTCTTCACTAAATCAGGTTTTCATGAAATTCTTCACTAAATCAGGTTTTCATGAAATTCTTCACTAAATCAGGTTTTCATGAAATTCTTCACTAAATCAGGTTTTCATGAAATTCTTCACTAAATCAGGTTTTCATGAAATTCTTCACTAAATCAGGTTTTCATGAAATTCTTCACTAAATCAGGTTTTCATGAAATTCTTCACTAAATCAGGTTTTCATGAAATTCTTCACTAAATCAGGTTTTCATGAAATTCTTCACTAAATCAGGTTTTCATGAAATTCTTCACTAAATCAGGTTTTCATGAAATTCTTCACTAAATCAGGTTTTCATGAAATTCTTCACTAAATCAGGTTTTCATGAAATTCTTCACTAAATCAGGTTTTCATGAAATTCTTCACTAAATCAGGTTTTCATGAAATTCTTCACTAAATCAGGTTTTCATGAAATTCTTCACTAAATCAGGTTTTCATGAAATTCTTCACTAAATCAGGTTTTCATGAAATTCTTCACTAAATCAGGTTTTCATGAAATTCTTCACTAAATCAGGTTTTCATGAAATTCTTCACTAAATCAGGTTTTCATGAAATTCTTCACTAAATCAGGTTTTCATGAAATTCTTCACTAAATCAGGTTTTCATGAAATTCTTCACTAAATCAGGTTTTCATGAAATTCTTCACTAAATCAGGTTTTCATGAAATTCTTCACTAAATCAGGTTTTCATGAAATTCTTCACTAAATCAGGTTTTCATGAAATTCTTCACTAAATCAGGTTTTCATGAAATTCTTCACTAAATCAGGTTTTCATGAAATTCTTCACTAAATCAGGTTTTCATGAAATTCTTCACTAAATCAGGTTTTCATGAAATTCTTCACTAAATCAGGTTTTCATGAAATTCTTCACTAAATCAGGTTTTCATGAAATTCTTCACTAAATCAGGTTTTCATGAAATTCTTCACTAAATCAGGTTTTCATGAAATTCTTCACTAAATCAGGTTTTCATGAAATTCTTCACTAAATCAGGTTTTCATGAAATTCTTCACTAAATCAGGTTTTCATGAAATTCTTCACTAAATCAGGTTTTCATGAAATTCTTCACTAAATCAGGTTTTCATGAAATTCTTCACTAAATCAGGTTTTCATGAAATTCTTCACTAAATCAGGTTTTCATGAAATTCTTCACTAAATCAGGTTTTCATGAAATTCTTCACTAAATCAGGTTTTCATGAAATTCTTCACTAAATCAGGTTTTCATGAAATTCTTCACTAAATCAGGTTTTCATGAAATTCTTCACTAAATCAGGTTTTCATGAAATTCTTCACTAAATCAGGTTTTCATGAAATTCTTCACTAAATCAGGTTTTCATGAAATTCTTCACTAAATCAGGTTTTCATGAAATTCTTCACTAAATCAGGTTTTCATGAAATTCTTCACTAAATCAGGTTTTCATGAAATTCTTCACTAAATCAGGTTTTCATGAAATTCTTCACTAAATCAGGTTTTCATGAAATTCTTCACTAAATCAGGTTTTCATGAAATTCTTCACTAAATCAGGTTTTCATGAAATTCTTCACTAAATCAGGTTTTCATGAAATTCTTCACTAAATCAGGTTTTCATGAAATTCTTCACTAAATCAGGTTTTCATGAAATTCTTCACTAAATCAGGTTTTCATGAAATTCTTCACTAAATCAGGTTTTCATGAAATTCTTCACTAAATCAGGTTTTCATGAAATTCTTCACTAAATCAGGTTTTCATGAAATTCTTCACTAAATCAGGTTTTCATGAAATTCTTCACTAAATCAGGTTTTCATGAAATTCTTCACTAAATCAGGTTTTCATGAAATTCTTCACTAAATCAGGTTTTCATGAAATTCTTCACTAAATCAGGTTTTCATGAAATTCTTCACTAAATCAGGTTTTCATGAAATTCTTCACTAAATCAGGTTTTCATGAAATTCTTCACTAAATCAGGTTTTCATGAAATTCTTCACTAAATCAGGTTTTCATGAAATTCTTCACTAAATCAGGTTTTCATGAAATTCTTCACTAAATCAGGTTTTCATGAAATTCTTCACTAAATCAGGTTTTCAAGAAATTCTTCACTAAATCAGGTTTTCATGAAATTCTTCACTAAATCAGGTTTTCATGAAATCCTTTGAAAAACCGGTTTTACAACATAAATTAGAAGAAAAATGAAAACCGGAAGGAAAATCGGTTTTACAACATAAATTAGAAGAAAAATGAAAACTGGAAGGAAAATCGGTTTTACAACATAAATTAGAAGAAAAATGAAAACCGGAAGGAAAACCGGTTTTACAACATAAATTAGAAGAAAAATGAAAACCGGAAGGAAAGCTGGTAGGAAAACCGGAAGGAAAACCGGTTTTACAACATAAATTAGAAGAAAAATGAAAACCGGAAGGAAAACCGGTTTTACAACAGAAATTAGAAGAAAAATGAAAACCGGAAGGAAAACCGGTTTTACAACATAAATTAGAAGAAAAATGAAAACCGGAAGGAAAGCTGGTAGGAAAACCGGTTTTACAACATAAATTAGAAGAAAAATGAAAACCGGAAGGAAAGCTGGTAGGAAAACCGGAAGGAAAACCGGTTTTACAACAGAAATTCAAGAAAAAAGGAAATGAAAACCGGAAATGAAAACCGGATTTCAGATCAGAAAGTTAAAATTTCAATTTTAAGCCTTTTGGTTTTGAATTGGGATTTGAAACTTCTTGAGGATGATTATAGGAAGGTAATGAGTGGTTTGAAACTAAAAAGGAAGAACCTTTAACATGTTAAGAGGGTAAAGATTGGATTTTTCGGTAAAGTGGGGAAAACACAATTTAGCCAAAAATTGAACAAAATCAAGCAATGGATCTAACACAAGTTGTGATTTTGCTCTGATACCAATTGTAAACTATGCTAAATCGTGATTAAGTGATGTGTGTGTGAGAGAGAGAGCTAGAGAGAGAAAGGGAGAAATGTAAATTATATTTCAAAAGCTTTAAAGGTGTAACCTTACAAATGGAGATTGGAGGGGTTTATATAGAGACAACATTTGCTCTAAACCCCCTCCTTAATTACAACTAAGTCCTTATCTAATTACAACATAAACCTTCCATACTTACTACATTAAATCAAAGACTATTCTATTACATAATTACAAAACTTGCACTAACAAAATAATTAAATATCACTGTTTATTATAATTTAGCTTCGATCATCGATTTACTTTAACAACATTTATTTCATACTCACGAATCATGTATGAGGCATATTCGAATTTCTTTATGATACAATCTATATAGCTACCGTACATCGTACGAGTATTAGGACTAGTATATGTATATATCTATATGTTGTGTTGAAGAAGAAGTACAGCAGTATGCCACGTTCTTTTTTTTTTTTATTAATATTTTTTTTGTTTTATTTACATTTTAGCCCCTGTAGTTTGATACTATATAAAATTGAAACTGTATTTTATTTATATTTATTACAGTTTAGCCCTTGTAGTTTCATTTTATTTTACTATTGATTATATTTTTAGTTATATATAAATATGTTTTGATTTTATATAGTTTTTGATTTATGTGTTAAATTAAATGAAAATGAAATGATGAGGTGGAGATTGGGGGAAGTTTGGAGAAAGTGGCGCCAGTGATTTGGGAAAAATGGGAGAAGATTGGGGAAAACTGAGGTTTTATTGGTGGTAAAGTTTGAGGGAGGGGTGACCACTCCCCCCCTAGTTGCTAATTGAAGTACTACAAAATATTGTAAACTATATATAGAGATACAGCAAATGAATGACTTTCCGAAAAAACGTGAAATAGTAATATCGCTTTCACGTTTGCTTTTGTGATATATATATATATCTAGAAAACTTACTTTTGGAAATCCATCTTTCTAAAAGGTAAAATGGAATGATCGGTGTAAAATTATTCCTTGCATGTGAACAAAGTTAGTGCGTAAACTTAAAATACAAATGAGTAACAAAAGTGTGTTTCTAATATGAAAGAAAATAGCTATAACTATATACAGTATGCTATACATGGATTAGTTTAAGACTATGAGGAGTGGGGGGCTTTGGGGCTCCCCACCAGGGGAGGCCTAGAGGGTGTGCAAACCCGATTTTCGACCGGGACATAATTTTAAAGGGGCATACATTTTGAAATTTTTATACATATGGAGTTGAAGTTATTTAACACGCTACAAATTGATAAACTTCACAACCCTATAGATGTTTTAAAGCGTTTGAAAGAGCTTGGTTATTTCCCAAATGCAACCATTGCATATAGAATATTGTTGACTATTCCAGTCACATTTGCATCTGCAAAAAGGAGTTTTTCTAAGTTGAAGTTATTGAAATTTTATTTACGATCAACAATGTCCCATGAAAGACTTAGTGGATTGACCATGATAGCCACCGAGAACAAAATTTTAAAGAACATAAACTGTGAAGAGCTAATCAACCAATTTTCTATGAAGAATGTTAGGAGAGCTTCACGAATCATCGACTAAATAAGTCACTATTATGTTATGTAATTCTAAAATTATGATCTTATTATGCATATATAATTTTTTTGTTATAATCATTTATGAAAAAAATTGTTTATATATTTGAATTCGGTATAAATTAAGGGCATTTTTTTCTTAGCTCGGCTGGGGTGTTTGAATTCTCAGGACCGCCACTGCTCCCCACATAGGGGGGACTTCCGCCATGTGGCGGAGGCTCCCCCAAGAGTTGCCCTCCTTTTTCTTGGAGTGGACTTCTCTTTGGGGAAGCCCCTTTTTTTTTTTGTTTTTTTTATAAATATAAATATAAATAATATATAACTAAAATACATTAATCTATTACAATAATATTAAAAAACAACTAAAAATTACATTACTTCACTAAAATTAAACTAAAAATTACATTACTTCATTAAAATTAAACTAAAAATACAACTAAACTAAAATTACGATAATCCATTACAATTAAACTAAAAATACAACTACGACTAATAATTATTAAACGAAATGAAACTAACTAGTAAAACCATATTTGTCCATGATTCGTTTCTTGAGTTGCTCGGCCAATTGTCGTTGGATCCCACTTAGATTACTATAGTCGGTATTAAGAATCTTCAAATCATCCTGCATTTCCTTGTCTTTCTCCCGTCTCTCCCTTTCCTTTTCCCGTTCCTCATTTTCTTTCTTCAACCTCAACTTCTCTTTCCCGAGCTCCACCCGTTGCTTCCCGATGTTTAACAATCCATCGATTCGGTTACCCAATTTTTCAAACTCATCCGAATACGGGGCCAATCCGGATGAAGACGATGTCGCCCTTGCGGCTTTTTTAGCCGCATCTCGACCGCTCGGGCGGATATACCTTGGAGCTTCTTCTGCTTCATCATCATCTGTCTCATTCAGGTCAATTTTTATCCTGGCATCCGACCCGGTGCTCTGTGGGTCGGCTGAAGAGCTCGTCTTCGACCTTTTCGCGGTTGGCTCACCACGAGTTTTCTTCACACTTTGCACCATTACCTCCAAGAACTTCGAGCTTCTCCTCAACAAAGTCCACTCCTGCAAAAAAGGAAACGGTGGACCGCCCAATCCTTGATGCTCTGCCAACGCCATGTTTTGGAGGTCGGCGTCGCGTGAACCGCTTTGATGGTTGTTCTTTTCGCTCAAACGATGGAAGATTTGGTTAAATGATTGAATAACCGGCCGCATTTTCCGCCATTTCGAACTCACAACGTCTTGATCACGGTAAGGTTGTTTTTTGAGGATTTGATGGAACTTTTCCGTGATGCGGCGCCAATAAGTCTTGTCTCGTTGGTAGTTTGCTACAAAAAAACATATGTAAACCGTAAATATATATATACATACATATATATATATATATATATAAATATAATAATATATATATATATATATATATGTATATAAATAATATATATATATATATATGTATATATATATATATATATATATAAACCGTAAAAGAGGATATACCGGACTTGGGATCTTCCGTGACGTCTAGCCAAGCTCGACATAACGCGAGTTGCTCTTCTTGTGTCCAAGCCATTTGAGTTACCTTCGGTCGCGGTTCGCCCGGGGTTCCCTTACGATGTGGACGCCTTTTGAAACGACTGGACTCGATATATAAAAGAAACGAAATTTTTTTTTTTTTTACCTCCCCGTATGGTCTTACATTACATGCCATACTCCCCGTATGGTCTTACATTACATGCCATACTCCCCGTATGGTACATTACATGCCATACTCCCCATATGGTCTTACATTACATGCCATACTCCCCATATGGTCTTACATTACATGCCATACTCCCCATATGGTCTTACATTACATGCCATACTCCCCATATGGTCTTACATTACATGCCATACTCCCCATATGGTCTTTCATTACATGCCATACTCCCCGTATGGTACATTACATGCCATACTCCCCATGTGGTCTTACAATACATGCCATACTCCCCGTATGGTCTTACATTACATGCCATACTCCCCATATGGTCTTACATTACATGCCATACTCCCCATATGGTCTTACATTACATGCCATACTCCCCATATGGTCTTACATTACATGCCATACTCCCCATATGGTCTTACATTACATGCCATACTCCCCATATGGTCTTACATTACATGCCATACTCCCCATATGGTCTTACATTACATGCCATACTCCCCATATGGTCTTACATTACATGCCATACTCCCCATATGGTCTTACATTACATGCCATACTCCCCATATGGTCTTACATTACATGCCATACTCCCCATATGGTCTTACATTACATGCCATACTCCCCATATGGTCTTACATTACATGCCATACTCCCCATATGGTCTTACATCACATGCCATACTCCCCGTATGGTCTTACATTACATGCCATACTCCCCGTATGGTACATTACATGCCATACTCCCCATATGGTCTTACATTACATGCCATACTCCCCATATGGTCTTTCCATCACATGCCATACTCCCCGTATGGTACATTACATGCCATACTCCCCATATGGTCTTACATTACATGCCATACTCCCCGTATGGTCTTACATTACATGCCATACTCCCCGTATGGTACATTACATGCCATACTCCCCATATGGTCTTACATTACATGCCATACTCCCCATATGGTCTTACATTACATGCCATACTCCCCATATGGTCTTACATTACATGCCATACTCCCCATATGGTCTTACATTACATGCCATACTCCCCATATGGTCTTTCATTACATGCCATACTCCCCGTATGGTACATTACATGCCATACTCCCCATGTGGTCTTACATTACATGCCATACTCCCCGTATGGTCTTACATTACATGCCATACTCCCCATATGGTCTTACATTACATGCCATACTCCCCATATGGTCTTACATTACATGCCATACTCCCCATATGGTCTTACATTACATGCCATACTCCCCATATGGTCTTACATCACATGCCATACTCCCCGTATGGTCTTACATTACATGCCATACTCCCCGTATGGTACATTACATGCCATACTCCCCATATGGTCTTACATTACATGCCATACTCCCCATATGGTCTTACATTACATGCCATACTCCCCATATGGTCTTTCATTACATGCCATACTCCCCGTATGGTACATTACATGCCATACTCCCCATATGGTCTTACATTACATGCCATACTCCCCGTATGGTCTTACATTACATGCCATACTCCCCGTATGGTACATTACATGCCATACTCCCCATATGGTCTTACATTACATGCCATACTCCCCATATGGTACATTACATGCCATACTCCCCATATGGTCTTACATTACATGCCATACTCCCCGTATGGTCTTACATTACATGCCATACTCCCCGTATGGTACATTACATGCCATACTCCCCATATGGTCTTACATTACATGCCATACTCCCCATATGGTCTTACATTACATGCCATACTCCCCATATGGTCTTACATTACATGCCATACTCCCCATGTGGTCTTACAACACATGCCATACTCCCCGTATGGTCTTACATTACATGCCATACTCCCCATATGGTCTTACATTACATGCCATACTCCCCATATGGTCTTTCAACACATGCCATACTCCCCGTATGGTCTTACATTACATGTCATACTCCCCATATGGTCTACATTACATGCCATACTCCCCATATGGTCTTACCTTCGTGGCGGTTCGCCCGGGTTTCTCTTACGATGTGGACGCCTTTTGAAACGACTGGACTCGATATATAAAAGAAACGAATTTTTTTTTTTTTACAGAAAGTACCCACTGCGCCGCAGTGGGTGGATGCAACCCCCACTGCGCCGCAGTGGGAGCAAAGTGCACCCTGGACCAGAGATTCCCCACTGCGCCGCAGTGGGGCAGCCCACTTCCACTGCGCCGCAGTGGGAAGTGGCTGAACCAGTTTTGCCAACTTCATTTCTTTGACATCCAAAACACATACACCATACAATCCTGAACTCAACCTCCAAAATACTTCATTCTAGTTACCAACAAGTTTTAAAACATCTTTACCACATAATCAAGTGCCAATTTAACCAACCATCATAAACACAACAATATGGGTCATTTACCCATATTACCCAAGATGTCAAAAAAACGTTTTCGTACACCATGCTATTCACAAACTTACAAATTTCAGGAAAATCATGACTCAAAAGATGGCATTGCCATATTTTCATACAAAAGACATCAAAATGTACCAAGAGCCAAGATGAAGAGGGACATCTAAGTCTCTACCAAAAGAATACCATTCTTCCGCGAATGGCCAAAATACCTTCAAAATCAACTAGCTATCCAAATCAACACTTCAAATCAACGAGGACCTAATTTCTTCTTTCGAATCCACCTATAAAAAGGGAAACAACTAAAAAGGTAAGCTAACGCTTAGTGAATACATTCATATACAATTACACACATAAAGAAATCAATACATGAAAACTATAGCATAGGCTTAATACATCACAATATCATCTCAATCATGTTCACAATTATACTACCAAGTAATTTATGAAAATATAAAACAATTTTACAAATACACCAAGTCATTCCATGCGCAAACCACGTTGTCATGCCTCGTAAAGTTCATCAACAATACACCTACCAACATACCAAGATTATACACTACAATATTACACAAATACAATACATGTAACTCCACACCATCAAGTATTCACTTCAAGTATGTTATCCAACAACCAATTTACGTTGCCATACCCCGTGTGGTCTTACATCGCATGCCATACTCCCCGTATGGTCTTACATTACACGCCATACTCCCCATATGGTCTTACATTACATGCCATACTCCCCATATGGTCTTACATTACATGCCATACTCCCCGTGTGGTCTTACAACGCATGCCATACTCCCCGTATGGTCTTACATTACATGCCATACTCCCCATATGGTCTTACATTACATGCCATACTCCCCGTGTGGTCTTACAACGCATGCCATACTCCCCGTATGGTCTTACATTACATGCCATACTCCCCATATGGTCTTACATTACATGCCATACTCCCCATATGGTCTTTCCATCACATGCCATACTCCCCATATGGTCTTTCCTTCGCATAACTATGGTCTCCCTCCCCGTCTTTCATGTGATTGACCCAATATGTATATAATCGTATATAAATGTACTCACCTTAATGACGAACAACCAAGCCCATGGTGGCCACAAGAACACACGTTATTGTTTTGAACCTATCAATTATCACAACATGCATAAAAGGTCATATTCATTCTCTTGGCTAGCTCAACTAGTCATACTAACAATTCACTAACATTCCTAAGCCAAAATCATCTTATTTTGCTATTGAGTTGCATTTCTTTCAAAAATTCACTTAGATGAATTCAACTCATCAAATTCATCATCCTTCCATTCAACTAGCAAAAATCACCATTCTTTCATAATCCAAGTTTCAATGTCAATCATTCAAAAATCATAATTAAATTCATCATGCAACTCAATAACAAACTATAAAATACAAGAATTTGGGGAAAATCATATAATAAGTCACTTCTAGCAAAACCCCCAAATTGAAATCTCTCTAGAACCCTAATTCTTAAAGAAATCAAAATTAAGTTATAGGGAAATCATTACCTTGAAGAAAAGGATTATAAAAGATTAGGGTTTCCAATTCACAATTACTTCCCCCTTTTCTTCTTGCTAATTTCGACCACCACCACCACTTTACTCTCAATTTCTCCAAATTCAATTCTTCACTAATATGGATTATTATTTTTAGTTTGCTATGGAGAACTCTTGATAGATTAAGGAAATGAATGTATTGAGTGGGATGGAATTTACCAGAAGATTCAAGAAAAGAGAACTCTTGATAATGGAATGGTGAGTAAGGACTTAGGGAGGTGGCTGACACATTATGGGGGTGCCACGACCCCTGTCTACTTTTAGTGAGAAAATACCCGCTATCCGTTAAAGTTCCAACTAAATTGACCCCATAACTCAAAATTAAATACTAGGAAATTATTTTAATGTTAAAACTACAAAAAGAGGGTTAATTTATTTATTTTAAAATCTTGGGGTGTTACACCTTTTTGAAGATGTACCGACATCCGGTTGCGTCTCTTGCACCGTTTCCACATCCGCTTGAGTCATGTTTGCTATATCCTCCATGGAATGACCATCTACAAAGATTAAAAACGTATATATATATATACCGTAATTTATATATATGTATATATATAGGTGCAAGTTATTTTAGGACCACTCCTTATTTTAGGACCAATTAGGACATGTGTAAATTGTAACTTACACATCATCATCATCATCTCCGACCACCACCATGATCATCTCCGACCACCACCATGATTTTCCGGCGACGGCGACCACCGGAAAATCATGTTTAAGT
Source organism: Erigeron breviscapus (assembly GCA_034093135.1). Lineage (NCBI taxonomy): Eukaryota > Viridiplantae > Streptophyta > Magnoliopsida > Asterales > Asteraceae > Erigeron > Erigeron breviscapus. The sequence goes on along the minus strand of CM067174.1, from coordinate 3,391,106 downwards.
TAACTTACACATGTGTAAGTTATATACAACTTACACATGTGTAAGTTAACTTAAACATGATTTTCCGGCGACGGCGAGGACCATGGTGGTGGTCGGAGATGATCATGGTGGTGGTGGTCGGTGATGATGATGATGATGTGGTCCTAATTGGTCCTAAAATAAGGAGTGGTCCTAAAATAACCCACCCCAATATATAGTATAATAGTATATATATATATATATATATATATTAAACCGTATATATATATATATAATATACGTACAAACATGGAAGTCGGAGTCGTTGGAGCACCCCCGTACCCGCCGAGTTCTTGAGGCCATGGCGTATAACCCGGTGACGGAACCGACATATTATTCAAGAACGGCATGAAGTTGGGATCGTTTGGATCGGGAATGTTGGCGGGATTGGTATTGAGTGATCGTTGATTACGGGGGTGCATTTTTGCTAAAATGATTGATGGTTTTGGATGAAAATTTAAAGAAAAATGGTAAAAGGAGGAAGAAGATGTATATATATTTGTGTGTATATGTGTGTGATAGTTGTTATAAATCAAAAACAAAAAAAAAAAAATTTGAATAAAGGGGAATATAGCTGTTAACGGCTATATTTTTTTTGAAGTCTCACACTTTTTGGTCGATGAATATTTGCCGGGCTTCAAATTTTTTGACCAAAGCCGCCCCTCGGAGCAGTGTGGGGCGGAAAGAGGGCGACAGAGGGCGGCGTCGGACGAAAAATCGCCCCACTCCATATAGTCTAAATAAAAAAAAGGCTATACCACTATTACCTCAATATATTCTTTATTCCCACTTATGTAGTCTAGCACATAATAATTCTATTTACAACCATATGAATGAAAGTTTCTAAGATAAATATGCTACAACAATTATTAACGAAATTTCGCAAACATTTGGATTTGAATGTCCTTATATAACAAAAGCAAAGCAATATAAATACAACTAAAAATATGCACATGCAAATATGCTAATACACGAAAGTTAATGTATTTTAATTTATATGACAATGAGAAAGAGCTAAATATGTATTAGGAGTGATGATGACCGGGCTTGCAGAGCGCTGATTTTATATGACAGTGTCGTTAGTAATGGTTGTTTAAGAGAGAGAGAGAGTTACAATGCTACTATACCAAAAAAAAATTTTCTTTTGGTTTTATCTACATGTATTATGATGTCGATTTTTTAATTTATAGTGATAAATAAAATTTATGTTTTTGTTATTATAAAGTTGATTTGACTAAATGATATTGTATCAAGTAGTATAATCTATATCTATACTATATTATAAAAAGCGAATAGTCATGTCTAATATTTTAAGTTTCAATATTTACTTCCAAAATGCCTCCTATCTATTCTATATATTTACCTAAATAACTATAATACTCTTTCTCTCTCCTCAAATCTCAACCACTCATTTTTTTCTCTATCCTCCATAAATCATTTTATTCCTCTAATTCATTCAAAATCTTTTATCTCAAAACCGTACATCGATAAATTATAAAAATTATATGGGTGTTCTTAAAATTGCATGCTCTTTCATTAAAGAGGTCATTCGATATACTTTCGACGAATTTTTAAATCCGAGGGCGGAGCCCGTACGGCTAAGGGTGGAGCCCGTCAGGTAGATCACCCCATCACCGCCACCGCCATTACATCACCACCCGGCCATCACCTCCATCACCGTCGCAACGTGCGGGTACCATTCTCTCGTTTTACTTAATACTCCGTACATTATATTAAAGTATTAAGTATATAAATAAAAACGAAAATCCGGCTACTTAAAACTCTAGTGTGTATTAATTTGTATTTAACTCATTTTTTCTTTTAATCTAGTAATATTGTATTTTTAAATATGTTTGGAACTAGTAAATTAATCATCATATGAATATTTTTCATTTGAATCAAGACTTCAAGCATTGAACATGGTTAAAATAAAATTAAAGTATAAAGTGATAAAATGAAAAATAAAATCGCCTATAAATATGAAAATACGAGTAAAGTTTCAAAATTACGGTGAAGTGTCATTTCATTTTACATAAACAGTTCAAAACACACTTCCTCACACATACACAGAGAGAGTAAGTAATCAATCAGGTGAGGAGGAGAAAAAGATGAGTGAAGAGGGAAAGAGATCTCCGTCGTCAAGTGTAACGGATGATCGGAAAACCACCGCATCTTCCACCAGCACCAGAAAAGTTGTTATCAAAAGTGCCGATATGAAACCTGATATGCAAACTGAAGCCGTTAATATTGCCATTGCTGTAACTTTTTCTCACATTCTTCCTTTAATTTAATTTTTATTCACTGTTTTTCTTCCGATACTTGAATCCGCATGACGTCACCATTCCGTTGCATCTACTGCACTCTGTATCAAATTATCATATCTATATAAATATATTTATATCAATCTCTCTATATATATGTATCTATATAATTATGTAAATAATTTATGTGTGTGTATATACAGGCGTTTGAGAATTGCAGTGTGGAGAAGGATGTAGCGGAACAGATTAAAAAGGAATTTGATAAGAATCACGGTCCTACGTGGCACTGTATCGTCGGCAAAAACTTCGGTATATTCCTTACACTATATATATATATTTTAAACCTATTATCATATAATTTATTCAGTATTATTACTTACAGTATATATATTATGATAAAATTATAGCTCATGTTTAGCTTCAGTAATATCAGAATTATGTGATTTGTTGGAATGATTGTTTGAGATATATGATTTAGGGCCGGAGATCTAGGTTTGAATCAGTGAATAGAAGTTTATTTTATGCATATATGTGTCAGGGTAAAAAGTATATAAAAAGAAGGGATGCAATGTGGAGAGAGTTTTATTAGTTTTCGTCCAATGTTTTTAATTGACAGTTTGACACTCTAGGCTGTGTATTAAATTAACATTTGCATGCTGTTGTAAGGATTATATTTATATTTGATCTGCTATGTTGACTCTTTGAGATGGTAAATTGCGAAGTCATTATCCCATATATGTGTTAATATATGCAATGAGGTTTTCCCTATTTAGGTTACCCGGGGAAGGCGAGTCTTTTTGACTCAGATGTACACGACTACACGGCCTAGCGAGTATCCTGTGACAGTTTCCGAACCTTTCCCTGGCCACATGTACTGATATATGCCAATTTATCTATATGTATTTACATGTAACATCCTTTTGTATCTAATTATTGATGTTAGGTATTATGCTGTCAATTTTTTATGAATTATTCCTGACCAATATAGACACAGAGGAGTAGGAAAAAACTTTGGTGTTGAGTTGAACGTTTCTCATGTTTGGTTTGCGAGTGCAGAAAACTATACAAATAGGGATTGGGAGTCTCAACTCTCACGTGCTTAATGGGATAGTTTACAAAAACCTTTATGTGTATATGCAAACACTCAGATGTCCTAGTGTTTTTTTTTTATTCGTCAAAAATAGTCCATGCTGCTTGAGTTATCTATATGCAACTTTCTGCAAAATCATTTGACTTTTCTGTTTACTAGGCTGGAGCCAAAAAGAATTTGCTCAAAGTAGTGGGGTTTACATTATAATGACAGTTCTTGAAATGAAGCGTTAAAATATCAAAACAATATGGAAGTAAAACAAACAACATTTTAGTCTAGTACTCATGTTGATATGGATGTCTTAATCGATAACATCTTTTCCTAGTGCCTTATTTCACAATGTATGAACATGGCTACTAGTTGTCTAGTCAGATAGGGTCTTCCTCAAGTAGCAGGATTCATTTGGCCATTAACAGGCGACAGGGTAACTACTTGTTAAGTCAGGCGTAGTGTCACATAAGTAGAAGTTGCTTGCGGTCCTTTTTAATTAGAATAAGACTCTATAGTCTCTACTATAAACACACCCAATTAGCCATCCAATAGTTACACACTTATACCAAGTATAAGCTGGTTCTAGTATACTCCTTTTGTGGCAGTGTCTAGTTTTCCGCTATCCAGCTGCTCAAATGTTATAGACTTATAGTGTCTAGTGTTTTCACTGATAACATATTCACCATTAAACCTCTTTCAATCAAATATGTACCTGTCGCAGACTGATATGCACTTATTTTTGGGGTCTGTACTTGAACTGATCTTGAATATGAGTGAGAGTCGAATACTGAAAGTGCAGTTTATATTTGCACAAACCGTTAATCATGGAAGTTTTGGTTGATGTTCTGCATCTATCATTTACCGCTTAATACGCCTATTACTAAAATCTTAATACCTTATCATAGTTTCTAAAAACCAAAAGTGGGTGTATGAAAAAACCAAAAGAGGAAAACACAAACATGCTTTAGGGCTGATATGATGTCTAGGACAAAATGGAACACAAGTTTAGGGAAGGAGATGTGCATGATGTTAAACTCTATTAGATTACAAGTAGGAACCTTAGTAAATATCCTTATCATGATACTTGCAACAGAAAGGCAATGCCTTGCAATCAAATTGCAGCACATTTTTTTTACTCTGAAAAACATATTATGGTGAACCAGGCTTATGATCATTTTGATGTAATTTGGCTAAAGACATCTAGTACATGAGCTTAGCACCGGAGTTAAGGTCAAGCTATTCAGGCCTTGACCCTGCCCCATCCATTACTAATCTATTAGGCATGCTAATTTATGGTATTCTTCTAATGTAGGTCGTGTGCCCAAAGTAAATGTGTAATACAGAACATATAAGAAAGAATAAACATTTTGGTTGTGGGCATATAAAGTGGCAATATAAATTGTCTGCCCAAAGAACTGAGTCACAATTGATGGCGGCACTTTTAACAAATTTCCGAGCTCCTTTAAGCAATCCTTTTCCGGCTCTTCCATCTTATTGCAGCCTATCTCGTTTGTACATATTTTCTCTTTGTTTTTGGGCCTCTAGTTAGTCACCGACATACTTTGGAAAGGTCAAAGACAATGAAACTGCAGCTGATCAAATTGGATTTGTGAAAAATTTGTTTATAACATTAAAGGTATTGTAGTTTGATTTACCTTAAAGTTATGATGTGAGCCCATATAAGATCAAAGGTGAAGAATTATTGTTGATATTTTGTAAATTTATAGGAAAGTTGGAACAAAGAACTATGATGTTAATATAGCATGAAATGGAAATCCAAAAGGCTCATTTAGTTTGGTCTAATGTTAGAGGCCAAATGACTTGTTAGGCCTCTCCCTAAGCTAGACTCATCAACACCTCTTCCACACCTCTTCCACACTGCCACATCAGCTTTTCTCTTTCTTCATCCACCTCTTCCACACTCACTCCCTATAACCCCTCTTCCACACCTCTTCCACAACTCACAAAAACCCACATCTGACCCCACATCTTGGCATTTTCCTCCGCTCCCACTTCGTCTACGCTCTTCGGTGGATGGAAACGGCTCGAAGGATGAGGCGGTCGACGAGATGCTCCCTAAGTCTTCTTGGTCGAAGAGGTGTCGATGAGGTGGTCGACGAAGGCTTAGGGAGAGGCCTTAGGCACATTCTTGACTTTTAAAATTTTAAACTAATTTGACCTCCAAACAAATAACTTTGGAAAGTGATTAGGTGATGGCATACGTGGATCCACCCTTGCTTTAACATTTCATATTATGTGGTAAATTGCTTTAAGGATTTTGTACTTCATCCAAATTAGTGATTGCCTATTCCTCCACTTACATTTAAGCACTTTTACTTTTCATGGCTTTAGTATTTTTCAAGATTTAGTATTATCATGGTGCTTAGAAAGGGTTATTCACGCATCATCCTTAGATGTGTTCTCCATTTTCCATGGGAGAGATAATAAGGAAAGAAGGGGGGTTTCTTTCTTTTTGAATGATCACAAATTGGAAAGATGCTTTTGATTATAAAATACCCATATTCCTCCTTTCTTCTATCTCCCCTCCTAATAAGAACTTGAGAATACAATATTTTTCCGATTTTCTCCCCCCTTTTCACTTTCTGATTTCCCCCCCCTTTTCACTTTCTTAGGCAATACTTGATAGTTGATTTTAAGTTTTCTTATGGTTTGCTCCTTGGATGTCATTTTTCGTGTTATTTATATGTATGTATGTGAGCGATAACAACATAATTTTGTGGCTTTCTCTTTCAGGATCTTATGTGACTCATGAGACGAACCACTTTGTCTATTTCTATCTGGAATCGAAGGCAGTGCTGCTGTTCAAATCTGGTTGAGCATGTTTTAGTACTGCTGCTGCTTGGACATGTATGTATCCGAAAATCCAATAGAAGCTGAATATGCTTGTGATATTGTATATTCGTGGGTTTATCATTGTGTTTGAATGCATTTATAATACCTTCCATTGTCTTCTATATTTCTTCTGGTATTATTACCTTCGAGGCTTCAGACATTAATGAATAACCTGTTTGATTTGAGATATAATCAGAAATGCCATGTCCATTATGGAGTGAGTTTTTAATTCTGAAAAAAAAGGAAACGATTTTGGACAAACGTTATAGATACCATGTATTAACTGGATGTTTTCTCCACCCCAGAGAAGTTTTGACAAGCAAATGTTAAAACTAAGATAGATATCGCATAGGCTTGTATATATACTTATTTCTGGATCAGCATCATATGCCAGGGAATCACTGAGGAAACGATTACTTGCAAGACATTGTGATTAATTTTGTCACATGGCTTAATAAATATGTCTAACCTTTTCGTTAGTAAAGCTTAATTATGGCTATGGTTGTTACCTTAAGCTATTTCTTGTAAACATTAAGACAAAAGAGTTACTTTGGTAACAAAGTTGAAGTATACACGGTTGAGTTGATAAAGTTTCTTTTACAGTCGCTTGACATATACTCAAAGTTATGTAAAAGGTTCCCTTTGTACACGGACTTCGTGTGAAATGCCAAAAACTACATTTGGAAAATAGAATATGATCTTTCCGTGATAAAGCTTAAAGTTTTAAATATTTTACCATTATAATCTTTTACTGTATTAGCATTAGCATATACTAATAAATATATACAATCAGTCCCTAACTTTGACTAAATATCACATAACTTAATGACTATAGAATAAACTTTTACACAGTGTCTAGTTAAACAAGCCAGCAAGGCTCAAAATAGTTATTGTTTTGTTGGGCCAAATAGTTTTGTATGGGCTCAGTCCTGAATAGGGCAATAGGCTACTTTCTCATCTTTGCGGTAAGGAATACAAGACAATCCATATTCCTCAGATACACAGAGTAAATGGTTTTTTTTACCATTCATAGATATAACATAGTACAACAAACCTTTTAGATCAGTTTATTAGCAAAACATATGACATTTACTTGTTGAACGCCTTATCATTAACATTAACATCTATACTACAGTATATATTACCAGTGGCTTGCTATCTTATTCCAGGGTCCATTTGCCAAACCCCTCAAGTCAAAGGTACATGACATCTTACAGTACTATTATGTAGTGTTCTCATCTACCACTACAAAATGTACATTATCTACTAGAGGTTTAATACTTTATACTTCCAAGTCCTAGTGCTCTGCTTTCTGTTGGTTTTGGCTGTTAAGTCGGAGATGATTGGTATCATTTAGAATTTTAGATTAACATTTGTACTGTACTATATATATGCTTATGTTTATTCCAAGTAATGTTCTAATTCAGATCATATAATTAAACTCTCGCTTTATATGGGCTTCTTGTCATCTTTTTGAGACTATTTAAGGTTATTCTTTTGAACCCTATTTAAAATTCCTTATCTAACTGCGTGTACATTCTTGAAACAATTAACATCCATTTTTGTTACAAGGCTTCAGTTTTCTCAGTTATATATATGGAAATGTGAATTTCAAACTAGTCAAGACATACATTTTGAAGAGATGAAACTCAATAGGATTTATAGTTATTTAAATACCAACTAGCCTTAGACAGTAGGAATTTCTTTAGTATCGTAATGCATAATAGTTCTAAACCATTTCAATTTTTACCTACTTAGTTAAGCAAATCTTTTGCCCGTCTGTAGACAGTCCATCTATGCTTTAACGTGACATCTGTATTCTCTAATTTTCCGTTTCTTTTTATTTGTTTAGTTGTGGTCATCTCTGTACATGTCCCCTTCTATTCTTTTGATCACTTAAGCTGCCATTAGCCTGCTTGTTTTAGTGTATTCATTTTATCGTGATAGTAATGGGTAGAAAACATCTGGACCTGCCTTTTCAGTAACACCATAAGTTATGTACTTATGCAAAAGGAAACCTTTTTCCCTTTCTTTAGTTGTACTAGTGAATGTGAAAAGACCGAAATATAAAGCATATATCATTTTCACAGTACATACTGTATGTCGTATGACTTAAGAAATATATAAAAATATATCATTTACTCGGTCACCCAATACCAAATTCTTTGTACATTAATGTGTATTAACTGCTCAAGATTTGCATTTTAAATAAACCCAACTCCTTGCTCGCATTCCATAATCCGATCCTCATAAGTGCATTCACTGCTTCTTTCCATTCCCACCAACCGTCTTGCGTCTGCTGATTCTTTCTCCCAATCTGTCCTGTATATTACAGTCATGATCGAGAGTACACATACCACCTGTGCTGCTAAAAGCCCATAACATAATCCCAAAAATCCTAATTTAAACACAAAAGCTAAGATTATAGCTACTGGTGTACCCACCAAGTAAAAGGAGCACAAATTAATTCTTGCACCAATGGACGGTCTTGCACTTCCACGAAGAACCCCAGAACACGTGGTTTGTGGGCAATTAGCCAGTTCACATACTCCAATTATGGGCAGAACAGCAACTGTTAATTCTAAAACATCACTATCATGTGTGAACACTTTTCCCCATGCTTCTCTTCCTAACATAATCGCTAACAACCCGAAGACTGAAGTTACAAGTGCTAGCCCGACTGCGACTAGTGTTGCCAGATGGGCTCGGCCCGGTTCTCCTGCTCCAAGTTCATTCCCAACCCGAGTTGATATTGACATGCTAAGTGCTGCTGGCAATGTGTATAATAAAGACGTTGTTTGAATCACTATAGCTGACGTAGCTAGGGCTATATGAGGTTTATGAAGATATCCAGCTAGAACCGTCATCAACTCATACCACCACCACTCTAGAATAACAGCTAAACAACTAGAGATAGCAAGCTGAATCAGTACACTCCATCCATCCCTCACTGAACCGCTTTCTATAGATATAGGTGTTGACTCTCGTTCAGACATTGGTTCAGACATTGGTTCAGACTTGGGGGTATGAGTAAAAAACATGTAGCCAAGAAGCAAACCCAATGTGTTCATATTGGTTAGAAAGGTTGAGAGTGCAACCCCTCTAACCCCAAGGTGAAGTTTGAAGGCTAAAGTGTTGGTGACTGGAAAATGTAGAAGTGTTGCCAGTAAAGTGCACCACATCAATGGCCATGTTTTTCCTTTGGTTCTGAAAAAAATACGCAGCGGGTTCAAAAGGCTGATAACAATAAGATCAGGTGCAGCATACTGACTATATAGACTAGCTATGTGTGTTATCTCGGGGTCCTGGTGTAGTTTAAGCATCAGTGGCTCCAGGTTAACCCATAGAATACCAATGGGCAGCGATGCAAATAATAACATGAGGATGGTTCTTTGTAGGGTTTGAGTAACCAAATGTAAGTTTCTTGAACCATAAGCCTGGCTGCAAAGTGGCTCCATCCCCATAGCGAGCCCTGATAGAACCGAGTAGCCAGTAATGTTAGTAAACCCTATTGCTAGTGCACCACCAGCTAACTCAAGGCTTCCTAGCTTTCCCATGCATGCAACCGCAATCATGTTTTTTAAATAACTCACTAACCCTGTGGTGAAGAGTGGGAAGCCTATGGCTGTCATGATCTTCATTTCCGCCATGACCTACACAAATCAATAACATAAAAACTATATAACTTGATTAAAAAGGTGAAGCCTCACGAATTAAAAAGTTTTTACCGTTGGAACTAAAGGTTTAATATGAGCATAATCCGACATCATTTGCTTGTATATGATGGAAATGTTAGATTTGATGCAAGATATTGATGTTTTCATGCATAAAAAGTGATGCTAGAATGGAGGGAGAAAGTTGTCAATGTTTATAAAGAATTTGTCATGGTTTTATAGTAGTGAAAGGTAGTGGGGGATACCATAGATGTCAAAGAAAAAGAGACAGATACTTTTAGAAGCTAAGAATGTATTTTAGACAATGTGAAGATTATTGAGATTAATTTACATCAACACATGACATATACATGTTTTGGATACCATCTTTTTTATCAATGTGTTATGTTGGTGCGTTACGGGCTGTAACATGTGACAACCTTTAGTTTCAGAGCATGAACAATGTGAAGCTTAAGCAATGTGTTTACATAATAAGTATGTCTTGTTTATTTCAATCAAGGACCACTTTAGAAATTGCATTTAATAATGAAAACATGTCACATTATCCTGCTGTTAAGTAGCACAAATGGTTTAAAGTGATGAAGAAGTTGAGAGTTGGGTTCGAGTCCATGTCAAAGTAAGCAGACAAATTTTTACCATGTTCACTCTGAGATTCTTTTACTTGATTGGCATTCAAGGATAAAAACACTCCTATTTATAGTATCAGGCACCACTTGATTCACAAAGTTCTAATAGCATCCTGTCTATGTACATCTTATCTGCTTTCTATGTTCATAACATGTTATAGGAACATGCATACACGTTATGAACATGTATATATTCTAATAACATGTTCATTTACCATGACACACTCGAGTTTGCAGTTTTTCTTGAACATGTCTATCTTGCTTTGTATTTCTGAGGCACTATGTTCTTCTTTCAATTATTCATCATTTCATAATTCATCTCATAAATTTAAATGGAACCCATAATACTATTCTGTTATTCGTTTACTTGTGTCACGTTCATATTATACTCTCTCTGCACATGATTAGTTGACAATCACACTAATGGTAATATGTTATCTCAACCTAAAGTGTCGTTATCACACTCAAATTGAAAACCATACATGTGGATTTGGTTACAACCTATGATAATGATTAATCAATCGTCACCAATCAAACTTTCAATAGGCCTGTAGAAAAGTTGATTATTATTGCTTCTTATATATCATGGAAGAGATATTACAACTTCCAAATACATTCCGTCGTAACAACTCTCATGATATAGTTAGTTAGATAGATAGAACCATCTCTAATGATCTCACTCTTTCTGTGCCTTTTTGGTCTCAAATCTTTTAGGCATTGCTAGAATTTGAGTATTGGTTTAGTACTTCCTTAGAATGATTGATTGGATAGTCTATACTTTATATCCTTTATATGCACTGAAAGAGTAATGATACCCTGCACCAACCACTAATTGCAATTTAGAAATCTTTTTACCCAATTGTACCACACAAGTTGCATCCACTTCCCCACATTGGGTCCTTTTTCTCTTCATATTATTTTCTGGATTAGCAAAAACACTCCGTATAAACGATCACGTGAGGGAAATGATTATCGCCTTGTTTTTATGGGCTAACATGATTATCAACCAACACCAAATATGTAGATCACAAGCTGCCATATTTATCTTACCACATAAAATCTAACTCTGGGTGTGGCATCCGTAGAAAAGCCGTTGTTAATGGAGAGATTATTAACTTTTATACTAGAATTATTAGATCACAGTGCTTCATTTTTGAGGAAAGGTGCATTCACTATGCTTTCTGGTACCAAGGAAATTGCAATTTCTGGTTTAAGATAATTGGCAAAACGGAGGAGGTTTTCCTTGTTAGGGTTACCCGGGGATGTTGAGTCATTGCAGATGAAGCGACCTAACTTGGTTTTTTCCCCCAATGGTCGGTTCTAGCAATTTCTCTTGCCACACTCAAGATAGTTGCCTAGGACATGATCCGAACCCTGAGACTTTTTGTGAGGAAACAATACTTTTTGCCACTTAGGATGTCCTTTGAAAATTGAAACATTTTATGTTTTTGGAAAGTTCTCAACCTCCAGTCAGATGTGTTATTCCATTCGTGTGATTACAGTACATTGAAGTAGTACACCTATATCTCAACTTAGTTCTCAACTTAGTTAAAGACATTATACATTTTTCGAAAGACGAAGACGCACAGAATCGCCATATATCTATATCTCAGTTGTGACTTGATTTGAACCCACAGCTTCTTGTTTTATAGGCTACTCAGATTAAGCCCAGCCAAAGATTTCCTATTATACATTTAGATCAAATGTTGCAAGTTTCTGGTACAAAGGGGTACTTTTCTATACCCTTTAAACTAATGTAGCTATAAATTTTTTGAAATTTGGTGAAAGTTAAATTACAAGCATAGCTTTAAGTCCTTATCAATCAAAGTGCTCAAGGACCATTTAGATCCACCTTGGCTGTCCCCTTCGGAAAATCTATGAAAAATCATGAAAATGTTATCTACTCAAGAGCAATAAATATTGCTTTGGATATGAAATTTAGCCCTGAATTTATTGTGACAATGAGCTATATTTATTACCAGTATATAGTTTATTCTAGATACGAAATTAAACCGTACAGTTATTATATGTATATTTGCTTTTTAGTTGTTAGATTATATACTGTAAGCATATATTACAGTGATGTTTTAAATATCATAACTTGCACCAAGTATTAATATTGCGTCTCTATACCTTTCGATAGGCAAAATAATCTGAATCTGACCTCCCCCCACACACTAGTGGGTTTGATGTTATTTGTAGTGGTAATGTGTACTGAAGATTTTATACGATTGTGCAAGACTCCATGTCGACAGTCAATATATGACTTGTCACCATAAATACACCGTGGCGGTTTGCTACTGCCATGACAAGTATCATCTATATAGTCAAATGGTCCACAACCAGGTTGGCTAACAGTAAGTATCTTCACATGAGTAACTGTTGGTGATCCTCTATATATATTTTGAAAATCGTTGGGATGGTATGTGAAATGTGCCCCCTTTTACTCATTGCTCTCCAACTTACACATGTTCATAGGGACCAGAAAAATGAGACATAATTTGATGGAGGTGGGGGATAGATAAGATGATTCCTCTTTCCCCACCTTAACTTCCATATGTTGCACAATGCTGATGCTATATGGTTTAGAAAGTTATTATTGGTAGTTGTGATGTAGAATCTAGCAAAAGGGTTTAGATTAGCGTAGAAACCCTGACCCTGTGGCTCATTGGACCCAATTGACTCTTATCGATCTAAGGACCAGTCTCAGGGAGCACCTGTCTTTGGGTACCACCCTTGTGGAGTTGGGAACGGATTCAAACCCTCTACCTATTTCTAGCAAAAGTCCTCACGTACAATAGCCTCACAAAGCATTTGGGGTGGTTGAATGATATGCTAGTAGACCTGAAAGTTACCGTGTACTCTCTATGATACTAAACTGATGGAATCTAAGATATAATATTTCATGTACTTGAGAAAAGATTTCATGGTGAGTTGGTGACTGATATATGAAATCCATGAATTACATTATATCAATGGTAGGATTTTTTTCATTTGCCTTTTTATTTTTTGTTGTCATATAATAACCTTTAGTGAATGTGGTAACTTCTGTGGTCCAATATTCCATTTGTTATACTTGGCAGGCATTTCACCATTGTACTTTGAGGATGTGTATGTGCTTTATGCATCTACATTTGTACTTGTTCACTTATTGATATATATTATGCAAAATGTACTATATATCAGCTCAGCTGGGAGGGATCCCATGGCATCATGACCTCTTTCACATCCATGCATATGCAGGTAGCGACACAATACTATATACTTAGACATATCTATTATTTAATGGTACTTTATGTAACCTCATAATCGGATATCATCGAATGCAAGCATCAAACACTTTTAGTATTAGTTTCCAATTCATGGAGTTTTTAGGCCATTTGTGATGCTTGTTTGTTATCAATGTGACAATTTCTGTCACACCATTTAAGACTCTTTTATTAGGGATGATATCATTACGGAGATGGGGTTGCTCTAGACCCCATTTCCATCATCGATATCATCAGTTTTTTGCAATCTTATATTTTACAAGGTATACATTATAATCGTGGCGTACACATTACAATTTGCTTTTGAAACCTGTAGAAGCAATACATATAGTTATAAAAAACACGAAAATACAAGTATACGACATCCATTTGGGATCGAGAAGAATACAATCTCGATCTCACCTAGTGCTTTTTTGCAACACACGATGTTCGTCCAACATAGGGTTTGGTCCCACGGAAAGCGTCCTGTTTCCATCTCTTATATTTTTTATGCCAAAGGCAATTTAATTCTACCAGTCTGATAGCATGGGGTCATCCTAAATTGCTACCATCATGGCATGTGATGTTAAAAAGATGGAAATAAATGTTTTGGGACAGCAGTTGTTTTTGGGACAGCATGGGCTGTTTTCAGGGCTGTTTTTGGGACAGCAGTGGCTGTTTTCAGGGCTGTTTTTCGGGTCAGCAGGGACTGATTTCAGGTCTGTTTTTGGGACAGCATGGGCTGTTTTCAGGGCTGTTTTTGGGACAGCAGTGGCTGTTTTCAGGGCTGTTTTTCGGGTCACCAGGGGCTGTTTTCAGGGCTGTTTTTGGGACAGCAGTGGCTGTTTAGGGCTGTTTTCAGGGCTGTTTTTGGGACAGCAGTGGCTGTTTTAGGGCTGTTTTCAGGGCTGTTTTTGGGACAGCAGTGGCTGTTTTCAGGGTCTGTTTTTGGGACAGCAGTGGGGCTGTTTTCAGGGCTGTTTTTGGGACAGCAGTGGCTGTTTTCAGGGCTGTTTTGGGACAGCAGGGCTGTTTTCAGGGCTGTTTTTGGGACAGCAGGGCTGTTTTCAGGGCTGTTTTGGGACAGCAGGGCTGTTTTCAGGGCTGTTTTGGGACAGCAGGGGCTGTTTTCAGGGCTGTTTTTGGGACAGCAGGGCTGTTTTCAGGGCTGTTTTTGGGACAGCAGGGCTGTTTTCAGGGCTGTTTTTGGGACAGCAGGGGCTGTTTTCAGGGCTGTTTTTGGGACAGCAGGGCTGTTTTCAGGGCTGTTTTTGGGACAGCAGGGGCTGTTTTCAGGGCTGTTTTTGGGACAGCAGGGCTGTTTTCAGGGCTGTTTTTGGGACAGCAGGGGCTGTTTTCAGCAGGCTGTTTACAGCAGGGACTGATTCAGGTCTGTTTTTGGGACAGCATGGGCTGTTTTCAGGGCTGTTTTTGGGACAGCAGTGGCTGTTTTCAGGGCTGTTTTCAGGGCTGTTTTTGGGACAGCAGTGGCTGTTTTCAGGGCTGTTTTTCGGGACAGCAGGGGCTGTTTTCAGGGCTGTTTTGGGACAGCAGGGCTGTTTTCAGGGCTGTTTTACAGCAGGGACTGATTCAGGGTCTGTTTTTGGGACAGCATGGGCTGTTTTCAGGGCTGTTTTTGGGACAGCAGTGGCTGTTTTCAGGGCTGTTTTTCGGGTCACCAGGGGCTGTTTTCAGGGCTGTTTTTGGGACAGCAGTGGCTGTTTAGGGCTGTTTTCAGGGCTGTTTTTGGGACAGCAGTGGCTGTTTTCAGGGCTGTTTTCAGGGCTGATTCAGGGTCTGTTTTTGGGACAGCAGTGGTGTTAGGGCTGTTTTCAGGGCTGTTTTTGGGACAGCAGTGGCTGGGCTGTTTTCAGGGCTGTTTTTGGGACAGCAGTGGCTGTTTTCAGGGCTGTTTTTCGGGACAGCAGGGACTGTTTTCAGGGTCTGTTTTTGGGACAGGGCTGTTTTCAGGGCTGTTTTTGGGACAGCAGTGGCTGTTTTCAGGGCTGTTTTTGGGACAGCAGTGGCTGTTTTCAGGGCTGTTTTGGGACAGCAGGGCTGTTTTCAGGGCTGTTTTACAGCAGGGACTGATTCAGGTCTGTTTTTGGGACAGCATGGGCTGTTTTCAGGGCTGTTTTTGGGACAGCAGTGGCTGTTTTCAGGGCTGTTTTTCGGGTCAGCAGGGTGTTTTGGGATGTTTTGGGACAGCAGGGGCTGTTTTCAGGGCTGTTTTTGGGACAGCAGGGCTGTTTTCAGGGCTGTTTTACAGCAGGGGCTGTTTTCAGGGTCTGTTTTTGGGACAGCAGTGGGGGCTGTTTTCAGGGCTGTTT
This sequence comes from Erigeron breviscapus, assembly GCA_034093135.1. Classification (NCBI taxonomy): domain Eukaryota; kingdom Viridiplantae; phylum Streptophyta; class Magnoliopsida; order Asterales; family Asteraceae; genus Erigeron; species Erigeron breviscapus. Next base: position 3,375,015 of record CM067174.1, on the reverse strand, counting down.
TTGGGACAGCAGTGGCTGTTTTCAGGGCTGTTTTTCGGGACAGCAGGGGCTGTTTTCAGGGCTGTTTTTGGGACAGCAGTGGCTGTTTTCAGGGCTGTTTTTCGGGTCAGCAGGGGCTGTTTTGGGAGTGTGTTTACAGCAGAAAAACGGAGACTTTGAGGGTGCTCAAGTCTGTTTGTGGCTGTTTTGGGACAAAGGTTCTTGCATGAAAACCAACAGTAGGTTGTTTGCAAGACTGATTTGAAAGTAGGTGTCGGATCAGGTACTTTCAACCGAGTTTTATTCTTTCTTTTGTGCCTACTATAAGAACGGAGAAGCAAGACAGCTTGTTCTTGAGGCAGAATTTATTCCAATCAGAAGAGCAGAAGCGGACGATTTGTCAAGCAGGAGGCTTTGAATCAGGTCATGCTTAGCTAGAAAAGGAAAGAACATTAGAAGCAGGAGGCTCAGTTCTTGTTCATTTTCATTTGGTTGGTGGTTGTTGAGAAAGCAATTAACTGAGGTAGTGAAAGTTTCAGCAGGGTATGCTGATGTCGAGTTCTTTGCATGCCTTTGATTAGCTTGTTCGTGATAAGAGGAGACCGACTTGTTGCTTGGAAACTGGGCAGTAAGGATCCATCAAAGCAGGTGGCTTTGGATTCGCTTCGTTTAGCAAGGAGAGAAAACATTAGAAGCAGGTGGCTTGTTTTCTTCGTCGGTGCAGATGCTTCTTTGAACATGCATGATCAGAAGAGGAGACATTTTTTGGAATCAATGTTCAGAAAATAAGAAAGAACTGAATACTACAGAAGACTACAGCTCAGACGAGGCGCTGATTGCAGAGTAGAGAGTAGTATGGATTCCTGGGTCGTAGATTTCGTTGCTTCATTTCGCTACCCACAGCAGTGAAGCACTACGGAATCTGAAAGTTGTGGATTTTGGAAAGGTTTTTGGAAAGGTAAGACTGGTGAACGATGAAGTTCTTGATGTGACGGGCAGAGTGACATAGATTTAAAGACTCCAGCCAGTTCATGGACTTTGAAAGATGTCCAGGTTATTCCAAGTCTGAAGAAGCAGTTGTTTTTGTCGGGCAGTTGGATGAACAGGGGGCATGAGGTTAAGTTTGCGAATGACAGTGGAAGGTTCTCAAGGGAAATCTAGTTATGGCTCGAGGCAAGAAGAAGGTTTGCTTTATATGGTCAGTTTACCATCTGAGGGAGTGACCATCCCAGTTCAGAAGAAAAACAAAATCTGGTTCACAGAATCTCGTGGGCAGAAGAAGGTTTGCTTTGCAGATGGCAAACCTAGAGCTACAGGTTAGATTCAGGTTGAACGTGCTAGGAAAGGTTCAGAGAAACCAGTCAATGGGTTTTCATGGCAGTGGGAGCATTGGTGTTGTGCTTCAGTCAGAGAGTCAGAGATTCCAGACAATAGTTTAAGAGAACCAGTATTCCAGCGGTTTAAAGTCTCTCCAGTTGATTATCTGCTTTATCAGGAGAGTGTTTGTTCTAAGATTGTTCCAGTTATCGGCAGTTCGAGTCAGTGGGAGCCGACAGGGATAGAGAACGAGTCACTGTTTGTGACTACAGTTATCGGCAGTTCGAGTCAGTGGGAGCCGACAGGGATAGAGAACGAGTCACTGTTTGTGACTAATGGGTTGAAACTCAGTGGGAGCTTCAACGGGCCTTCAGGGTAACTAGGAAAGAGCTAATGTTAAAAGTTCTTACAGAAATACATATCTACAGTTGAAGCACAGGTGAAGATTGTTCCGTGGCTTCAAGTGGGAGATTGTTGGAGTCTAAGTGAAGCCAGGACCAAGTAGTCAAAAGTGGCAGACAAGGGGCCCACTTGTATCAACTCTAGACTTATGCTTAGGCAGGGCCCACTTGTATCACTCCATATCTATGCTTACTCTCCTTTGAAATTAAGCTATCTCAATCTCTATATAAGAGATGTTTATGTATTTGTAAGATAACACCTTCTAAACACCATGAAATAATACACTCTAGTTACCCGGTGGATGTAGGTCAGACCCAGACCGAACCACGTTAAATCTCTCGTGTTCTCTATTTTCTGTTTTACTAGTTAACTTGTGTGTGTGCGTGTCTAAATCCTTACACTAAATAGTTGGAACTTCATAGAATCTTACAACATTAGTTTATTATACAGGGGTTGGGTATTGTAAAACAAGTATTAAAGTAAAACAAATAGGATAAGATCTTGACCCTTAGATCATGGTTAAATTGATGCACGAAAATTCACAAAGCAATTGATGTACAATAATTTTTATGATACACGGTGATTTTCAATGAAGAGAAATTTATTGTTTTATTTGTCTTACATTAATACATAATTTTATTTAATCTAAAACCTCGTTATATAACATACTTTCACTCTGGTAAAAGTTGGTATGAAGCATATCTTAGTATTGTCAGGTACACAAATCTTAAAGTGATTTATTTAACGACAAATCTATTTTTATATCCTAAACTATTCAATGTCAAGATTAAACCTTAAATTTCATTTCAATAAGCAAAAGCCTTACCAAATGGATTAAATTTGACCTCACAATAACATGGTGTTTATTTTTCACTTAATCGAGTTCAATGGATTGAAAATATTATATGAAAAAGGATTTAGCACTTGTCGATTCCGGATTTTGATGTGTAGAGGTCATACGCTAACATCTATTTATCTAAACGAGATTGCGGTATTGTCCTATATGTATATTTCTCTATAACATATATTTAACCACTACAACTCAAAGAATTTCCAATTAATATAATAATCACCATCTTTCAAAAACTCTATAACTTTAGTCTCGACTACTCGTCATTTCTATTAATCATAACCATTTATTTCACTTACTTCTTAAATATTCATTTTTATAAGTATATTACACAACTAGGGCTGTCAATCTCGACCCAACCCGAAACTTATCCCGAACCCAACCCGAAAAAAATCAGGTTAGGGTTGTGAAATCTCGACCCGTCAACCCGCCAACCCGCTAACCCACTAACCTGGTTTTTTTCGGGTTGGGTTCGGGTTGACCCATTGGGTTAACAGGTCGACCCGCCAACCTGAAAAGAATTTAAATTTATATAATTTTTTTAATAGGTCGACCCACCAACCCATTTGACCCGCCAACCTGCCAACCCATGACCTGAAATTTACCCACCGACCCGCCAACCTACCAACCCACGACCCATATGACCTGTTTGACATGAAATCAACCTGTCAACCCGCCAACCCACCAACCCATTTGACCCGCCAACCCGAAACTCGACCCGTCAACCCGCTAACCCGATTTTTTTCAGGTTGGTGGGTTGGGTTCGGGTTGACAGGTCATGGGTCAGGGTTGAAATTTCTGACCTGAAATTTTTAGTGGGTTGGGTTAGGGTCAGAGATTTTCGACCCGCCAACCCGTGAACCCGAACCTGCCAACCCGAACCCGAACCCATTGACAGCCCTATACACAACCGTTAATAAATTAAACCCTATTAATAAATAAGTCACGAAATAAAATAAGTCATGCCAACCATCATTTGTAGTCAATCATAAGAACTTGTTGCATTGTGTGTATCTATGCTAGTGGTTCCAAAACAATTTGTCTAAGTGTAGTTGGTAAAAAGATGATCCCCGGTTTCAACATCGTCGGGCAAAGGAGGAATGCATGTCAATCTTAAACTTTAATTTAATTTAATGTAATGGGGCAAGTATAAAATTTCGATCTCAATTAATTGGTGTTCGTGTAGGAGTGTGGAGTGTCATTCGATAAGGAGACGTATAATTATTATTTCTATATAACAATTAAAGTAGTCTTAGCTACAGTAGCTATTTTGTCCTCATATGTCTTTTAAGATAAATACCAGATTTGTCAAATGAAAACATAAAAGTCAGGCTTGGTGGTATGGTTTGTGTCTCTACCTTTGGGGTGGAAGGTCACGGGTTCAAACTCGCCCCTCCCTACTTCCTTTTTTTTTGTTTGTTTTTTTGCTTTTACACTTTGCCCCCTCTATTTTTTCCTTTCTTCTTTTCTGCCCCCTTCTTTTTTTCTTTTTCTTTTCTGCCCCTCCTGTTTGCTTTTTATTATTTCTAGCCCCTAACTTTATATAATTTGTGGGTTTTTCTTATCTTTTTTAACATTTGTTTTTTTATACATTTTTCTACACTTTACACTTTGTTATTTTATAAGTTTTTACAATGCTATATATTTTATTCAAATGCTATATATTTTGTTTTTTATCTTATTTTTTTACTCTTTTTTTGCATTATATAATCGTTTTTAATTTTTAAACATTTGGTTTTTATACCTTTTTCACATGTAACATTTGGTTTTTTTATAACTTTTTCATTTGGTTTTTCCCTTTTTGTTTTTTTTTTGTTCTCTTTTTTGTTTATTGGTTTTAGTGTATTCCTTTTGTATAACTAAATGATCAGTTTTTATATAGTTTCTTATTTTCGTTTTTGTTCTTCGTTTATCGTTATATATATATATCACCTTACGTATCGTTATGTGTCCCGGGACAACGCCGGGGTTAAAATTCTCGTTATAACTCAAAAATTGACAACAGATGTTGGTAACTTGGGAGGGTGACTCGTTTGTTGAAAGTCAAACTTATTGTTTCGTTTGTTGAAAGTCAAACTTATTGCAGATGTCATGAGTCAAACTTGTTGAAAGTCAAACTTATTATTACTCAAATTATATTGACCAACGGCACACGTGTGCATGTGATGCTTTTGAACTGGCATGAACTAGTACAATAGGTTAAGAGCATCCGAATGTGATGTTTATACTACCGACACGTCATGCCACATTGGTACATTCCTTTTCTATAAAATTAAATACGTTTATAAACTTACCTCGTTACTCACATAACTAATTTTATTTATTTATTTGACAAATACGGATCAAACATCACTATGAATTTGCTTTTGCTATAAACCTTGCATCCTTGATGATCCAAGGAAACCTTGTTTTCATCATTAAGCTTTGATGTATTTTTCAGAATAACGTGGTTATAGAAATTGTACAATCATTTCCTTTAATAAGTATTCTCATCTAGCAAAGTAACACAATAAGTTAGTATATAATTATTTAGAACCAAACTTATAATTTAAATTATATAATTACTTGCTCAAATTATATGTTTTGCTTTGGAAATGAGCGTATTAGCTCATATGGGCCGGTCCAAACTGGCTTGGAGGGTCAAAGAGGATGACTGATAATTTGGCCCAATTTTTGCTGACAATGTTTTCTTCTAGTTATTACGAGTATATTAGTTCTCCATATAAAGAAAGTCGTGTCATATTGTGAAACACGAAATTATCGTAATCTTTTGATCCTTTCTAAATTACACCTTAAAAATGAGTAAGAATTGGAGGAAATGAAATTTATTAAATACAATGTTGAAGTGTTCTAAAGGTTCGAAAACAGTTCCGAGATAACTCGTAAAAAAATAAACACTTGTCATCTTTGGGTAAACGGACTAGAAAAAATCTCATTCGTTTATTTCTTTGAATTTCCTTATATATATATATATATATATATATATATATATATATATATATATATATAGAGTTAGATAATATATATATATATATATATATATATATATATATATATATATATATATATATATATATATATATATATATATATATATATATATATATATATATATATATATATATATATATATATATATATATATATATATATATATATATATATATATATATATATATATATATATATATATATATATATATATATATATATATATATATATATATATATATATATATATATATATATATATATATATATATATATATATATATATATATATATATATATATATATATATATATATATATATATATATATATATATATATATATATATATATATATATATATATATATATATATATATATATATATATATATATATATATATATATATATATATATATATATATATATATATATATATATATATATATATATATATATACCCATGCATGCACATATATATATATATATTTTTGTATAACAAATTGCCTAGCTTGTTGTAAATTAATATGGATGATACCTATCATTGCAGATGATAGCGACTTAAGATCGCCTACCCTTTCGTTTAGATTTGTAGACAACAAAAGGGTATACACGGCGGGTGATACGGCAACTATTCAGATTGTTGCATTAAAGAGTTTCAAGACCGATAAAGAAAGATTGTCGTTCAAGCCTAATATCACTTTCAACTGGACGTTGGGCGACAGTAGTTATGTTACGGGCCTTACCATTGATATGCCCAATTGGAAAATCACTTTTGTGCCAATCATGGTTGGAAGGATCTATCTTGAAATAACCGATGATCGTTATCATATCATGGAACCCACTCTCGATTATAATTGTACACCAGGTTTAATTCATTCTCGTGTTTATCGTTCTGATTGCTTATTTTAAAGCGTTTATCTGCTTGAAAAATTACGCTGTTTATTTTACAGTGCTTATTGTATATGTGCTTTAAAAAGCGATAATTAAGCAGATAAACGCTTAAATAAGCAATCTGAAACACCCCGGGCCCTTACATACACTTTCTAATTCATTTCTTAGTCGTACATTTTTTGAATTTTTATAGTCATAGGAATGATGTTGTTTTTTTGAACTGAAGGTGTTGTTTATGAACTTGGTAGTATTGTGTCATGGATGGGAGAAATGAGTAATTTCATAGCGGGTGATAAAGCTACGGTCTTGATATATCCTAAAGATGCATTTGGGAATAATGTCACGTCTATAAACGGAGTAAATTTGTATAGTTTTATGGTCTCTGCATCGAATGTGAATGGAACCACCAAAGTAAATGTGTTGCATTTGAGGTACAAAGGATGGGACCCACTTGGTTATTTCAGCATCGAATTTAATCTACTCACATCGGGACATCTCTTAGTCGACGTTAAAAATGAAAACGTTTCATTAGTTGGCGCGCCATTGCCTTTAACGGTTCACCCAGAGGCACTCGTGGTTGGGAATTGTTTGCCACAGTGGAGCGTTGAAACGAAATTCTTTCAGATATTTTCTAGAATGGAAGGTTTTATACACATGAGAGATAAGTATGGGAACCTTGTACCAGGAATGTATGAATTCGATTTTGAAGTTGTAAGAAAGGGTACAAAGTTGCCTCTACCCATTAGTGAGTTGCATTATAAGGAAGTATCCCCGGGTATTCAGTCATTTTCTTTTAAGTTATTGGAACCAGGGGATTTCATCTTGATGATCTGCAATAAGGCTAGCAGGACATTGATATTGAATATGCCATTTGAATATAACGTGTACATAGGTGCGTTTGTTTACATAAATCGTCATTAATTCATTATTCTGCGGGTATTTTTGTTTTAAATGGTGATCTTTTTGATATGTTCAACATCGAGAATAGGCTATTGTGATGACTTCCAAAGTATTGTAGAAGGGCCTGGTTTAAATGACTCTGTTGCTGGTGAAGTTTCAAATTTTCATGTCTTGTTAAAGGATGCTTATCAGTATCCTTCTCCACTCGATACAGAAAAGCTGCAAGTACAAATTACTCTACCTTCACTCTCGCTTCGTTTAAATTCACAAATACACCCAAGGGATACTGCTAATGGTACATGTATACTCATATTGTATCATTTGTTTTCTTTTAAGCTCTAATTTTTTTTATGACTTATACATGAAAGGTTCAAACAGGTACTCAGCCAACCAGAAAGCTAGATCACGGTGCATTTGGTCACACGGGAATTACTTCTAGTCCATCTGTTTACCTGCAGAACAAAGTAATAAGTACTTTTGATTTTGTTTCTATGCATTATATATGCTTTCAACACTAAGAGGCAATTCGGCTTTTATTTTTATAGTCTGACGAGAGTGTGAAAATGAAGAGTAGCGAATTTGATATCGATTTTGTGCCTGAAAAGAGTGGGACATATGAAATTCTTATATTCTGCGGTAACGTTCCATTGAATGGTGGGAATCCATTTAGAAAGGTAGTAAGTCCAGGTATTGTAATGCTACTACTACATATCAGCAATATATGTACGTACATTTCTGTTGTATAAGTAAATCGATTTTGATAATGTATGTACCATGTTCATCAAATTTGATGCAGGCTCGGTCGATGTATCCAAATCAACAGTTTCAGTTTGGGAACAATTTGTCCCAGCATCTACAACATATGGTGATGTAAAAGTGAAACTGTTGGATTCCTTTTCAAATCCTATCTTGTCAAAAGCAGATGACTTGGTATTGGAGATTATCAAAAACATTCCAAAACCTACCGTATGTGTCGTATGTCATTACGAGTTTGAGGACAACCATGATGGGACATATAAAGGGACGTACATGGTTCCAGATCCTGATAATCACTACAGCATGTTTGTTAAATACGGGGTAAACAGGATTACCTTGGAACCTTCCTTTGGTGTATATGCGGTTAACGGTGAGTTAAAATGAAACATGAACATGATTAGATTAAGTTATCATGCTTGAATTTGATTTTCTATATGTCCATATAATATTGTTGTATTCTTCAGCTAATAAATGGCCATTTGCCCGCAATGATACGTACAATGTCTGGGAGGACCAGTCGATAGCTTTTGATGCTTTAAAAAATGATACTGTCCCAACTGCAACAATTGTTGAATTTCGGAAGGTATGACTTTCTAACCATTGATCTTTTCCCCCTATATTTCGCGTAAACTAGGGTGTTAGTTTTATGTTATGAAACTAGAATGAAGAATTGAAGATGCAATATAAGGTATTGGGTTTGATTTGTTTTTACGGTTTTATGTATAATACGAGTAAGACATAATATTTAGGAAGAAACAGAGGCTGTAGATGATGAAGGATACTATGGTCATTAAGGACTACGTATCTTAGACCAAAACCAAACAATTGAAACTATTGTCGAATGAAACTAAAACAACCATACTCACAAATAACTATTGTTTCCGAAGACATATTTATTCGTGTGCTACATTGTTTTGGCAGCCCAGACATGGTTCACTTTTGCAGTATGAAGCGCTATTCAGATATACACCATATAAGGGATTTTATGGAAATGATGGTTTCAAATATGTAATACAAAATGAAAGCTACTATGATGCTGGTTTTGTAAAGATATATGTCCTGCCCAATCCTCCACAGTTTATATCTTTTCCAAAACAGCTGCAAGCAACTGAAAATCTACCGAGTCCTAAATTTAGGTAAGGTGTTTTTGTTATAGAACTTTTCAAATGTTTAGTGGTACTTTTACTTCATGATTTCTGCAGAAAATTTCCTCAGCTAAAAGTTATGGCATGTCAAAATGGGTAATTTGATGTGCGGGTCAAACGGGTCAGGTAGGGTTGGACTGGGCCACCAACGTTTTTCGAGTCTCTTTATATGTTTTTTGTAAATAATTACCGGAATGTATTAATATAGCAATATAGTTTCTTTCAGAGCCTTAAGACATTTGAATCATTTGATTATGCATTTAGCAACTTATGACTCGTGTACCCAGTTTCAATTTTAGCTAACTTTCTACATTTTATCCATTATCAATATATTACCACCTGAATTGACCTGTTACTAATAGTTTCTTTTCACAGTGGCTATACTAGTATCGAGCTTAAATATTCAGATCCTCTAGAGAATATATCTGTCAAGCTTAGTGCAGACCATGGCACAGTTTTCCTCTCTCCTCTTTCGATGCTACTTTGGGATCCCATAGGGAACGAACTTTTCGTTAATAAAATGGAAGGAAAGCCTGAATACTTAAATTTAACTGGTCAGTATGAAGTGATCAACCTAGCCCTCAAGTCACTCAAATACATAGGGTACTAAACAACTAGTAATTTCTTTGAATTCCTTTACCATGTTTCGGTTTTACTTTTTATATAATGGCTGATGTATTGTTTTACTATAATGTCATGGTTAATTTATGGAGCAGAGAAGATGATTTCAGCGGCACTGATAGTATTAGGCTCTCCGCCATTAGTTTATATGGTACAAGGGATTTGGAGATTCCAATCTTTGTGGAGGCAATCAATGAACCGCCATTCATTGATGTACCTAAGTTCATCGTCTTAAACAACCTGACAGAAGACCAAGGGTTCCTGATCTTTGATAAAGATCGCGATAATTTCAACTTCTCAGTTGGTGATCCAGATTACCTTCACTTTTCGGGTACATTAACATGTGATCTTTGAAATTTATATCGTTCCGATAGATCTACACACTTCAAATTTTCGAAAATAGAGTACGCAGAAAACAAGTATAAGAATATTACTCATTTGTTACTTCAAAGCATAAAGTAATATTTCAATCATAAACAATAGTGGTTGCTAATTATGCCAATTTGAGTTGCAGGCAATGAGACTGATTTTCGGGTCATGTTTTCTGTGGAAGTTTCTTCTGGATTCTTCTCGGCCAAGCTGCCATCGGAGCTTACAAGTACAACTGAATTGAAGGTGAACAATAGCAAACAGTGGCAACCTCTTCAATCATTTGTTGAAATCTCAAGGTTTTTCACGGTCAAAGCAAAAGGCATTAGATTCCAAGGAACAATCAATCACTGCAATGGCCTTCTCGAGCAACTGCTTTATTATGTGAGAATTATACTTTCTGTTTTTAGTACCTATATAATCAACGTATGAAACTATGAAAGTAAAGTTTATTTGATTACACACGAACACATGCCTAACTATTTAAGTATCTGCAATCACAGGGTGACGGACATGATGCAGACCTTAGGGTACGTATAAATGATTTGGGGTGGTATGGGTGCTTTCAAGATTGTACAGACAAGATTTCAGTGCCTCTAATTTCCGAGGCTACTCTAAACTTAATAACAAGCACACCTGTGAGTTCGGTGGCAGCTCACTGTAAGTTGATAATAGTTAGTTTCTAACTTTTATATAGGTCTAAGTAAATTACAGTTCATTTACTAACTCATATGTTTAAATGGTTATTACATGATATACAGCTCTTGGATCAGTGATTGTGGTTGAATCCATTGTATTCACTATGTTAGCTATGATTTTGATGTTTTTCACGTGTAAATGTGTGATCGTCCTTCTACGTGAAAAGAAGGATCGTCAACTCCAGTCTCAGAATGTTCCACTTATTGAGCCACAGAGTTCACTTGAACAAATGGTAAATTTTGCCTTCAACTTCTGATCATGCCATAATTTCGTTGGTTATCCTTTCTCGTTTTTTTTAATGCATGGTTTCCTTGTGTTTGCGAACATATATGCAGTCAAATACAACCTCATCTGACAATGTGACTCAAGTTACTGCAAACTTTCCTAGCCCTGTGACACAAACTGGACAGCCTTCAAACTTACCAGAGTCGTAAGTATTTGCTCATGTATTATGCAATATGTATCTTACATTTTAGATCTCCTGAAGTCTTAATTCAAGTATAACATATGTATCGTTTAAGTGTTTAAAGTTCTTTTGCTAATTTGTGCATGGTCTTTTGCTCATCCCGCGAAATTATTACTGTTTTAGTTATATGTGGTTTCTCTTTCATCTCAACCGAAAAGTTGTTTATTTTGCTTATTCCATACAAACAGTTGACACTCAAATGTTTCGTATTAGTTGTATACTTACCTTACTTATAATTTACCTCAGTAAACACAAAAATCATTAGACTGCCTCACAGAACTGTTTGAAAAAGATGTGAATATGCTTGTTGATTTCATTGGGCTTTTCTTCATGGAGAAAGTGCCCGACGCCTTGCATTATAACTACATCTTCTAAGAGGGGCACATCCTTCTTAAATCCGCCTTTGTGTATATAATCTTGAACCCCCATTGAATTGTAGGTCAAATCAATGTCACCCACAATAAACTTAACTGGTACTTCCACTCGAGCTCCAGCCAATTCCCAATTCCTACCAAACAGAAACAATATCAGATAGTTGCTGACCAAGAGACTTGAATTTAGATGAAGTATAACTTACAAGTTCATTGCTCGATAATAGTTTAGGCCACCAGTGAAGCCTGCTGATATGAATCAAGCCAATAACCAAGAAGAAAATGAAATTATATGATAGATAAGTTCCTGGATTTTGAGCTCCAGTAGCTCCACAAGTCAATAAACTCAATTCCTAATACCCTAGATGGCACGAATAGGGATGGCACCCGCGGGTAACGGGTGCGGATACCCTTTTCCCATTACCATTATCAACAACGGGTCAAGTATTTTATCCATGTCCATTATCCGCGGTTATACAAGTTCACGGATACATCCACGGATTATCATATTAAATTCCATAGGTTATGTATTTGAAAAGTTTGCAGGTTGCTGACTTGCTGCTTGAACATGTGAATTAAAAATAAAGCATGAAATAAATCTGGATACTAAAGATTATGTGCAACTAATACGTGAGCTTCAAAGTTGTTTAAGTCGATACCCAAATATGTATAATATTCTCAAATCAGTGAGTTTGAAATAAATATTTGATTGTTAGTCAAGTTCACGAATAAAATATTTATATAATTATGATTAATATTACTAGTAGTCAATAAATTAGTAAGTTGTTTATATGTATAAATATTTAGAAAAAAAATCAAAGGCTGTTACAGATTTAAAATAATTTTAATATTATTAATATATATCATATAAATTAAGAAATAATATGCGGGTTTGACAGTATTTTATGGATATATCCACGGGTATCTCATACGGATTTCACGGGTTAGCGGTACGGATTTATCCATGACGGATATGGTATACCCATTATCCGTCCGCGACCCGCGAACGGGTACAAATTTCTATCCGAATCGTATCCACGGGTAAAATTTATTGAAATTACCCATCCATAACGGATGGATATCCACGGGTCACGGGTTTTTTCTCGCCCGTTGCCATCCCTAGGCACGAAGGCCTTATTAATAGATACCCTAAACTTGGCCAACAAGTAATTGCCAAAAATAACATAACCTAATAATAAAAGCCGACACATAACTAATTAAATGGTAATTATTACTTAAGCCCTTGACCCACTGGACCCATTCAGCCCAGATGACCCATATCATTACTCCCATCCCCAAATACACCTTGTCTTCAAGGTGTGACTTCAAAACTTGGTTTCAATCAAATTTAAGTCCAGGATTCCATGGTTTCGGTGGACCTTCCATCTCTTCTGCCTCCCGCTCCTCATCTGGTTCCAGAATGACCCGTAGATATCTCAAACTCTTCTCAGGGCAACGATGACCAGGACCAAACTTACCATCACAACGAAAACACAAACCCTTAGCCCGTTTATCTGCAAAGTCAGCATCACTCAAACGTTTTATCTGCAAAGGATTCCCAATTCCAACAGCTGTTGTGTTTGCATCTCCGAGTGATGGTTTAACCGCTACCACTCCAGTATTCATGCTTGTTTTAGTGCCCAGCCCAACAAACCCAGCCCCACCACTAGTGCTATCTTCGTCAATCATAATGGCTAACTTTATAATCTGAGTTAAGCCACGAGGTTGTAACAAACGTACAGCGGACCGGAGCTCTGGTTTCAACCCATTGACGAAAGTCCCTATCATAACGGCCTCTGGGACACCATCCAATTGTGCTGCCAAAGTCTCAAATAAGCTAACATACTCTCTAGCAGTCCCCTCTTGTTTAATAGCCAAAAACTGCTCATATAAATCTCCCGCTTGAGACGGTTGAAACCTGTCCAGAACACTTGCTTTTAATAGTTCCCAATGACCAAAAGGTTCCCTGTTCTGTCGCCAACGGAACCAGGATAAGGCCTGCCCCTCTAGACATAACACAGCTGCCTGCAACCGTTCTACCGGCTGAACAAACCCCTGCACATCAAAGAACCTTTCCATCTTGTAAACCCACCCAAAAGCATCATCCCCATTGAATATCGGCATCTTCAGTTTTCTTAACCGATAATCAACCTTATTTGAAGGATGATCAGAATGCTTTACCCCACCCCACCGGCCCCCCTCGGGAAAAAAATCATTTGTTTTAGGTGGACGATAATACTCATACCCAGATAATTTACCTGCTGCACGACGGTTGCTGGTCTCTTCATCCCCATCCCCCGAAAACAAACTCCCAGCAACACCCTCAGACGTCACAACTGTAGAAACCTTAGGATCAGGCAGTGACGTTAAAACCGTAGAATTCGGCAAGGGCATGCTCAACCCCTGAACCAACACCGGCTGAGTACCCGTCTCACTAACCTGCTGAGTATTCGGCTGCCAATTAACGGATTTTGATAAAAGTTCCATCAAGTCAGCAAAACGCTTGTCCATAGCTGCAAACTGACGCTGAGAATCCTCCTGACCTTTCTGAACAGAATTCTGTAAAGTGAGCAAAGCCAAGTCCATCTTATCCAACCTTGTCTCAGTCGCCTCTTGAAATTGCTCAGAAGCCAACTGAAACTGCTCAGAAGTTGTACGCAACTGCTGCAACTCTCCCTCCAAATCTGATGAATCTGATGCTTACTTGTACAGTATGTGATATCTTCTTCAGACAACCATGAAGGCAGATTATCTTGCGAATCCTCTACTAGGACCTTTGGCAAAATGGGTGGGGCGGGTTTGCGATAAGCCAAGAACTTTTTCAGAACTCTTTCAGTGCCCAATTTTATAAATTCGGCTTCTATTTCTCCAGGTTCCTAAAACATTACATTATATATCTTCAATATAAAGTAACTCTTATGTTAATATATGAAACAGACCACATTTTAACGGCCTTGTTGAAATTAAAAATGTTAAATCGAGTAATTACTTAAAAGAGAACCTGGAATCTAACGATGTAATGATCGTTGCCATATAAAGCATGTATACCATCTATCGGCTTAAATCTTGGATTTCTTGGATTAAAAGTAACACTCATATTAACCAATGCCTTGACTTTATCAGACCTATAAAGGCACAAAAACCATGCAATAATCGCACCCCAATCATGTCCCACAACCAACACCTTATCTTCGTTTGGACCTGCCACAGCACCAAGTCACCAACCACATGTAGGGTGGTGAACTGGGTGAAATCATCGATTGGGGCTCCGGTGGTGTCTCCATAGCCACGGAGATCTGGTGCCACTGCATGGTAGCCGTGAGCAGCAAGGTAGAGGATCTGGTGGCGCCAGGTGTACCAAAGCTCTGGGAAGCCGTGAATGAGGATGACTGTTGGACCTTGTCCAAGCTCTGCTATGTGCATGTGTTTGTTGTTTACATCTATCATCCTGTGCTCTATTTTCTCCATTTTCAAGTTTGTGTTTCTGTAATATTTTGGACATTTTGGCTATTATATAAGAATTTGATTTGATATATTTGGACAATTAGAACTGAACAAATATCTTTGGTTGTGACATAAAATTCCATATAAAATAAGACTGTCCGCATCAGTTCAGGATGTCCATCTAACAAACATCCTAATCAGCATGCCACATCAGCTTTTCATCCATCCTTCCCACAAACACTTTTTACCCACAACAATAATACATTCATCCTTCCTACAAACAACCAAATAATTTCCAAATCATCAATAACTTTATGTTTCTAATTTTATTATTTATATGAAAATTTTTAGATAAATTGTTTATAATAATATATAAACAAACAAAAATACGATTATATTAAATTAAATTAAACTATATAAATAAACAAAATTACGATCACATTAAATTAAATAAAACTACAAAGAAATATAATAAAATAGAAAATACAATATGAAATTGAAGAAAATTATAACTATTGGCTACTCGCCCAAATATGTTCAACTAAATCGTTACGTATAGCATGGTGGGCCTCTTGGTCATGTAAACTTATGAAACCTTTGTAGACGTGTTTGAAATTGTGGTGGTGCTCCTTGGTTGTAACTAATTGGTTCAGGATCATTCTCGTTTGTTTCCCAGTCAATAATGGCACGACCTTCATCCTCTATAATCATGTTATGTAGTATAACACATGCATGCATTATATCACCTAATAACGGAATGGTAGAAGTTCTTGACGGTCCACTTATAATTCCCCATCTACCTTGAAGGACACCAAAGGCTCTCTCGACATCTTTCTTCGCAAACTCTTGGCGTTTCTTGACAAAACTTCATCTTTTCGTTATTTTATGGTGGATATGTGAAACTTTTCACTAGCGTTGCCCATTCTGGATAAATCCCATCAGCAAGATAGTAACCTTTCATATACACATTCCCATTAATGGTGAAGTTACACTCTGGTGTTGTCCCTTCTAATATTTGATTAAAGAGTGGGGACTGATTGAGGACATTGATATCATTGCTTGCGCCTGCAACTCCAAAGAATGCATGCCAAATCCAAAGGTCATATGATGCAACTGCCTCGAGCATGATAGTCGGATGCCCATGATCACCGCGAGTATATTGACCTCTCCATGTAGTTGGGCAATTCTTCCAAGACCAATGCATACAATCCAAGCTTCCAAGCATTCCGGGAAATCCGTGTACATCTAAATGGCCCTCTAATAACCGCTGAATGTCATCTTGTGTAGGTCTCCTAAGATACTCTGCATCATGAATCTCTACAATACTTCTACAAAACTTGTGTAGACATTCTAGAGCAGTGCTTTCACCAATGCGTATGTATTCATCCCATTGGTCAGCTGCAGTGCCATATGCTAACTGACGAAGGGCACAAGTGACTTTTTGTCTAGGTGATAAACCTTTTCTATTTGCACCATCATATCTTTGTGTAAAATATTTATAATGTTCAGATTTACCCTCTTCTGAAATATCTCTAAGAATGCGATCGAAAAGCCTTTTGCTCATCCTAAACCTTCGTCTAAAGAAACTTTCATCATACACCGGTGATGGAGAAAAATAGTCATTTCATAGACGTTCATCACCATTCTCCCTGCCTCTATTAACTTCTTTACGTTTCTTCCTTTGTTTGAAAGAACTTTGCCCTTCAAGTGTGTCAAGCTCAAATAATTTCAAGGCGAGTTCTTCGACATCTACAGAAGTAAGTTCTTCAAACTGTTCTTTGAGCATTTCTGGAATGCTTAGTGGCAATTGTTGATCATTAGAGCTCATTCTAATAGTGATTTAGTGTTTTTGAAGGGTGTAAGTTTTATTGAGTTTATGTTGTAGGGGGTATGATCAAAAAAGACTTTCAACCACCACTATATAAAATTTTCATTTATGTTGCAGTGAGTAGGTTCAACCATCACTATTTATGATTTTCATTTATGTTGCAGTGAGTAGGTTCAACCACCACAATTTATGATTTTCATTTATGTTGCTGTGAGTAGTTTCAACCACCATCATTTAAGATTTTTACTAACATGTTATATATAGTTATACAAAAACTCAAACAACTTCACACCTAAATTTTCATTTTTATACATTTCCATGGATCCATCAACTCCTTTTTCGTTCACGAGCCTTTTAAACAGTGCTAACAATGAAGAAAATCCAACTCCACGACAACCTTCATATCAACTACAACAATCAAATTTTACACAATTTCAGCAACCATGTTACATATCAATTCAACAACAACAACAACAACAAATTCAATGGAATCAATTTCTTCAATGGCAACAACAACAACAACCACAAAGGCAACAACCTATTGATGAATCACCTTCTTCAAAACCAAAGGCAGCAACAAAGAAAAAAGGAAAAGCAAAGACAAGTGTTGAAGAATCCGATTCGACTAATCGTACCAGGTGGCCCCAAGGAGATGAAGTGTTGTTATTTAAGGCCGCAATAGCCATTGGTGAAGACCCCGGTGTTGGAAACAACCAGACGAACACTAGTTATTGGTTAAGAATTGAAGAATACTACAATAGTTCAGGACCACAAGTTAAAAGGGTTGCCGGTGTTCATCGAAGCCACTATCATCTCATTAAGCCAAGACTTAATAAATTCAATGAGTTTTATTTGCAGAGTAAATCTCATTACAGAAGTGGTTGGTCTGAGGAAGACCATATGCACCAAGCTAGGACACATTTTATTGAAGATCCTACTAATAAGAATAAGCAACCATTCACATATGAACATGTGTGGTTGATTGTTAAGGATACTCAAAGGTATTCTGGAGTTACACAAGTGCCTCTCAATCAAGCATCTAAAAGAACCAAAACAAATAGCACAGGAGAGTACACTAGTTCTGCTTCCGATGCCAACTTTGGAATTTCACTTGATAGCGACAACGACAATATTCGGGAAGAACAAGTTCCAACTCCCCGTCCAATGGGGATGGACAAGGCCAAATTAAAGGTTAGGCAAAAGGGAAAGGCCAATGTTTCAAATGATTATGAGGCAATGAAGTTAAGCCTTATTGAAGATATAACAGAAACTAATCGGGCAAAAAAGAAGGCGATCGAGCAATTTGATAAAAAATTCGACATGTTCTACGAGTTGGAACAAAAAAAAATGGAGATGAAACTCAAAAAGATGGAGATCGAACAAAACAAGGTCATGCTAGAAGAAAAAAAATTACTTTTCAAACACACAAGCTTTATGGATCCATACCAACGAGCAGTACATGAAGAAACTTGTGATGAGATTAGGAAGAAATACAACATGACTCGACGCAATTAGATTTTAGTCTAGTATTGTTATTGTATTAATTCCTTATCTAGTGCTCTTATATTATATTAATTAGAATTATCTATCTATATATATATAATCTAAAGTTGGATGCAAGTTGCTTCTTAAGCACTTCATTAATATGATTAGTTAATGATCTTCTTTACTAATGATTCAATGTAATCTTATATAGTTGGGCCTGAATGAATTTCATACTTCACATTGATGATAGTATTTGTGATTTTATGTTTTGATTTCAATTAGGTTGTTAATTTCAATTTCGGTTGTGTTTTTTTTGTTACTTTTACTAGAATGTTGTGATTGATGTATATATATAATTTTAATTCGTGAATATATATTGGTTTTGATATATATGAATGTATCAATTGATTTGGGCTTTTAATGCAATTGTTTCGTTTTCCAGATATCAATGTGTGACCATTTATTCATCCATCCATAACTATATCAGTTTCCTTTGATTATGGCCTTTTGGGTTTCATGGAGATATTATTCAATCGCTTAGATGAGATACTCATTCACACCAATAATATTAATTTAATTGAATGTCATGACTCTGTTATAACTTAGTTTAACCACCGGTTTTAATTTTTGATCTTCATCCTCCTCTCCTTTTTTCCTGTCTAATGTTATCCTTTCTTTTTCTATTTGCAGGTACTCTACAACTTACTAGGAGATATTGAGCATCTCATGGAAGCAACAGTTTCCAACAATACTTCATAACTAAAGGTAATTTCATTATAATTGGTTAATTATTATTGATGATCTCTTCTCCTTATTATTATTACTTTTTTTATATCTTTGTGATCTGTTTTCCAAAGTTGGATTTATTGTGGAATTTTGATGAGAAATACTAAAAAGGAATTAGGTTTAATATTTGACTTACAAGGATGATGATAATGATGATTCTAAGGTATATTTCTGTAACATCCGCGAATTTTGACCCGTTGACTTTATGTGTAATATGACTAACAAGCTTGTTGAATGAAATAATTGGGCCCATTTGTGATTATATGACTATGTGGTATGTGAGTCGGGTCGTTAATATGTTTGTTTGGCGTTTAATTGTGTAATCGATTGTATTTTGGCTTGTGAAGAGAATCGGGTTGGCCCGTGGGTAGTCCATGACCCACCAGCCACCCATGACCAATTCTTTCCCCCCTTATCTCTTTCTCCCCCTCCCATTTCTTATCTATCTACCTCTTCTCTCTTTCTCTCTAGTAAAAGGCAAGACCAAAGACCCATTTCACTCCTTCATCTCTCTCTAGCATCGATTGGTGTTTTGAAACTGATATAACACTAGAATCATAGCCATCTTCATCTCGTTTGCTTCATATTGGAGAATCAAAAGCCAAGTTCTTGCATTTTATCCATTTTGACCTAATTTCGGGTTTTAAGCTCAAGGAGAAACTTTGGTAAGTCAAATTCATCCCATTTACTCCTACTTATGTTTATTTATGCATTTCTAGTCGTCTTGAACATTTGCAAGTCATAAATCGGCTTAAAACTAATTTTGGGTCAAATTAGGGTTAATTTAGGGTTTGGGTGATTTGGAAGTGATTGTGATGTTTTGGTCGAATTTGTGGGTTGGGTTATGTGTATTTATGGTTATTGATGTTTAGTTATGCTTCAAAATAAGGTTACT